>JAOPSE010000134.1:2910188-4110188 GCA_029449295.1 Zea luxurians | reverse complement strand
ATTGAGCTAGCTTGGATTGTCGACACACCCCCTACCTGGCGCGCCAGCTGTCGGTGTTTTGGGTCCGACCGCACACCCGGGATTGCCCCTCAAGGTGTTTTAGGAGTAGGAAGGTGTCGACAACTGTAGCAAAATGGTTCGTGCAGATCGCACGAGGGACAGTGGACGAGGTTTACAGGTTCGGGCCGCTTAGAGATGCGTAACACCCTACGTCCTGGTGAGTATGCTTGGTGAATGTGGTTACAAGAGAGCTCTCTAGATCGAGAATACAGAGAGTTGATGTGGGTGGCTAAGTAAAATGTCGATCGTTCTGAAGGGGTGCCCCCTAGGCCTTATATACTCGACCGTGGGGCAGTACACATGGATATGATAACAACAAGTAGCTAAAAGGTAGTGAACCTCTTGAGTTTATCCCTACGTAACCCTCGCCGACTTATCCTCGCATGGCTCCATTGCATGGGGGCTTTAGCGCGGGAAAGTCGGGTCTCTGTTGTGATTTACTCGCTCGACATTGTGGGCCTCCGGGTTTGCACCAATCTGGTCTCACGTCGCTCTGCTTTGTTGGTTGTTTCTCCCCAGGCCCACGAAAGAATGACCTTACGATTTATTGGGCCCTTGGGCCTTTCGTGAGGTCTTTTACTCCTTTAGTGGACCCGGGGGACATCTATCCCCCACAAGCCCTAAGTACATGCCGTCGTGGCAGTCGGAGAGGTTTTGGCACCCTGTTCATGTGATGTCGTGGCCGTCGAAGGAGCGCTGGAGCTCTGCGGAAGTACAGCTGTCGGGGCTGTCGGGTCCTTGCTGACGTCTCCTTGCTGACATAAGAGGCTGGGAGCTGCCGCCGTCATGGAGCGTGCGGGGTGTCATCATTACTTGTTTACCGGGGCGAGCCAGATGGGACGCCGGTCTTGTTTCCCGTAGCCTGAGCTAGCTAGGGGTAGGGTAATGATGGCCCTCCTGGCGACGTGGCTGGTCCGAACTCAAGTTGGGGCGAGGTGGCGATTCCTCCGAGGCCGAGTCCGAACCCTGGGTCGGGCGAGGCGGAGTTCGTCGTCTTCCGGGGCCGAGGCCGAGTCCGAGCCCTGGGGTCGGGCGAGGCGGAGTCCATCTTCCGGGGCCGATACGGGGGCCGAGCCCTGGGGTCGGGCGAGGCGAAGTTCATCGTCTTCCCGAGCCGAGGCCGAGTCCGAGCCCTGGGGTCGGGCGAGGCGGAGTTCGTCGTCTTCTGGAGCTGAAGCCGAGTCCGAGCCCTGGGGTCGGGCGAGGCGGAGTTCGTCGTCTTCCGGAGCCGAGACGAGGGCCGAGCCCTAGGGTCGGGCGAGGCGGAGCTTCCTATGTCGCCCGAGGCTGGAATAAGCCGCTGTCGACCTCACTCTGGCGAGTGGCACAGCAGTCGGAGCGGGGCAGGCGGCGCTGTATTCCTGTTAGGTCGGTCAGTGGAGCGGCGAAGTGACTACGGTCACTTCGGCTCTGTCGACTGGAGCGCGCGTCAGGATAAGATGTCAGGTGATCCTTGCATTAAATGCTCCTGCGATATGGTCGGTTGGCGTGGCGATCTGGCCAAGGTTGCTTCTCTGCGAAGACTGGGCCTTGGGCGAGCCGAAGGTGTGTCCGTTGCTTGAGGGGGCCCTCGGGCGAGACGTGAATCCTCCGGGGTCGGCTGCCTTTGCCCGAGGCTGGGCTCGGGCGAGGCGAGATCGTGTCCCTTGAGTGGACTGAGCCTTGACCTTAATCGCGCCCATCAGGCCTTTGCAGCTTTGTGCTGATGGGGGTTACCAGCTGAGATTAGGAGTCTTGGGGGTACCCCTAATTATGGTCCCCGACAAGCGGGTACCCTAGTTTCAGGGTACCGACAGGAATCAAGTTAAACTTCCTAAAAGAAAAGGCAAAATTGTTCCTAGCAAAAAGTCATGCAGCTTCAAAAGAAACTAATAAAGTTTATCGAAGATCACACATTCGCAAATTCCAAATGGAGCATGAATTCTACAAACATACGCAATTAACCTTAAGATAAATAATATCTACTAGTTATTAAGGCTAGAAGGGTAGCATGCCCCCCTGGTTCTACCTTTCCATGCTCTGCCTCTCCCTGTCGTGCCTCCGGTGAATCTCCACCGTACGTGAGACTTCGTATCCGCTGTCCACGCCCGCGTGCGTCCTCCGTTTGTCCACTCCGCGCGAGCAGCTCTACCTCTCGCTCAGTCGCTCCTCCCTTAGGTAGCCATCGCCGCTTACCCCCGCCCGGTCGTGCCACCCCCTCCACTCCCCTCCCTCTGCTCTTTCGTTTGCAACGCACGAGCCACACATGGGCGGAGGACCCAATATTGCTTGGCGTTGCTCAAGCAATACCTTGATTCAACCCAATAAAATACCAATAGTAAAATAAATATCTATCCTATTCTATTATTCCTAGCTAACTAGGACTGTCTCCGCTCAACTCCACGAGCCTTCATCGTTTGCCCAGTCGCTGGCTCCGCTTGTGGCGTGCCTCAGCGGCCTAGCCAGTTCCACACGTCTCCATCCAGGCCTAGCTTCACGCTTCATCATCTGCCCTCGCTTCGCCCATCGCCTAGCTCCACCTACCCGGTGCGCCTCTACCCGGCCTAGCTCTGTGATTCACCCCTGACCCATATTCCGCCCATCGCTCAGCTCTGGTTCCTATTGTATTGCATCCCCTATCTCCATTCGCTCGTCTCTGTTCTTAGAACGGTGAGGAGCTCAAAGCAAATCAACACAGCAGCCTCCGTCTAGCTCCACGCAACAAGATGACCCATGATTAGTTAAATGATTTGATGATGTACTATATCAAAAGAGAAATCTTAAGAAGACTTGATCTTCATAAAATTAAAAAGATATCTCAAAGTAATAAAAATATATAAATGCACTTGTCTAGGTATCCTAGAACTAGACTAAACTAGAGGTATATTCTTATATCGTTTTTTACTTCAATTTACCATCATTAACTTATTTTCTTTTTTTAAGATTTTACTTACTTTATAATATTTGGTTGTAAATGGATTATTGACACGATGACTCTTGAATAAAATATTTTTTCCATAATTGTCGCTTATTCTATAGCTATAAATTACTTATGAAATATTTTAGATTGTGTTGTAAATTTTTCTTTCGTTGTTACATTAGCAATACCTCAATTTTAGCGTGTCCTCCGCCACTGTGAGAGCTGATGACTCCTTCAAGCGGACTGGTCCTCCATGGGATACGATCGGGCTCCATGTCACCGGTAGCACCTGCGCCGCCTCTCTCTCTCTCTCTCTACGGCCATGGAGAGCGGGTGAAGGGATGGAGGGGGACGGAGGCGCTGGTTGGCTAGCAGCCTAGCACAACGTCAGGTCGCTTCGATCCCACCACCTTCGACGTCGAAGCACAGCCTGTGGCCCAGTGGCGGAGGACACGCTAAAATTAAGGTATTGCTAATGTAACAACGAAAGAAAAATTTACAACACAATCTAAAATATTTCATAAGTAATTTATAGCTATAGAATAAGCGACAATTATGGAAAAAATATTTTATTCAAGAGTCATCGTGTAATAATCCATTTACAACCAAATATTATAAAGCAAGTAAAATCTTAAAAAAAAGAAAAAAAGTTAATGATGGTAAATTGAAGTAAAAACGATATAAGAATATACCTCTAGTTTAGTCTAGTTCTAGGATACCTAGACAAGTGCATTTATATATTTTTATTACTTTGAGATATCTTTTTAATTTTATGAAGATCAAGTCTTCTTAAGATTTCTCTTTTGATATAGCACTTCATCAAATCATTTAACTAATCATGGGTCATCTTGTTGCGTGGAGCTAGACGGAGGCTGCTGTGTTGATTTGCTTTGAGCTCCTCACCGTTCTAAGAACAGAGACGAGCGAATGGAGATAGGGGATGCAATACAATAGGAATCGGAGCTGGGCGATGGGCGGAATAGGGGTCAGGGGTGAATCACAGAGCTAGGCCGGGTAGAGGCGCACCGGGTAGGTGGAGCTAGGCGATGGGCGAAGCAAGGGTAGATGACGAAGCGTGAAGCTAGGCCTGGATGGAGACACGTGGAACTGGCTAGGCCGCTGAGGCACGCCACAAGCGGAGCCAGCGACTGGGCAAACGATGAAGGCTCATGGAGCTGAGCGGAGACAGTCCTAGTTAGCTAGGAATAATAGAATAGGATAGATATTTATTTTACTATTTGTATTTTATTGGGTTGAATCAAGGTATTGCTTGAGCAACGCCAAGCAATATTGGGTCCTCCGTCCATGGCTCTCAAGGATCTGGTTGTGAGGCACCAAATCGATGAAGAGGTCAGTGGCGTCGCCCGCCGGATCTGGTTGTTTCCAGCCCCCTGGATCCATGGCTCTTCTCCCTGGATCATATGAAGAAGATGCCCCAGATGCTACTCGACTACAAGGTTTTCGTTTCTCAGGCGACCAAATACATCCTGCGCTGATGTTAGCGATTCTTGTGTGGAAGTGAAATCATGCCAATTTGAGCCAGAATGGTTTAGGCCCTGTTCCAATCTCGCGAGATAAACTTTAGCGGCTTTTTTTAAGCTACTTTTAGCTATTTGTAATCTAAACAGGAGAGCTAATGGTGGTAATTGAAGCTAAACTTTAGCACTTCAATTCATATAGCTAAAGTTTAGCAGGAAGATAAAGTTTATCCCGTGAAATTGAAACGAGGCCTTAGTTGTATTATTTTTACTGGATTTAGGGTGAAGGTCAATTTGTCTTCTTTTTTAATTCTGCAAACTCATTGACAACCTAATGACATTATGTTGTTTTAATACCAGACCAATAAACCTTATGTCGAAGGAAAACTTTTTTTAATCTGTAATGAACGGTATCATCTTTGTGACCTCTTGTTTCCATTTCCCATTGGACTCATATAATTAACTCCGAACACCAGAGCAATAGATTTGTTATTTAGTATTAGCATAATATGTTATGCCTTGCTTGGTTCAGCCTCAGGAGGTTTTGTGCCTGTTTTTTTTGTATTGCTTGGGTTGTTAACTTTTTATCCATTTGGTGTGGGTGAGGGTGGGATCTGGTATTCCTGGTGTAATGCAGAATCCATTCATTATGATCAGAGTAAGATTATGGCTATACTGACTCTTTCTTCCTCAATGGAGTACAATTGGTGACCTTATATACTTGATGTGGGCGTCATTTTTCCGATGGCCTTTGAATGGTGATACCTATATCCATTTTCCAGTTGAACATGGTGTTTTTGAATTAGCCAACTGAATCCTTAGTTGTCCTTTTCAACAATTTGTATTTGTAATCATGTGCATATATTTATCCTCAATTTGAAATCGAACTCTGAAAATCAAATTGTCCTTTCTGTTTGACGGTGTAGGGTCATGCCTTCAGGTAATGAAGGAAAAGATTTAAGAACATAACTATCTAGGTTGTTAGGACTTGTGAGTACTCTGCCCCTTATTGTCTCCCTGTTGCTCCCAAATGCCATCGGGATCCATTTTGAGATTAGATAAGGTCATGGTAACATGTTCAAGGCAGCTCATTTCTTTCAGTAATTCCCATCAATGAAACAAATACAAGATGTGTGCACTATCTTTGTATTTAGAAAGTAAAGCATGCATATGTTGTCAGGCATATGAAGTTTGCAACAAAGAAAGGTGGACAGATAAAAAAATACTGCCGTGTATCTGTTTAGTTATGTTCGTAACAACTTATCTCAATTCTTGTTTTAAGTGATGTCATATGGTGTTAATACAAATCATTAAGGGTTGGTATTTTGCTTCTGTTCTTTGTTACCATTCCATGGCAACTGCTGTCATTTGTGGTTGCCTATTTAGGGTGCTTGTGATGCACTTAAGCCTTGAAGTTAGGTGTTTTTTATTTGTTTGGAACCAGTGGTTGATAATTTGTATCAGTAGTTAAATAAAAAGATAGCTGGTTGGAATGTAGCATTAGGTGTCCGTGTACAGTTTAGCATCAAGTTAAGGTGAGCAATTATTTTAATGGTTCCCTTCAATGCTTTACTTTCTATTTTTATATGAGTTACACGTACAGATGGCATCGAGTGATTAGTTTGCATGAGAATAGTGTTGCCGATTGCCCAAAAACATTTTGGAAGCCAAGTATGCCCATTTTTATTCTCCTTTATAAACTTTAATTGCACACGGGCATGGTTTATCAACTTCATGTCAAGGCAACTAATAGACAGCAGGCATAAGTTGTATCAAAAGCTTAGTGGCTGGTAACATTTTGCACATTTCAGTTCAACTGTGTTCTCTGCAATAGTTTTCCTTGAACCATAGTATGTGGTAGGGTGGTAAATAAGTGCATCAGATAAATATTGCATGATAGTTTATGATCATGAGATTCCAAATAAACACCAGTAACCTGCTGAAATATTTCTATTGGAATGTCATGCAGTCAGTCAATAATGTGGCCAGTTATGATGATGACCACAGGAAAGTTTTGAGAGGACCACTCTATGCCATGATCTGTGAATACCAATATTCTGACAGGCAAAGGTGACAGCAATAGAGGAAAATGCATTAATCAACTATTTTAAGAAATGTTTTATTTTAAGAAATGTTTTGGGTACATTTTTTAATAAAATTATTAGACAAACAACCTGCTCAGTCTGACATTTGGAAATTGTTGTTTTTTGTTTCATCCTTGTCAATTGTGCTTCATTAGAAAAACATGCATTAACATGTCTACATTCATTGATACTGAAAATATATAGTAGTCATCTAAATTCTAAACTTAATGGTTTTGTGAGTACTTTGTTATAGACTAGATCACCTTGTAGCGACAAATATTTTTGAACTGATTCATGGTTCTTCTAATGGGGGTTAAAAGATTTGCACACAGATGATAATTACTTGTTTTTTGAAACGAACCGGCAGGAGATCTGCCCGTTATATTAAAAAGAGAGGAGCCCAAAGTGGTGAGGATTAAAATACAAATACACTCCACAAAAGCATGACCAAACCGAAAAACACAAACACATAAGACTAATCTGAAAGGAGACTAGAAGAAAAACCAAGCTCAAACACACAAAACTAAAGAGATGCTAGGAGATTAGCCAGCTGGTTGGCTCCTGCACGTATCCAGGCTGATGCCTCAGATCTAATAGATGCGAGAATCTGAGCACATGTGGAGGATTTGTGGTCGAAAATCCTAGCATTTCTCTCACGCCAGACGGTCCAATTCACTAGAATTAAGAGGCTTCTCAAGCCCTTCCTGTTGCAATCTTGAGTTGTAGCTAGGGACGTCCACCATTGTAGGACAGACTCACTGTGGTCCCAGTTACTTGGACTAAGGCCCTCCACTGCTTCCCATACAGCCACCTCTCCTCAAATCTGCTTGGTTAAACGACACTCAACGAAGAGATGCAATCCTGACTCCAAAGTTTGCCCACACAATGCACAGGTAGCGTTGTGGGGCCAATCCCTCTTCGCAAGACGACCCGCTATCTAAATTCTATTTTGGATGGCTAACCAACTGAAGAATTTACATTTCGGTGGCGCCCATACCTTCCAAATGATCCAATTCATATTTGTAAGCTCAGAGCCGATGAATTGGGCAAGGTATGCTGATTTCGCCGAATACTGTCGGTCTTCTGAGAGTTTCCAACTAATAGAGTCGCAAATACCCGGCTACAAGGATACTCTTTGCAAAATTGACCAAAGCCTACAGTACTCCACAATGTGTTGTTCTGTCACCTCAGCAGAAAACAGGTTGAGGTCCCTAATCCAAGTATGATTCCACAACTCTTCACTCAAAGATCTGTTCTTTCTTCGGGACACATTGAAAATGAGAGGCGCAATGTCCTTCGGTCTTAACCCTTGCACCCACGCATCATTCCAAAAGGACACCTTTGTCCCGTCTCCCACCAAAATCGATGTCGTTGCTGCGAAGAGCTGTCGATCTTTTGTCGTGCAAGGGAGTTCCAAGGCCGTCCAGAACCTAGTTGATGAAGCCCATTCTTGCCACAGCCAACGCATACGCAGGGCCCTTGCAAATTTGGTTAAATGAAGGATACCCAAGCCTCCGCACTCTTTTGGCCTTGCGGAACGGATCCAATTTACCTTGCATTTACCTCCCGTAATTTGTGCACACCCAGCCCAAAGGAATTTTTTCCTTCTCGAGTCAATTAGATTCAATATTTCATTAGGAGCCCGTAAAGCAGAGAGAAGGTAGATTGCTTGGGAGGTAATGACTGACTTAACTAAAGTCAGTCTGCCATCCATAGAGAGGTTTTTCCCATTCCAGCCACTGAGCTTGTTCGAAATTTTGTCAATTAAGAACTGAAAGTCGCTCTTCTTCAATCCAGATGATGAGAGTGGGAGGCCCAGGTATTTTAAGGGGAAGGTAGCCCTTCTGGCCGGCATATTCCTTAGGACAGCGTTGAGGTCAATACCTTGACAACGGATAGGCACAACTGTGGACTTATGGAAGTTTGTCATCAACCCTGATGCCTCACCAAATAGCCCGAGCAGCTTTAGTAATGTCTCAACCTCCTCTTTTTTTGGTGCAATAAACAAGGCCGCATCATCAGCATACAATGAGAGACGAAGGCAAGGCGAGCGACCCCTAATTTTGCTGAGAAGTCCCGTCTCTGTTGCCAATTCTAAAATTTTCTGCAATGGGTCAATGGCAAGCACAAATAACAATGGTGAGAGTGGGTCTCCCTGTCTAAGTCCTCGACCATGAGACAAGGGGGGATTCGGGACCCCATTAACAAAGACCCTTGAGGTGGATGTTGAGAGGATGGCTGCAATCCAATCTCTCCACCGAGAAGGGAAGCCTAGATGTTGAAGCAGCGAGAGAAGGTATTCCCATCGGACTGAATCAAAGGCTTTCACAATGTCCAATTTGATGAAGAGCGAGGGTATGTTCATGCGTTGGTAGCGCCTCACTGCACTACGCACGACCATAAAATTATCCTGAATAGTCCGTTTCTTGATGAACGCGCTTTGGCATGGTGAGACGATTTTTTGCATATGTGGCGCTAATTGGAGAGCAAGAGTCTTGGTGATGATTTTGACAAAGGAGTGAATGAGGCTAATCGGTCTAAAATCACCAGCTGCCTCCGCTCCCTCCTTTTTAGGGAGTAGAATAATATTTGCCAAGTTGATGAGTTGCAGGTTCATGCACCGAAGGTCGTGAAATGCCTTAACTGCCTCCATCACATCGTGCTTGATTATGTCCCAACAAGATTTAAAGAAGGTCCCCGTAAAACCATCGGGCCCAGGAGCCTTATCAGCCGGCAGAAGGTCAATACTTTTTTTAATTTCTGCTTCAGTAAAAGGCATGTCAAGGGAGGACAAATTATATCGCTGAGAGTTGAAGATGCCGTAATTAATCTCCACTTGCCTAGGTTGAGGACGTTGCATAGTGCTTTGGAAAAAAAACTTTGGACCTCTAGAGACTTGTCCTCATGCGTGACAGCCCAACCATGCTCTTTCTTAAGTTTTTGGATGAAATTCTTGCGCCTTCTAGAAGTTGCTCTCTGATGAAAGAATCTGGTATTGGCGTCTCCTAACCTAAGGGTTGTTAAGCACGAATTCTGCCTTCTCCGCGCTCTGTCCACAACCGCCAATCCGATAATACGCTGCTTCTGCTTATTTCGGGCCTGTTTGGTTCGGCTTTTTCCTGACCAACTTTTTTGAAAATCCGGCTGTGGGTAGAATCTGACTGTGGGGAGAATCTGAGTACAATTACGATTACGTGTGGAGGAAGATAAAGTTGTTCATAGGGCTCAGGATCTAGAAAGTGACGGATTCCTATTATTACAACGACTCAACCGATTATGTGTTTATGTTGATTTTGGATAGTTTTTGCCCCAACGAATTTTATAGAAGCTGGCTGAAAAGCTAAGCGTTTGGCAGTCTGTAGCAGCTTTTGGTGGCCAGAAGCTGCCAGAAGCCGAAACAAACAGGGCTTAGACTCGATCCAGCGGGGGATAGCTGCCTATTTTCTTGTGCTAAATCGAGTCTAAGGATTACTTCTAGAGCCATATGTAGATAGAGCCTTGCATCTAGAATGATTTTATTATTCCACTCACGTAACGCAGCTGTCGTGTTTTGCAATTTGTGGTAGAGCCTGTGGAATGGCTCATGATGAACCGACGTCGCCATCCATGCTGCCTGGACCACTTGCTTGAACCCCGGCAGCATGGCCCAAAAGTTCTCAAATCGGAAGGAATGAGGTCATCTTGGGCTGGTTTGATTTGAGAGGAGGAGCGGGCAGTGATCTGATAGTGAAGAAGACAAGGCTTGCAGCCCATGACTGCCAAAGAGAACCTCCCATTCACCGTTGCAAAATATTCTATCCAGCCTGACCAACGTTGGGCGTCGCCTTTCATTGCTCCAAGTGAATTTCCTATTCTGTAAGTGTAATTCTTTAAGTTCACACTCATCTATTGCCTGTCTAAATTGATTCATGAGCCGCAGGTTAAGACGGTTGTTATTTTTGTCCCTTGCTTTGTATATGCAGTTGAAGTCTCCTAGAATGAGCCATGATGTTCCCAACTGAGGCTTGAGGTCTTGCAGTTCGCGCAGGAACGCAGCCTTGTTACCATTTCTCGCAGGCCCATACACCGTGGTGAGGAGGAATGCGACGTTCGATTCCTTCATGTGGACATGAGCTGAGATGTGATACTCACCCTGGGTACAGTTAACAAGCTCCATAAAGTCACTGTTCCACAGAATAAGAATGCCACCACGGGTACCACTAAAGCCACCAGCAGGTTTGAAACAGAACATATCCAACTTAGGTCCTCCCAATGAGGCTGCTAGGAATCGGTCAACCAAAATCAGTTTCGTCTCTTGCAAGCAAACCAGATGACAATTAGTTGTGGCAATTGTCTCACGAACGGTTTCACGTCGTGCAACATTATTTAGACCTCGGACGTTCCAACAGAGAATTTCTAAGTTGACCCCTGCCATTAGAAAAAGAAGGAATCCCACCTGACAACAAAACAGCAGTTGTACGAATAAGGAAATGCCTTCACATTACCCTTAATTTGGGGTCTTAGTAACACACGACAGGAATTCAGCAAGGCAACAACAGCGCACATTTCCCAGACTGTAGCAAACGCAGCAACATAACAGTAGGTGCATGAAGAAGGAAGTGCGTTCACAATACCCATAAATTGGAGTCTTAGCAGTACACAGCAGTAACTAGGAAGGCCACACAACCCATCAGCAGCACACCATCCACAAACTGTAGCAAACGCAGACAGACAGCAGCTACAGGAAGAAGGGAGTGCCCTTATAGCACCCATAATTCGGAGTCTAAGCCATACAGAACAGGAACTAAGAAGCCCGCTATTGGTGACATGGACTGAGTTGCGGAGCGCAGCCCACAGTTCTACAATAGGCAACTTAAACATAGTTGTAATAGAGGAGACACAATAAAGTGGCACTGCGTAGGTCAAGCAGCCACCAGCAGGCTTGAGCAGGCATTGCGCCTGGCCTCTTCCTGCAACTCTGCCGCACTCTCTTGGATTTCTGCAATACCGTCCCCAGCGGCTTCCATCAGTGCCTCATCCATGAGCTCTGCATCAACAGTATCCAGGTTGAAGAGGGACTCTAAAGCAGTAGTCACCTCCTTTGGCAGTGGCCCCTTGAAGAGAGTGGTGAATTTCTGCAAAGCAACGTCGAAATCCGACCGATCATCAGTTTTTAGAAGTCCAAGCTTGCGGCATAAATTTTGTTGTGCGCGTATCATAGCGGGCATTAGCTTAGTAGCAGTGATTCTTGCACTTCGACGTACCACGGAGACGTTGAAGCTGCGTGGACGGTTGTTTCGAACAGCCGGCGCAGCGGTCGGCTCCACCGCTTCAAGTACCGCTGCAGACGGCGGGACGAAGATGGTCTTGAGAACGGAGTCATCGGTCGTTGTTGATGTGGCTGCTGCCACCCCCTCTACAATAGTGGGTGAGGATAGCCCCCCACTGTCTGACACCTGCTGCAACGCATCCTCTGCGCCATGCAACAGGGGGGAACTGGACCCTCCTTGCACTTGCGGCAAGGATTCTAGGATGTGGCTGAAAACCCGCGACATGTCTATTAGGCCATGTGTCGCAGCAACCTGTAAGGGAGCGGAGAGTGCACCCGAGCAGGCTTCATTCCCCATAGTGCCTGCCGAGGTTGTGTTGCGACGCCGGTGGTACACATAACCTGGACGGAAGCAGCTCTTCTGTTTTGGAGATGGTGGTGGAGACTTGTCCTTCCTGTTCAATTCAGCTAAAGCTGGGTTACAGCTTGTCGGTGCCCGACGCATTGGAGTTTCATCCCGGCGTGCACGGTGCCGGCGTGGTTCTGAGCGCGCAGCAGCACGCCCCGATAATCGACGTGGATGACGCCCACGGCTCCGTCCACGTGCCGCATGCTGCTCCCTGATGCTTGTTGTGTCATCCTGGTGTCGATGCCCACCCGTTCCATAGCCGCGGTCACGATGGTGCTCACGCGCGACTCCGACCGCTCCCGCTCCTTGGGTGCGCGCGAGAGGCTCCGGAATAGCCGAGAGCTCCAGCTGCTCCCTCTGGCGATGTGGTGCCCATGCCGGTCGTTATCGTAGTTGTCGTCATCGTCGTCTCGGTGGCCATTGTTGTTGTAGCGTGGTGGAGTCGGGTCGTGGCGGTCCCGAGGCCCGCTCTCCCCATCAACGACGCCGAGCCGCCAGCTGTAGGCACGGGGAGCAGCGCGGCCCCCTCTGCCTGCTGGGTCCTCCACCAAGTCCAGGTGCACGATGACGCGAAAAGTCAAGCCGCTGCGGGCCGCTGGTGGTGTATCTCCTTCGTGGACCAGTGCTGTCCTGCCAACAATGGTCAACCAAGTTACCTTTGGGATGTTGGACGGATCCACTGTCCAGGCCTAGAGATTGAGCGTTCGCGCGTCCTCCTTCCTTAGGGACTGCTCTTCAACATAGTCCAGGGTACAACTTCTTGTCACTGCTCTCTTGGCGATGCTCTCATTCCAGGCGTGGAGAGGAATACCCTCTAGACATAGGCGAACGTGGTACTGAAAGTCGTCGTGATCACCATGTGTTGGAAGCTGCCACTGTCGGACGCGGAAGTCGATGCTGCCGTATTTGAAGTCTCTTTGCGCCACCGCCGCATCCCTGTGGTGACGGTGCGTGAAGGTGATGAATAAGTCCTCTGGGTAATGCTCTGCCACCTTGATGTTGTTTGCACGCACGCCGAACTAAGAACAGAACGCCCTCGTCACCGTGCGGAGGCTTGTGTCCGGCCGAACTCCTCCGATCCAGGCCACCACGGCATGGGTGCTCAGACTGTCAAGCTCCCGGTCCATCTCCTGGGAGGAGGCCACCACAGTGAACGTCTCCTTCGGACGGGAGTCCGGGTCGCCGGGCCTCACCATGACGGTCTGCACAAGTGGTGGGAAGCAGGGGCTGTCGAGATGTGGGGGTGGAGTGGTTGGTGTGCTGCTGCTACCGCTCCTCTGAGGGCACTGCCGAGCCATATGACCTGAACCTCGACACTTGAGGCATTTCAGGGGATCCCTGCAATCTGCAGCAAAGTGGCCTCTGGACAAGCAGCGGATGCATTTACCTCTCAAGCTTGCCATCAATTCCTCCTTGGCCGGGGAGCGCGGCGCAGAGTGTCGGGTTGTTGGGAGGCTTGAATGCGCAGATGTATTGACCCTCTGGTGACGCCTATAACGGACCGTTGTTTATCCATCGACCTCTTCTTCAGTAGGTTGACCTAGGCTGGCATCCAGCGGCGCCTCGTACAGGAGACTTGAATGCTGATTTGCAGTGACAGACGATCTCCAGGGGCGCACGACGGTGCTGCGTGAGTGGCTGAGGGATGTGGCAGGGATACTAAATCGAACTTGCTTGGCGAGGGAGCCAGCCTTGGACGGCCCCGCGACAGCGGATTTGAGGCCGTAATGTGCCATGGCTGACAGCTTTGCCGACGAGGTGGGGAGCTGGGGAGCATGACTGGGACATGGGGTGAGGGGCAAGACAGGGTGCGGGCGGTAGCTTGTGGCCTGATCTATTGACCTATGCGGTGGTTTGAGGCTGGAAGCCAAGCGGTGGCCGGTGGGATTGGCGGCGGCACCGGAGATGGTTGCGCTCGCCATGGGGGGCACCAAAGCGCTCGGCCTCTGTGGATCTAAAGTTATGTATGCCCATTCCTTTGTTATCATCACTAGAAACTGACATTTTTGGTAAAGCAACAACCTTTTGTTAAGAGGGGTCTTCCTACATAATAAATATTGGACGGCTGACCGGCTCGCTAAGAGGGGTCTTCCCAATCCTAGTACTTGCCCCTTATGTGACCAGGAAGAGGAGTCTATTCATCACTTGCTTGTTTCCTGTGTCCTCACGAGGCAATTTTGGTATCTTCTTCTCCAACGTGTCGGCATGTACGCCCTTTCCTCGGGGATGAAAGATATTAGTTTTGAAGCTTGTTGGAGTAGATCGGCTGAGGTTGTTCCTAAGGACCTCAGAGATGACTTTAATTCCTTGGTGGTCCTGGGGGCTTGGATTATCTGGAGACACCGCAATGGTTATGTTTTGAATGGTGCTCAGCCTTCTATAGCTGGATTGCTTACCTCAGCCGGTGATGAGTTCAATATGTGGCGTTTTGCGGGGGTCAAAGGCTTGACCCGTATTTCAGACCTAGCTTTTGTGTTCAACCCCGGTTAGGAGGCGGGTTTACCTCTTGTTGTTTTTGTGTGTACGTGTGTGAGTGGTGTGTTAGGTCATTGTATATACTATTTTTTCTTTTATTCTTCTAATGAAATGATACGTAGCTCTACTGCGTGTTCGAGAAAAAAACAACATTATTAAGAGAAGTTATCCTTCTTTTTCCTATCTATCTAGAGCTTTTGTCCATCCTTGTTTCATATACGCCTTTAGTTTCGTGTTCTGATTGTTAGGAAATAGAATCATGGAATGTATTCTGTTAGGGTAATCCCTACAATCACGGTCGGCCATTGTGCCGCCTCATTGTAATCCTCTCTGTATATAAATACATGGCTACCCCTATGCGTGGTATGTCCTTCCATCATTGTTAACATGGTAACAGAGCCAAGGGATTCCTAATTTTTCTCCACCACGATTCTCTCCTCCAAAACTTTCTCCACCTCCTCCCCTCCACCGATAATCCATGGCTGTCGGTGCTTCTTTCACCATGGCGCCTATCCCAATCCATCAAGCTATTTGAGAGCACCTAGAGGGGGGGGGGTGAATAGGTGATCCTGTAAAACTTCAAAAACTTAAGCCACAAAACTTGGTTAAGTGTTAGCACAATAATTGCCAAGTGGCTTAAAGAGGAATCCTCAACAAAACACAATAACCAACAAAGATCAATCACAGAGATGGCACGGTGGTTATCCCGTGGTTCGGCCAAGACCAACGCTTGCCTACTCCACGTTGTGGCGTCCCAACGGACGAGGGTTGCAATCAACCCCTCTCAAGCAGTCCAAAGACCCACTTGAATACCACGGTGTTTTGCTTGCTTTATCTCAATCCCGTTTGCGAGGAATCTCCACAACTTGGAGCCTCTCGCCCTTACACTTGAAATTCACAAAGAACACGGAGCAAGGGAGGGATTAGCAACGCACACAAGACACACGAATCAGAATGTCAATACGCACACAAGTCGCAACAAGAGCTCGCAACACAACTCAATGAGTTCACAACTCCACTAGAGCTCTATATGCTATCACAATGAAACGAATGCGTGGAATCGATGTCTTGGTGCTTAAGAATGTTGTAGGAATGCTTGGTTTTCTCCTCCATGCGCCTAGGGGTCCCTTTTATAGCCCCAAGGCAGCTAGGAGCCGTTGAGAGCAATCAGGGAAGGCAATTCTTGCCTTCTGTCGTCTGGCGCACCGGACAGTCCGGTGCCAGATTTCTTTCCTTAAATGGCGAAGCCGACCGTTGGCAGACCTGGAGCCGTTGGCGCACCGGACATGTCCGGTGTACACCGGACAGTCCGGTGCACACCGGACAGTCCGGTGCCATCTTCTAGCCGTTGGCTCGGCCACGTGTCCCGCGCAGATTGCGCGGCCGACCGTTGGCCCGGCCGACCGTTGGCTCACCGGACAGTCCGGTGCACACCGGACAGTCCGGTGAATTATAGCCGTATGTCGCCGGTGAATTCCCGAGAGCGGCCAGTTCGCTCGAACCAGCCTGGCGCACCGGACACTGTCCGGTGCACCATCGGACAGTCCGGTGCTCCCAGACTCAGCAGATTCTTGGCTGCTCGAGCCAAGACATTTCCAATTGGATTTTTCCTATTTCCAGCACTTAGACACAATATATTAGTCCATAAAACAATGTACTAAGTCTGAGAAACATACCTTTATCCTTGATTTGTACTTTGTCCACCTCTTTACACTTAGGCACTTGTGTTGGACACTAAATCACCAAAACACTTAGAAATTGCCCAAGGGCACATTTCCCTTTCACTATTACGATCCGCCTCACCAAATCAAACTATCTGTTATGGCGGGCTCAGCTCCTGCCATATCTACGTAGCTCCAAGCTGATGGGATTCCTTGATGGATCCAATCTGGCGCCCAAGCAGTTCATCTCTATGGCGACCACCACTAGCGAGATCGAAGAGGCCCTTAATCCGGCCTACGGCACCTGGTATGACCAGGATCAGCTGTTGCTCAGCGGACTGGTCTCCTCAATGACCGAAGAGGTCCTTCGAGATGTCATGGCAGCCACATCTTCTCGTGAGGTCTGAACCTCTCTCCACCGCAAGTTTGCATCTTCCACAAAGGCATGGACAGTGCAACTCCGTGTCGATCTCGCGACGTCCAAGAAACAAGATCTCTCGGCGGCGGATTTTTACCGCAAAATCACCAGGCTCGCCTCCGAGCTTGCTGCTGCTGACGCTCCTCTTTGAGATGAAGAGATACTCGCCTATTTGTTTGCAGGGCTTCCTGCCGAGTACGATCCCTTCGTCACCGCCATGACCACCAAAACGGAAGCTCTATCGCTTGACGACGTCTTCGCCCACCTTGTCTCGTTTGAAGCCCGTCTACTTCGCCATCAAGCCGAACTCCAGCAATCTTTCGGGGCATCTGCTAACTACGCGGGACGTGGTGGTGGCCGCGGTGGACGTGGCCGTGGGCACGGTGACCGCGGGCGCGGCGTGCGCGGGCGTGGCGGCAGTGCGCCAAACCGTGGCGGCGGTGCGCCCATCTGTGGCGGCGGCGCCCAACATGGAGGATATTCGCGTCCCCAGTGCCAAATCTGCGAAAAATTCAGCCATACTGCCCTCAGATGCTGGTACCGCATGGATGAATCGTACCAGGAAGAGGGCCCTTCGGCCAACGTCGCCTCCAACTCCTATAAGGTTAATGCTGACTGGTACAACGACACGGGGGCCACTGATCACATTACAAGTGATCTTGCTCGCCTCACCATGCGTGAGCAATACCATGGGGCAGATTCTGTGCAAGTTGGCAACGACGCAGGTTTGCGAATCTTGCATACTAGTTCTTGTTCACTTAATACTGCTAATCGCCCGCTTGCACTCACCAATGTGTTACATGTTCCTGAAATTTCTAAACATCTTCTTTCTGTTGATAAGCTCACCCGTGATAACAATGTTTTCTTTGAATTTCACCCATGGAATTATTTCATCAAGGACCGAGCCACAAGGAAGCTACTTCTTGAAGGCAGATGTGAATCTGGCCTATATCCTATCAAGTCATCGGCTGTCAAGTCCCTCCATCACACTCTTGTCTCCCATTCGGTGCACCCGGATCAATGGCATGCTCGTCTCGGTCATCCAGCTTTACCAGTTGTTAGGTCTATTTTACGCTTGAATAATCTTTCTTGTTCCAAAGAACCTAGTGAGTCCTCAGTTTGTAATGCATGCCAATTGGCCAAAAGTCATCAACTTCCTTATAAATTATCCATTCATCGTACCACTGCACCTCTTGAATTAATTCATTCAGATGTTTGGGGTCCCGCTCCTGTTTCTGTTGGGGGCTACAAATACTATATTAGCTTCATTGATGATTTTACTAAATTCACATGGCTTTATCTTATGAAAGATAGAACTGAAGCCCAGCACATTTTTCGCCTATTTCAAGCCCATGTTGAACGCCTTCTTAATACAAAAATAAAGAGTGTCCAATCTGACTGGGGTGGGGAATATCAAAAATTGCACACCCAATTTTTCACTTCCTTAGGGATTTCTCATCGTGTTTCATGTCCTCACACCCATCAGCAAAATGGCAGTGCTGAACGCAAACATCGCCATCTTGTAGAAACCGGTCTAGCTCTCCTAGCACATGCTAGCATGCCTCTTCGTTTTTGGGATGAAGCCTTTTCAATAGCTGCCTATCTTGTCAATCGGCTTCCTACCCGTGTTATTAACAACCTGTCACCTCTTTAACGTCTTTTTAACGTGCCTCCCAACTATTCCATGCTCAAAATTTTTGGATGTGCATGCTGGCCACATTTGAGACCATACAATAAACGCAAATTAGAATTTCGATCCAAACCTTGCGTTTTTTAGGGTATAGCTCTCTCCACAAGGGATACAAGTGCCTTGACCTTGACTCTAGTCGTGTCTATATTTCCAGAGATGTTGTCTTTGATGAGATCGTTTTCCCTTTTTCTAAAACTTCCCCCAACCTTGACCAGCAGCCGAGCGATAACAGTTTTGAGTTGAACAATAATCGTATGCTTGCTTTGTTTCCTGCTAACCCTGTGCCTGCAGACACATTGGCTGCTGACCCTCCGGGCTCCGGCGCACCAAGCATACCTGGGTCGCGTGCGCCATCACCTGCAGCAGCATCGGCCCTATCTCCACCAAACATGGTTCCTATGATGCCTCCTCAACACATCACCGACGCACCTGCGGCTGCTTCATCGCCTGTTCCCGTGAACTCCTGTGATGTGCGGGGTTCAGTGCTACTGCAGGTTCCTTCGTCTGGGACAGTGTGTGTTGATCATGAGCTAGCTGCACCAGATATTCCATCCCCTATAGTGGAATTTTCAATCTTGTTTCCTGGGGTTCCAAGAAGCATCCAACAGTATCTCGCTCAAGTACCGAAGCTGAATACAAAGAAGTTGCAAACGCCACTGCTGAACTTATTTGGATTGAAGTTCTTCTTCGTGAACTAGGCATATCCCTAGCTCAATCACCTATTCTATGGTGTGATAATCTTGGTGCCACATATCTCACAGCGAATCCCATTTTTCATCGACGAATGAAGCATGTTGAAGTGGATTATCATTTTGTCCGCGAACGGGTGGTGTCCAAACGACTAGATGTTCGAATTATTTCAACTAATGATCAAATTGCTGATATCACGACAAAAGCCTTACCTAGGCCGGCGTTCAAGAAGATTTGTACCAATCTGAACTTAGCTCCCTATAGTCCAGATTGAGGGGGGATGTTAGGAAATAGAACCATGGAATGTATTCTGTTAGGGTAATCCCTACAATCACGGCCGGCCATTGTGCCGCCTCATTGTAATCCTCTCTGTATATAAATACATGGCTGCCCCTATGCGTGGTATGTCCTTCCATCATTGTTAACACTGATAATAGTTTGCCTTCTAACAACTCTACCCAATAACATCATCTCATGGCATGCATGTGTACTCTCTGGAACGTGCTCCTCCTCCGTACTCTGGTATAAAAGTATGTTAAACTGTTTCCTCTTTTAATATATGTTTATCATCAAGCGTTGTAAACATCTAATGGTACCATCCCATTGTTATTCTTGCCCTCAGTGCCCCAATTTTACTCATATTGTTGTTCTTTTTTTCTCTATATCCTTCAGTTGTCCACATATCTATGAATAATTGTTAGAAGCTTCTCATTTGTGAATGAATTTACTATTATGGTATGCTTGTAGAGTTCATAAGATTGGTTATGTTGAGAAGGATGGATAGAAATTTCTTTGGATTAGTAAACGAAGTGATGTGAAGTAACATATCCAGGAATGCTTAATCACCTCGTTGCGGATGGACTGGTGATCTCAGTGAAAAAATATTGTAGCAAAATGTGATCGCAGCAAAAACAATCAAGTTCAATTTTACAATCTACATTCTGCAATTCATCAACATGTTTAATGCAACATGAGTGTTCTACTTTATGTTTGTCCTAGGGAAATGAAGGAGGCAATGAGGAGGAACAAAAATTGTTCTCATCCAAGAGGGCTTCATGTAAAATTTCCCAGATCCCATAGAGTTCAAAGAAAGTGTTGTTGTGTAGGACTAGGAGTACCCACAGGTTAGCAGTCCTTGTGCATCTCTTTGATGCGTCTAGGTGAAAAATTGTGTATACCATAGCATGATTTCCTGCTACTTGTTTTTCATGAACAAAACAATACTTTTCTTTTTTACTTTTGTTCTTTTTTTTACTTTTGTTTTTAAACTCTTAGGAAACAAAGTGTCTGACGATGCCTCCTTGCGCCGGCTCGGTGTCGAGCGCCTCAGCATCCGTGACGTCCAATGCCTCGAGTGGGACGTGCTAGAGGCCAAGATCCGCCAATAGAGCCATGCCGCCGTCCGCGGGTGTCTTCACCAGCGAGCACCGCCTCTGCTTCCATATTCGTCGCCTCAGCGTCCGCCACGCACGACACCCCATTTGCCAAGGCCATCAATGGCACCACGCTGTAGCTCTTTGGCTTCACCGTGGCCATCAGCATCATTGTCGCCGCCCTTGAGAAGCTCTTCAAGATCATAGACCTCCACGACATGCTCTCAGACCTCTTACCCGACGTGTCCGACTTTACCCAGACTCAACATTAGGATAACGAGGTGATTTCTCTAGGTCAAAGAGTCTCCAGCGCTGTCCCGTCAAGAGCAGGCCGACCCGTCTCCGTGTGTCCCTGTGGCGTTGTGCGGTTCATGTCCTCTAGAGGCAGCTTAATTTTGATTAACAACATAATACATAACTATACATATATTATTGTTGCGCTATTTTTTCCTGTTGCAACGCACGAGTATGTTTACCTAGTTAATCGAGAAGAAGAAAATCTTAAAGCATGGACAAAGGAGGGCCTATAAAACTTGTTTATTTCTCTACTGCTGATCTGTCGGGCCTTCCACTACAGCCCTTCTTTTGAGAACTATCTTTCTGCATGCATTGAGGAGATGATATCCATATTTTTTTTCTTATTAAACTTCCATTCAATATTGACCATGGGGTGAAAATTTAGGACCTGGTTTGTGGGAAAATAGTGTCTAGGGGCTTAGGTTTTAAGATAATTTACTCTATATAATGATTAGTTGTGACCTGGTTAATATTTCAGAGATTGTAATGGCTTGGGGGCGTTTGGGAGGGCTCCTGGTCAGCTTCAGTACTGGCTCCTCGCTGAAGCCGTCCCAAACGCCACCTCCCAAACCAGCTCTTGCACAGGAGCAGGAGCCAAAATACGGCTGAGAGCCGGAGCCAAAAATTTTGGCTCTATGCACGACTCTGCGTACACAGACCTGGCTGCTTCCATGGACACACGGCCTGCCTTTGGCCGGCGCCCCGTCCTTGGCTGCTGCCTAGGGTGCGATACTAGGCGCACGGCACTGCCTTGGCAGCCGCCCAAGCAGCAGCACATGGCGCGTTGGGGCTGGTCGAGGCCTAGCTGCTGCCCACGGCACGACCCACGGTCTGTCCATGGCTGGCACTCAGTTCTTGGCCGGCGCAATAGAGAAGCACTGTAGAGAGCACGGTGAGCACGGTTTTGCCAAACGGTTTGCAAAAAGTACGGGCTCCTGCGAAGAAGCTAATTCTTTAGAGGAGTCGGAGCCGAAGCCAATTTTAGAGGAGCCGGAGCCTTTCCAAACGGGTCCTTGGTCAATATGTGAGAAGTTTAGCAAGGGAACATTTTGATTAACTTGCCAATTTGTTTGACTGTTTTGTATGCATGAACCTGTATTTCAATGCACACATGTTTTCTAGATCTCTTAGATTGATTCAAGTTCCTGATTTTTTTTCCCTGCCTGTTGCAGCGCTGCTAGCCGATGGAGGGAAAGCTAAGCTGAAACATGAAAAACAAGCACATTGACTAGAGGCGAGGACTAAAAGAAATCAAGTTTTGTCTGTTCATTATTGGTTATCCGTTATTTTAAAGGTCTTTTAAGCTTTGTTCAAAACTTAGCTCCGTTTTAAGTCATGTACGTTTCAGTTTCTATGCAACCTTGCAGATCAATGACGAAACATGACACATATCTTCGACATTTTCTCCTATAAATAGTCTAGATATGGAGTAAACAGTTTTTTTTTATAAGATCGCATCTGTTCGGCGCCATTGATGCCCAGGGCTATGCCCCCTAATGCAAACTGTAGATGCTTAATGCCGAGACAGAGGTAAGATTTTTGCTTATCCTCTTAATTGTGATGCAAACTGTTTTGAGAATTTTGAAGATGTTATCCATCTGTTAAGCTAATGCAAACTTCAGTTATCTTAGTTTTGGTGCTCTCAAGACGCAGTGGAGAAGATGAAAAGTGCATGCGCCTCCATCCGATGTACTCGCTCAGTCGCTTGTATATTGGATTAAGAAGATTGCATTATGATGTACCGTGTATTCCGAGTTTGAGACGTTCCTATTATACTTTAGAAAAAAAACAAGACTTACGGTTGTCCTATGTATTAAAAATAATACTTTTTGTATGGCATTATGTTTTTGTTGTTATAATAATTGGATTTATAAAATTTATTATTATTCATTTCCTATGAAAGAATTTATAAAAACACGTACAGCAGCAAGTTCAACTGGTCCACACCACGGTTTACAAAACCGTTTTCTATACTAAAACCGCTACCCACCGGTAACGGTTTACCGACGGTAAACCGGTAAAAACCGGTAAAAACCGACCGGTTTGACCAATTCAAATCAATTTGAATTCGAACCGGTTTACCGGTGAAAAACCGACGAAAAACCGCTCTAAACCGCCGGTTAACCGCGAAACGAACCGGTTTTTGTTGTTTTTTACAAAAAAAATGGAAAATGTTGACAAGATTTATTTGTAGTTTGCTCAATTCACATTGCATAGTAAATATTAATTGATCCACACGACATGTGTTCACCAAAATAACATGTAACATGCATATGCAACCACAAACTCCAGTTCTCATGCAACAAACAACTAGCGAACTTCGTAATACTCAAATACAAGATCTTTTACAACTCTCCAACGAGGCAACGACACATAGGTCGACTTATTTCACAATACTCACATGTTTATCTCGAGTCATAGTGATAGTACTCAGGCATGTTGGAGGGATCGTGATATTGTTCCAATCTGTTATACTGATAGGTCTATACAAAATATAGCGATAGTGACGGGTATTTACTCTATTAGGGTATGTATGTGGGCTAAATATTCTACCCATGGGTCTGTTATTGGGCAAAAATCTTCACCCAATAGGTAAACGGGTATTAGAACGTTCTACCTTCACATGGTATGGGTATGGGAGTAAATCCATACCCACCAGTGTATATGGGTGATCCAATGAGGTTATTTTTTTATCATGTGTATGGGTATGAGTATGGGGTACTAATACCTGGTAGGTATTTACCCATTGTCATCTCTATGTGTGTTTGGTGTTTGTGTATTGCATGTGCACCTCACCAAGTGTTAGACTTTTCTCCTGGTCAGCAAATCTAGAAAACACATGTAGAAGAACTGGAGCTAAGGTTTCTAGATTGAGTCTTGTCTAGACAGATAGTTATTGGAAGAAATGAAGCTACTTGATCTACGGATTCCATCTTGGACAGGAAATGAAAACGAAATTAACCACTAAATGCCTAAACTGGACTTGAGCTACGGGTTTATCTTCACATATAACATATAACATCTTCACATATAGCATATAATAGTAAACAAGACTAATATGACTAAATTGGCCACTAAATACTCAGTTTTGATATTAAATCCGGTTTTCCAGTAAAAATTGTCGGTTTACCGGTCTCAAATAATGGTTTACCGGTCCCAAAAAACGGTTTATCAGCGGTTTTCGGGTTTTATGAATTTTTTCAAATTTTTTGAATTTAGAACGAATTTTGAAAAAAACCCGGTGATTTACCGAAACCGCACCCCGACGGTTTCGGTAAACCGAACGGTTTACCGCCGGTTTCTACCGGTTTTGTAAACCATGGTCCACACCAAACGAGGCGGAAAGACGCTATGCCACGCCAGCAAGCGCACGGCGGCACCGCAGCACGTGACAAAACAGTCACGCCCCACGCGGCCCCACTTCTCCGGCCGCCGGACTCGCCGTTCGGCTTGGCAGTCGCAGACGGCAGATCCCAAAATCGAACAACCACCACCTCCCCCTCCGCCGACCGGCCGGCCGGCTTCGCTCGCCATGGCCGCCACCGCTTCCTTCCTCTCCCACCTCCTCCTCGCCCCCAAGCGCAGACCCAAAACTCAGCCAAACCCCTCGCATCTTCCCTCCCACCGCATCCGTGGGCGGCGCTCCTCCGTCGCGGTCTCCGCCGCGGCATCCGACCTCCTCTCTCCCGCGCCCTCCCTCAAGTCCCGCCTCGCCGCCGGAGACACCCTGTACGGTCTGTTCCTCCTCTCCTTCTCCCCTACCCTCGCCGAGCTCGCCGCCCTCGCCGGCTACGACTACGTCGTCGTCGACATGGAGCACGGGCCGGGCGGGATCCCCGAGGCGCTCGCCTGCATCCGCGCGCTGGACGCCGCGCGCACCCCCGCCGTGCTCCGCCTCCCGGAGGCCAGCGCCGTCTGGGCCAAGAAGGCGCTGGACCTCGGCCCCGCGGGCCTCATGCTCCCCGCCATCGAGTCCCCCGCGGCCGCCGCGGAGGCGGTCTCCCACTGCCGCTACCCGCCGCGCGGGGTCCGCGGCGCCGCACACCCCATCGTCCGCGCCTCCTCCTACGGCTTCGACGACTCCTACCTCTCCCGCTGCGAGGACGATACCCTCGTCATCTGCCAGGTCGAGACCGCCACCGCGATCGCGGAGATCGACGCCATCGCCGCCGTCGACGGCGTGGACGTCGTGCAGATGGGCCCGCTCGACCTGTCGGCTAGCATGGGATACCTGTGGGACCCCGGGAACAGGAAGGTCCGGGCTACGCTGAGGGAGGCCGAGAGGAAGGTGCTGGAGGCCAAGAAGAAGAAGAAGGCGGCTGCAGCCTCGGGTGGCAATGCTGCTTACCTGGGCGGGTTTGCAATGCAGAATGACCCGCCGGAGCAGCTCAAATTGAGGGGTTACCATATGGTAGCTGGCGCAGTGGACATTGCTATGTTCCGGAAGGCGGCATTGGATGATGTCAGGCGGTTCCGAGAGGCAGTGATGGAGATCGGCGAGGAGGGTGATGAGGATGAGGATGAGAAATGTGAGAAGGAAAATGACGGGTACTGGAGTGAGTGAGTGAGTGAGTGAGCAGTGTAGAACAGAGCTGAGCTGAAGAAGCATGGAGAGAAGTGGCTATGGGTTTTGTTCTGGTGATATGTTTTTTGTTCTGAATTCAGAGGATCTATTCGAGATCTTAAGGAGCCCAAGAATTTCTAGCTTTAGCTGTACTCTTGTTTAGGTCATCATTTGATTTTCAGGTGAACAATCCGTTTGGGCATCTTAAACATCCTTATCTGTAGGATGAAACTCAGAACTGGTGGCTACCAATAAAGTGCTGTTTTTTTTTTTCGCCCCCATTTATTTCTAACATCTGGAGAAGTCTGGATCGTTTTGGCGTAACGTTTGATAGTATATCATGGGATGGAAAACACGTAGGTCCAGGTTGTTGGTGTGGTTGGGTCAGGGTAAGCTACACGTCCAGACTCTCAGCACTTGCGCAACCTCCAGTCCAACACCATGAGTATATTATATAATCCAAACAAACAGGCCACTTCTCTTGAATCCATAATTTTCTGTAGTGAACAGCAATCTCGCTTGCTCATCAAGGATATCATAGTGTTCAGACTTGACATCTGGCCATTCCTGGCGTCCCATAGAGGCTTTGAAACTCCATCTGATACGTGCTGTGAGCTCGATACATATAAGCTGTGCCTGTGCTGCCACTAAACCTGCCAAGACTCCTGGTACTTTAATTACGCTCTCCTATTGTCTCAGATCCGGCAGCAGTATGTTTGGAGATTTTATACGGAATGAATCGATCCTGCGTGTTGGCTTACGAACGAGGAACACTATGACAGACGGAGGATCAGATACATGCTCCTGGAGCGACCAGTCCTGCAATCCAAACACGCTATTAGTTTATTCTGATATCATTGTTTGTTTTTCCTTACAGCTGAAGAAGGTTGGAAACTTTAAGCGGCAACTGCTAGTGGAAAAGCGGGTAACTTGCATCACTCTCTCATGTGTTTCCTTTGTTAATATATTTGGAAATCTGTTATGAAATACTTAATCTTTAGTTCTACGATGAGGTGGGTTTGAACTACATGAGTGCAGGTTGAAAAAAAAATATCTATTCTATGTGATATAGGCCTTCTTCTAATTCTATTAATACATTGATTAATTCACGGTTGAGAAGGGCAAGCTTGGCGTAGTGGTGAGAGCTATCTTACTCAGTGGGTCATGAGTTTTGGTGAGAGCTATCTTACTGAGCCACTGGGTCATGAATTTTAAATCGCTTATCCCTATTTGCAGGAGAAAGGCTTGTCCTTTGTTTTTCCTTTCTCCAACCGCGACCAGTGCCCGAATTTTTTGTATTTTGGCCATTTTTCGGAAAAAAATACACGTTTGGACCCTAGAAAATTTTAATTGCATTTTTGGACCTTTTGCTCGGCGCCATAGCCTATGGCGCCGAGGTAATACAGCTCGGCGCCATAGGTTATGGCGCCGAGGTACGTGATGCGTTGGCACAACCCGACGCCGTGGCGTTAACGTGGCACCGAGCTCGGCGCCACAGATCTTGGCGCTGAGCTCGGTTGTTTTATCAACGGTTTTGTTGTAAAGAAATAGCATAAAGCCATCTAGTTCAGTTGGTGGAGCATAAGGTTTTAAACCATGAGGTTGGGGGTTCGAGCCCTACAACTTGCCCAGATTTTTTTTATCTTTTAAATAACTCATTTTTTTAAATAACTCATTAGGTATACTATTTGGAATGCAGTATTATTATATAAATCAATACATGAATTTTGTAGTCTCACCGGTTTAATTTTATACAAAAAATAACTTATACGCATGGTCGCTTGCATTGTGCAGACAGACACAGGACCGCTGAGACAACGCTAGAATGTGCAGTAGTCAAGTGTCAGCTCATGTTTATCTGCAGCGCTCTCTGGGTGACCCCGTACGCCGTGTGTGCGCTCGCTGAATCGCTGTACGTACTCCTAGCTTAGCTCAGTTCAGCTCAGCTCTAGTTCAGAACACAAGATGGAATGCCTGCATGATGCACTGTTTCTCAGTCTTGTGTCCTGTTACCATCGATTGTAAAGCTAGCGGCGACCAAAAAATGTGGCGCCTCTCCATGCACATGGTCTGCCCCTGTCGTTTCACTTGCAACGGAAACACGGTTCACATTCTAGTACCAGTTCACTTGAGCCTAGCTTCTCTATGGATTAAAAACAACAGACATCGTGCACGTATTTGCATGGCTGCGTATCAGCATATGCGTTGACGACGACGTGTACGTGTAAATGTAGCAGCATATATGACACAGACAACATCGCAGCCGTATAAGTTATTTTTTGAATAAAATTAAACCGGTGAGACTACAAAATTCATGTATTGATTTATATAATAATACTGCATTCCAAATAGTATATCTAATGAGTTATTTAAAAAAATGAGTTATTTAAAAGATAAAAAAAATTTGGGCAAGTTGTAGGGCTCGAACCCCCAACCTCATGGTTTTAAACCTTAAGCTCCACCAACTGAGCTAGATGGCTTTGTGCTATTTCTTTACAATAGAACCATTAATAACACAACCGAGCTCGGCGCCAAGATCTGTGGCGCCGAGCTCGGTGCCACGTCAACGCCACGGCGTCGGGTTGTGCCAACGCATCACGTACCTCGGCGCCAGAACCTATGGCGCCGAGCTGTGTTACCTCGGCGCCATAGGCTATGGCGCCGAGCAAAGGGTCCAAAAATGCAATTAAAATTTTCTAGAGTCCAAACGTGTATTTTTTTCCGAAAAATGGTCAAAATACAAAAAATTCGGGACCAGTGCAAGTGCCATGGCAAATACGAGTATTGGGCTAGAGATTGCCGTAGAAACCCAAAGGCCCAAGGGTAGCGGAATTTTTGCAGGAGAATTTTTCCCTATCTGCTAACTCTGTTAAAATCGTGGTAAAATAATACTCTGCTAACTCTGAATTGGGTAGCGAAACAAGACTCAGAAACAGCAACAAAAATACTTCGGCATACTACCACAAAAACCAACTGCAAACTCTGAATTGGGTACCGGTGGATTAACATGTTCCTAAGCAAAAGTCATCATCAGGTACAGGATCACTGTAAACTATGCTATAATCCAATTCTCATGAATCCATTTACATCAAAATGACCCTGGCAACCATGCAAACCAATATGTTCGAAACAGGCTGGAACCACCGAGACACCTGCAAATTGCGGTTCACGTCCATCAACAGATAATCTGCCCCACTAACCAGCTGACAATACCGATCAATAAAGTGGATGACCCAAGAAAGCACCAGTAGAGAATGGAATCCACTATATCATACAGCAAGGCAACCTCCAGTACTTTAAGTACCGATGTCAGTTGCAACAATTCTTCCTCATAGACTAAGCTGAAGCCTTAAGGCAAAATCAAGATGCTGATGAAAGCAAGAACAAGGTTGCCGCGTCAAGATATCAGGAGTTCAAGAAGTTGTAGAAGAAAACAAGACCTGCACAATTCAGTGCCTAGGACCCACCATGTGAACCCATACGAGGAGAGCGAGAGAACTGCAGGTTCAAAATGCGTGAGTGAGGGTCCTGCTCATCAAACTTGTAGCCTGCAAAACGAAGTGCATAATTTGTTCAAAGATGCAGGCGATGAAGCAATGACCCCATGCTACAAAACTGGCATGTTTGGAAATACAATATGTGACAAATTCACACAAATGTGAAGTATGAAAGGGTACAAAAAAAAATCAGTGGATTATGCTATCATAGAGATTTAAACTGATTCATCAATTAGACAGATTGGCACTGAAGTGGATAAAATGAACAGGTGTTGGCAAATCAAGTATAAGTGTCGTATTTCCTTATATTATCAGAATCTATCTTACTGATCAAGCTACTATAGAATCATTTCTATATTCATAATCACCAGAGTTGGAAAATACCATCCAGCACCACATGTTCTAGTTTAAACAGTTTCATAATGTACTGAGATAGTTTTATCCAAGTAAAGGACAAAATGGCTCAGTAGCATCACAAATACAGCTTAAGATAGAAAACTGTATAAGAAAAAAAAGGGTTATATTCACCTTGAAGATTTCTCATGGCAAAAAAAGCTTGTGCTGGGGTTGCAAAATCAACAAAGCACAAATATTTATTAGATCCTTTGTTGACCAGTCTCATTTCAAGGAACCCCATATATTGGCGAAATATATCTAAGCAAAAGTTAATGGGCCCAAAGACCTCAACATTGATGGATGGAACACAAAAAAGAACATATGGATTGACAGCACCTGAATGTAGATTATAGTTCAGCGGTGGAAAAAGACCAGCAAACAACTCAGACTCATAATAAGATCAGAAAGAGAAAATCATCATCCACACAAGGATACGTGCAACTTCCCGTCTAGTACAGTTGATAGGGAGACCCTCAACATAAATGGTGTTTGTTGCATCTGGAGGAAGGGAGGGCTCAGGTGCACCAAAATAAGGAACCTGTAATCATTCACCAAGGAGAAGTTAAAAAAACAACACTTTAACATTTAGTAAGAGTTGTCACTCTGAATTAAGAAACAAAATAATCATTATGTACCCCATTGTGTATATTAGGTCCATAAAATTGTCCTATTGCAGCATTGGTTATTGCTGTTTCCTCCTGATGGCCAGTCATATGCTGTCCGTAAGTGTTGTCTGCAAAATGTAAACTCAAGGTTTACAATCGTGATGATCACCAAAACACATTCAGAAATTCTTTACAACAAAACTGGAACCTATAAGCTGAAATCTGGACTAAAAATGCAGATGTGCTACACTGACATGTATCTCCTAATTGTTTTTCAAAAAAGAATAATATGAAAGATACTTAAGAAGCTACAACACAGAGTATCACGAAACTTTAATACTGGGAACTACTATCCCCAGGATTGCTTCAAAGCTTTAGCATGAAACATAGGCTTGAAGTTAACTACTTATGGTTATGATATGACTTATGTTCTATTCTTCTAGATTTATAGAACAAATGTAAAAACCTAGTTTACCTCGACCTGAATACATCTATGGTAGAACATTTATTAGTCATACCCATGATACTGTTATCACTAAATAAAACAGTAATCAGGCACAACTAGAAGTTGATCACAAACCATATTGGTCAAGACGCTGGCGCTTGCATGGTAGAGCAGCGAATTGTGGCTGTGCCATCGTCACCTGGTTGCCCTGTGGATTGTGTTGCAGCATCACTGATGGAGGGAATAACGGCAGAGGTGGCTGTGCCATCATCATCGTGGCCCCCTGTGGAGGCTGTTGCTGAAGCATCGCAGAGCCAAGAAGCAGAGGCGGTTGTGCCATTATCACTGTATCAGCTTGTGAAGGCTCCTGCTGCTGCTGCATCAATGGAGGGTCGAGTGGCAGAGGCGGTTGTGCCATTATCACTGTATCAGCTTGTGAAGGTTGCTGCTGCTGCATCATCAATGGAGGGCCGAGTGGCACAGGTGGTGGTGCCGTCACGTGTCCAGCTTGAGCTTGCTGCATCTCCATCGTGGACGGATGGCACATGGGCAAACATTGCGATGGCGCCATGCCTTGAGCGGGTTGGTGAGCAACCATGGCCTGGGCTTGGGCTTGGGCTTGGGCTTGGGCTTGAATGGCTTGAAGGAGCATCTGCATAACTTGCTGGGAGCCAGGCACCATCGCAGGCGCGAAATGCTGCTGTTGCGGAGCCATCATGGTTACACCCTGCGGCGGCGCCATCACCGGAGCACCTTGCTGTGGCGCGAGCCCGGGCGTCACGCAAAACCCGGGAGGGCCTTGCGGGGACGCGGGACCCGCTACGTTCTCGACCCCCTGGGCCTGGGGCACGACCGCGAACCCGGGAGCGCCCTGCGGGGACGAAGGCGCAACCATGGTCGCGCCCTGCTTCGGCGCCGCCGCCGTAAACAACCCGAGAGCGCCTCGCGTCGACTGCGGCGCGGCGGTCACCGCAGCTTGATGCTGGGTTGCGGAATCATCCGCCGTAGCGGCGGCGAGCGGCTGGGGGTTCGGGTTGACGTAGGCCATCTCTCCTCAGGGCCGCCGAGCGTCGTCTCTGATGGCGGATCTACTACGCGCCGGAGGCGGCTAGGGTTTAGCGGAACGGGAAATGCAGGTGGAGAGAGTTGGCCAGAGCAGGGGCGCATTCTTTTATTGGAATGCCGTTGCCAGTCTTGGACGTCGCCCGCGGAGAGTTCGCCGTGGAAGGAAAGGCCGGCCGGTGTGGGTGGGAAGAGTGGGCGACTGGCCAGCCGGCCGGAGTGATGCCGCGGCGCGTGAGCGAGCGAGCCGGGAAACTGACAGGTGAGGTTTTTGCGTGCTTGGCTTTATTAGATGGGTCATCTCTCCGTGGCGCAGCCGCCTGAGGACATGAAGCCCATCGACGATTAGCGCTGCTGCCTGTGGATGAGAATGTCGGTCCAGTTCAGCTAGGGTGTAAACGGAAACTTATTCGGATATCAGTTTTTTGGTTTTTTTATTATGAATTAATAGAATATAGAATCTGCTATGCAAATTTATATTCTAGTTTTTAGTATTGAGCTTGTAAAGATTTATGAAAGGTAAACCTCAAATCTATTATATATCTTCTCAAATAATAAATATAAATTTCGGATACAAATTGAATACGAATACGGATATTGTTTCACCTTTTTTGTTGTATGGAGCAAATAATATATGAAATAATTTATACAAAATTTTATTCTTATTTATAATAATGTGCTACATAACATAGGAAGAGATTAGCATCAAATTTCATACATATCTATTTTAAAATATTAAATTTGTCCTAACAGTTCGGATATCCGTTTACACCCCTAAGTTTAGCCCAGTATGAAAGTGATCTTCACAATTACTTTTTTGAAATAATTGGATCTATACCCTTAAAAGATTGCAACTTTAGATATATATCATTGACTCATGTGAACCCTACAAGTAAGATAGTAATTGTCGGAGAGGAAATTCTCCGGCTGGGTGGTGGAACACACCCGCCCTAAATCCTAAGATGGGGAGGGGGCCTAAGCGTTTTGCCTGCTAGGTAGATTCGGGATGAACACAAGAGCACACAAGGGATTATAGTGGTTCGGGCCGCCGGAGCGTAAAACCCTATCTCCACTTGTCGGGGACCATAATTAGGGGTACCCTCAAGACGCCTAATTCTCAGCTGGTAACCCCCATCAGCATAAAGCTGCAGAGGCCTGATGGGTGCGATTAAGTCAGGGATCAGTCCATACGAGCGACTCGATCACGCCTCGCCCGAGCCTAGCCTCGGGCAAGGGCAGCCGACCCCGAGATGTTTCCGTCTCGCCCGAGGCCCCCTTTTAACGGCAGACGCATCTCCGGCTCGCCCGAGGCCTTGCCTTCGCTAAGAAGCAACCCTGTCTAAATCGCCGCGCCAACCGACCAAGTCGCAGGGGCATTTAACGCAAAGGTAGCCTGACACCTTTATCCTGACGCGCGCCCCCCGGCAGAGCCGAAGTGACCGCCGTCACTTCGCCGCTCCACTGACCGGTCTGACAGAAGGACAGCGCCGCCTACGCCATTCCGACTGCAGTGCCACTTGACAGAGTGAGACTGACAGGCAGTCAGGCCTTGCCAAAGGCGCCATAGGAAGCTCCGCCTGACCCAGGGCTCGGACTCGGGCTAAGGCCCCGGAAGACGGCGAACTCCGCTCCGCCCGACCCAGGGCTCGGACTCGGGCTAAGGCCCCGGAAGACGGCGAACTCCGCTCTGCCCGACCCAGGGCTCGGACTCGGGCTAAGGCCCCGGAAGACGGCGAACTCCGCCCGACCCAGGGCTCGAACTCGGGCTAAGGCCCCGGAAGACGACGAACTCCGCTCCGCCCGACCCAGGGCTCGGACTCGGGCTAGGCCCCAGAAGACGACGAACTCCGCTTCGCCCGACCCCAGGTGTCGGCGTTCCGAGACCGGGGGGTCCTCGAGCCGACGAGTGAGAGTGCCGCGTGCCCCAGCCCAGATGGGTCGAGCGCGTGGAGCGAGCGCAAAGGGGGGAACGGAGTGAGAGAGAGGTCGGTGGCCGGAGCCGGATCGCGAGGGAGTCGGAGAAATTCCCACGGCCTTCGTGTTCGTCCCGCGCCCAGGTCGGGTGCGCTTGCAGTAGGGGGTTACAAGCGTCCGCACGAGGTGAAGGGAGAGGGCGGCCCCGAGAGAGCGCCTGCCCCTGCCTTTCGTCCCCGCGAGGCCAACCTTTTTTAAGAAGGCCCTGGCCCTTCCTTTTATAGTCGTAAGGAGAGGGTCCAGGTGTACAAGATGGGGGTGTAGCAAGGTGCTACGTGTCTAGCGAGGGAGAGCTAGCGCCCTATGTACATGCCCAGGTGGCAGCCAGAGAGATCGTGGCACCCTGTTGGAGTGGCGTCGTGGCTGTTGGAGGAGTAACGGAGCCGGACGGGGGGACAGCTGTCGAGGTGGCTGGGTCCTTGCTGACGTTCTCCTGCTTTCGTAAGGGAGCTGGGGGCCGCCGTCGTCATGATCTAGCGGGGCGCCATCATGGCCTATCTGGCATAGCTGGCCAGATGGGACGCCGGTCTTGTTCTCTGCGACCCAAGTCGGCTCAGGGCAGGGTGATGATGACGCTTCCTGTTGACGTGGCGGTCTCGTATCCTAGGTCGGGCGTCGTGGAGGCTCCTCCGAGGCTGTGGCCGAGTCCGTCCTGCAAGACAGAGACAGAGTCCGAGCCCTGGTCGGGCGAGGCGGAGATTATTCGGCAGAGGCCGAGGCGGAGTCCGAGCCCTGGGTCGGGCGAGGCGGAGGTCGCCGTCTTCCGGGGCCTTGGCCCGAGTCCGAGCCCTGGGTCGGGCGGAGCGGAGTTCGCCGTCTTCCGAGGCCTTAGCCTGAGTCCGAGCCCTGGGTCGGGCGGAGCGGAGTTCGCCGTCTTCCGAGGCCTTAGCCTGAGTCCGAGCCCTGGGTCGGGCGGAGCGGAGTTCGCCGTCTTCCGAGGCCTTAGCCTGAGTCCGAGCCCTGGGTCGGGCGGAGCGGAGTTCGCCGTCTTCCGAGGCCTTAGCCTGAGTCCGAGCCCTGGGTCGGGCGGAGTCTCCTATGGCACCACTGGCGAAGTCTGGCCGCCCGTCGGTCTTACCTTTTGCGTTAAACGCCCTGGTGACTCGGTCGGTTGGTGCGGTGATTTAGTCAGGGTTTCTCCTTATCGGAGGCGGGGCCTAGGGCGAGCCGGGGATGCGCCTGCCGTGAAAGAGGAGACCTCAGGCGAGACGGAGTCATCTTAGGGTCGGCTGCCCTCGCCCGAGGCTAGGCTCGGGCGTGGCGTGGTCAAGTCACTCGTGTGGACTGATCCCTGACTTAATCAAACCCATCAGGCCTTTGCAGCTTTATGCTGATGGGGGTTACCAGCTGAGAATTAGGCGTCTTGAGGGTACCCCTAATTATGGTCCCCGACAGTAGCCCCCGAGCCTCGAAGAGAGTGTTAACACTCGCTTGGAGGCTTGCATCGCACTTTTTTGCAAGGGGACCAGCCTTTCTCGGAGGTACCTTGTTCCGGTGGGTGCGCGCGAGCGCACCCGCCGGGTGTAGCCCCCGAGGCCTCGGAGGAGTGGTTTCACTCCTTCGAGGTCTTAATGCCTTGCGCAATGCTTCGGCGTGACTAGCGGTTCCCTCATGCGAGCAGGGCGTAACCCAGGTGCACTGTCGGGGCCCAAGTTCTCGGGCTGGTATGTTGACGCTGTCAACGGTTCGGCCGGAGCCGGGTTTGCGAGAGCAGCCCCCGAGCCTTCGCACGGAGCGAGAGGACGATCAGGGACAGACTCGACTTTTTATATACGCCCCTACGTCGCCTTTCCGCAAGGAGGAGGGGGGGAGTGCGCCATGTTACCCTCGATGGGCACCGAACATGGTGTCTCCGGTGAGCTGCGATCGGGTAATCCGAGTGGACGTCCGTGCCCCGTTCGTTAGGGGTCGGCTAGGGGCCCGGAGGCACGCCCAAAAGTACCTGCGGGTGATCTGCCGGACCCGGTCCCCTAGCGACGGGGTCCGAGGGCTCGTTGCCTCCCTCCGATGGGATTCCGTTACAGAGTCGTTCCCGCTGGTCTCGGAAATGTCCTAGGGTACCTCGGGAGCGCAGCCCGAGCCTTGGTTATGTATCGAACGTACCCCTGGTCATCCCTCGCTCGGCGTCTGAGGCGGCTGTGAACCCTTCGACAGGCCAGCCTTCGAACCCCTGATCAGTAGGGGGCACGGAGCCCTAGTAGCCTGAGGCGGTCATGGAACCTTTCGGGGGCCGACCTTCGAACCCCTGACCAGTAGTGGGTGTCGGGCCCACGCGATCTGAGGCGGCTGTCGAACCCTTCGGGGGGCCAGCCTTCGAACCCCTGATCAGTAGGGAGGCTCGGGGCCTAGTTCCTTCACGGGGAAGGATCCCTTTGGGGTTATCCCCCTTCTCGGTCCCTGTTGCAAGAGATAGAGAAAGAAGGAAAAGGGAAAAAGGGATTCGAAATTGAACTTCGTGGCGTACCTTTCTCGGCGTGGCCGTTTTTTGGCGGAGGCGAAGCGCCGCCAGCTGCCCCTGCCAGAAACGTCACCTATTTCGCCGTGGAGTTAATGCGCTGGGGTGAGTAGTTGGCGAGGTCGCCGTTGTGCGCGCGCGGGCCGTTCGAGGGACGGGTCACGGACGCGTCGTCTTCACGCCGTGAGAAGGGTTCTCTTGCTGCCCCCAGATGGGACGTGAGCCTGGCCGATGGCGTGACCGCTGCCCTCACACGCCTGCCACCGTCATTACTGCCGGCCCATTTTTGACCGCGTTTGACCGCTGCGCCAGGCTGGCGCCGCTGGATCGCAGGCTGGGCGGCCTCGAGTCGCGGTATCGGTTCCGCAATCGAGGAGGTGCGGTGGTGGAGCGAGAGGCGCAGCGGTTCGCATGCAGTGCCTGGCGCGCCAGTTGAACGACGCGTGGTCTTGAGCCGTCGCGCTGGCCTGTCAGGAGTCGGGGAGGCGCGTCCACTTGGCGTGGTTGCATGCCGCTTGCATGGCCGCTCGCCCCCTTTGCCCGTTGGTCTGGGCAAAAGTGGAGGGTTACTTGTAACCGCTGGGCGGTTGCGTGCGTCGTGCGCGGCGATTTGGCTCCCTCTGCTTGGAGCTGGTCTTCATGACAGGCGGGCCCCAGCCCCCGCGCCGCGGGGAAGGGCCTTGGAGGCGTGTTGGAGAAGACTCAGCCCATGACGGTTGAGGGCGCTAGCAGGGGGAGTTGCCTTTAAAAGGAGGGCGACCCCCTTCGTGAGGCGACCATGTCTCCTTTCTCCCTTATGCATTATGTCTCTCCATCTTCCAGGCCCCCGGTTGGGGGAGAACCGCCGTCTTTTCGCTCCATCGTTGGAGGAACGCAACCCCGTGGGAGTTGGTACCTTTCAGCCATCGTTCGGCTTCAAGGATTTTCATCAGGCAGCCCGGTTGCCCCCCTCGGCTGGGGGTCACCCGAGACGGTGACCTCCAGCCCCTGGGTGGGGAGGAACAAACCGGGCTGCGATCTTGGTCCCACCCTCAGCTTCAAGGATGTTCATCATCCTCGCTGGGGTGGGTGCCGGACTGAGCCGGCGCTCCTCCTCCCGCACGGGTCCGTGGGTCATCCCCTCCCACGACATTCGAGGGAGAAGGCGCTCCCTGGCCCCGCGGGCGGCGCGGACTTCGACGACGCGGGATGGATCGGCGGCGAACGCCGTCACCTCCGGCGTGTCGGGTCCGCTAGCTCGGCTCCGGCGGGCCCCTTTGTCGGGGGGGGGCTGCCGCGCCGTGTACACGGGGGGTCCACCCTAGACACCGCACGCTGCTAGGGCGGCGCTCGTGTTCTGGGGTGGGCCTGCTTTTGCACCAGGGCGGCGGCTTTGCGCGGGGGCCGGTGCCCCACTCATCGGGGAGGATTTGAGTGGGGATCTGGCGGTAAGCAGGCGGCTCCTGGCGTCGGTGCCGAGGTGGAGGCGGCTCGAGAAGTCCCCGTCAGCGACGGGACCACCGCCACCATCGGCGCTTTGGGCCTTCGGCTCTTTGTACTTGTCCTCGCCCCTCGGGTGGCGTTATGGGCGAGGGCAAGACAGCAGCTGTGCCTTCCCCTGAGGTCTGCGCCGCCGCAGAGGGAGGAACCGGAGTTCCGCCTGTAGTGGCACTTTGAGTGCCGGGTTTTTTGTTCATTTCGGCTTTCGGGGCCTGAACATGTATGTAACTCCGGCACAGAGCCGTGTTTTTTCCTCATTTCTGAGCAATAAGACTTGCCTATCGATTGTCTGAATCGCTTCACCAAGCATGAGTCACCCCGTGTCCAGGTGACGAGTGAGGTATCCGTATCCCGGAGGCGTAGGAATCCCTCGGCTCGGTCGGACCTGTTGTCCGAGGCTCCTCTAGTTTAGTTAAAAAGACCCCTCGGTCGCTCTTCGACGAGCCGAGGCCAGGGGTAGCGATATCAGCACAAGCAGAGGCGTTGTTGGCTCGGAAATGGAACCTGGTTGGCCGGAGCCCAGCTGGGTCGTCTGCTGGCAGGCTCGGCGCCGGAGTTGATTGGCCGAGGCCTCGGACCGAGCTGGCGCCCTCGGAAGGGGTCGGCCGAGGCCCCGGAGGTGGCCGGCCGAGCCGTCCGCTTGGGCCGGATTCTCGGGGAAGCCTCTGGCGGAGATTGCTCGAGCGCGGTGTCGACGTCGTCCTTCGGAGCGGAGGCCTTCGGGCCGCGTGGCCACCCGAGGCCAGGTCGGGTCTTGCCGAAGGTGCTGCTGATGCCGAGGGTGTCGCCGCCCTCTTCCAGTGCCAAGGTCCGCGCCTGCAGGGTCAAGTCGTCCTGTAGCGTGGGCCTTGTGCGGCCGTTGAGGCCAGAACACACACCCTTGTCGCGTTATAAAGCCGTGTCTCTTTTCCTCTTGCTTCGAGTATCTGGACTTTTTGTCGGTAGCAGGGATGTTAGTGCGAGCAAGAGTTGCTTCTCGCGGGAGGTGATGAGTGAGGTATCCGTATCCCGGAGGCGTGGGAGTCCCTCGGCTCGGTCGGCCTCGCCACTTACGCGTACTTTTACCCATCCATGAGGCCCTGTCACCGACTCGGTCGAGAAGGCTCGAAGAACCTGCTTCAACAGAAGAGCCTCCGTACGTAAAGACTCATTCGATCTGCGGAGTCACCTTATCCGAACGCGAGTTACTTATCACAGAAGGTGACGAGTGAGGTATCCGTATCCCGGAGGCGTAGGAGTCCCTCGGCTCGGTCGGCCTTGGCTGCTTACGTGTACCCCGTCGTTTCTAGGACCCACTTTTCGAAGTAGTCAAAAAGCACGAAAGATGTTCTGGTAAAAGAGGTTTTTTGTTCGAGGAAAATTTTGACGCAGAGGGGGTTAACCCCCTTTTAGCCCCCGAGGGAGGGTCGGGCTCCGCTGAGGCGAGGCCGACCCTTCCTTGTTGACTAAACTTCGCGTGGGTACGGGGTATAAGAACAACTTGGAAACATTCTTAAGGATAGAAGCGACGTAGCTGTTGGATGTTCCAAGCGTTGCCGTAGACCTCGCCTTGACTGTTGGCCAGCTTGTAAGTTCCGGGCTTCAGAACTTTGGCGATGATGAACGGCCCCTCCCAGGGGGGCGTTAGCTTATGCCTCCCTCGGGCGTCCTGCCGCAGCCGAAGCACCAGATCGCCCACCTGGAGATCTCGGGGTCGGACCCCTCGGGCGTGGTAGCGTCGCAGGGACTGCTGATACCGCGCTGAGTGTAGTAGGGCCCTGTCCCGAGCCTCGTCCAGCTGGTCCAGCGAGTCTTCTCGGCTGGCTTGGTTGCTTTCTTCGTCGTAAGCCCTCGTCCTCGGGGAACCGTATTCCAGGTCCGTGGGCAGTATTGCCTCGGCCCCGTAGACCAGGAAGAACGGCGTGAAACCCGTGGCTCGGCTTGGAGTCGTCCTCAGGCTCCAGACCACCGAGGGGAGTTCCTTCATCCATCGCTTGCCGAACTTGTTGAGACTGTTATAAATCCGAGGCTTAAGCCCTCGTAGAATCATGCCATTGGCACGTTCCACTTGCCCATTCGACATGGGGTGAGCTACGGCGGCCCAGTCCACCCGGATGTTGTGATCGTCGCAAAAATCCAAGAATTTTTTGCCGGTGAACTGGGTGCCATTGTCGGTGATGATGGAGTTCGGGACCCCGAAGCGATGGATGATGTTGGTGAAGAATGCCACCGCCTGCTCGGACCTGATGCTGCTTAGGGGTCGGACCTCGATCCACTTGGAGAATTTGTCGATGGCGACCAGCAGGTGCGTGTAGCCCCCGGGTGCCTTTTGCAGTGGGCCGACGAGGTCCAGACCCCACACAGCGAAGGGCCAGGTGATGGGTATCGTCTGCAGAGCCTGAGCGGGCAGGTGGGTCTGCTTCGCATAGAATTGGCACCCTTCGCAGGCGCGGACAATTCTAGTGGCATCAGCCACCGCCGTTGGCCAGTAGAAGCCTTGGCGGAAAGCATTCCCGACGAGGGTTCGAGGTGCTGCATGATGACCGCAAGCCCCCGAGTGTATTTCCTGCAGGAGGTCCTGACCCTCGGCGATGGTGATGCATCGCTGGAGGATGCCCGAGGGGCTGCGGTGGTAGAGCTCCTTCTCGTCGCCCAGCAGGACGAACGATTTTGCTCGTCGCGTTACCCGCCGAGCCTCGGTTTGGTCGAGGGGCAGCTCTCCTCGGCGGAGATATCGCAGGTACGGGGTCCTCCAATCTTGATCTGGCACGACCCCGTTCTGCTCCTCCTCGACGTGCAGCGCTTCGCGCTCGGGCCCCGAGGGTTCCTCGGATTGAGCCGAGGACGGCTCGGGCTGAGCCGAGGTCACCTCGGACGAGGCCGAGGGTGCCTCGGGTTCGGGCGCGTCGCCTATCTTGACTGAGGGTTGGTGCAGATCCCGGGCGAAGACGTCCGGGGGAACCGTTGTCCGCCCCGAGGCTATCTTCGTCAGCTCGTCCGCAGTCTCGTTATAGCGTCGGGCGATGTGGTTAAGTTCGAGCCCGTAGAACTTGTCCTCCAGGCGTCGAACCTCTTCGCAGTAGGCCTCCATCTTCGGGTCGCGGCAGAGGGAATTCTTCATGACTTGGTCGATGACGAGCTGCGAGTCGCCGCGTGCATCGAGGCGTCGAACCCCTAGCTCGATGGCGATTCGCAACCCGTTGATCAGAGCCTCGTACTCAGCTACATTGTTAGACGCCGGGAAATGGAGGCGAAGCACGTAGCGCAGGTGTTTTCCGAGGGGCGAGACGAAAAGCAGGCCCGCGCCAGCTCCCGTCTTCATCAGCGACCCGTCGAAAAACATGGTCCAGAGTTCTGGTTGGATCGGAGCCGTTGGTAACTGGGTATCGTCCCATTCGGCTACGAAATCCGCCAGTGCCTGGGACTTGATGGCCTTCCGAGGGGCGAACGAGATCGCCTCGCCCATGATTTCCACCGCCCACTTTGCGATCCGTCCCGAGGCTTCTCGGCACTGGATGATCTCCCCCAGGGGGAAGGATGACACCACAGTCACCGGATGGGACTCGAAGTAATGTCGCAACTTTCGCCTCGTCAGGACCACAGCGTATAGCAGCTTCTGGACTTGTGGGTAGCGGGTCTTGGTCTCGGACAGCACTTCGCTGACGAAGTAAACTGGCCTCTGAATGGGCAAAGCATGCCCTTCTTCCTGCCTTTCGACCACGATCGCGGCGCTGACCACCTGAGTGGTTGCGGCGACGTAGACCAGGAGGGTCTCTCCATCAGTTGGGGGTACCAAGATGGGCGCCTGTGTGAGGAGTGCCTTCAGGCTCCCGAGGGCTTCTTCGGCCTCGGGAGTCCAAGTGAAGCATTCGGCCTTCCTTAAGAGGCGGTACAGGGGCAGGCCTCTTTCGCCGAGGCGCGAGATGAAGCGGCTCAAGGCCGCGAGGCATCCCATGACCCTCTGTACGCCTTTTAAGTCCTTGATAGGTCCCATGTTTGTGATCGCTGCGATCTTCTCCGGATTGGCTTCGATGCCCCGCTCGGAGACGATGAACCCCAAGAGCATGCCCCGGGGTACCCCGAAGACGCACTTCTCGGGATTGAGCTTGACGCCCTTCGCCTTGAGACACCGGAATGTCAGTCCGAGGTCGGAAAGAAGGTCGGAGGCTTTCCTCGTCTTGACCACGATGTCGTCGACGTAGGCCTCGACCGTGCGACCAATGTGTTCGCCGAACACATGGTTCATGCACCGCTGGTACGTTGCACCCGCGTTCCTCAACCCGAACGGCATTGTGACATAACAGTACATGCCGAAGGGCGTGATGAAAGAAGTCGCGAGCTGGTCGGACTCTTTCATCTTGATTTGATGATACCCTGAGTAGGCATCGAGAAAAGACAGGGTTTCGCACCCTGCTGTGGAGTCCACAATTTGGTCGATGCGAGGTAGAGGGTAGGGGACCTTTGGACATGCTTTGTTGAGGCCAGTGTAGTCTACACACATCCGCCACTTCCCCCCTTTTTTCCTCACAAGTACAGGGTTGGCAAGCCATTCGGGATGGAATACCTCTTTAATGAACCCTGCTGCCATCAGCTTGTGGACCTCCTCGCCTATCACTCTGCGCCTTTCCTCGTCGAATCGGCACAGAGGCTGTCTGACCGGTCGGGCCCCGGCCCGAATATCCAGCGAGTGCTCGGCGACTTCCCTCGGTATGCCGGGCATGTCCGAGGGACTCCACGCGAAAACGTCGGCGTTTGCGCGGAGAAAGTCGACGAGCACTGCCTCCTATTTGGGGTCGAGCCCCGAACCGATCCGGATCTGCTTGGAGGCGTCGCCACTGGGGTCGAGAGGGACGGCCTTAACCGTCTCTGCTGGCTCGAAGTTGCCGGCATGCCGCTTCACATCCGGCACCTCTCGGGAGAGGCTTTCTAGGTCGGCAATGAGGGCCTCGGACTCGGCGAGGGCCTCGGCGTACTCCACGCACTCCACATCGCACTCGAATGCGTGTTTGTACGTGGGGCCGACGGTGATGACCCCGTTGGGGCCCGGCATCTTGAGCTTCAGGTAGGTGTAGTTGGGGATGGCCATGAACTTCGCGTAGCATGGCCTTCCCAACACCGCGTGGTAGGTCCCTCGGAACCCGACCACCTCGAACGTCAAAGTCTCCCTTCGGAAGTTGGAGGGTGTTCCGAAGCAGACAGGGAGGTCGAGCTGTCCGAGGGGCTGGACACGCTTCCCGGGAATGATCCCGTGGAAGGGCGCAGCGCCTGCTCGGACAGACGACAAGTCGACGCGCAGGAGCTTGAGAGTCTCGGCGTAGATGATGTTGAGGCAGCTGCCCCCATCCATCAGGACCTTGGTGAGCCTGACGTCGCCAATGACAGGATCGACGACGAGCGGGTACTTCCCCGGGCTCGGCACGTGGTCGGGGTGGTCGTCCTGGTCGAAGGTGATGGGCTTGTCGGACCAGTCTAGGTAGACTGGCGCCGCCACCTTCACCGAGCAGACCTCCCGACGCTCTTGCTTACGATGCCGAGCCGAGGCATTTGCCACATGCCCTCCGTAGATCATGAAGCAGTCGCGGACCTCGGGGAACTCTCCTGCTTGGTGATCCTCCCTTTTGTCGTCGTCGTGAGCCTTGCCACCCTCGGCGGGTGGCCCGGCCCGATGGAAGTGACGCCGAAGCATGACGCACTCTTCGAGGGTGTGTTTGACGGGCCCCTGATGGTAGGGGCACGTCTCCTTGAGTGCCTTGTCGAAGAGGTTTGCACCTCCGGGGGGTTTTCGAGGGTTCTTGCGCTCGGCGGCGGCGACAAGGTCAGCATCGGGAACGTCGCGTTTCGCTTGCGACTTCCTCCTGCCTTTCTTCTTGGCGCCGCGCGGAGCAGACGCCTCGGGAGCATCTTCCGACGGGCGGCCCTGGGGCTGCTTGTCCTTTCGGAAGATGGCCTCTACCGCCTCCTGGCCGGAGGCGAACTTGGTAGCGATGTCCATCAGCTCGCTCGCCCTGGTGGGGGTCTTGCGACCCAACTTGCTCACCAGGTCGCGGCAGGTGGTGCCGGCGAGGAACGCGCCGATGACATCGGAGTCGGTGATGTTGGGCAGCTCGGTGCGCTGCTTCGAGAACCGCCGGATGTAGTCTCGGAGAGACTCTCCCGGCAGTTGCCGACAGCTTCGGAGGTCCCAGGAATTCCCGGGGCGCACGTACGTGCCCTGGAAGTTCCCGGCGAAGGCCTGGACCAGATCCTCCCAGTTGGAAATCTGCCCCGGGGGCAGGTGCTCCAACCAGGCACGAGCGGTGTCGGAGAGAAATAGGGGGAGGTTTCGGATGATGAGGTTGTCATCGTCCGTCCCACCCAACTGACAGGCCAGGCGGTAGTCTGCAAGCCACAATTCCGGTCTCGTCTCCCCCGAGTACTTCGTGATAGTAGTCGGGGGTCGGAATCGGGGTGGAAACGGCGCCCGCCGAATGGCTCGGCTAAAGACCTGCGGACCGGGTGGTTCGGGCGAGGGACTTCGATCCTCCCCGCTGTCATAACGTCCCCCACGCCTGGGGTGGTAGCCTCGGCGCACCCTTTCGTCGAGGCGTGCCCGACGGTCACGATGAGGGTGCTCGTCGCCGAGGTGGCCCGGGGCCGCAGGCGCGGTGTTGCGCGTGCGCCCGGTGAAGACCGAGGCTTCCCGCGTGAGTCGGGAAGTCGCGGCACGAGGATCCGGGGTGTATCCCCGTCTTCGAGAGGCAGAGCTCTCTGCCCGCCGGGCCGCAGCGCCTTCCAGGAGATGCCTGAGTTCTCCCTGGATCCGCCGTCCCTCGGTGGTTGATGACTCCGGCATCGCGCGGAGGAGCATTGCTGCAGCGACCAGGTCCTGGCCAGTCCCGCCGGATGCGGGTGGCGGTTTGTCCCTGGCATCGTTGGCGATGCGGTGCTGGAGACCTTGGGGCAAGTGACGTATTCCTCCGGCCGGGGGTTGGCTCGCCCATACCTGCCCGATGTTCTGACGGATTGCCTCGAGCGCTCCTGCTCCTTCATCGAACCCGGCCTGCGCCCCGCGGACTTGCTCGAGCTGTGGGTCGTGACCTCCCGCCGAAGCGGGGACCACAGCTAGCTCCCGCGGGATGTCAGCGCGAGGCGCTGGCCTAGGGGGATCACCATCCTCCGGCATGCCGAGACAGCCGCCTCCGGAGGGATCCCCTAGCTCGATGTGGAAACATTCGCGACTCAGGCCGCAGTCCTTGTCGCCAAGGCTGCGGCTGCCGTCGGAACAGTCGGAGAGGCAGTAGTCACATGCGGTCATGAAGTCCCGCATGGCACTAGGGTTGCCAGATCCGGAGAAATCCCAGCAGATGCTGGGGTCGTCGTCTTCCTCGGACCCAGAGGGTCCGTAGGTCGAGACACCCGTCAATCGGTCCCAAGGCGACCGCACAGGAAACCCCAGAGAGGTTGCACTCGCCTCAATGTGAGCGCCCGCCAAAGCGAGATCGCCAGGCGGGCTGAGGCCGAGTCGAAATAACGAAAGATGGGTAGCAGTCGATACCTTTTTGTCGACGAGGAGCGATGAAGTCGCGTCGGGGGCTGACCGCGTCGTCGTCTTGGGTCCGAGGGCGACGTCCTGCAGGCCTTCCGTGAGCGTGCTGGCGTCGTCCACTTGCTCGGAGTCGACGTGTTGCGGGGGGATGGCGCTCGCGTCTGCCTTGAACGCGAGGGCGACGCTTGGCGTGTCCTCCGTCGAGGCGCCGGGGATGTCGATTTGCCCGACAGCCGTCGGAGCGCGGCCTCCCGCTCGGCCCTGGTTGCCCCGCCTCCTCCTCCTCCGATGGCGAGGGAGAGGATGGGGCGAGCTCGAAAGTTGTCCTTCCCCTACGCGGGAAAGACGTCGTCGATTCCGCCGCCGGCGGGCGGGCTGTCCGCCACCAATGTCGCTATCGCGCGGCGGTGGAAGGAGTATCATGTCGTAGCCGCTGTCGAGAGACATGAACTCGAGGTTCCCGAAACGGAGCACCGTCCCGGGTTGAAGAGGTTGTTGGAGACTGCCCATCTGGAGCTTGACGGGAAATCGAACGTCAACACGCAGCGCAGCCCCTACCTGGCGCGCCAACTGTCGGCGTTCCGAGACCGGGGGGTCCTCGAGCCGACGAGTGAGAGTGCCGCGTGCCCCAGCCCAGATGGGTCGAGCGCGTGGAGCGAGCGCAAAGGGGGGAACGGAGTGAGAGAGAGGTCGGTGGCCGGAGCCGGATCGCGAGGGAGTCGGAGAAATTCCCACGGCCTTCGTGTTCGTCCCGCGCCCAGGTCGGGTGCGCTTGCAGTAGGGGGTTACAAGCGTCCGCACGAGGTGAAGGGAGAGGGCGGCCCCGAGAGAGCGCCTGCCCCTGCCTTTCGTCCCCGCGAGGCCAACCTTTTTTAAGAAGGCCCTGGCCCTTCCTTTTATAGTCGTAAGGAGAGGGTCCAGGTGTACAAGATGGGGGTGTAGCAAGGTGCTACGTGTCTAGCGAGGGAGAGCTAGCGCCCTATGTACATGCCCAGGTGGCAGCCAGAGAGATCGTGGCACCCTGTTGGAGTGGCGTCGTGGCTGTTGGAGGAGTAACGGAGCCGGACGGGGGGACAGCTGTCGAGGTGGCTGGGTCCTTGCTGACGTTCTCCTGCTTTCGTAAGGGAGCTGGGGGCCGCCGTCGTCATGATCTAGCGGGGCGCCATCATGGCCTATCTGGCATAGCTGGCCAGATGGGACGCCGGTCTTGTTCTCTGCGACCCAAGTCGGCTCAGGGCAGGGTGATGATGACGCTTCCTGTTGACGTGGCGGTCTCGTATCCTAGGTCGGGCGTCGTGGAGGCTCCTCCGAGGCTGTGGCCGAGTCCGTCCTGCAAGACAGAGACAGAGTCCGAGCCCTGGTCGGGCGAGGCGGAGATTATTCGGCAGAGGCCGAGGCGGAGTCCGAGCCCTGGGTCGGGCGAGGCGGAGGTCGCCGTCTTCCGGGGCCTTGGCCCGAGTCCGAGCCCTGGGTCGGGCGGAGCGGAGTTCGCCGTCTTCCGAGGCCTTAGCCTGAGTCCGAGCCCTGGGTCGGGCGGAGCGGAGTTCGCCGTCTTCCGAGGCCTTAGCCTGAGTCCGAGCCCTGGGTCGGGCGGAGCGGAGTTCGCCGTCTTCCGAGGCCTTAGCCTGAGTCCGAGCCCTGGGTCGGGCGGAGCGGAGTTCGCCGTCTTCCGAGGCCTTAGCCTGAGTCCGAGCCCTGGGTCGGGCGGAGTCTCCTATGGCACCACTGGCGAAGTCTGGCCGCCCGTCGGTCTTACCTTTTGCGTTAAACGCCCTGGTGACTCGGTCGGTTGGTGCGGTGATTTAGTCAGGGTTTCTCCTTATCGGAGGCGGGGCCTAGGGCGAGCCGGGGATGCGCCTGCCGTGAAAGAGGAGACCTCAGGCGAGACGGAGTCATCTTAGGGTCGGCTGCCCTCGCCCGAGGATAGGCTCGGGCGTGGCGTGGTCAAGTCACTCGTGTGGACTGATCCCTGACTTAATCAAACCCATCAGGCCTTTGCAGCTTTATGCTGATGGGGGTTACCAGCTGAGAATTAGGCGTCTTGAGGGTACCCCTAATTATGGTCCTCGACACCAGGGGTCGGACTCCGCCCTGGCCTCTGCCGAACGACCTCCGCCTCGCCCGACCCAGGAGCTCGGGCTCAGCCTCGGCCATGCAGGACAGACTCGACCTCGGCTTCGGAGGAGCCTCCACGTCGCCCGACCTAGGACACAAGCCCGGCACGTCAACAGGAAGCGCCATCATCACCCTACCCCGAGCCGACTCGGGCCGCAGGGAACAAGACCAGCGTCCCATCTGGCTAGCTCCGCCAGATAGGCAATGATGGCGCCCCGCTAGACCCATGACGACGGCGGCTCTCAACTCCCTTACGGAAGCAGGGGGACGTCAGCAAGGGCCCAACCGCTCCGACAGCTGTCCCTCCGCCAGGCTCCGTTGCTCCTCCGACAGCCACGACACCACACCAGCTGGGTGCCAAGATCTCTCCGGCTGCCACATTGGCATGTACTTAGGGCGCTAGCTCACCCCCGCTAGACACGTAGCACCTTGCTACACCCCCATTGTACACCTGGATCCTCTCCTTACGCCTATAAAAGGAAGGACCAGGGCCTTCTTAGAGAAGGTTGGCCGCGCGGGGACGAGGACGGGGCAGGCGCTCTCTTGGGGCCGCTCGCTTCCCTCACCCGCGTGGACGCTTGTAACCCCCTACTGCAAGCGCACCCGACCTGGGCGCGGGTCGAACACGAAGGCCGCGGGATTCCCACCTCTCTCACGACTCGTCTCCGGCCACCTCGCTTCTCCCCCCTTCGCGCTCGCCCACGCGCTCGACCCATCTGGGCTGGGGCACGCGGCACACTCACTCGTCGGCTTAGGGACCCCCCGGTCTCGAAACGCCGACAGTTGGCGCGCCAGGTAGGGGCACGCTGCGTGTTGACGAGCAGTTTCCCGTCAAGCTCCAGATGGGCAGCCTCCAACGACCTCTCCAACCCGGGACGGTGCTCCATTTCGGGAGTCTCGAGTTCATGTCTCTCGACGGCAGCTACGACATGATACTCCTTCCACCGCCGCGCGATGACGACAATGGCGGCCGACAGCCCGCCCACCGGCGGCGGAATCGACGACGTCTTCCCCGCGTGGTGGAAGAACAACATTCGAGCTCGCCCCGTCCTCCCCCCCGCCATCGGAGGAGGAGGCGGGGCAACCAGGGCCGAGCGGGAGGCCGCGCTCCGTCGGCTGTCGAGTGAACCGACGTCCCCAGCGCCCCAACGGAGGGCGCGTCGGGCGTCAACCTCGCGTTTGAGACGAAGGCGAGCGCCGTCCCCCCGCGACACGCCAATCCCGAGCAAGTGGATGACGCCAGCACGCTCGCGGAGGGCCTGCAGGACGTCGCCCTCGTACCCAAGACGACGGCGCAATCAGTCCCCGACGTGACTATGTCGCTCCTCGTCGACCAAAAGGTACCGACCGATTCCCATCCTACGTCATTTCGACTCGGTCTCAACCCGCCTAGCGACCTCGCTTTGGCGGGCGCTCATGTTGAGGCGAGTGCAACCCCTCTGGGGTTTCGTGTGCGGTCGCCTTGGGACCGATTGACGGACGTCTCGACCTACGGGCCCTCTGGGTCCGAGGAAGATGACGATCCCAGCATCTGCTGGGATTTCTCTGGATTTGGCAACCCCAGTGCCATGCGGGACTTTATGACCGCATGTGACTACTGCCTCTCCGACTGTTCCGACGGCAGCCGCAGCCTTGACGACAAGGACTGCGGCCCGAGCCACGAATGTTTCCACGTCGAGCTAGGGGATCCCTCCGAAGGCAACCATCTCGGCATGCCGGAGGACGGTGATCTCCCTAGGCCGGTGCCTCGCGCCGACATCCTGCGGGAGCTAGCTGTGGTCCCCGTTCCGGCGGGGGGTCACGACCCACAGCTCGAGCAAGTCCGCGGGGCGCAGGCCAGGCTCGACGAGGGAGCAGGAGCGCTCGAGTCGATCCGCCGGGACGTCGGGCAGGTATGGGCGGGCCAACCCCCGGCCGGAGAAACACGTCATCTGCCCCAGGGTTTCGAGCACCGCGTCACCAACGATGTCAGGGACAGGCCGCCACCCGCATCCAGCGGGGTCGGTCAGAACCTGGCAGCCGCAGCGATGCTCCTCCGCGTGATGCCGGAGCCATCAACCACCGAGGGTCGGCGAATCCAGGGAGAGCTCAAGAATCTCCTAGAAGGCGCCGCGGCCCGGCGGGCCGAGAGCTCTGCCTCCCGAAGGCAGGAGTACCCCTCGGAACCTCATGCCGCGACTTCCCGATTCATGCGGGAAGCCTCGGTCTACACCGGGCGCACGCGCAACACCGCGCCTGCGGCCCCGGGCCACCTCGGCAACGAGCACCATCGTCGCGACCGTCGGGCCCGCCTCGACGAAAGGGTGCGCCGAGGCTACCACCCCAGCGTGGGGGACGCTACGACAGTGGGGAGTATCGGAGTCCCTCGCCCGAACCACCCGGTCCGCAGGCCTTCAGCCGGGCCATCCGGCGGGCGCCGTTTCCGGCCCGTTTCCGACCCCCGACTACTATCACCAAGTACTCGGGGGAAACGAGACCGGAATTGTGGCTCGCAGACTACCGCCTGGCCTGCCAACTGGGTGGAACGGACGACGACAACCTCATCATCCGCAACCTCCCCCTGTTCCTCTCCGACACTGCTCACGCCTGGTTGGAGCACCTGCCTCCGGGGCAGATCTCCAACTGGGAGGATTTGGTCCAAGCCTTCGCCGGCAACTTCCAGGGCACGTACGTGCGCCCCGGGAATTCCTGGGACCTCCGAAGCTGCCGGCAACAGCCGGGAGAGTCTCTTCAGGACTACATCCGGCGATTCTCGAAGCAGCGCACCGAGCTGCCCAACATCACCGACTCAGATGTCATCGGCGCGTTCCTTGCCGGCACCACCTGCCGCGACCTGGTGAGCAAGTTGGGTCGCAAGACCCCCACCAGGGCGAGCGAGCTGATGGACATCGCCACCAAGTTCGCCTCTGGCCAGGAGGCGGTCGAGGCCATCTTCCGAAAGGACAAGCAGCCCCAGGGCCGCCCGACGGAAGAGGCTCCCGAGGCGTCTACTCCGCGCGGCGCCAAGAAGAAAGGCAAGAAGAAGTCGCAAGCGAAACGCGACGCCGCCGACGCAGACCTTGTCGCCGCCGCCGAGTACAAGAACCCTCGGAAGCCCCCAGGAGGTGCTAACCTCTTCGACAAGATGCTCAAGGAGCCGTGCCCTTACCATCAGGGGCCCGTCAAGCACACCCTCGAGGAGTGCGTCATGCTTCGGCGCCACTTCCACAGGGCCGGGCCACCCGCAGAGGGTGGCAGGGCCCGCGACGACGACAAAAAGGAAGATCACCAAGCAGGAGAGTTCCCCGAGGTCCGCGACTGCTTCATGATCTACGGAGGGCATGCGGCGAATGCCTCGGCTCGGCATCGCAAGCGAGAGCGTCGGGAGGTCTGCTCGGTGAAGGTGGCGGCGCCAGTCTACCTAGACTGGTCCGACAAGCCCATCACCTTCGACCAAGCTGACCACCCCGACCACGTGTCGAGCCCAGGGAAATACCCGCTCGTCGTCGATCCCATCATCGACGACGTCAGGCTCACCAAGGTCCTGATGGATGGGGGCAGCTGCCTCAACATCATCTACGCTGAGACCCTCAGGCTCCTGCGCGTCGATCTGTCCTCCGTCCGAGCAGGAGCTGCGCCCTTCCACGGGATCATTCCTGGGAAGCGCGTCCAGCCCCTCGGACAGCTCGACCTTCCTGTCTGCTTCGGAACGCCCTCCAACTTCTGAAGGGAGATTCTGACGTTCGAGGTGGTCGGGTTCCGAGGAACCTACCACGCGGTATTGGGGAGGCCATGCTACGCGAAGTTCATGGCCGTCCCCAACTACACCTACCTGAAGCTCAAGATGTCGGGCCCCAACGGGGTCATCACCGTCGGCCCCACGTACAAACACGCGTTCGAATGCGATGTGGAGTGCGTGGAGTACGTCGAGGCCCTCATCGCCGACCTGGAGAACCTCTCCAGAGAGGTGCCAGACGTGAAGCGACACGCCGGCAATTTCGAGCCAGCGGAGACGGTTAAGGCCGTCCCTCTCGACCCCAGTGGCGACACCTCCAAGCAGGTCCGGATCGGGTCCGGGCTCGACCCCAAATAGGAAGCAATGCTCGTCGACTTTCTCCGCGCAAACGCCGACGTCTTTGCGTGGAGTCCCTCGGACATGCCCGGCATACCGAGGGATGTCGCCGAGCACTCGCTGGATATTCGGGCCGGAGCCCGACCGGTCAGGCAGCCTCTGCGCCGGTTCGATGAGGAGAAGCGCAGAGTGATAGGTGAGGAGATCCACAAGCTGATGGCAGCAGGGTTCATCAAAGAGGTATTCCATCCCAAATGGCTTGCCAACCCTGTGCTTGTGAGAAAGAAAGGGGGGAAATGGCGGATGTGTGTATACTACACTGGTCTCAACAAAGCATGTCCGAAGGTTCCCTACCCTCTACCTCGCATCGATCAAATCGTGGATTCCACTGCTGGGTGCGAAACCCTGTCTTTCCTCGATGCCTACTCAGGGTATCATCAAATCAAGATGAAAGAGTCCGACCGGCTCGCGACTTCTTTCATCACGCCCTTCGGCATGTACTGCTATGTCACCATGCCGTTCGGTTTGAGGAACGCGGGTGCGACGTACCAGCGGTGCATGAACCATGTGTTCGGCGAACACATCGGTCGCACGGTCGAGGCCTACGTCGATGACATCATAGTCAAGACAAGGAAAGCCTCCGACCTCCTCTCCGACCTTGAAGTGACATTCCGGTGTCTCAAGGCAAAGGACGTCAAGCTCAATCCCGAGAAGTGTGTCTTCGGGGTGCCCCGAGGCATGCTCCTAGGGTTCATCGTCTCCGAGCGGGGCATCGAAGCCAACCCGGAGAAAATCGCAGCCATCACCAGCATGGGGCCCATCAAGGACTTAAAAGGCGTACAGAGGGTCATGGGATGTCTCGCGGCCTTGAGCCGTTTCATCTCACGCCTCGGCGAAAGAGGCCTGCCTCTGTACCGCCTCTTAAGGAAGGCCGAGTGCTTCACTTGGACCCCCGAGGCCGAGGAAGCTCTCGGGAACCTGAAGGCGCTCCTCACCAAGGTGCCTATCTTGGTACCCCCAGCTGATGGAGAAGCCCTCTTGGTCTACGTCGCCGCGACCACTCAGGTGGTTAGCGCCGCGATTGTGGTCGAAAGGCAAGAAGAGGGGCATGCATTGCCCGTTCAGAGGCCAGTTTACTTCGTCAGCGAGGTGCTGTCCGAAACCAAGGTCCGCTACCCACAAGTTCAGAAGCTACTGTATGCAGTAATCCTGACGAGGCGAAAGTTGCGACATTACTTCGAGTCTCATCCGGTAACTGTGGTGTCATCCTTCCCCCTGGGGGAGATCATCCAGTGCCGAGAGGCCTCGGGCAGGATCGCAAAGTGGGCGGTGGAAATCATGGGCGAGACAATCTCGTTCGCCCCTCGGAAGGCCATCAAGTCCCAGGTACTGGCGGATTTCGTAGCCGAATGGGTCGACACCCAGCTGCCGACGGCTCCGATCCAACCAGAGCTCTGGACCATGTTTTTCGACAGGTCGCTGATGAAGACGGGAGCCGGCGCGGGCCTGCTCTTCGTCTCGCCCCTCGGGAAACACCTACGCTACGTGCTGCGTCTCCATTTCCCGGCGTCCAACCATGTGGCTGAGTACGAAGCTCTGATCAACGGATTGCGAATCGCCATCGAGCTAGGGGTCCGACGCCTCGACGCTCGCGGCGACTCGCAGCTCGTCATCGACCAAGTCATGAAGAACTCCCACTGCCGCGACCTGAAGATGGAGGCCTACTGCGATGAGGTTCGGTGCCTGGAAGACAAGTTCTACGGGCTCGAGCTTAACCACATCGCCCGGCGCTACAACGAGACTGCGGACGAGCTGGCAAAGATAGCCTCGGGGCGAACGACGGTTCCCCCGGACGTCTTCTCCCGGGATCTGCACCAACCCTCCGTCAAGATCGACGACACGCCCAAGTCCGAGGTACCCTCGGCCCAGCCCGAGGCGTCCTCGGTTCAGTCCGAGGTACCCTCGGCCCATCCCGAGGCGTCCTCGGTTCAGCCCGAGGTACCCTCGGCCCCCGAGGGCGAGGCGCTGCGCATCGAGGAGGAGCGGAGCGAGGTCACGCCTGATCAAGATTGGCAGACCCCGTACCTGCACTATCTCCGCCAAGGAGAGCTACCCCTCGACCAAGCCGAGGCTCGGTGGGTAGCGCGACGCGCCAAGTCGTTCGTCCTGCTGGGCGATGAGAAGGAGCTTTACCACCGCAGCCCCTCGGGCATCCTCCAGCGATGCATCTCCATCGCCGAAGGTCAGGAACTCCTGCAAGAGATACACTCGGGGGCTTGCGGCCATCATGCAGCGCCCCGAGCCCTCGTCGGGAACGCTTTCCGGCCAGGCTTCTACTGGCCGACGGCGGTGGCTGACGCCACTCGAATCGTCCGCACCTGCGAGGGGTGTCAATTCTATGCGAAGCAGACCCACCTGCCCGCTCAGGCTCTACAGACGATACCCATCACCTGGCCCTTCGCTGTGTGGGGTCTGGACCTCGTCGGCCCTCTGCAGAAGGCGCCCGGGGGCTACACGCACCTGCTGGTCGCCGTCGACAAATTCTCCAAGTGGATCGAGGTCCGACCCCTGAACAGCATCAGGTCCGAGCAGGCGGTGGCGTTCTTCACCAACATCATCCATCGCTTTGGGGTCCCAAACTCCATCATCACCGACAACGGCACCCAGTTCACCGGCAGAAAATTCTTGGATTTTTGCGAGGATCACCACATCCGGGTGGACTGGGCTGCCGTGGCTCATCCCATGTCGAATGGGCAAGTAGAGCGTGCCAACGGCATGATTCTATAAGGGCTCAAGCCTCGGATTTACAACGACCTCAACAAGTTCGGCAAGCGATGGATGAAGGAACTCCCCTCGGTGGTCTGGAGCCTGAGGACAACGCCGAGCCGAGCCACGGGTTTCACGCCGTTCTTCCTGGTCTACGGGGCCGAGACCGTCTTGCCCACTGACCTGGAATACGGCTCCCCGAGGACGAGGGCCTACGACGATCAAAGCAACCAAGCTAGCCGAGAAGACTCGCTGGACCAGCTGGAAGAGGCTCGGGACAGGGCCTTACTACACTCGGCGCGGTATCAGCAGTCCCTACGACGCTACCACGCCCGAGGGGTCCGACCCCGAGACCTCCAGGTGGGTGACCTGGTGCTTCGACTGCGGCAAGATGCCCGAGGGAGGCACAAGCTCACGCCCCCCTGGGAGGGGCCATTCGTCATCACCAAAGTTCTGAAGCCCGGAACGTACAAGCTGGCCAACAGTCAAGGCGAGGTCTACGGCAACGCTTGGAACATCCAACAGCTACGTCGCTTCTACCCTTAAGATGTTTCCAAGTTGTTCATATACCTCGCACCCACGCAAAGTTTAGTCAACAAGGAAGGGTCGGCCTCGCCTCGGCAAAGCCCGACCCTCCCTCGGGGGCTAAAAGGGGGGAAACCCCCTCTGCGTCAAAATTTTCCTCGAAAAAAATCTCTTCTACCAGAATATCTTTCGTGCTTTTTGACTACTTCGAAAAGTGGGTCCTGGAAACGACGGAGTACACGTAAGCAGCCAAGGCTGACCGAGCCGAGGGACTCCTACGCCTCCGGGATACGGATACCTCACTCATCACCTTCTGCGATAAGTAACTCGCTTTCGGATAAAGTGACTCCACGGATCGAACAAGTCTTTACGCTCGGAAGCCCTTCTGCCGAAGCGATCCTTCGAGCCTTCTCGACCGAGTCGATGACAGGGCCTCATGGACGGGTGAAAGTACGCGTAAGCGGCAAGGCCGACCGAGCCGAGGGACTCCCACGCCTCCGGGATACGGATACCTCACTCATCACCTTCCGCGAGAAGCAACTCTCGCTCGCACAAACATCCCTGTTACCGACAAAAAGTCCAAATACTCGAAACAAGAGGAAAAGAGACGCAGCTTTACAACGCAGCGAGGGTGTGTGTTCTAGCCTCGACGGCCGCACGAGGCACACGCTACAAGACAATCTGATCCTGCAGGCTCGGGTCTTGACGCTGGAAGAGGGCAGCAACACCCTCGGCATCGACGGCACCTTCGGCGAGGCCCGACCTAGCCTCGGACGGCGACGTGGTCCGAGGGTCTCCGCTCCGAAGGACGACGTCATCACCACGCCCCGGCAATCGCTGCCAGGGACTTCTCCGGGAATCCGGCCCGAGCAGGCGGCTCAGCCGGTCACCCCTGGGGCCTCGGCCAACCATCTTCCGAGGGCGCCAGCCCGGTCCGTAGCCTCGGCTGATCAACTCCGACGTCGATCCTGCCAACGGACAACCCGGCTAGGCTCCGGCCAACCAGGTTTCATTTTCGAGCCAACTCCGCCTCTGTTCATACTGATATCGCTACCCCTGGCCTTGGCTCGTCGAAGAGCGGCCGAGGGGTCTCTTCAACTAAGCTAGAGGAGCCTCGGACAGCAGGGTCGACCGAGCCGAGGGACTCCTACGCCTCCGGGATACGGATACCTCACTCGTCACCTTGACACGGGGCGACTCATGCTTGGTGAAGCGGTTCAGATAGTCAACAGACGAGTCTTAGTGCTCGGAAATGAGGAAAAAACACGGCTCCGTGCCGAATTTACATACATGTTCAGGCCCCGAAAGCCGAAATGAACAAAAAATCCTGGCATTCGAAGTGCCATTACAAACGGAACTCTGGTTCCCCCCCGCAGGTACGAACAACCCCACTCGATAGGGGTGGGCCTGCGGAGCAACAGAAGGCCGACGAACGGCATGTCATTGCCCGCCCCGACAGCGGCGACGATGAAGACTTCTGTCCCGGGGGGCCGAACAGCAGCAGTGATGACCTCAGGGCGGATGCTGCTGCTGGGAGGCCCCCGCCCATGCCCGAACTCGAGAGGCAAGGACGGGCAGAAGGTCGTAGAGTTGGAGGTCGGTCCGTGGCCAGCCTTGGCTATCACGCCGGCGGAAGAACCTCTTCCAGCTGCCGTGGCAGACGCCGGCGCCGCAAGCGGCTCCAAAGCCACTCGCGTCCGAAGGCCAGGCACGCTGCAGATGCCAGCGCCATGGACGACGACCGCTCCTCCCTCCGATCACTGAGTAAAGGAGCGGGCCGCCGCCCACGCGGGGGCCGACCTCCACTCGGCACACTCCCCTCCCCAGCCCTGGTGATGAAAATCCTTGAGGCTGAGGGAGGGGCAGAGGCCGCAGCCCGGCTCGCTTTCCCCCACCATCAAGCCGGAGGTCACCATCTTGGGTGACCGCCGGTGGAGGGGTGCAGCCGGGCTGCATGATGAAAATCCTTGAAGCCGAACGATGGCTGAAAGGTACCAACTCCCACGGAGTTGCGTTCCTCCGACGATGGGGTGAAAAGACGGCGGTTTCCCCCATCCGGGGGCTTGAAAGATGGAAAGATGCGGTGCATAAGGGAGCAAGAAGACATGGTCGCCTTACGAAAGGGGTCGCCTTCCTTTTAAAGGCGACTCTCCCTGCTTGCACCCCCAACCGTCACGGGCTGAGTCTTCTCCAACACGCTCCAAAGCACTCCCCTGCGGCGCGGGGGCTGGGTCCCGCACGTCATGCAGACCGGCTCCAAGAAGAAGAAGCCAAACCGCCACGCGTGGTGCACGCAACCGCCCAGCGGCTACAAGTGACCCTCCACTTTTGCCTAGACCAACGGGCGAAAGGGGCGGGCAGCCATGCAGGCAGCATGCAATCACGCCAAGTGGACGCGCCTCTCCGACTCCCGACACGCCGGCACGGAGGCCCAGGCCCACGCGTCGCGCGACCGGCGTGCCGGATGCTGCATGCAAGCAACTGTACCGCCTGTGCCACCACCGCGCTTCCTCGATTGCGGAACCAATATCGCGACTTGAGGCGACCAGGCGCGCGACCCAGCGGCGCCAGCCTGGCACGGCGGCCAACGCGGCCAAAGGTGAGCCGGCAGTAATGACAGTGGCAGGCGCGCGGGAGCAGCGGCCACGTCGTCAGCCAAGCTCACATCCCATCCGGGGGCAGCAAGAGAACCCCCTCTCACGGCGTGAAGACAACGCGCCCGTGATCCGTTCCTCGAACGGCTCGTGCACGCGCAACGGCAGCCCCGCCAACTACTCGCCCCGTCGCATCAACTCCGCGGCTGGACAGGCGGCGCTTCTGGCAGGAGCAGCGGGCGACGCTTCGCCTTCGCCGAAACAACCGCGCCAAAAAAGGTACGCCGCGTCATTCGGTTTCGTATCCCTTTTCTTTTTTTCCTCTTTCTCTATCTCTTGCGACAGGGACCGGGAAAGGGGGATACCCCGAAAGGGATCCTTCCCCGTGAAGGAACTAGGCTCCGAGCCTCCTTACTGATCAGGGGTTCGAAGGCTGGCCCCCCGGAGGGTTCAACAGCCGCCTCAGATCGCGTGGGCCCTACACCCACTACTGGTCAGAGGTTCGAAGGCCGGCCCCCCGAAGGGTTCCACGGCCGCCTCAGGCTACTCGGGCTCCGCGCCCATTACTGATCAGGGGTTCGAAGGATGGCCCCCGAAGGGTTCACAGTCGCCTTAGACACCGAGCGAGGGATGACCAGGGGTACGTTCGATACATAACCAAGGCTCGGGCTGCGCTCCCGAGGTACCCTAGGACATTTCTGAGACCAGCGGGAGCGATTTTGTAACGGAATCCCATCGGAGGGAGGCATCGAGCCCTCGGACCCCGTCGCCAGGGGACCGGGTCCGGCAGATCACCCGCAGGTACTTTTGGGCGTGCCTCTGGGCCCCTAGCCGACCCCCAACGAACGGGGCACGGACGTCCACTCGGATTACCCGCTTGCAGCTCACCGGAGACACCATGTTCGGTGCCCATCGAGGGTAACATGGCGCTCTCCCCCCTCCTCCTTGCGGAAAGGCGACGTAGGGGCGTATGTAAAAAAGTCGAGTCTGTCCCTGATCGCCCTCTCGCCCTGTGCGGAGGCTCGGGGTCTGCTCTCGCAAACCCGGCTCCGGCCAAACCGTTGACAGCGTCAACATACCAGCCCGAAAACTTGGGCCCCGACCGTGCACCCGGGCTACGGCCAGTTCGCATGAGGGAACCACCAGACCAGCCGAAGCATTACGCAAGGCATTAAGACCTCGAAGGAGTGAAACCACTCCTCCGAGGCCTCGGGGGCTACACCCGGCGGGTGCGCTCGCGCGCACCCACCGGAACAAAATGCAACCGAGAAAGGCTGGTCCCCTTGCAAAAAAGTGCGACGAAAGCCTCCAAGCGAGTGCTAACACTCCCTTCGAGGCTCAGGGGCTACTGTCGGGGACCATAATTAGGGGTACCCTCAAGACGCCTAATTCTCAGCTGGTAACCCCCATCAGCATAAAGCTGCAGAGGCCTGATGGGTGCGATTAAGTCAGGGATCAGTCCATACGAGCGACTCGATCACGCCTCGCCCGAGCCTAGCCTCGGGCAAGGGCAGCCGACCCCGAGATGTTTCCGTCTCGCCCGAGGCCCCCTTTTAACGGCAGACGCATCTCCGGCTTGCCCGAGGCCTTGCCTTCGCTAAGAAGCAACCCTGTCTAAATCGCCGCGCCGACCGACCAAGTCGCAGGGGCATTTAACGCAAAGGTAGCCTGACACCTTTATCCTGACGCGCGCCCCCCGGCAGAGCCAAAGTGACCGCCGTCACTTCGCCGCTCCACTGACCGGTCTGACAGAAGGACAGCGCCGCCTGCGCCATTCCGACTGCAGTGCCACTTGACAAAGTGAGACTGACATGCAGTCAGGCCTTGCCAAAGGCGCCATAGGAAGCTCCACCCGACCCAGGGCTCGGACTCGGGCTAAGGCCCCGGAAGACGGCGAACTCCGCTCCGCCCAACCCAGGGCTCGGACTCGGGCTAAGGCCCCGGAAGACGGCGAACTCCGCTCCACCCGACCCAGGGCTCGGACTCGGGCTAAGGCCCCGGAAGACGGCGAACTCCGCTCCGCCCGACCCAGGGCTCGGACTCGGGCTAAGGCCCCGGAAGACGACGAACTCCGCTCCGCCCGACCTAGGGCTCGGACTCGGGCTAGGCCCTAGAAGACGACGAACTCCGCTTCGCCCGACCCCAGGGGTCGGACTCCGCCCTGGCCTCTGCCGAACGACCTCCGCCTCGCCCGACCCAGGAGCTCGGGCTCAGCCTCGGCCATGCAGGACAGACTCGACCTCGGTTTCGGAGGAGCCTCCACGTCGCCCGACCTAGGACACAAGCCCGCCACGTCAACAGGAAGCGCCATCATCACCCTACCCTGAGCCGACTCGGGCCGCAGGGAACAAGACCGGCGTCCCATCTGGCTAGCTCCGCCAGATAGGCAATGATGGCGCCCCGCCAGACCCATGACGACGGCGGCTCTCAGCTCCCTTACGGAAGCAGGGGGACGTCAGCAAGGGCCCAACCGCTCCGACAGCTGTCCCTCCGCCAGGCTCCGTTGCTCCTCCGACAGCCACGACACCACACCAGCTGGGTGCCAAGATCTCTCCGGCTGCCACATTGGCATGTACTTAGGGCGCTAGCTCACCCCCGCTAGACACGTAGCACCTTGCTACACCCCCATTGTACACCTGGATCCTCTCCTTACGCCTATAAAAGGAAGGACCAGGGCCTTCTTAGAGAAGGTTGGCCGCGCGGGGACGAGGACGGGGCAGGCGCTCTCTTGGGGCCGCTCGCTTCCCTCACCCGTGTGGACGCTTGTAACCCCCTACTGCAAGCGCACCCGACCTGGGCGCGGGTCGAACACGAAGGCCGCAGGATTCCCACCTCTCTCACGACTCGTCTCCGGCCACCTCGCTTCTCCCCCCTTCGCGCTCGACCCATCTGGGCTGGGGCACGTGGCACACTCACTCGTCGGCTTAGGGACCCCCCGGTCTCGAAATGCCGACACCACTATATGTTGTATTGAGAGTCTGCTTGAGAGCTTGAGTTGGGTCTGTGTGAACCTGTCTTGTAACGTTGTGTGTCTTCCCTTTTATAGCTCAAGGGAGGCACATACAAGGATGCTGAGCCCCGACATGTGGGCCTAGGAGCACAATAGAAGGAAAACATTATAGGAGTAACTAATGCAAGTAACGCCTGAGCAATCTTCGGGCGCCATGATGTCCGCAGCCCGCACAGTATTGATATGCGGTGGCTGCTTCCTTGGTAACGTGCGAGTAATGATGAGCGTAGTGCATGCGGCAGTATGGTCATGCCGCCTGCCAGTGGAATGGACAGGCACGCCGCCTATGAAATGGACAGGCCGCCGCTTGCCAGCGGAATGAACAGGTCTCAATAAATGCAGAGGCGGCACACCGCCTGCTAGTGGAATGGACAGGCGGTGTGCCTTATCCTTAATAAATGCAGAGGCGACGTAACCAGAGGTCTTACGTCAGGCTCCGTCCGTTGGCTTACATCACGTGCAGTAGGCCACGTGGCAGCATCGGGTCTCCGCCTGGGCGGGGAGCAGAAGTGTATGCGGACAGGTCCACACCAGACTAGGTCTGGACACTTGTCGGTACTTGAGAGCACCTAGAGGGGGGGGGGGTGAATAGGTGATCCTGTGAAACTTTAAAACTTAAGCCACAAAAACTTGTTAAGTGTTAGTACAATAATCACCAAGTGGCTAGAGAGGAGTCTCAACAAAACACAATACCACAAGAGATCAAACACAGAGATGACACAGTGGTTTATCCCGTGGTTCGGCCAAGACCAACGCTTGCCTACTCCACGTTGTGGCGTCCCAACGGACGAGGGTTGCAATCAACCCCTCTCAAGCGGTCCAAAGACCAACTTGAATACCACGGTGTTTTGCTTTCTTTTCTTTATCCCGTTTGCAAGGAATCTCCACAAATTGGAGTCTCTTGCCCTTACACGTATATGATCACAAAGAAGCACAGAGTAAGGGAGGGAAGCAACACACACAAATCCACAGCAAAATGCGCACACACACGGCCAAGAATCGAGCTCAAAAGACTATCTCAAAGTTCTCACTAGAACGGAGCTCGAATCACTTAGAATGACAAACAAATGCGCAAAGACTGAGTGTGGATGATCAAGAATGCTCTAAGGTTGCTTGGGTGTCTCCTCCATGCGCCTAGGGGCCCCTTTTATAGCCCCAAGGCAGCTAGGAGCCGTTGAGAGCAAATCTGGAAGGCTATCCTTGCCTTCTGTCGTCGGGGGCACCGGACAGTCCGGTGCACACTGGACACTGTCCGGTGCCCGATTTCTTTCCTTAAACAGCACTGCCGACCGTTGTAGACCGTTGGCAGCCTGAGAGCCGTTGGCGCACCGGACATGTGTCCCGCGCAGATTGCGCAGTCGACCGTTGGCCTGGTCGACCGTTGGCTCACCGGACAGTCCGGTGCACACCGGACAGTCCGGTGAATTTTAGCCGTACGCCGTCGGCGAATTCCCGAGAGCGGCCACTTCACGCCTGAGCCAGCCTGGCGCACCGGACATGTCCGGTGCACACCGGACAGTCCGGTGCACCCAGACTGGGCAGACTTTGGCTGCTCGAGCCATTTCTTCTCCAACTCGATTTTTTCTGTTTCTAACACTTAGACAAGTATATTAGTACACAAAACCAATGTACTAAGGCTTAGAAACATACCTTTACTTCATGATTTGCACTTTGTTCATCCATGGACATAAGTTCACATTTAAGCACTTGTGTTGGCACTCAATCACCAAAATACTTAGAAATGGCCCAAGGGCACATTTCCCTTTCAATCTCCCCCTTTTTGGTGATTTATGCCAACACAACATAAAGCAACTAGAACAAGTGCAAACTCACTTCAAATAGAACTCAAATTCATTTTGATTCAATTTTGGCATATATGGATCATCCTTTGCCACCACTTGGTTTGTTTTTGCAAATCAAACTCAAATCTCTATCTCTAAGTCAAACACACATGTTGAAACATAAAGAGAGTCATTCCAAAAGAGATTGATCAAAGATTTCAAAAACTCCCCCTTTTTCCCATAATCAATATTTCTCCCCACAAGAAGCCAACTTTTGATAAGAGAGACAACAAAAGAGTTTTGACAAACCAAAAGCTCTATTCTACTATTTTCAAAATCTCTCAAGTGGTAGCTGATCCATTTATCGCTTTGGCCTTTATTTTCTCCCCCTTTGGCATCAAACACCAAAACGGGATTAATCTTGGCTCTTTAACCCCATTGCCTCACCAAAAACTTCAATTAAGAGCAAATGGCAATAAGAGTTCATTAGATGAACTTGGAATAGGTTACCCTCTCATCGGAGTGCAGTGGAAGTCTTTCATGGTCCAAGTCCACCTTTTCCCTTTCAATTCTCCTTTGAGACTAAAACAAGCAAACTCCAGCATATGGTTAGTTTCAAAGGGTCAAGTTGTAACACATCTCCCCCTAAAACTGTGCATCACTTTGCAACGGACTTGTGAGGTCCAGGGAGTGTTTGTACAACTTGAGCACCACAATAAGCAATAAAATGCAGAATGAACATGATCAAAGGCATAAACACATGTATGCTACAATTCAATCCAAGTTCCGCGAATCTAAGACATTTAGCTCACTACGCAGCCTGCAAAAGGTCTTCTCATCTAAAGGCTTGGTAAAGATATCGGCTAGCTGGTTCTCGGTGCTAACATGAAACACTTCGATATCTCCCTTTTGCTGGTGGTCTCTCAAAAAGTGATGCCGGATGTCAATGTGCTTTGTGCGGCTGTGCTCAACAGGATTTTCCGCTATTCGGATAGCACTCTCATTATCACATAGGAGTGGGACTTTGCTCAGATTGTAGCCAAAGTCCCTGAGGGTTTGCCTCATCCAAAGTAGTTGCGCGCAACACTGTCCTGCTGCAACATACTCGGCCTCAGCGGTGGATAGGGCAACGGATGTTTGTTTCTTAGAGTTCCATGACACCAGGGACCTTCCTAAGAATTGGCACGTCCCCGATGTACTCTTCCTATCGACCTTACATCCAGCATAGTTGGAATCTGAGTACCCAACCAAGTCAAAGGTAGACCCCTTTGGATACCAGATCCCGAAGCAAGGCGTAGCAACTAAATATCGAAGAATTCGCTTCACAGCCACTAAGTGACACTCCTTCGGATCGGATTGAAATCTAGCACACATGCATACACTAAGCATAATATCCGGTCTACTAGCACATAAATAAAGCAAAGAACCTATCATGGACCGGTATGCTTTTTGATCAACGGACTTACCTCCTTTGTTGAGGTCTGTGTGTCCGTCGGTTCCCATCGGCGTCTTTGCGGGCTTTGCGTCCTTCATCCCAAACCTCTTTAGCAAATCTTGCGTGTACTTTGTTTGGGAGATGAAGGTGCCATCCTTGAGTTGCTTCACTTGAAACCCAAGGAAGTAGGTCAACTCGCCCATCATCGACATCTCGAATTTCTGCGTCATTACCCTGCTAAACTCTTCACAAGACTTTTGGTTAGTAGAACCAAATATTATGTCATCGACATAAATTTGGCACACAAACAAATCACCATCACATGTCTTTGTAAAAAGAGTTGGATCGGCTTTCCCAACCTTGAAAGCATTAGCAATTAAAAAGTCTCTAAGGCATTCATACCATGCTCTTGGGGCTTGCTTAAGTCCATAGAGCGCCTTAGAGAGCTTACACACATGGTCGGGGTACCGTTCATCCTCGAAGCCAGGGGGCTGCTCCACGTACACCTCCTCTTTGATCGGCCCGTTGAGGAAAGCGCTCTTCACATCCATTTGGTACAACCTGAAAGAATGGTGAGCGGCATATGCTAGCAAGATACGAATTGATTCTAGCCTAGCCACAGGAGCAAAAGTCTCCTCAAAGTCCAAACCTGTGACTTGGGCATAACCTTTTGCCACAAGTCGAGCCTTGTTCCTTGTCACCACTCCGTGCTCGTCTTGTTTGTTGCGGAACACCCACTTGGTTCCCACAACATTTTGCTTGGGACGAGGCACCAGCGTCCAAACTTCATTGCGCTTGAAGTTGTTAAGTTCCTCCTGCATGGCCAACACCCAATCCGGATCTAGCAAGGCCTCCTCTACCCTGAAAGGCTCAATAGAAGAGACAAAAGAGTAATGTTCACAAAAATTAACTAGTCGAGACCGAGTAGTTACTCCCTTGCTAATGTCACCCAGAATTTGGTCGACGGGATGATCCCTTTGAATCATCGCTCGAACTTGGGTTGGAGGTGCCAGTTGCGCTTCTTCCTCCATCACGTGATCATCTTGTGCTCCCCCTTGATCACACCCCTCCTTTTGATGAACCTGTTCATCATCTTGAGTTGGGGGATGCACCGTTGTTGAGGAAGAAGGTTGATCTCGTTCATCTTGTTCCTGTGGCCGCACTTCTCCAATCGCCATGGTTCGTATAGCGGCCGTCGGAACATCTTCTTCATCTACATCATCACAATCAACAACTTGCTCTCTTGGAGAGCCATTAGTCTCATCAAATACAACGTCGCTAGAGACTTCAACCAAACCCGATGATTTGTTGAAGACCCTATACGCCTTTGTATTTGAATCATAACCTAACAAAAACCCTTCTACGGCTTTGGGAGCAAATTTAGAAGTTCTACCTTTCTTCACAAGAATATAACATTTGCTCCCAAATACACGAAAATAAGACACATTGGGTTTGTTACCAGTTAGTAGCTCATACGACGTCTTCTTGAGGAGGCGGTGAAGGTAGACCCTGTTGATGGCGTGGCAAGCCGTGTTCATAGCTTCCGACCAAAAGCACTCGGGGGTCTTGAATTCTCCAAGCATAGTCCTCGCCATATCTATGAGCGTCCTGTTCTTCCTCTCTACCACACCATTTTGCTGAGGTGTGTAGGGAGCGGAGAACTCGTGCTTGATCCCTTCCTCCTCAAGAAACTCCTCCACTTGAAGGTTCTTGAATTCGGACCCGTTGTCGCTCCTTATCTTTTTCACCTTGAGCTCAAACTCATTTTGAGCTCTCCTTAGGAAGCGCTTAAGGGTCCCTTGGGTTTCAGACTTATCCTGCAAAAAGAACACCCAAGTGAAGCGGGAAAAGTCATCAACAATAACTAGACCATACTTACTTCCTCCTATGCTTAGATAGGCGACGGGTCCGAAGAGGTCCATATGCAGCAGCTCCAGAGGTCTTGACGTGGTCATCACATTCTTGCTGTGATGTGCTCCTCCCACTTGTTTACCTGCTTGACAAGCTGCACAAGGTCTATCTTTTTCGAAATAAACATTGGTTAGACCTATCACGTGTTCTCCCTTTAGAAGCTTGTGGAGGTTCTTCATCCCCACATGTGCCAAGCGGCGATGCCACAGCCAGCCCATGCAAGTCTTAGCCATTAAGCATGCATCTAGACCGGCCTCTTCTTTTGCAAAATCAACTAAGTAAAGCTTGCCGTCTAGTACACCCTTAAAAGCTAGTGAACCATCACATCTTCTAAAGACAGACACATCTATATTTGTAAATAAACAGTTATATCCCATATTGCACAGTTGACTAACAGATAGCAAATTGTAACCAAGAGACTCAACTAAAAACACATTTGAGATTGAGTGCTCATTAGAAATTGCAATTTTACCTAACCCTTTTACCTTGCCTTGATTCCCATCACCGAATATAATTGAATCTTGGGAATCCTTATTTTTGACGTAGGAGGTGAACATCTTCTTCTCCCCCGTCATATGGTTTGTGCATCCGCTGTCGATAATCCAGCTTGAACCCCCGGATGCATAAACCTGCAAGGCAAATTTAGGCTTGGGTCTTAGGTACCCAACTCATGTTGGGTCCTACAAGGTTAGTGCAAATATCCTTAGGGACCCAAATACAAGTTTTGTCTCCCTTGCATTTTGCCCCTAACTTCCTAGCAACTATTTTCCTATCCTTTCTACAAATAGCAAAGGAAGCATTTAAAGCACAATAAATTGTAGAAGGTTCATTCACTACTTTCCTAGGAGCATGAATAATATTCTTTCTAGGCACATGATGAATATCATTTCTCCTAGACATATTTCTACCATGCATATAGGAAGAACTAGAAGCAAACATGGCATGAGAGTCAAAATCATCATGAGCATTGTAACTCCTATAAGCATTTCTAGTTTGTATCCTATCATGGTACAAGAAGGCATGGTTCTTTTTAGCACTACTAGCCATAGGGGCCTTCCCTTTCTCCTTGACGAAGATGGGAGCCTTATGGCTTGTTAAGTTCTTGGCTTCCCTCTTGAAGCCAAGCCCATCCTTAATTGAGGGATGTCTTCCAATTGTGTAGGCATCCCTTGCAAATTTTAACTTATCAAATTCACTTTTGCTAGTCTTAAGTTGGGCATTAAGACTAGCCAATTCATCATTTAGTTTGGAAATTGAAACTAAGTGTTCACAACAAGCATTAATATCAACATCCTTACACCTAGTGCAAATTTCAACATGTTCAACACAAGAGTTGGATTTACTTGCTACTTCTAGTTTCACATTTAAATCATTAATTTCACTTTTTAGAGAAGAAATGGTTTCATTACAAGTAGAAAGTTCACAAGAAAGCATTCCATTTCTTTTAACTTCTAGAGCAAGTGAATTTTGTGCACTAACAAATTTATCATGCTCTTCATATAAAAGATCTTCTTGTTTCTCTAAGATTCTATCCTTTTCATTCAAGGCATCAATCAATTCATTAATCTTAGCTATCTTAGTTCTATCCAATCCCTTGAATAAACTAGAATAATCTATTTCATCTTCACTAGACTCATCATCACTAGAAGAATCATAAGTATTAGCATTACTAGTGATTACCTTCTTCTCCCTTGCCATGAGGCAAGTGTGATGCTCATTTGGGAAGAGAGCCGATTTGTTGAAGGCAGTGGCGGCGAGTCCTTCGTCGTCGGAGTCGGACGAAGAGCAATCCGAATCCCACTCCTTTCCAAGGTGTGCTTCGCCTTTGGCCTTCTTGTAAACCTTCTTGTTCTCCCTCTTCCCATTCTTCCCTTGCTCCTGGTCACTATTATTTTCGGGACAGTTAGCAATAAAATGACCAACCTTACCACATTTGAAGCATGAGCGCTTCCCCTTTGTCTTGGTCTTCCTTGGTTGCCCCTTGCGACCATTTAGCGCCGTCTTGAATCTCTTGATGATGAGAGCCATCTCTTCATCATTGAGCCCGGCCGCCTCAACTTGCGCCACCTTGCTGGGTAGCGGCTCCTTGCTCCTTGTTGCCTTGAGAGCGATGGGTTGAGACTCGTGGATTGGACCGTTCAATGCTTCGTCGACGTATCTCGCCTCCTTGATCATCATCCGCCCGCTTACGAATTTTCTGAGTACCTCCTCGGGCGTCATCATCGTGTACCTGGGATTCTCACGAATATTGTTCACGAGATGAGGATCAAGAACGGTAAAGGACCTTAGCATTAGGCGGACGACGTCGTGGTCCTTCCATCGCGTGCTTCCGTAGCTCCTTATTTTGTTGATGAGAGTCTTGAGCCGGTTGTACGTTTGGGTTGGCTCCTCTCCCCTTATCATGGCGAATCGTCCAAGCTCGCCCTCCACCAACTCCATTTTGGTGAGCATGGTGATGTCATTCCCCTCGTGAGAGATCTTGAGGGTGTCCCATATTTGCTTGGCATTGTCCAAGCCGCTCACCTTGTTGTACTCTTCCCTGCACAAGGACGCTAAGAGAACAGTAGTAGCTTGTGCATTTCTATGGATTTGTTCATTTATGAGCATAGAGTTATCCGAGCTATCAAACTTCATTCCATTCTCTACAATCTCCCAAATGCTTGGATGGAGAGAGAATAAGTGACTACGCATTTTGTGACTCCAAAATCCGTAGTCCTCCCCATCGAAGTGTGGAGGTTTGCCAAGAGGAATAGAAAGCAAATGCGAATTCGAACTATGTTGAATACGAGAATAATCAAATGAAAAGTTCGAATTGACCGTCTTTTTGTAGTCGTTGTGGTCATCGTCCTTTTGGGAAGAAGTAGATTCATCACTGTCGTCGTAGTAGACGATCTCCTTGATGCGCCTTGTCTTCTTCTTCTTCCCTTCCTTCCGTCTATGACCCGAGCCGGAGTCGGTAGGCTTGTCGTCCTTCGGCTCGTTGATGAAGGATTCCTTCTCTTTGTCGTTGATCACGATACCCTTCCCCTTAGGATCCATCTCTTCGGGCGATTAGTCCCTTTGTGAAGAGAACGGCTCCGATACCAATTGAGAGCACCTAGAGGGGGGGGTGAATAGGTGATCCTGTGAAACTTTAAAACTTAAGCCACAAAAACTTGTTAAGTGTTAGTACAATAATCACCAAGTGGCTAGAGAGGAGTCTCAACAAAACACAATACCACAAGAGATCAAACACAGAGATGACACAGTGGTTTATCCCGTGGTTCGGCCAAGACCAACGCTTGCCTACTCCACGTTGTGGCGTCCCAACGGACGAGGGTTGCAATCAACCCCTCTCAAGCGGTCCAAAGACCAACTTGAATACCACGGTGTTTTGCTTTCTTTTCTTTATCCCGTTTGCAAGGAATCTCCACAAATTGGAGTCTCTTTCCCTTACACGTATATGATCACAAAGAAGCACAGAGTAAGGGAGGGAAGCAACACACACAAATCCACAGCAAAATGCGCACACACACGGCCAAGAATCGAGCTCAAAAGACTATCTCAAAGTTCTCACTAGAACGGAGCTCGAATCACTTAGAATGACAAACAAATGCGCAAAGACTGAGTGTGGATGATCAAGAATGCTCTAAGGTTGCTTGGGTGTCTCCTCCATGCGCCTAGGGGCCCCTTTTATAGCCCCAAGGCAGCTAGGAGCCGTTGAGAGCAAATCTGGAAGGCTATCCTTGCCTTCTGTCGTCGGGGGCACCGGACAGTCCGGTGCACACCGGACACTGTCCGGTGCCCGATTTCTTTCCTTAAACAGCACTGCCGACCGTTGTAGACCGTTGGCAGCCTAAGAGCCGTTGGCGCACCGGACATGTGTCCCGCGCAGATTGCGTAGCCGACCGTTGGCCTGGTCGACCGTTGGCTCACCGGACAGTCCGGTGCACACCGGACAGTCCGGTGAATTTTAGCCGTACGCCGTCGGCGAATTCCCGAGAGCGGCCACTTCACGCCTGAGCCAGCCTGGCGCACCGGACATGTCCGGTGCACACCGGACAGTCCGGTGCACCCAGACTGGGCAGACTTTGGCTGCTCGAGCCATTTCTTCTCCAACTCGATTTTTTCTGTTTCTAACACTTAGACAAGTATATTAGTACACAAAACCAATGTACTAAGGCTTAGAAACATACCTTTACTTCATGATTTGCACTTTGTTCATCCATGGACATAAGTTCACATTTAAGCACTTGTGTTGGCACTCAATCACCAAAATACTTAGAAATGGCCCAAGGGCACATTTCCCTTTCAGTACTGGACCCCCGCCTACGTCCTGTTCAAGGCTCGTGTATGTCCTGTCCTAGGACCTTAGGACCCTATTGTGGGTGGCCCGAATCCCATACGTGGGGGTCCGAACCCCATCCCAGGGGTCCGGCTTGCACACGTGGAGGTCCTAGACTAACCTTGGAGGTCCGGACTATATGTCTAGGGGTCCGGTGCTCCCCCATGGGGGTCCGGACTTACTGTTGATGCCTTGGAGTACATCACCTTCTCTGGACACGTGGCGGCTTCGGACCTGCCCATATGGTGGAGTCTGGCGCTGCTGTGGACCCAGAGTAGTCGCCCGTGACTGGGGCGAGCCATGGCCTGGTCCCACACACAGCACCTTTACCACGCGACTAAGAGATAGCTGTGTGGACACTGCGACTTTATACAGTAGTAAGGGGTACCCTAGTTTTAGGGTACCAACAGTGGCCCCTGGGCCCACCTCAGGGGAGGATGCGAGCCTACAAGTAGGGCCAAAGCTTGTACTTCGCCTCAGCATGGCATGACCGGTGATTAGGGCGCCATTTTAGCACGCCTGCTAACGCGCCGCATTAATTTGGCACATCTGTCGACGCACGCGCTGTCAATCCGCCTTCGGTCACGTCAACTGCCATATCTGTCACCGCGGCTGACTAACCCACGGCCCCCACGTCTGGTGGTTTTGTCGGGCCATGCACGGGGCGCCTCGTTGCCGCCGCCTTGGTTAAAAAATATCTCTCTGCAGCGGCCCCGAAGCGGTGCACGATCGTGCGCGGCGGTTCGCTCCCCGCGTGACGGTTCGCTTCTTCCGTGCTTGGAAACCGGCACACCAGTTGTATGACTTGTGGACCCATTCCCCCGAGTCAGAGACTGGGCCACCTGGGCACTAGGTGCGCGTCGGATGGGATTTCCTGTAGCGTCTCGGGGCACGAGCGGGAGAGTCTTCCTTGAAAAGGGATTCACCCCGCGTGTAGTAGTTACGCTTTCGCATTCTCTCCCAAAAGTTGTGCCCTTTCGCCTTCGAGCTTTATGCGCCCCTTTGCATTCGCGCTCTCCTGTTGTACACCCTGTGCCGCCACCAACGCCATGACTTCGCTTGGCCATCCCGACCGCTTCCAGACTGAGGCGACGCTCAATCTTGTGCGCGACCTGCTCGGGTGGAGCGCACCCGGGCTCGCCGGAAGGATCCACGCCGGTGTCGTCCCCCTCGGCGACCTCACCACCGGGGAGTTCGTTTTGTTCGTCTCCTACATCTCCTGCGGGCTGGCGCTACCGATCTCGCCTTTCTTCCTGCTGCTGTTGGAGGAGTTCGGGTTCCAGCTTCAGCACCTCATGCCCCACTCCATCCTCTAGGCGGCCATCTTCGTCCATCTCTGCGAGATGTTCTGGGGGTGGCCCCCTGTACCTCCCTCTTTCGCCACTTCTTCGTACTGGTCAAATCTGGGAAGGCCAAGGACCATCTTGGTGCTTACTATTTGTCGGGGACCATAATTAGGGGTACCCCCAAGACTCCTAAATCTCAGCTGGTAACCCCCATCAGCACAAAGCTGCAAAGGCCTGATGGGCGCAATTCTGGTCAAGGCTCCGTCCACTCAAGGGACACGATCTCGCCTCGCCCGAGCCTAGCCTCGGGCAGGAACAGTAGACCAAGGCAGATTCACGCCTCGCCCGAGGGTCTCCTCAAGCAACGGGCGCACCTTCGACTCGCCCGAGGCCCAGCTCGGGCAGGCTTCGCGGAGAAGCAACCTTGGCCAGATCGCCTCGCCAGCCGACCGGATCGCAGGAGCAATCAATGCAAGGATCGCCTGACACCTTATCCTGACGCACGCTCTCCAGTTGACAAGGCCGAAGTGACCACAGTCACTTCGCCCCTCCACTAACTGACCTGACAGGAAAACAACACCGCCTGCGCTGCTCCGACTGCTGTGCCACTCGCCAGGGTGAGGCTGACAGCAGCCAAGTCCAGCCTCGGGCGCCATAGGAATCTCCGCCTCGCCCGACCCCAGGGCTCGGACTCAACCTCGACTCCGGACGATGGTCTCCGCCTCGCCCGACCCCAGGGCTCGGACTCCACCTCGACCTTGGAAGACGGTCTCCGCCTCGCCTGACCCCAGGGCTCGGACTCCGCCTCGACCTCGGACGACGGTCTCCGCCTCGCCCGACCCTAGGGCTTGGACTCCACCTTGACCTCGGACGACGGTCTCCGCCTCGCCCGACCCCCGGGCTTGGACTCAGCCTCGACCTCGGAGGAATCACCGCCTCGCCCGACCTTGGGCTCGGACCGACCACGCCACAAGGGGGCCATCATTACCCTACCCCTAGCTAGCCCAGGCTACGGGGAACAAGACCGGCGTCCCATCTGGCTCGCCCCGGTAAAACAAGTAATGATGGAACCCCGCGTGCTCCATGACGACGGTGGTTCTCAGCCCCCTACAGAAGCAAGGAGACGTCAGCAAGGATCCGACAGCCCCGACAGCTATGCTTCTACAGGGCTCAAGCGCTCCTCCGACGGACACGACGCCACATGAACAGGGCTCCAACACCTCTCCGACAGCCACGTCGGCATGTACATAGGGCTCTGGCTCCCCTCTGCTAGACAAGTTAGCACACTGCTACACCCCCTGTTGTACACCTGGACCCTCTCCTTACGTCTATAAAAGGAAGGTCCAGGGCCCTCGTACGAGAGGGTGGCCGCGCGGGAGAACGGGCTGACGCGCAGCCTCACGCCCTCCCTCTCTCTCTCCCTCGCGAACGCTTGTAACCCCCTACTACAAGCGCATCCGCCGTGGGTGCAGGACAACACGAGGCCGTAGTTCCCCCTTACTGTTTTCCCCCCTTGTGCTCCGTCTCGCGCCGACCCATCTGGGCTAGGACACACAACGACAATTTACTCGTCGGTCCAGGGACCCCCCGGGGTCGAAACGCTGATAGTTGGCGTGCCAGGTAGGGGCCTGCTGCGTGTTGACGAATAGCTTCCCGTCAAGCTCCAGATGGGGAGTCTCCAGCAACCTCTCCAACCCGGGACGAAGCTCCATTTCGGGAGTCTCGAGTTCATGTCCCTCGATGGCAGCTACGACATGGTACTCCTTCCTCCACCGAGCGACAACGACAATGGCGGCCGTCAGCCCGCCCACCGGTGGTGGAATCAACGATGTCTTCCCCGCGAGGCAGAAGAACAGCATCCGAGTCTGTCCCATCACCTTCCCCGTCGATGGGGAAGGAGGCGGGGCAACCATGGCCAAGCAGGAGGCGGCATCTCGTCGGCTGTCGAGTGAGTCGACGACACCGGCGCCCCAGCGGGGGACACGTCGGGCGTTGACCTCGCGTCTAAGACGAAGACGAGCGTCGTTTCCCCGCGACACGCCAACCCCAAGCGGACGAATGACGCCAGCACACTCGCGAAGGACCTGCTGGGCGTTAGCCTCGTACCTGAGATAACGGTGCAGTCCGTCCCTGACGCGACTCCGTCACCATCCGTCGATCAAGAGGTACCGTCCGTTTCTCATCCTGTGCCTTTTAGATTTAGCTTCGACCACCAAGCGATCCCGCTTCGGTGGACGCTTTCATAAAGGCATATCCGAACCTTCTGGGGTATCATATGTGGTCAACCTGGGACTGATTGACGGCCGTCTCGACCTACGGGCCCCTGGGTTCCGAGGAAGATGACGAGCCCGGCTATGGTTGGGATTTCTCCGGGCTCGGGAACTCCAGTGCCATGCGGGACTTCATGACCGCATGTGACTACTGCCTCTCCGATTGCTCCGATGATAGCCACAGCCTCGGCGACGAGGACTGTGGCCCAAGTCGCGAATGTTTCCACGTCGATCTAGGGGGTCTCGACGAAGGCAACCACCTTGGTATGCCGGAGGACGGCGATCCCCCTAGGCCTGCGCCTCGCGTTGACATCCTTCGGGAGCTAGCTGTGGTCCCAGTCCCTGCGGGGGGTCAGGACACACAGCTCGAGCAAATCCGCGAGATGCAGGCTAGGCTCGACGAGGAAGCAGGACAACTTGTGTAGCTCCGGCAGAACATCGGGCAGGAGCGGGCAGGCCGAGCACCGGCCGGAGAAGCGCGTCATCTGGCCCAGGACGTCCAGCACCACATCGCCGATGATGCCAGGGCAAGGCTGCCCCCGGCTTCCAGTGAGGTCGGCCAGAACCTGGCTGCAGCGGCAATACTACTCCGAGCGATGCCGGAACCATCCACCACCGAGGGACGGCGTATCCAGGGAGAACTCAAGAATCTCCTGGAGGATGCCGCGGTCCGACGGGCAGAAAGCTCTGCCTCCCGAAGGCAGGGGTACCCCCCGGAGCATCGCGCCGCGACTTCCCGATTCATACGGGAAGCCTCGGTCCACACCGGGCGCACGCGGGACACAGCGCCTGCGGCCCCGGGCCGCCTCGGCAACGAGCACCATCGCCGCGACCGTCGAGCCCACCTCGACGAGAAGGTGCGCCGAGACTACCACCCCAGGCGTGGGGGACGCTACGACAGCGGGGAGGATCGGAGCCCCTCGCCTGAACCACCCGGTCTGCAAGCTTTCAGCCGGGCCATATGACGGGCGCCGTTCCTGACCCGGTTCCGGGCCCTGACTACCATCACCAAGTACTCGGGGGAGACAAGGCCGGAACTGTGGCTCGCGGACTACCGACTGGCCTGCCAGCTGGGTGGAACGGACGATGACAACCTCATCATCTGCAACCTCCCCCTGTTCCTCTCCAACGCCGCCCGAGCCTGGCTGGAGCATCTGCCTCCTGCGCAGATCTCCAACTAGGACGACCTGGTCAAAGCCTTCGCCGGAAACTTCCAGGGCACATACGTGCGCCCTAGGAACTCCTGGTATCTCCGAAGCTGCCGCCAGCAGCCGGGAGAATCCCTGCGGGACTACATCCGGCGATTCTCGAAGCAGCCCACCGAGCTGCCCAGCATCACCGACTCAGATGTCATCGGTGCGTTCCTCGCCGGCACCACTTGCCGCGACCTGGTGAGCAAGCTGGGTCGCAAGACTCCCACCAGGGCAAGCGAGCTGATGGACATCGCTCCCAAGTTCACCTCTGGCCAGGAGGCGGTTGAGGCCATCTTCTGGAAGGACAAGCAGCCTCAGGGGCGCCAGCCGAATGACGTCCCCGAGGCATCCGCTCAGCGCGGCGCGAAGAAAAAGGGCAAGAAGAAGTCGTAAGCGAAACGCGACGCCGCCGACGCAGACCTTGTCGCCGCCGCCGAGCACAAGAACCCTCGAAAGCCTCCCGGAGGTGCCAACTTGTTCGACAAGATGCTCAAGGAGTCGTGCCCCTATCATCAGGGTCCCGTCAAGCACACCCTTGAGGAGTGTGTCATGCTTCGGCGCTACTTCCATAAGGCCGGGCCACCGGCGGAAGGTGGCAGAGCCCACGACAACGACAAGAAGGAAGCCCACGAGGCAGAAGAGTTCCCCGAGGTCCATGACTGCTTCATGATCTACGGTGGGCGGGTGGCGAACGCCTCGGCTCGGCATCGCAAGCAGGAGCGCCGGGAGGTCTGCTCGGTAAAGGTGGCGGCGCCAGTCTACCTAGACTGGTCCGACAAGCCCATCACCTTTGACCAAGGCGACCACCCCGACCGCGTGCCGAGCCCGGGGAAGTACCCGCTCGTTGTTGATCCCGTCATCGGCAACGTCAGGCTTACCAAGGTCCTCATGGACGGAGGCAGCAGCCTCAACATCATCTACGCCGAGACCCTCGGGCTCTTGCAGATCGATCTGTCCACGATCCGGGCCGGCGCGGCGCCCTTTCACGAGATCATTCCTGGGAAGCGCATCCAGCCCCTTGGACAACTCGATCTGCCCGTCTGCTTCGGGACTCTCTCCAACTTCCGAAAGGAAACCCTCACGTTCGAGGTGGTCGGGTTCCGAGGAACCTACCACGCAGTGCTGGGGAGACCATGCTACGCCAAGTTCATGGCCGTCCCCAACTACACCTACCTCAAGCTCAAGATGTCGGGCCCCAACAGGGTCATCACCGTCGGATCCACATACCGACACGCGTACGAATGCGACGTGGAGTGTGTGGAGTACGCTGAGGCCCTCGCCGAATCCGAGGCCCTCATCGCCGACGTGGAAAACCTCTCCAAGGAGGTGCCAAATGCGAAACGCCACGCCGGCAACTTCGAACCAGCAGAGGCGGTTAAGTCCGTCCCTCTCGACCCCAGCAACGACGCCTCCAAGCAAGTACGGATCGACTCCGAGCTCGACCCCAAACAGGAAGCAGTGCTCGTCGACTTTCTCCGCGCAAATGCCAAGGTTTTTACGTGGAGTCCCTCGGACATGCCTGGCATACCGAGGGATGTTGCTGAGCACTCGCTGGATATCCGAGCTAGAGCCCGACCCGTGAAGCAGCCTCTGCGCCGATTCAACAAAAAAAAGCGCAGAGCCATAGGCGAGGAGATCCACAAGCTGATGGCTGCAGGGTTCATCAAAGAGGTATTCCATCTCGAATGGCTAGCCAACCCTGTGCTTGTGAGAAAGAAAGGTGGGAAATGGCGGATGTGTGTAGACTACACTGGTATAAACAAAGCATGTTCGAAGGTTCCCTACCCTCTGCCTCACATCGATCAAATCGTGGATTCCACTGCTGGGTGTGAAACCTTGTCATTCCTTGATGCCTACTCAGGGTATCACCAAATCAGGATGAAAGAGTCCGACCAGCTCGCGACTTCTTTCATCACACCCTTTGGCTTGTACTGCTACATTACTATGCCATTCGGTTTGAGGAATGCGGGTGCGACATACCAAAGGTGCATGAACCACGTGTTCGGGGAGCACATTGGTCGAACGGTCGAGGCTTACATCGATGACATCGTAGTCAAGACGAGGAAAGCCTCCGACCTCCTATCCGACCTTGAAACGACATTCAAGTGTCTCAAAGCGAAAGGCGTAAAACTCAATCCCGAGAAGTGTGTCTTCGGAGTCCCTCGAAGCATGCTCCTGGGGTTCATCGTATCCGAGCGGGGCATCGAGGCCAACCCGGAGAAAATCGTGGCCATCACCAACATGGGGCCTATCAAGGACTTGAAAGGAGTACAGAGGGTCATGGGATGCCTTGCGGCTCTGAGCCGCTTCATCTCGCGCCTCGGCGAAAGAGGCCTGCCCCTGTATCGCCTCTTAAGGAAGACCGAGCGCTTCACTTGGACCCCTGAGGCCGAGGAAGCCCTCGAGAACTTGAAGGCGCTCCTTACAAGCGCGCCCATCCTGGTGCCCCCGCTGCCGGAGAAGCCCTCTTGATCTACGTCGCCGCTACCACTTAGGTGGTCAGCGCCGCGATCGTGGCGAGAGACGAGAAGAAGGGCACGCATTGCCCGTCCAAAGGCCGGTCTACTTCATCAGTGAGGTACTGTCCGAGACCAAAATCCGCTACCCGCAAATTCAGAAGCTACTGTACACGGTAATTTTGACACGGCGAAAGTTGCGACACTACTTCGAGTCTCATCCGGTGACTGTGGTGTCATCCTTCCCCCTGGGGGAGATCATCTAGTGCCGAGAGGCCTCGGGTAGGATCGCAAAGTGGGCGGTGGAGATCATGGGCGAGACAATCTCGTTCGCCCCTTGGAAGGCCATCAAGTCCCAAGTCTTAGCGGACTTTGTGGCTGAATGGGTCGACACCCAGCTTCCAACAGCTCCGATCCAACCGGAACTCTAGACCATGTTTTTCGATGGGTCGCTGATGAAAACAGGAGCGGGCGCGGGCCTGCTCTTCATCTCACCCCTCGAGAAGCACCTCTGCTACGTGCTGCGCCTCCATTTCCCAGCGTCCAACAACGTGGCCGAGTATGAGGCTCTGGTTAACGGGTTGTGCATCGCCATCGAGCTAGGGGTTCGACGCCTCGACGCTCGTGGCGACTCGCAGCTTGTCATCGACCGAGTCATGAAGAACTCCCACTGCCGCGACCCGAAGATGGAAGCCTACTGCGACGAGGTTCGGCGCCTGGAAGACAAGTTCTATGAGCTCGAGCTCAACCACGTCGCCCGACGGTACAACGAGACTACAGATGAGCTGGCTAAGATAGCCTCGGGGCGGACAACGGTTCCTCCGGACGTCTTCTCCCGAGACCTACATCAACCCTCCGTCAAGACCGACGATACGCCCGAGCTCGAGAAGGCCTCGGCTCTGCCCGAGGTGCCCTCGGCTCAGCCCGAGGCACCCTCGCCCCTCGAGGGTGAGGCACTGCGCGTCGAGGAAGAGCTGAATGGGGTCACGCCTAATCGAAACTGGCAGACCCCATACCTGCAATATCTCCACCGAGGAGAGCTACCCCTCGACAGAGCCGAAGCTCGGCGACTGGCGCGGCGCGCCAAGTCGTTCGTCTTGCTGGGTGACGAAAAGGAGCTCTACCACCACAGCCCCTCAGGCATCCTCCAGCGATGCATATCCATCGCCGAAGGTCAGGAGTTATTGCAAGAAATACACTCGGGGCTTGCGGTCACCACGCAGCACCTCGGGCCCTCGTTGGAAACGCCTTCCGACAGGGTTTCTACTGGCCAACCGCGGTGGCCTACGCCACTAGGATTGTACGCACCTGCCAAGGGTGTCAATTCTACGCAAGGCAGACCCACCTGCCCGCTCAGGCTTTGCAAACAATACCCATCACCTAGCCATTTGCTATGTGGGGTCTGGACCTCGTCAGTCCCTTGCAGAAGGCACCCGGGGGCTTCACGCACCTGCTGGTCGCCATCGACAAATTCTCCAAGTGGATCGAGGTCCGACCCCTAAACAGCATCAGGTCCGAATAGGCGGTGGCGTTCTTCACCAACATCATCCATCGCTTCGGGGTCCTGAACTCCATCATCACCGACAACGGCACCCAGTTCACTGGCAGAAAGTTCCTGGACTTCTGCGAGGACCACCACATCCGGGTAGACTGGGCCACCGTAGCTCACCCCATGACGAATGGGCAGGTAGAGCGTGCCAACGGCATGATTCTGCAAGGACTCAAGCCGAGGATCTACAACGACCTCAACAAGTTCGGCAGGCGATGGATGAAGGAACTCCCCTCGGTGGTCTGGAGTCTGAGGACGACGCCAAGCCGAGCCACGGGTTTCACGCTGTTCTTTCTAGTCTATGGGGCTGAGGCTATCTTGCCCACAGACTTAGAATACGGTTCCCCGAGGACAAGAGCGTACGACGACCGGAGCAACTGGAGCAGTCAAGAAGACTCACTGGACCAGCTGGAGGAGGCTCGGGACATGGCCCTACTACACTCGGCAAGGTATCAGCAGTCCCTGCGACGCTACCACGCCCGAGGGGTTCGGTCCCGAGACCTCCAGGTGAGCGACTTGGTGCTTCGGCTATGACAAGACGCCCGAGGGCGCCACAAGCTCACACCTCCCTAGGAAGAGCCATTCATCATCGCCAAGATTTTGAAGCCCGGGACATACAAGCTGGCCAACAATCGAGGCGAGGTCTATAGCAATGCTTGGAACATCCGACAGCTACGTCGCTTCTACCCTTAAGATGTTTTCAAGTCGTTCATGTACCTCGTTTACATTCACAAGCAAAGTCTAACCATCAAGGAAGGGTCAGCCTTGCCTCGACAAAGCCTGACCCTCTCTCGGGGGCTAGAAGGAGGGAACCCCCTCTGCGTCAAAATTTTCCTCGGAAAAAATCTTTCTGCCAGAACATCTTTCGTGCTTTTCGACTACTTCGATAGTGGAATCCTGAAAACGACGGAGTACACGTAAGCGGCAAGGCCGACCGAGCCGAGGGACTCCTACGCCTCCGGGATACGGATACCTCACTCATCACCTTCTGCGATAAGTAACTCATGCTCGGATAAGCGATTCCGCTGACCGAACAAGTCTTAACGCTCAAAAACTTTTTCTGCCGAAACGATTTCTCGTGCCTTCTCGACTATATCGATAACAGAATCTTACGGACGAGTAAGAGTACACGTAAGCGGCAAGGCTGACCGAGCCGAGGAACTCCTACGCCCCCGGGATACGGATACCTCACTCATCACCTTCCGTGAAAAGTAACTCTCGCTCGGATAAACAATTCTGTTACCGACGAATGAGTCCAGATACTCGAAACAAGGGGAAAAGAAACGCAGCTTTACAACACGACGACGGTATGTTTGGGCCTCGACGGCCGCAAAAAACATACGCACACTACAGACAAACTGTTCCTGCAGGTTCAGACGTCAGTAGGGGGAGCAGCAGCACCCTCGGCATTGACTCCACCTTCGGTGGAATCCGACCCGGCCTCGGACAACAACACGGTCGGAGGATCTCCACCTCGAAGGAAGATGTCAGCACCGCGCCTGGGCCATCGCCGCCAGGGTCTCCTCCAAGAACCCGGCCTAAGCAGACGACCGGACTGGCCGCTCCGTAGCCTCAGCCAGCTGTCCCCCGAGGACACTAGCCCGGCTCATGGCCTTGGCAGCCCGACTCCAGGGTTGGTCCCGCCAGTGGACGACCTGGGCCTAGGAAGTCCCCTGCTCCTGGGCCTAGGAAGTCCCCTGCTCCTGGGCTCATGGCCTCGACTGCTGCTACGCCTCCTCGGCCTAGGAAGTCCCCTGCTCCTGGGCCGATGAAGTTTCTTCTCCAGCCGACTTCGTCTCTGTCCATGCTGACACCGTTGCCTCTGGCTTCGGCTCATCGTAGAGCAGCCGAGGGTTCCTTCACTAAGCAAGAGAAGCCTTGAGCGGCTAGGCCGACCGAGCCGAGGGACTCCTACGCCTCCGAGATACGGATACCTCACTCGTCACCTTTCGCACAGGGCAACTCACATTTGGTTAAGCGGTCCAGCTAGCCGACAGGCGAGTCCTGGTACTCGAAATAATGAAGAAACACGGCTTTACGCCCAAATACACAGATGTTCAGGCCCCAACAGCCGCAATGAACATACGCCGGCACTCAAGATGCCATTACAAACGGGACTCCGGTTCCGTTCCTGCGGGTATGAACAACCTCCGTACCAGGAGGCCCACGGGACGACGAACTCCAAGCGGCCCGCCGCCGCCCACTCCTGCAGCAGCGACAGCGACCTCCCCTCCGAGCGGCCAAACAGCAGCAGCGATGACCTCAGGGCAGACGCTGCTGCGACAAGGCCCTCGCCCACGTCCCCACTCGAGGGGCGAGGACAAGCTATCAAAGCCAAAGAGCCAGAGGCCCGGAGCGCGGATGGCGCCGACGATCTCGTCGGCGACGAGGACTTCTCCGGCCACCCGTCCACCGGCAGATCCCCACTCAAGTCTTCCCGGATGGTCCAGCACCGACCTCCGCGTGGAGGCGTCATGCCGGAGCACGGGCAGGACAGCCCAAGAACACGAACGCCGCCCTAGCAGCGCACGATGTCTTGGACGGTCTCCCGGTACGCGCGGCGCGACAGCCGCCCGTACAGCGGCTAGATAGCCACACTCCGCCCGACGGCGGGAGGGGGCACCAGAAGCTGAGCCAGAGCCAGCTGAGCCAGCGAGCCCAACGCGCTGGAGCTGATGACGCTCGCGGCCGACCAGCCCCGCGTTGTCGAAGTCTGCCCCCTCCGCTAGACCGGTGGGCGCCATCTACCCTAAAGGCTGAAGAAGAAGGTGGCCCACCGACCCGTGCGGGAGGTAGAGCCCCGGCTTAGCTCGCCCTCCTCCCCAGCAAGGATGATGAAGATCCTTGAAGCTGAGGGCAGGGCAGAGGCTGCAGCCCGGCTTGCTTCTCCCCACCATCAAACTAGTGGTCACCGTCTTGGGTGACCATCGGCGAGGGGATGCGGCCGGGCTACCTGACGAAAATCCTTGAAGTCGAGCAATGGCTGAAAGGTACCAACCTCCACAAGGTTGCGCTCCTTCCACAACAAGACGAAGACAACGCGGGCGCTCCCCATCCGGGGGCTCGGAAGGCGGCAGGGCGCGACGCATGAGGAAAGTGCGAAGGCATGGCTACCACCAAGGAGGTCGATCCCTTTTTAAAGGCGACTCTCCCCACTTGCGTCCTCAGCCGTCGCAGACTGATTCTTCACCAACACGCTCCAAGGTCCTCCCCCTACGACACGGGGGTTGGGTCCCACACGACGTGCAAGCTGGCCCAGGACAGAAGAAGCCAAACCGCCGCGCGCGGAGCGTGTAACCGCCCAGCGGTTACAAGCATTCCTCCGTCTTCGCCCAAACCAGCGGGTGAAAGGGCGGACCGCCATGCAGGCGGCATACAACTACACCGAGGGGGCGCACCCTTTCGACTTTGACGCGTCCAGCACGGAGGCCCAGGCCCACACGTCATGTAACCGGCGCGCCGGTTACTACGTGCAAAAAACTGCAGCGCCACTTGCGCCAGCGCCGCGCCTTCTCGACTGCGGAACCGGTACCGCAATTCGAGGCAACCCTGCGCGTGGACCAGCAGTGCCAACCAGGCACGCCGGTCACGGGTCAGTCAGCCGCGGGAGAAGGCGCGACGATCGATATGGCTAGAAGTGGGCCGACAGTAATGGCGGCGGCAGGTGGGCGGAAGCAGCAGTCGAATCGTCCGCAGGCTCACGTCCCCTCCTGGAGCAGCAGGAGAGCCCTCCCCCACGGCGTGAAGACGACGCGCCCGTGTTGCGTTCCTCGAATGGCTCGCGCATGCACAACGGCTTCCCCGCAAACCACTCGTCCCATCGCATTAACTCCGCGGCAGGGCAGGCGACACCTTTGGCAGGCGAAGCGGGCGACGCTTCACCTCCGCTGTAATGACCACATCAAAAAAGGTGCGCCACGTCGTTCAATTTCGTATCCTTTTCTTCTTCCCCTTTCTCTCTCTTGCTACAGGGACCGGGAAAGGGGGATACTCCGATAGGGATCCTTCTCCGCGAAGGAAGCAGGCCCCGAGCCCTCCTACTGATCAGAGGTTCGAAGGCTGGCCCCTCATAAGGGTTCGACGGCTGCCTCAGAGCACTCGGGCCCCGAGCCCTCCTACTGATCAGAGGTTCGAAGGCTGGCCCCTCGGAAGGGTTCGACAGCCGCCTCAGAGCACTCGAGCTCCGCGCCCACTACTGATCAGGGGTTCGCAGGCTGGCCTCTCGAAGGGTTCGACAGCCGCCCCAGAACACGTAGAGCGAGGGATGACTCTGGGTACGTCCGATACATGGCCGAGGCTCAGGTTACGCTCCCGAGGTACCCTAGGACATTTACGAGACCAGCAGGAGCGATTCTGTAACGGAATCCCATCAGAGGGAGGCATCGAGCCCTCGGACCCTATCAAACGGGACCGGGTCCGGCAAATCACCTGCAGGTACTTTTGGAGCGCGCCTCTGGGCCACTAGCCGACCCTTATCGAACGGGGCACGGGCGTCCACTCGGATCACCCGTTAGCAACTCACTGGAGACACCATGTTCGGCGCCCTCCGAGGGCAACATGACGCTTTCCCCCCTCCTCCTTGCGGAAAGGCGACAAAAGGGCATATGAAAAAAGCCGAGTCAGTCCTTGACCGTCCCCTCGCCCTGTGCAGAGGCTTGGGGGCTGCTCTCGCAAACCCGGCTCCGGCCAAACCGTTGACAGCGTCAACATACCAGCCCGAAAACTCGGAACCTGACTATGCACTCGGGCAATGACCAGTTCACATGAGGGAACAACCAGGCCGGCCGAGGCATCACGAAAGGCACTAAGACCTCGAAGGAGTCAAACCACTCCTCCGAGGCTTCGGGGGCTACACCTGGCGGGTGCGCTCGCGCGCACCCACCGGAACAAAATGCAACCGAGAAAGGCCGATCCCCTTGCAAAAAAGTGCAACAAAGCCTCCAAGCGAGTACCCACACTCCCTTTGAGGCTCGGGGGCTACTGTCGGGGACCATAATTAGGGGTACCCCCAAGACTCCTAAATCTCAGCTGGTAACCCCCATCAGCACAAAGCTGCAAAGGCCTGATGGGCGCAATTCCGGTCAAGACTTCGTCCACTCAAGGGACACGATCTCGCCTCGCCCAAGCCCAGCCTCGGGCAGGAACAGTAGACCAAGGCAGATTCACGCCTCGCCCGAGGGTCTCCTCAAGCAACGGACGCACCTTCGACTCGCCCGAGGCCCAGCTCGGGCAGGCTTCGTGGAGAAGCAACCTTGGCCAGATCGCCTCGCCAGCCAACCGGATCGCAGGAGCATTCAATGCAAGGATCGCCTGACACCTTATCCTGACGCACGCTCTCCAGTCGACAAGGCCGAAGTGACCGCAGTCACTTCGCCCCTCCACTAACTATCCTGACAGGAAAACAACGTCGTCTGCGCTACTCCGACTGTTGTGCCACCTGCCAGGGTGAGGCTGACAGCAGCTAAGTCTAGCCTCGGGCACCATAGGAATCTCCGCCTCGCCCGACCCCAGGGCTCGGACTCAACCTCGACTCCGGACAACGGTCTCCGCCTCGCCCGACCCCAGGGCTCGGACTCCACCTCAACCTCGGAAGACGGTCTCCGCCTCGCCCGACCCCAGGGCTCGGACTCCACCTCGACCTCGGACGACGGTCTCCGCCTCGACTGACCCCAGGGCTTGGACTCCACCTCGACCTCGGACGACGGTCTCCGCCTCGCCCGACCCCCGGGCTCGGGCTCAGCCTCGACCTCGGAGGAATCACCGCCTCGCCCGACCTTGGGCTCGGACCGACCACGCCACAAGGGGGGCCATCATTACCCTACCCCTAGCTAGCCCAGGCTACGGGGAACAATACCGGCGTCCCATCTGGCTCGCCCCGGTAAAACAAGTAATGATGGCACCCCGCGTGCTCCATGACGACGGCGGTTCTCATCCCCCTACGGAAGCAAGGAGACGTAAGCAAGGATCCGATAGCCCCGACAGCTGTGCTTCTACAGGGCTCAAGCGCTCCTCCGACGGACACGACGCCACATGAACAGGGCTCCAACACCTCTCCGACAGCCACGTCGGCATGTACATAGGGCTCTGGCTCCCCTCTACTAGACACGTTAGCACACTGCTACACCCCCCGTTATACACCTGGACCCTCTCCTTACGTCTATAAAAGGAAGGTCTAGGGCCCTCGTACGAGAGGGTGGCCGCGTGGGAGAACGGGCTGACGCGCAGTCTCACGCCCTCCCTCTCTCTCTCTCCCTCGCGAACGCTTGTAACCCCCTACTGCAAGCGCATCCGCCCTGGGCGCAGGACAACACAAGGCCGCGGTTCCCCCTTACTGTTTTCCCCCTTGTGCTCCGTCTCGCGCCGACCCATCTGGGCTGGGACACGCAGCGACAATTTACTCATCGGTCCAGGGACCCCCCAGGGTCGAAACGCCGACACTATTTCTAGACGAGGTCGAATTCGGTCGTAGCCTACATCTTGTAACACCCTGAATTTGGGGGTATAAAATTTCTTTGCTCATATCCACAAATTCAGGTGTTACTTCCTTTTTCTCATCCTTCCCCAATCTCCCCTCTCTCATTTCTATAGGAGAAAAGTGGTTATTTTATTTATAACTATAGTCTATTAGCTCAAACTCCAAGGGAGTGTGAATTGTTGCATCATGTTGAACCCTGGATTTCACTTTTGTTTGGTGCATAATTCTCAAAAGGTCTAATTTGAATTTGTGGCTTATTTGAATTTGAATCAAATGGAGAAAAATAAAAAGAAAAGAGAAAGCAAATTCCAGAATAAAAAGAGAAGGGAAAAAGGCCCACACCCCCGCCCCCCTCGGCCTTTCGGCCCATCAGGCCCATCCCGCGCGCGCGCTCTCCCCCCCCCCCCCGCTCTCTCTGCCCTGGCGGGCCCACCTGTCGGCGCTGCCGTTTCCCCGCGCGTGCGCCCGCCTTCCTCTCTCTCTGCGCCGCGGGCCCCGCCTGTCAGCCCGCTCTGGGCTCGCTCTGCCCGCCCGGCCCCGCCTGCCAGTCGCCCGCGCCCGCGCTGCCCGCTGGCCCCGCCTGTCAGCCGCCGCGCCCGCGCTGCCCGCCCGGCCCCGCCTGTCAGCCGCCTAGGCCGTCGCGCGCCCGCCCGCAGGATCTAATCCTGGCCGTCCGCCCGAGATCTAACGGCTGTAGGAGCCCGATACCCCTTCGCCCACGCGTTTTCTTAAAGAACCCCTCTGTTTTCTGGAAATTGCGCCCGCCGTCCCTGGTTTCTCGCAGTTAGGTCCTCGGACCTTTTGTTTAATTCAAAATAGGTCCTTAGGGTATATTTTTAACCCCTAAACTTGTAAAATTCATAACTTTGCCATATGAACTCCAAATTAGGTGCTTCAAATTGCAAAATGTTCATAATATTATTACCTATCTGTTTATGCAATGTTTCCCTGCTGTTTCTATGTCCCAATTAATAGTTGATCATTAGGGTAAAATTGATGTTATGGGAACCCTATTTGAGATAAATAAAAGATAGTAGACTTTAATAAAAGTTGGAGCACTTAAGTTTATGGACTTAAACACCTAAGTTTAGGAACTTAAAACCAGATAATGATTTAATCCCACCACTGACTTAAACCTGATTAGTGGATAATGAATCACTTTGTATAGTCCTCTACCCCAGACCTAGGGAGTACCAGAGTGCCTATCCCTTTTCTATTATGAACTTGTGATCTCTCTGCTCCATATGTTTGGTATATTGTTTTTGTTTGTTATTTCCCAAGTGCATAGTGTGAATGATTACTTTACGTAGACAACGAGCAGTCTGTGTTTCCCGAGGAAGTTGCAGAGGAAGTCCCTGATCAGCAGTTTGGTGAAGGCAAGTGTCCTCTGTCCCATTATGTCCTATTCATTTATAACTTACTACCCCGCATTACTTACTTGAAACCTAAGGATTGACTAGCTTTACACTTTACTTTATCCTTGATGACCTTATGGGCTGTTATGGTTAGCACTCTGCTATTGCCTTAACTTAATCAATGAACATGATGTGACTATTTATGATACTGTTATCCTGATGATGTTGATGGCCTGGTGATACTCTAGGGGGCTCAGGCTGTTTCCTGAGTACCTCTCCGTAAGGACCTGTTTGTTGAGAGACCACCCGGGATAACAGTGCAACCATGAGGGTGAAATGGGATGCCCTTAGCTAATTAATTAGAGGAACTAGAGGTGTAGTTGCTTAGCCGTCGTGCCGTCAATGGGGTCCAGGCATAGTGCTTGCTCTGCCGAGGCTGAGTGCCGAGGTTCTTTCGTTTTGCTTTTTGTTAGTCACTCTCCTGCGGGGAGGGGTACTGTGTTTATCAAACTGGAGAAACCTAACGGGCAACTATGATCTCTAGGGAATCTTTGTAAAAGCTACGTAGTGATACCTTGCCGGACCACCTATGTGACGGAACCTCCCAAGTAATTAGGCCCACCTACAGTTGTCCTTGTCTAACAGACATCAGACACCCTGTAGATGTTCCTAAGTTACTTGACAAGCTCGGTATCTTTCCCGACCTTACCAGGAACGTTTCACCCGTCTTGCAGACATTACAGATCATCGGAGATGAAGATATGCGGAAGCGAATTACATAAACTTACATTTATTTCAAAAGCAAGCTCGAGTTATTTATTTACAGACCAGTCTAAAAGTGAGTGCATATAAGTAATAATTATACAAACCAGGGAGACACAAACTTCTCCCGAAAGACTATAAACAAAAGATCCTAGATGGAGGACCAAGTCCTCCCGCACTTCAGTCTTGTTTTTCTTCGTTGGGAACCACCTTAGCACAGAAGCAGCAAAAGTCTGCTACTTCCCCACCTAAAAACAACAAAGGGATAAACCCTGAGTATGGAATTACTCAGCAAGTCTTACCCGACTAAGGAAAAGACTCTCAAGGGTATGCTGGATAAATAGGAGTCAAGGGGAGGCTTTAGCAAAAATCAACTTATATTTTTGCAGAAGTTGCTTACTAAGGTGAGTCCTTACTTTCAATCTTTTAACGCCATATTAAGTATTAATAGACTCCATTTGCATCTAGTCTAATTTCACATTACATCAAGACAACATCATTTTTATCCATCGTTTTCACATCCTGACTCTAGGTTGCAGGGAAGTGACCAAGTCTTCATAACCGTGAAGGTACGGCGATCCGAATCGATTATACTCAGCTGAGGATCTCCAATCACACGACATATGTAGCACTTAACCCTTGCATATGTCAACCCGCCACCGGGGTTCTTAAGACCGGATCAGGTTCACGCAAACCGAGAGCACAGATACACCACCGTCCAGCCTCTTGCCACGGAGGGTACACGCTACTCTCGCCACCGCTCCACTCCCATTTCGTGTTATCTTATTCCGGCCTTAGTCTGCCCGAGGCAAGGCTTACCCATGACGAGGCATGTGACCAGTTAAAGGGTCCTCGGTCAGCACGCCTACATACGCGTTAATCCTTAACCAACCTGGGTAGAACATCACCTGTTCCTACCCCCAAGTCTCAATTTACGTATTTCCATCCTTAGGATTGTGTCTGTTCCTGAGGATGAAAGAGCATCATAGGGAACTTTGCAGTAAGATCCCATCATTGCTCCAAATGAAAATATTCTTGCAGGTAGAAGCCATCCTCTCCATGGTTAAATTGAGGACAACCTCTATCCACAAGATCTAAGCAAGGCTAAGCATTTTTGTAAATCATAATTTTGATACTTCACAGAAGTATCTAAACAGGTATGGATATCAAGGAAAGCAATGCATCAAAGGGTTTCAAGTAACTCCTATGAACCTAATGCACATTTCACTAGACTTAAGTGTGCGAAAAGGATTTAAAAACACAAGGGAAAGGGTTACATGCACCAGGGCTTGCCTTTGTTATCAGGTGTGTCCTGCTCGGATCCACAAATATCGAAATACAAGTAGTTGTCTGATTGAGGATCAGAGGTTGGTGGTATCCCCTCTTCAGAAACTTCTTCTTCTTCTTCGTGCTCTAATATAACCATATACATGCATAAGAATGGATGTCATGGAATGCTCATGAGGATGCAAAGATATCATAAACTTATTATTTATGTCTTGAGTACAACTTTCCTTCACGGTACTCCGAGAACCTAGGGTTTCCGGAGTCAGTAAAGGAGTTCATGGAGCAGGGGGGGTGGTTTTGGGTTTAGTGATCAAACAAGGTCCAAATCAAACCAAACTCTACCCATGGCTTCTAAATAATGTGAAAAGCTCACATAAAAAGTTTGGGAAATTTTGGACTTATTATTTATTTTCTAAAAATCTAGAACCAATGGTTTAGGCTATTTTAAATACCTTAAAATTCCCTATTTAATCTAAAAATCATAAAACTATTTTTATTAAATACTATGGAAAATAACAAGTCGAGGAAAATTGGTCTCATATTTTTAGGATTTTCCTACCATTTTCTACAGTTTTTCAAAGTTCTGCTGAAAAAGAAAAAGGAAAACTAGGAGCAGTACTGGGCCGATTTCAAGTCCAGGCGGCCCAAGCCCGAGCGAATTCGCGCGCGCGCCCGCGAGGGAGGTTTTGCGCAGAGGCCCTCGATGTTTTGACAAAACCAGAACAGGGTCGTTTACTATTGCGCAGAGTCACTAACGCTTCACGAAAAGGCCCTCGGGTTTCTATCAATTTACAACTAAAAGTCCTCGACGGCGTTCAAGCGTGGCCGTGCTCCGGCGAGCATCTACGCCGGCCGATTGAGGCTAAGACCGGTGCTAATCTTCGGCTGAGACCAAATCCGAGTCCTCATGAACGTTTTCCCCAACTTAATTGCACATTTGGTGGACTAGGGAGCTCCGGCCACGGTGGCCGTAAGCAAAGCGGTGAAATGATCGTGTTCCCGGCGATGAGCGTCGGTCTAGTTCAATTAAAGGGATCGGGGAGCATCACAGAGGCATGAAAATGCTCAAACGAAGGAGCAGAGGACCGGGGCTGACCTGTGGAGGGCTGACCACGGCGAGCTCAATACAACGGCGGCGGAAAACAGATTTGGGGGAAGTGCGAAATTCAGGCGAGCTGGTGGACGATCGAGTGTGGGAGCGGGTGCGATAGCTAGTAAAATACATGGTGAAGCCGAGGGGGGGCTCAATTTATAGACTCCGAGAGCGGTGGCCCTCAATTTGTCCGCGACGAGCTGGCGGCCGGAGGCAAGGAAGAAGCTTGGCGCGCGGTGAATACGTGTCTACCGCCGTGGCAAGCTCCCCGTCGACGATGGGATGGCCTAGAGGAGTCACGACGGCGCGGTGGAAAAGCTTGGACACGCGGCGCACGGTGATAATCGACCAACGGCGGCGAACTCTTATCCCGACCATCCGATGAGTAAAGGGGAGGTGTACCGCGGCTGACCGGGTGGCCTCCAGCTCACCGGCGGCGAGGACACATATTGGCTGTGCTTATCCAAGTACCACAGAGCACGAATCTCGGCGAACGACGATCGACGGCGACGGCTATCGGCGATGAGGACGAACCCGATCTTCTTCAGTTTACCGGTCACTGTACCATGGGGAGTACCGGTTCAGAGTGCCTGACAGTCACAGTTTAGGACCAAATCTCTCTAAAATTTCTCTAGTAACTCACTCCACTCTCTGTAACAAAGTTTTAAAGCTACAAACCAGCTGCAATTCGATTATAGAGATTAAGCTGAGTTGAGCACTGGATCATGCTCAAAACCTAGCTTGAAGTCGAGGTCAGTTCACTGCTAGTCTGAAAATTCAGACATAACAGCCTGACAACCCAACTTTAGGCTTGGTTTTCTCTAAATTCTTCTTAACAACTAAGCTCACAACCTTAAGCAAAGTTGTTCTCCTATAATGGGTCTTCAACTTTGATGTGGTGACCTAGGGTAAAAACCCTATACTTTGTAAGTTACAAAGCCCCAAAGTTGAGCCAATGTCACTAAAATCCAGACTTAACCCCAAAAAGGTTAAGTGGGGCACTTTTGCACTTAAGTCCAAATCTCAAGTTTTGGATTGCAAATTCTCATATAAGTGACCCAAATAACTTAAAATACTTATTTGACTTGGTTTTTGCACTTTAGCCCAAAAGTGGACTAATTTTACACTTAGGTCCCTAGGGTTTGGTTTAGGACTTTCCAGGGTTCCAATTAGGGTTTCTGGTATTCCAGGGGTATAAATGTGATTCAACTTTGTTCTTAGAGTCTTTTTATGACTTTTACCCTAAAGCTTTTAGTTTTTCTTAACTTGGGTTAAGCTTTACCCCTTTAACCACTAGTTAGGGTGAAGTTCCTGAACCAGGGTCCTATTTGTAAAACATTAAAGCAATACAACTTGTTTAAAATTTTTGCCTAGTGAATGCACTCTAGGTGTGTCAAACATATGCAATGCCCATGCTTATGATGTCATGCTCCAGTTTTAGTTATAGTAACACCAGGGGTGTTACATCCTTCCCCCCATAAAAGAATCTCGTCCCGAGATTTAAAGTCCTAGGGTGAGTAATGGAAAAGGAAATGTGTCATGTTTTTATTTCCTTATTTCTGGTACAAGGCAGGGGTGGTGTGGGGGTTCATTCCTTTATTACACAGCTATACAAACTTTACAACTTACAAGAGGCTAGAAAGCCTGGGAAATTCTTATCTAAGAAGTCTTGGGTTTCCCATGTAGCCTCATCTTCCGAATGCTGGTTCCACTGTATCTTATAAAACTTGAGAGTCTTTCTCCGGGTAACCCTGTCCTTTTGATCCAGAACTCGAATGGGATGTTCCGAGTATGTTAAATCTGGTTCCAGGACAACATCAGTCACTTCAACGGTTCGATCGGGAACCCGAAGACACTTCTTCAATTGTGACACGTGGAACACATTATGCACAGCAGACAATGTTTCGGGGAGCTGAAGTCGGTATGCCACTGGTCCACATTGCTCAAGTACCAGGAATGGACCAATGTATGTGGGTGCAAGTTTTCCTTTAACCCCGAAACGCGATACACCCTTCATTGGTGAAACTTTCAAGTAGACATAGTCGTCTACCCGAAAACACAAGGGTTGTCGTCGTCGGTCTGCATAACTCTTTTGTCGAGTCTGAGCTTTCTTCATATTATGAATAATTTTCTGAACCTTTTCTTCGACCGCTTTCACTATATCAGGCCTAAAGAAGTATCTTTCTCCAGGTTCAGACCAATTTAGCGGAGTTCGACACCGTCGCCCATATAAAGCTTCAAAAGGTGCCATCTTGATACTTTCTTGATAACTGTTATTATATGAAAACTCTGCCAAAGGTAAGCATTCATCCCATTTTGGTGAGAAATCCAGGACACATGCCCGCAGCATATCTTCAAGTATTTGGTTCACTCTCTCAGTTTGTCCACTGGTTTGAGGATGATAGGCCGAACTGTGGAGCAATTTGGTACCCAAGGATTTATGAAGTTCTTCCCAAAACTTGGATACGAATTGAGGTCCACGATCCGACACTATGGTTTTTGGAATACCATGCAAACTGACAATACGGTTGATATATAATGCTGCATAAGTGGCTACCGTAAATTTGGCCCTGACGGGTAAGAAGTGGGCAATTTTTGTAAGTCGATCAACGATAACCCAAATAGAATCATACCCTTTGGCCGTCCTGGGCAGTCCCACAATAAAGTCCATGCTGATGTCTTCCCATTTCCATGTTGGGATTGGCAAAGATTGCAATGGACCAGCAGTTTTCATGTGTATGGCTTTGACACGTCTGCAAGTGTCACACTTAGCCACATAGCATGTAATTTCAATCTTCATCTTGGTCCACCAGTAATGTTGTTTTAGATCATGATACATCTTAGTGCTTCCCGGATGAATGGAATAGCGACTAAGATGCGCTTCATCTAAGATTTGCTGGCGGAGTTCTTCATCCCTTGGCACTACTATGCGGTTGTTAAACCATAATACACCTTGATCGTCTTCCTTGAAACACTTGGCTACTCCAGCCCTTATCTTCTCTCGTATTTGTTTCATGCCCAGATTATCCTTTTGAGCATCAATTACCCTTTGCAAAATGGTTGACTCAAGCTTTAGCTGATTCAGAGTTCCTTGTTGGATTATCCCCAGGTTTAACTTCTCCATTTCTTGACATAAAGTATTCTCGGAGGTTTTTACCATCAGACAGTGGCAGGAAGTCTTACGACTCAATGCATCTGCCACCACATTGGCCTTGCCTGGGTGATAATGGATCTCCAGTTCATAGTCTTTAATGAGCTCAAGCCATCGTCTTTGCCTCATATTTAACTCTGACTGGGTAAATATATACTTCAAACTCTTATGATCTGTATATATGTGACAGATATTTCCCAGCAGGTAGTGACGCCATATTTTTAGGGCATGAACCACAGCAGCTAGCTCTAAATCATGTGTTGGATAATGCTCTTCATGTCGGCGTAACTGCCTTGAAGCATACGCAATTACTCGGCCCTCTTGCATCAGCACACAACCGAGTCCACTGCCTGACACATCACAATATACATCAAAAGGTTTAGTGATGTCCGGTTGAGCCAATACCGGAGCAGTGGTCAGTAGTGTCTTCAGTTGCTCAAAGGCTTCATTACATTTAGAAGACCAATTGAACTTAGTATCATTCTTCAATAAACTTGTGATTGGCTTCACAAGCTTAGAAAAATCAGGAATGAATCTGCGATAATATCCCGCTAGTCCAAGAAAACTCCGGACTTGGTGAACAGTTGTTGGGGGTTTCCATTCCAGAATATCTTTGACCTTGCTAGGATCTACCGCAATTCCTTTAGCTGATAACACGTGCCCCAGAAATTGAATTTCCTTCAGCCAGAACGCGCACTTGCTGAACTTGGCATACAGCTGATGTTCCCTTAGGCGCGTCAATACAATCCGTAGGTGCTGAGCATGCTCCTCTTCATTTTTAGAATATATCAAAATATCGTCGATGAAGACCACCACGAACTTGTCTAACTCGGGCATGAACACCGAGTTCATCAAATAGGTGAAGTGGGCAGGAGCATTTGTGAGCCCAAAAGACATTACCAGGTACTCAAACAATCCATACCGCGTAGTAAACGCGGTCTTCGGTACATCCTCGGGCCGAATACGGATTTGATGATAGCCCGACCTGAGATCAATTTTGGAAAATACCCTCGCCCCAGTCAGTTGATCAAATAAGATGTCGATCCTTGGAAGAGGGTACTTATTCTTAATGGTGACCTCATTTAGGGGCCGATAGTCCACGCACATGCGCAAGGTTTGATCCTTCTTCTTGACAAAAATGGCGGGACAACCCCACGGGGACGAGCTTGGCCGGATAAATCCCTTATTCAGTAGATCTTGTAATTGAATCTTCAATTCTGCCAACTCATTAGGAGGCATACGGTACGATCTTCGGGAGATGGGAGCCGTACCGGGCTTTAGCTCAATTACGAATTCTACATCTCTTTCAGGGGGTAGTCCAGGCAAATCTTCCGAAAATACATCTGGAAACTCACATACTACCGGAATGTTCTTGATCTCCGGTACAATGGCTTCAAATATTCTACCAGAAGCTTTGGCTGGATTGGTTTTGGGGAGAGACAAGAGAATTTCTTCTTGATTATAACTCAACCTGACGGTTCTGAGTTCAGTGTTGAGAATTGCCTTGTGTTGAGTTAACCAATTCATACCCAAAATTACATCTATATCCTGGCCTTTCAGAACAATCATGTTAGCAGGAAAGTTCCGTCCGGCCATGGTTACTGGCACTTCATAGGCCACTTCTCTAGTAAAAATGTGTCCCCCAGGTGAATGAATTTTAAATCCCTCTTTTGATTCATGACATGCAATGTGATGTTGCTCCACAAATGTCTTGCTAATGAAGGTATGCGAAGCACCAGAATCAAAAAGAATAATTGCAGGGTGACTGGCCACAGGGAACGTACCCATCATCACCGGCTCTCCCTCCGGTGTGGTAGCCACTTGCGTATAATATACTCGCCCCGTTTTCTTGGTATTCTTGCCCGAAGTACTTCCCTTGCCTGGAGCTGAATTTCCCGATCCTTGCTGATTATTAGCCTGATTTTGCCTAGGATACGGGCAATCTTTAATAAAATGTCCAGATTTGCCACAGTTAAAACATCCAGTTGAAGAACTTGGCAGAGCAGGGAATCGAGTGCCTGGGGCACCCGGCTGACTTTGGACAGTAGGGGCTTTGTTGGGACGAATAATTATGGGCTGCTTGAAAGGGAAAGATGGTGCACTTGAACGGTTCTGGTTAGAGGGCCAGAGAATAAACCGTTGCCTCTTTACCGGGCCTTGACTAGGCCTATCACCACTGAATCCCTTACTTTTCCTAGAATTTGCATATTTAGCCTCCACAGATAAGGCTGTGCTGACAGCCTTCCCATAGGTAAGATCAATACATGCAGCCATTTTTCGCTGCATTCGGTCATTCAGACCTCTCATAAAACAGTTCCTTTTCTTCAGATCCGTATTCACCTGATCAATTGCATATTGTGACAGGTGATTGAACTTGTTGAGATACTGATTAACAGTATCTCCCCCTTGCTTCAATTTCATAAACTCTTCTTGTTTCATGTGTAGCACTCCCTCAGGAATGTAATGCTCGCGGAATGCTGCTTTGAACTCGTTCCATGTAATTTGATGGTTGTCCGGTTGGATAGCCACAAAGTTTCCCCACCAAGTACTGGCAGGGCCTCGGAGTTGCTGTGCCGCAAATAATGGCTTCTGTGTTTCCGAACATCGAAGAAGGCCAAATTTCTGTTCAATGACCCTTATCCATTCGTCGGCTTCGAGCGGGTCTTCTGCTTTGATGAAGAGAGGCGGTCGAGTCTCGGAGAAGTCCAGATAAGTAGTCTCACGGGGACCTTGTGGAAAACCTCTTCCTGCTTGTTGCTGGAGCTGTTGCTGACCCGCCATCTCCCTCAGGAAGCGGGTATTGTCGGCTGTAGCATTCACCAAGGCAGCGATTGCCTCGGCTAGCGTGGGTGGAACGGGAGGTGGATTCGGGGTAACGTCTCGACCCCCGGATGTTCCGGCTGCGTCCTGTCCGCGAGTCCGGGTCGGCATCTGAGGCAAAAACATTTGAATAAACATAATGTGCCAAAGAAAACCTTCCGTTTTACATTACTATAAAGAGTAATGATACAGACTCGATATTATACAACAGGATACATTACCCATTTTACAAAAGTTTAACCTATTATACAACAGTACACCCTACAATACACTACTCTACTTTTATTACACCATTAATCGTTGCTTTTGGCGGCTTCATCATCAGGTGTGGGAGTCCAGACGTCAACCAACCTCAAAGAAGGAGGGGGTTCAAAAAGATCTAACTCCCCACCCAACGCGCGTCCCGCAACGTGAGAGGGTCCGGCTCCTGACTCAGCAGAGTGTACAGGCTCACTAGGGTGTAACTGTGAATATAGCACATGGACTTCCTCATGCAATGTATTGCAGTAAACCTGCAGGTTGTCGACAGCTGAGCTAAGTTCTTTAATTCGGGCCTGAGCCCTCGCTTCCTTAGCACATGCCAACATACGAGACTGTACTGCCCAGTCAAGTGCTAAGTCCCGATCAGCCAGCTGATCCTGCAAGTGACGGATATCCCTTCTTAGTTCATTAATTCTATCTCCGTCTGCAATCCAAGCATTGGTCCTGTGTTGCAGCGTTGCTTGAAGTCGACGTACTTCGGCTTCCAAGTCTCCTATGGGGTCATTACTCCCGCTGCTACTGCTTTCGTGTCGAGGGGCCAGTTGATGCCGAGGTACTCCAATTGGTCCCGTTGACTTACGTGCCGTTAGCCTCGTGCGTGGCGGCATCTTTCTAAGAGGGAAAATTTATTAGCATAATTCTTAACATGATGCATGAGTAAGTACAGAATCAACCTTGGTCGATTCAACCTTCTATACGTTGCACTCTTCTTATCTGGTCTTTAAGATAAACTCTTCAGAATACTTAGGTAAGAAGAGAAAAGAATCTTTAGGTAAGACTTTTAAAAATCTTTTTGAAGATGCCTTAATATCTGCAAAGAAGGGCTACGCTCCGATACCAGCTGTGACGGAACCTCCCAAGTAATTAGGCCCACCTACAGTTGTCCTTGTCTAACAGACATCAGACACCCTGTAGATGTTCCTAAGTTACTTGACAAGCTCGGTATCTTTCCCGACCTTACCAGGAACGTTTCACCCGTCTTGCAGACATTACAGATCATCGGAGATGAAGATATGCGGAAGCGAATTACATAAACTTACATTTATTTCAAAAGCAAGCTCGAGTTATTTATTTACAGACCAGTCTAAAAGTGAGTGCATATAAGTAATAATTATACAAACCAGGGAGACACAAACTTCTCCCGAAAGACTATAAACAAAAGATCCTAGATGGAGGACCAAGTCCTCCCGCACTTCAGTCTTGTTTTTCTTCGTTGGGAACCACCTTAGCACAGAAGCAGCAAAAGTCTGCTACTTCCCCACCTAAAAACAACAAAGGGATAAACCCTGAGTATGGAATTACTCAGCAAGTCTTACCTGACTAAGGAAAAGACTCTCAAGGGTATGCTGGATAAATAGGAGTCAAGGGGAGGCTTTAGCAAAAATCAACTTATATTTTTGCAGAAGTTGCTTACTAAGGTGAGTCCTTACTTTCAATCTTTTAACGCCATATTAAGTATTAATAGACTCCATTTGCATCTAGTCTAATTTCACATTACATCAAGACAACATCATTTTTATCCATCGTTTTCACATCCTGACTCTAGGTTGCAGGGAAGTGACCAAGTCTTCATAACCGCGAAGGTACGGCGATCCGAATCGATTATACTCAGCTGAGGATCTCCAATCACACGACATATGTAGCACTTAACCCTTGCATATGTCAACCCGCCACCGGGGTTCTTAAGACCGGATCAGGTTCACGCAAACCGAGAGCACAGATACACCACCGTCCAGCCTCTTGCCACGGAGGGTACACGCTACTCTCGCCACCGCTCCACTCCCATTTCGTGTTATCTTATTCCGGCCTTAGTCTGCCCGAGGCAAGGCTTACCCATGACGAGGCATGTGACCAGTTAAAGGGTCCTCGGTCAGCACGCCTACATACGCGTTAATCCTTAACCAACCTGGGTAGAACATCACCTGTTCCTACCCCCAAGTCTCAATTTACGTATTTCCATCCTTAGGATTGTGTCTGTTCCTGAGGATGAAAGAGCATCATAGGGAACTTTGCAGTAAGATCCCATCATTGCTCCAAATGAAAATATTCTTGCAGGTAGAAGCCATCCTCTCCATGGTTAAATTGAGGACAACCTCTATCCACAAGATCTAAGCAAGGCTAAGCATTTTTGTAAATCATAATTTTGATACTTCACAGAAGTATCTAAACAGGTATGGATATCAAGGAAAGCAATGCATCAAAGGGTTTCAAGTAACTCCTATGAACCTAATGCACATTTCACTAGACTTAAGTGTGCGAAAAGGATTTAAAAACACAAGGGAAAGGGTTACATGCACCGGGGCTTGCCTTTGTTATCAGGTGTGTCCTGCTCGGATCCACAAATATCGAAATACAAGTAGTTGTCTGATTGAGGATCAGAGGTTGGTGGTATCCCCTCTTCAGAAACTTCTTCTTCTTCTTCGTGCTCTAATATAACCATATACATGCATAAGAATGGATGTCATGGAATGCTCATGAGGATGCAAAGATATCATAAACTTATTATTTATGTCTTGAGTACAACTTTCCTTCACGGTACTCCGAGAACCTAGGGTTTCCGGAGTCAGTAAAGGAGTTCATGGAGCAGGGGGGGTGGTTTTGGGTTTAGTGATCAAACAAGGTCCAAATCAAACCAAACTCTACCCATGGCTTCTAAATAATGTGAAAAGCTCACATAAAAAGTTTGGGAAATTTTGGACTTATTATTTATTTTCTAAAAATCCAGAACCAATGGTTTAGGCTATTTTAAATACCTTAAAATTCCCTATTTAATCTAAAAATCATAAAACTATTTTTATTAAATACTATGGAAAATAACAAGTCGAGGAAAATTGGTCTCATATTTTTAGGATTTTCCTACCATTTTCTACAGTTTTTCAAAGTTCTGCTGAAAAAGAAAAAGGAAAACTAGGAGCAGTACTGGGCCGATTTCAAGTCCAGGCGGCCCAAGCCCGAGCGAATTCGCGCGCGCGCCCGCGAGGGAGGTTTTGCGCAGAGGCCCTCGATGTTTTGACAAAACCAGAACAGGGTCGTTTACTATTGCGCAGAGTCACTGACGCTTCACGAAAAGGCCCTCGGGTTTCTATCAATTTACAACTAAAAGTCCTCGACGGCGTTCAAGCGTGGCCGTGCTCCGGCGAGCATCTACGCCGGCCGATTGAGGCTAAGACCGGTGCTAATCTTCGGCTGAGACCAAATCCGAGTCCTCATGAACGTTTTCCCCAACTTAATTGCACATTTGGTGGACTAGGGAGCTCCGGCCACGGTGGCCGTAAGCAAAGCGGCGAAATGATCGTGTTCCCGGCGATGAGCGTCGGTCTAGTTCAATTAAAGGGATCGGGGAGCATCACAGAGGCATGAAAATGCTCAAACGAAGGAGCAGAGGACCGGGGCTGACCTGTGGAGGGCTGACCACGGCGAGCTCAATACAACGGCGGCGGAAAACAGATTTGGGGGAAGTGCGAAATTCAGGCGAGCTGGTGGACGATCGAGTGTGGGAGCGGGTGCGATAGCTAGTAAAATACATGGCGAAGCCGAGGGGGGGCTCAATTTATAGACTCCGAGAGCGGTGGCCCTCAATTTGTCCGCGACGAGCTGGCGGCCGGAGGCAAGGAAGAAGCTTGGCGCGCGGTGAATACGTGTCTACCGCCGTGGCAAGCTCCCCGTCGACGATGGGATGGCCTAGAGGAGTCACGACGGCGCGGTGGAAAAGCTTGGACACGCGGCGCACGGTGATAATCGACCAACGGCGGCGAACTCTTATCCCGACCATCCGATGAGTAAAGGGGAGGTGTACCGCGGCTGACCGGGTGGCCTCCAGCTCACCGGCGGCGAGGACACATATTGGCTGTGCTTATCCAAGTACCACAGAGCACGAATCTCGGCGAACGACGATCGACGGCGACGGCTATCGGCGATGAGGACGAACCCGATCTTCTTCAGTTTACCGGTCACTGTACCATGGGGAGTACCGGTTCAGAGTGCCTGACAGTCACAGTTTAGGACCAAATCTCTCTAAAATTTCTCTAGTAACTCACTCCACTCTCTGTAACAAAGTTTTAAAGCTACAAACCAGCTGCAATTCGATTATAGAGATTAAGCTGAGTTGAGCACTGGATCATGCTCAAAACCTAGCTTGAAGTCGAGGTCAGTTCACTGCTAGTCTGAAAATTCAGACATAACAGCCTGACAACCCAACTTTAGGCTTGGTTTTCTCTAAATTCTTCTTAACAACTAAGCTCACAACCTTAAGCAAAGTTGTTCTCCTATAATGGGTCTTCAACTTTGATGTGGTGACCTAGGGTAAAAACCCTATACTTTGTAAGTTACAAAGCCCCAAAGTTGAGCCAATGTCACTAAAATCCAGACTTAACCCCAAAAAGGTTAAGTGGGGCACTTTTGCACTTAAGTCCAAATCTCAAGTTTTGGATTGCAAATTCTCATATAAGTGACCCAAATAACTTAAAATACTTATTTGACTTGGTTTTTGCACTTTAGCCCAAAAGTGGACTAATTTTACACTTAGGTCCCTAGGGTTTGGTTTAGGACTTTCCAGGGTTCCAATTAGGGTTTCTGGTATTCCAGGGGTATAAATGTGATTCAACTTTGTTCTTAGAGTCTTTTTATGACTTTTACCCTAAAGCTTTTAGTTTTTCTTAACTTGGGTTAAGCTTTACCCCTTTAACCACTAGTTAGGGTGAAGTTCCTGAACCAGGGTCCTATTTGTAAAACATTAAAGCAATACAACTTGTTTAAAATTTTTGCCTAGTGAATGCACTCTAGGTGTGTCAAACATATGCAATGCCCATGCTTATGATGTCATGCTCCAGTTTTAGTTATAGTAACACCAGGGGTGTTACAACCTAGGTAGTGGTCAATGGGGATTAGCTCTCCCCGGGTAGAAAGGGTATCATGACTCATGGGTAAAGTGTGTGACCCCTGCAGAGGGTAGTGAAACTGATATATCAGCCGTGCTCACGGTTAAGAGCAGCCTTGGGATCCTCTTTGATTAGAGATACAGATGGTTCGAGAATTCAGGGATTATGTTATGGTTTTGGTTCGAATATGATGATGTTGTTCCTCGATGAGGGGATGGTTCATGGGTTGATTAGTGCTAAAATCTGGCTTCTACTAATGATAAATACCTGACCAACTAAAAGCAACTGCTTGAGCCTAACCCCACATAAAGCTAGTCCACTTCAGCCAAACGGGACATTTGCTGAGTACGTTGATGTGTACTCATCCTTGCTTTACCACCAAACACCAGGTTGTCCGCATTGTAATCACTGCTCAGGAGAAGGCGAAGTCGTGGAAGGAGACTTCCAGGAGTTCCAAGACTACGACGAATTCTAGGTGTGGGTTGGCGGCAACCCCCAGTCAGCTGCCTGTGAAGGCCTTATCGTTACTGCGTTTCGCTAGCACTTTGATTTAACTGTTAAGTTGATGACTATGTGGATGTCTATGACTCTGTGATGTAATAAGTTAATACTCTTTTATGTTATTATTCGAGCATTGTGCGACGATGTTCATTTATGTAATCGCCGTGTACGTGAATTTCTGATCCTGGCACGTACATGGTTCGCATTCGGTTTACCTTCCAAAACCGGGTGTGACATAAGTGGTATCAAAGTCGTGCTGACTGTAGGACCGCTGACCTAGAGTAGCACTGGTCGTACTAAGGACTATTGACCTTCCCCCTCACCTTGACCTCTGATGTTACTTCAAAAGTCGGTCACCTCGACCAACCCTATGTTTTACTACATATATATATACTATATTATACCTTGTTAAAATTTTTATCTTATTCTGTCTATGGTTTATTCACTTGTCATATTAGTTCTGCTCTTACTCTTATGCTTACAGTGTCTTTTGTAGATGGCTCGTCTTAGACACACTGCACGTAAGTCGGTGATTCCTTTCCTGCCGTCTCGACTTGCGGAGCGTCCTCTGCACCGCACCGTGTCCGGTCAGTCGAGTCACCTGGAGAGACTGCACCACCGCCTGCGTGAGGAGCAGGAACGCCGGCGCCAGCACAGAGAGCAGCAGGGCTCTACCTCCCCACCCCAGCAAGAGGTGGAGTCCGTGAGGCCCCGTTCCTCTGTTGCCCAGTTGGAGGCGCCCCCTGCACCACCGCGGGACGTCTCGGCTGTTGGAGGAGGTCTTGGAGGAGACCCCGACGACGACGACTCAGACCACAGCACGGAGTCCTCGGAGCCGCAGGAGGCGGAAGGATGGGTCGCCCGACCCATCACCCGTGACGCCGCTCGCGGTTGTCACTTCCACGACGCACTCGACACCTTGCTGCGCCAGGCTTTTGACCGGCACACCTGGTCGATCGAGTATCGTTGTGTAGTCTACCAGCACAGTCGCGAGAGGTACCCAGACCGCTGGGAGGCTACCTGCCTAGTTCGCCGTCCGGAGGATGACCTCCGGGGTGCGGAGGCCGTTTCGGAGCACTATTCCATCTCCGAGAGGGACACTGCAGAGGCGGCTATGTAGGATGCAGCACGACGTGCACTCTCCCAGTACTGTTCTTTGTTCGGTGGCGTGGCCGACGGTCTTAACCTTCGGTACTACCCCCGCCGCCCTACTGGCAGCATAGAGAGTGTGGTTGTCTCACCTGTTGGTGAGGCTAACCCTAGGTTGAGCAGCACAGTCAACCTAGTCACAGTGCTTAACACTGAGCTGGACCACTCTCTGGACGAGCTGAGCAGGGCTCGAACGGAGATTGCGGAGTTGCGTGCTGAGCTGGCAGAGCGCCATCACCAGGAGGGTGGTTCTCCCGCTCCTGTTGGGACTCAGCACCCTTACCGCTCGCCGCCACGTGGTCACCACACTTATGGTTCCCCTGCCTGTAAGACCAGGATAGATCTGGATCCTTAGATCGTTAGCGTCGAAGTTTGTAATAATTCTTAAGTCAGATGTCTCAGTCTTAAATAGTTAGTTTAGATTGCTTATCAGTTGCTTCCAATTAGCTTAGTTTGCTTATCAGTTGCTTGCATGCTTGTTATGATGAACTTGTGCTGGATTCGAATCTTTGTAATGACTGTTGCCAACCTGTGGGTTTCCCCTGCAGTTTGGCCTAGCTATAATGATAATAAAGTCAGTTATTTAGTTGGGAAACCATTTACTTCTACTTTCCTTTTTATCTGAGAAGCTGTGTTGAATCGTAATGAGGATCAGTGAAGCCCTTTGTTCACTCAGTGTCATGAAGAATTCTGTATTCTCTTTTCTTATGCTGGAGGGTTGTAAGATCAATGCTGATGTATGAATGTTTTCCACAGATGTCTGACAACAGGCGCCGATGCAACAGGCGTGCTCAGCAAGAGCAGCATGACCAGCAGGAGGAACATCAGAGGCAGCCTCCCCCGCCACCCCCGATGACAGTGGAGCAGATGTTCTTGATGCAGACTCAGGCAGTGCAGGCCATTGGGCAGACTCTGGCAGCCATGCAGCAGGCTCAACAGCAACCCCAACCCCAACTGCAAGTGCAGATGCCCCAGATGCCACGGGATAAGCGTGGTGAGTTCATGAGAGGGCACCCTCCTACCTTCGCCCATTCTGCCGACCCCATGGATGCAGAAGACTGGCTGCGCGCAGTGGAAAGAGAACTGCGCACCGCTCAATGTAACGACAGGGAGAAGGTTCTGTATGGCCCCCGTCAGCTAAGGGGAGCAGCCCAGTCCTGGTGGGAGTCCTACCTCGCCACACATGTTGACCCCGAAGCCATCACCTAGGAAGAATTCAGCGAGAGTTTCCGCAGGTACCATGTGCCAGAGGGACTGATGATCGTGAAGAAGGAGGAGTTTCTGGCTCTGAAGCAGGGACCCCTGTCTGTTAGTGAATACAGAGACAAGTTTCTGCAGCTATCTCGTTATGCACCTGAGGATGTCAACACTGATGCTAAAAGGCAGTACAGGTTCATGAGAGGTTTGGTGGATCCCCTGCATTACCAGCTGATGAATCACACCTTCCCCACCTTCCAGCACCTGATCGATAGGGCAGTTATGACTGAGAAGAAGCGTAAGGATATGGAAGATCGGAAGCGCAAGATGAGTGGGCCCCAGACCGGAGGCATCAGCCGTCCACGTTTCTCAGGCAGTTCATCTCAGCAAGGCAGGCCCGGTCACCCACAGGGATATCAGAATCAGAATCAGCGTCCGCATCAGCAGCAGTTTCAGAGGCAGTATCCACAGCAGCAGCAGTATCGTCAGCACAGCCAGCAGGGAGGTAATCAGTATCAGAAGCAGAACAACCAGGCACCTCGCCTTCCTGCCCCAGCAGCAAACCAGAGCAACCAAGCAGCCCCAGCACAAGGAGGAGGCAGAGGATGTTTCCACTGTGGAGAACAAGGCCACTGGGCGATGCAATGCCCAAAGAAGATGGCGCAGCAGCAGACCAAACCCAATGCTCCAACAAGGCAAGGTGTACTGCAGCCGACAGCAGGCAATCGTAACCAAGCGTACAACCGTGGAAAGGTGAACCACTTGGAGGCCGAAGCAATCCAGGATGCACCAGATGTGGCAGTAGGTATGTTCTCAGTCGAATCTCATCCCACGAAAGTGCTATTTGATACTGGTGCAACTTATTCATTTGTCACTGCAACCTGGGTAGAATTGCATAACATCTCAGTAGAGGCAATGATGCCGCCCATGAGAATTAATTCAGTTGGTGGCGGGGTGCAAACAGATAAAATATGCTCAAATATAAGGGTGGAAATAAGGGGGATAGGGTTCCCCAGTGACTTAATAGTAATAGACACCCCTGGGATAGATGTTATTCTAGGGATGAATTGGTTAATGAAGTATGAAGCGAATGTTAGCTGTGACAAGAGGACCGTAACATTGAAGTCCCCGTCAGGAGAAGAGGTAGTGGCCGAGCTAAGGATGCCTAAATCAGCGGAGGGTGTCTGTCACCAGATTTCAGTTGATAGTAAGGAGCCCAACCCGCTCGAGGCTATCAAGGTCGTGTCGGACTTTCCGGACGTATTTCCCGAGGAGCTAACGGGCATGCCACCCGAGAGAAAGGTCGAATTTGCCATAGAGCTTATCCCTGGTACCACCCCCATTTCCAAAAGAGCCTACCGAGTGTCTGGACCAGAATTGGTGGAACTCAAGAAGCAGATAGATGAGATGTTAGAGAAGGGTTACATCAGACCAAGTACCTCGCCTTGGGCCGCTCCGGTGTTGTTTGTAGAGAAGAAAGATGGTACCAAAAGGATGTGCATAGACTACAGAGCCTTGAATGAAGTCACTGTCAAGAACAAGTACCCCCTGCCAAGGATAGAAGATTTGTTCGACCAGCTCAGAGGTGCCAGCGTATTCTCGAAGATAGATCTGAGATCAGGTTACCATCAACTCAGAATCCGACCCTCGGACATACCGAAGACAACATTCATCACCAAGTACGGGTTATATGAGTTCGCAGTTATGTCCTTTGGTTTGACAAATGCGCCAGCTTTCTTTATGTACCTGATGAACAGTGTGTTCATGGATTATCTGGACAAGTTTGTGGTAGTGTTTATCGATGATATTCTCATATACTCTCAAAGTGAGGAAGATCATGTAGAGCATTTGAAGATGGTATTGCAAAGACTTCGAGAGCATCAGTTGTATGCCAAGCTGAGTAAATGCGAGTTCTGGATTCATGAAGTCTTATTTCTGGGTCATATCATAAATCAAGATGGGTTGGCAGTGGATCCGAAGAAAGTAGCAGATATCCTAAACTGGAAAGCACCAAAGGATGTTCGTGGGATCAAGAGCTTCATTGGAATGGCTGGGTATTACAGGCGTTTCATCGAAGGCTTCTCAAAGATTGCTAGACCAATGACAGCGTTACTAGCGAAGAAAGTTGAGTTCAAGTGGACCCAAAAGTGTCAGGAAGCATTTGAAGAACTGAAAAATAGATTGACTACAGCTCCGGTGTTAGTCCTGCCTGATGTTCACAAGCCATTCTCAGTGTATTGCGATGCTTCTTACACCGGATTGGGATGTGTGCTAATGCAAGAAGGAAGAGTTGTAGCATATTCATCTCGACAGCTGAAGATCCATGAGAAAAATTATCCCACACATGACCTGGAGTTGGCAGCGGTAGTTCATGCTTTGAAGACCTGGAGACATTACCTGTATGGGCAGAAGTGCGACATCTACACAGATCATAAAAGTCTGAAGTACATATTCACCCAGTCAGAATTAAACATGAGGCAGCGAAGATGGTTGGAATTGATCAAAGACTATGAGTTGGAGATACATTACCATCCAGGCAAAGCCAATGTTGTTGCAGATGCTCTGAGCAGGAAGAGTCAAGTCAATATGTTGGCCGCGTATCCGATGCCATATGAGTTAGCCAAGGAGTTCGACAGACTGAGTCTCGGTTTCCTGAACAGTACGCAAGGAGTAACAGTGGAATTAGAGCCCACCCTAGAGCGGGAGATCAAAGAAGGGCAGAAGGATGATGAAAGCATCAACAAGATCCGGCAGCTAATCTTAGAAGGAAGAGGCAAAGACTTTCGAGAGGATGAAGAGGGGGTAATATGGTTCAAGGACCGGTTGTGTGTCCCCAACCTCAAACCTATTCGGGAGCTGATCCTAAAGGAAGCTCATGAGACCGCCTACTCCATACACCCGGGAAGTGAAAAGATGTACCAGGATTTAAAGAGGAGGTTTTGGTGGTATGGCATGAAAAGAGAAATCGCAGAATATGTCGCCATCTGTGATAGCTGTCAAAGGACCAAAGCAGAGCATCAAAGGCCCGCCGGATTGTTGCAGCCGTTGCGGATTCCTCAGTGGAAGTGGGATGAGATCGGGATGGATTTTATAGTTGGCCTACCCCGTACCCGGGCCGGCTATGATTCCATCTGGGTGGTTGTGGACCGCTTAACAAAGGTGGCCCATTTCATACCTGTGAAGACCACATATACCGGAGCAACGTTAGCTGAGTTATACATGTCACGGATAGTTTGCCTTCATGGTGTGCCGAAGAAGATAGTGTCAGATCGAGGAACGCAGTTCACCTCTCATTTTTGGCAGCAGCTACAAGAAGCCTTGGGCACCCATTTGAACTTCAGCTCGGCTTATCATCCACAGACAGACGGTCAGACTGAAAGAACTAATCAGATCCTAGAAGATATGCTGAGAGCCTGTGCGTTGCAAGACAAGTCAGGATGGGACAAAAGGTTACCTTATGCAGAATTCTCCTATAACAATAGTTACCAGGCCAGCTTGAAGATGTCACCGTTTCAGGCACTCTATGGACGGAGTTGTAGGACTCCGCTGCATTGGGACCAGCCTGGAGAGAGACAGGTGTTTGGCCCCGATATTTTGCTTGAAGCCGAGGAGAATATCAAAATGGTTCAGGAGAACCTGAAGATAGCCCAGTCAAGACAGCGAAGCTATGCGGACCGAAGGAGAAGAGAACTGAGTTTCGAAGTGGGGGATTTCGTCTATCTGAAGGTGTCACCTATCAGGGGAGTCAGAAGGTTCGGAGTTAAAGGCAAGTTAGCACCCCGGTACGTTGGGCCATATCAGATTCAAGCAAAGCGTGGGGAAGTGGCTTATCAACTCGACCTACCAGAAAGTTTGTCAGCAGTGCACAATGTGTTCCACGTGTCACAATTGAAGAAGTGTCTGCGAGTACCAGAAGAACAGTTGCCAGTGGAGGGTTTGGAAGTCCAGGAGGATCTAACATACATAGAGGAGCCAACGCAGATTCTGGAGTTCGCAGACAGAGTCACCCGGAGGAACACCATCAGAATGTGCAAAGTCAGATGGGGTCACCACTCCGAGGAAGAAGCAACCTGGGAACGAGAAGATGATTTGAAGGCCAAATACCTTGAACTCTTTGCTGACCAACCTTGAATCTCGGGGCGAGATTCTTTTAAGGGGGATAGGTTTGTAACACCCTGAATTTGGGGGTATAAAATTTCTTTGCTCATATCCACAAATTCAGGTGTTACTTCCTTTTTCTCATCCTTCCCCAATCTCCCCTCTCTCATTTCTATAGGAGAAAAGTGGTTATTTTATTTATAACTATAGTCTATTAGCTCAAACTCCAAGGGAGTGTGAATTGTTGCATCATGTTGAACCCTGGATTTCACTTTTGTTTGGTGCATAATTCTCAAAAGGTCTAATTTGAATTTGTGGCTTATTTGAATTTGAATCAAATGGAGAAAAATAAAAAGAAAAGAGAAAGCAAATTCCAGAATAAAAAGAGAAGGGAAAAAGGCCCACACCCCCGCCCCCCTCGGCCTTTCGGCCCATCAGGCCCATCCCCCGCGCGCGCTCTCCCCCCCCCCCCCCCCCCCGTTCTCTCTGCCCTGGCGGGCCCACCTGTCGGCGCTGCCGTTTCCCCGCGCGTGCGCCCGCCTTCCTCTCTCTCTGCGCCGCGGGCCCCGCCTGTCAGCCCGCTCTGGGCTCGCTCTGCCCGCCCGGCCCCGCCTGCCAGTCGCCCGCGCCCGCGCTGCCCGCTGGCCCCGCCTGTCAGCCGCCGCGCCCGCGCTGCCCGCCCGGCCCCGCCTGTCAGCCGCCCAGGCCGTCGCGCGCCCGCGCGCCCGCCCTTAGGATCTAATCCTGGCCGTCCGCCCGAGATCTAACGGCTGTAGGAGCCCGATACCCCTTCGCCCGCGCGTTTTCTTAAAGAACCCCTCTGTTTTCTGGAAATTGCGCCCGCCGTTCCTGGTTTCTCGCAGTTAGGTCCTCGGACCTTTTATTTAATTCAAAATAGGTCCTTAGGGTATATTTTTAACCCCTAAACTTGTAAAATTCATAACTTTGCCATATGAACTCCAAATTAGGTGCTTCAAATTGCAAAATGTTCATAATATTATTATCTATCTGTTTATGCAATGTTTCCCTGCTGTTTCTATGTCCCAATTAATAGTTGATCATTAGGGTAAAATTGATGTTATGGGAACCCTATTTGAGATAAATAAAAGATAGTAGACTTTAATAAAAGTTGGAGCACTTAAGTTTATGGACTTAAACACCTAAGTTTAGGAACTTAAAACCAGATAATGATTTAATCCCACCACTGACTTAAACCTGATTAGTGGATAATGAATCACTTTGTATAGTCCTCTACCCCAGACCTAGGGAGTACCAGAGTGCCTATCCCTTTTCTATTATGAACTTGTGATCTCTCTGCTGCATATGTTTGGTATATTGTTTTTGTTTGTTATTTCCCAAGTGCATAGTGTGAATGATTACTTTACATAGACAACGAGCAGTCTGTGTTTCCCGAGGAAGTTGCAGAGGAAGTCCCTGATCAGCAGTTTGGTGAAGGCAAGTGTCCTCTGTCCCATTATGTCCTATTCATTTATAACTTACTACCCCGCATTACTTACTTGAAACCTAAGGATTGACTAGCTTTACACTTTACTTTATCCTTGATGACCTTATGGGCTGTTATGGTTAGCACTCTGCTATTGCCTTAACTTAATCAATGAACATGATGTGACTATTTATGATACTGTTATCCTGATGATGTTGATGGCCTGGTGATACTCTAGGGGGCTCAGGCTGTTTCCTGAGTACCTCTCCGTAAGGACCTGTTCGTTGAGAGACCACCCGGGATAACAGTGCAACCATGAGGGTGAAATGGGATGCCCTTAGCTAATTAATTAGAGGAACTAGAGGTGTAGTTGCTTAGCCGTCGTGCCGTCAATGGGGTCCAGGCACAGTGCTTGCTCTGCCGAGGCTGAGTGCCGAGGTTCTTTCGTTTTGCTTTTTGTTAGTCACTCTCCTGCGGGGAGGGGTACTGTGTTTATCAAACTGGAGAAACCTAACGGGCAACTATGATCTCTAGGGAATCTTTGTAAAAGCTACGTAGTGATACCTTGCCGGACCACCTAGGTAGTGGTCAATGGGGATTAGCTCTCCCCAGGTAGAAAGGGTATCATGACTCATGGGTAAAGTGTGCGACCCCTGCAGAGGGTAGTGAAACTGATATATCAGCCGTGCTCACGGTTAAGAGCAGCCTTGGGATCCTCTTTGATTAGAGATACAGATGGTTCGAGAATTCAGGGATTATGTTATGGTTTTGGTTCGAATATGATGATGTTGTTCCTCGATGAGGGGATGGTTCATGGGTTGATTAGTGCTAAAATCTGGCTTCTACTAATGATAAATACCTGACCAACTAAAAGCAACTGCTTGAGCCTAACCCCGCATAAAGCTAGTCCACTTCAGCCAAACGGGACATTTGCTGAGTACGTTGATGTGTACTCATCCTTGCTTTACCACCAAACACCAGGTTGTCCGCATTGTAATCACTGCTCAGGAGAAGGCGAAGTCATGGAAGGAGACTTCCAGGAGTTCCAAGACTACGACGAATTCTAGGTGTGGGTTGGCGGCAACCCCAGTCAGCTGCCTGTGAAGGCCTTATCGTTACTGCGTTTCGCTAGCACTTTGATTTAACTGTTAAGTTGATGACTATGTGGATGTCTATGACTCTGTGATGTAATAAGTTAATACTCTTTTATGTTATTATTCGAGCATTGTGCGACGATGTTCATTTATGTAATCGCCGTGTACGTGAATTTCTGATCCTGGCACGTACATGGTTCGCATTCGGTTTACCTTCCAAAACCGGGTGTGACACATCTCCACCCTCGGCGGCATGAGGTGGGAAAACTGGCGCGGTGATTGGGTGATCGCCAGCGCCGAGGCCAACGACCGCCTCGCCCTACCGAGCGACGGGCCATCCCTCGACCGCAAGCATTGGAGGACCAAGCTGTCGCTGTCGCCAGAGCTCCTGCCCGTACTGGACAGGATCAAGACCTTGGCAACCGGTGGTCTGACCTCCATGCATGTGGCCGGGGACTTCCTGAAGCGTCGGGTCATACCGCTGCAGAGGAGGTCGCGCCTGTGCTGCTGGTTTACTGGCCCGATTGATATCGGTTGGATCCAGCGCGGGCCGGGCACCAATCTATCCTGGGAGGAACTGGAACTCTTGGTGAAGGGGATTACCGGTGAGTCCTTCGTCCCTGAATCTTTGATATCCCCCCAAGACATCCTGGCACTGTGTGATGATCCAGGGCTGCGAACGACGGTTTTGGCCACGCTGCCAACCCTCGACGAGAGCGACGTGGCAGTTCGTCAGACCCGCGGTCAGGACCCCCTCTGCGGGATCCAGATCCCCAGTGTATCGGCTAGGGGTCCCCAGCTCGCCAGTGGGGCTTCTCGTGCCAGTCCCGTCGTGGCCCCCGGCTCCATGGACAGGGGCAAGGGACCTGCAAGCAGCTCCTCCGCCCTAGGTGGCACCGAGGGGTCGGAGGAAGAGAGGAGACGCTGGCTGCGACGCGCCGACGGGTCGTTTGTCTCGGACCCCCCTAGAAGCGTCAGAGGACTGCTGGTGGGGCCGAGGAGACCGACTCCCAGGCTTAGGGCGCGCAGAGGCGCGTCAGTCCTCCGCCACCACCACCATCAGGCCCGCCGCCACCACCACCACTAGGGATGGCAACGGGGCCCCGATCCTCGATCCCCGGTGGGGATTTCATCTATTAGGGGATGATAACAGAATGACATAGCTCCCCGCGGGGATCCTCGTGGACTAAAAATCATCCCCAACGGGTGAACCGGGGATGGAACGTTCCACTTGTCCCCATCCCTGCTCCCCATCGGGGATTCACTAGTCTAATGGCTGCAGCCTAACCTAATCAATTTCTTGTCACAACTAGCAAGCAGCCCATAGTAAAAAATGTAAAAAGCCCAAGGTAGGCAAGCACACCACGTTAGCATCCCAAGGTAGGCAAGCCCACACACGTTACATTACACGTATGAGAATGTGCCATATAAAAATAAACAAATAACCCTAGTTTTGTTTCCTGTTGGTCGAGCGAGCCTAGGCTCCTGGCCGCCGCCACAAAACAGCTTCCCCGACCACCATGGCGACAATGTCTGGATCTGGATCCCTAGTTGCCGGCGTTGAAGACAGAGACGCCCCCTCGGTGAAGACCTTCTTCCTCCTCCTATCATCTTGTTAACCTTGCAGCCTCTGCTTTCTACTGATGCCCCCGTCTGTCCCACCTCAAGGGACGACCATGCCACTGATCGGCCACCGCGTCTGCCTAAGAACAAGAAAGCTCCTTAGTAATCGTTCACCAAACAGACCAAACCATTTACTCCTGGTGATCCGAAGCTACTTCCCCGAACACCATCAAAGAACACTTTGGATTCGAAGAGGCACTGCTTGAAGAAATCTGCAACTGAGACACCTGGACGCAAGTAAGTACGCAATCTCTACGGTTTGTTCTTAGTACACTTTGTGAAATTAAGCTTATTGCTAGGAAATTATTTATGGATTTTAGTATGTTTGCATCTAATCTAACTAGGGTCATATATAAATATGACAAATGTTTTTTCTGCATATTTATTTGGTATAGAACTATAGATATTACTGCCTATGATGTATCTGAAATTTTTATAGATGTTACTGTCCATTTTTATAGATGTTTGTATCTGTTGATTTATATAAGATTTATATCTATTGATTTATATAAGATGTTTCTATCTGAGATTTCTATCTGCATATTTTTATAAGATTATATAGATGTTTCTATTTGCTGATTTATATTGAGAAAATCTATGCTGATTTATAGGTTTCAGATGTCAATTGAGAGTGGTGGCAGTAGCCAAGCTCCAATTAGTTCACAGCCTGAAGCTGAATCATGTCATGAATCTATTAATGAATCAGAAGCAATTGAAATAGAAGATGAGGAGTGTGTAGAAGAAGATGGTGTTGAGGTAGGTTCAAAGAGGAAGCTCACATCAGTCGTTTGGAAGGAGTTCAAGAGAGTGAGATGGAATGGAAAAATAAAGGCAAAATGCAACTATTGTTTCACCAAGCTTGGAGGCGAAACACGGGCTGGGACTAAGCATTTGCATGATCACTTGAAGTCTTGCACACTTAGGAAGATAAAGTTGGCTAGAAACAAGACATTGTCACAAACTTCTTTGAGGTTTAGTGCCACAGATGCAGGGACAGTTTCAGTGGAAAACTACACATTTGATCAGGACATAGCTAGAAAGGAACTTGCTGCCATGATAATTCTCCATGAGTATCCCTTAAGCATGGTTGATCATGCTGGATTTCAAAGGTTTGTGCATGCCCTTCAACCGTTGTTCAAGATTGGGACTAGAAACACACTAAGGTACATAATATCATGGTTGTAACATGTTTTTGTTATGTTGTGTGCATGTGTTATGTATTCCTAAAGCTATTCCCTTTTTATTTCAGGAAGCACATTGTTGAGCAATATGATTTAGAGAAGAAGAAAGCCATTCAATACATGACCGGAATTAAATCCCGGGTTGCTATCACTAGTGATATGTGGACCTCTAATAACCAAAAGAGAGGTTACATGGCTATCACTGCACACTTTGTTGATGAATCTTGGACACTAAGAAACATTATCATGAGGTAATAATTGTGATTTGTGAGTCTGAAATTCTTGTGTGAACATGTTATACAAAATTCTTGTGTGATTTGTAGGTTTATATATGTGCCAAGCCCTCACACTCATGATGTTATTGGTGATGTACTTTATGAGTCACTAGTGGATTGGAATCTTGATGAGAAGGTATCAACCATCACACTTGATAACTGTACTACAAATGATAGTGCCATTCCTTATCTAGTGAGAAAGATTGGAAGGAGTAAGCTCATGGCCAATGGTATATTCTTACACATGCGTTGTTGTTGTCATATCCTTAATCTAATTGTTAAGGATGGATTAGAACAACTAAAAGATGCCATTGAAAATATTCGTGATAGCATAGCTTATTGGACAACCACTCCAAAAAGAGTAGAGAAGTTTGAGGAGATAGCTAAGTATGTTAATGTTACCATTGATAAGAAGTTAAGCTTGGACTACAAGACAAGATGGAACTCCACCTACAAAATGCTTAGTACTGCATATCCATATAGGGTTGTTTTCATGAGAGCAAGTCGTGTAGATAAGCAATATTCCTGCTGTCCCACTGAGGAAGAATGGTAATTTGCTATTGAGGTTATAGGAAGGCTTAAAATGTTCAATGACATATCTGATCTGTTCTCTGGAACTAATTATGTGACTGCTAATATGTTCTTCTACAAGATTTATGAGATTAGAAGTAACATTAAAGAGTGGTCGTCTTGTGGCAATCCATTGATAGAGGCAATGTCAGTTAACATGGAAGGAAAGTTTAAGAAATATTGGACTGATATTCAAGGGTTGATGGGGATTGCTGCTATGCTTGATCGGCGTTTCAAACAAATAATGTTGCTTCAGTGCTTTGAGGTGTTACTTGGTACACCTGGAATAGATTGTGAGTATGAGGTTGAAAAGGTTAAAAACTCATTGGCTGATTTGATGCTTCAATACAATTTGGAAGAAGATGAAGGTAGATGTGGTAGTAGTGCAAAGTTAGCAGCACCTTCAGTAGGCAATTCAGGGTTCTTGTCTTCCTTTAGTGCCCGTCTTGCAAGCACTAAACCAGCATCCTTTAGAAATAAATCTGAACTCGATCGCTACTTGGATGATGAGATGGTGGACATACATACAACTGGATTTGATATTTTAGATTGGTGGAAGGTTGCAGGAACAAGGTACCCTACTTTGAGGAGGATAGCAAGGGATATATTTGCCATTCCAATAACCACAGTTGCTTCAGAATCTGCATTTAGCACCAGCGGTCGAGTCCTAAGTGAGCATCGTAGTAGGTTGACTTCTCAAATGTTGGAGGCTTTAATGTGCTCACAAGATTGGATCAGAAACAAATACAAAGGTATATCTCTTATGTAGCTCATATTCTTTCTCTTCAATTTTGAGCTTTTTCTCTTATAATTCATCATTCCTACTTCATAAGCCTAGCTGAAAATGACACTTGCATATATGTGTGTTTGTGTGTGTAGGGATGGTGAATGATGAAGGGCAACCTGCTACCTTCTGGTCTATTCTCCAAGAGGTGCAGGAAGGGCTACAGGTGGTTCATATAAAATAAGAAAACAACCAATTCATGTGTCTATTATTTTGCCACATTATAACTAGTCTGTGTTTTCATATATATTATTGCAGGAACTTTCACTTTAAGTACAGTCGAACTACCTGGGGAGAAGTGCAAATTCATGAAATCAACTGTCAAGAAGGCATGCATTTGCAAAGTGCTCACCCAATTCTGCATTAGCTATTTATGTAACCAGTAACCTTTTGTGTAATGGGTAGTGACTGATGTGTGATGATGATGTTACATGTTTGCTTGACGCCTTAAACTTGATGCCTATGTTGATTGTTGAATCGTTACTGGTATGACTGTATGAGGAGAACAAGTATTATATCTTTGCTCATTTTGCATCTAAAATATATTAGTCATGTTGTTGGAATGGTATTCATCTCGGGGATTTGTCAGGGGCGGGATACCCGCCGGGGGAGATATCCCCGTTCGGGGACAGGGACAGGGAAAAACTATCCCCGCGAGTGGGGATGGGGACGGGGAACGGGGGATATATTTTAAACGAGGATGCAAACGTTTCGACGATCCCCGACGGGGATAGACCCGTTGCCATCTCTAACCACCACCACCATCGGTCCCGCCACCACCACCACCACCTGGGGGTGATCTCCCCCAGGGGCACCAGCAGCAGCAACAACCATAGCTACAGCAGCAGCAACAACAACAGCAGCGACAGCAGCGGACGTCCCGCTTCCAGGGTTGCTGGAAGGTCCAGGGCCCCAAGTAAGTGTAGCCCCTTTTTTCCACGAGTGTAGTTATCATGCCGACGGGTCTTAACCCATCATTTGCTTGCCAGGGCTTCCTCCCCCTCTGCTCCCAAGGTCGCGCCTCCTCCTCCGGATACCATGCCGCCGGAGGGTCTGGCTCTCAGCAGCAGGCATCTGCTGGGAGTGGTGCCGGCGATCCACCCCCGGCTGCTGCTGCCGAGACAGCGCCACTGGGCTCCCATGCTCCAGTTGGGGGTCCAACAGCAGCGGCGCCAACGTCAAGCGGCATCGCAGCGGCGGAAGGGGTCCCAACTACGCCGACGGCTACCGTAGCCTCAATGACGGCGATGCCGTCGAGTACACCGTCGGCAGCGGCGCCCACCCCTGCCATGGAGGGCAACGCGGGGGGTGCGTCCAGCTCCATCCCGCCGCCCACTCCGGAGGAGACGGAGGTGGTTTTTGAGCGGCGGCTCTGGTTCGGCGCCGAGCCAAAAGCAGCGCCAGTTCCCCTCCCCCGGGTGCTGTCTTGTGCCCATCAGGCTCTTCATGAAACTGAGGCAGCCATCCAGTGGGAATGGGAGGCGCTAGAATCTGAGCACCAGTGCCTCAGTGACTAGTGCACCCAGCTGGAGGAGCGCACCAAGGCGGTGTCCCGCCAGTTCGCCTCCGAGCGGTCCGAGCTCAAGCGGGACCGCAAGGATTACAAAAGGGACCTCCAGAAAGTGTACACCTGGGAGTTGGAGGCGAGCCGGAAGGAGAAGAGGTTGTCCAAGAGGGAGGAGGCCCTAAGCCAGAGGGAGGCTCTTACCACGGAGCTCTGGGCCAAGCTGAAGGCCCTGGACTAGACCCTGGAGGCCCAGCGGGTCCAGTAGGTGGAGGCCATAGAAAAGATCAAAAATGGGAGCAGGAGCTGGAGGACAAGGCCAGCGACATCGCCCTTGCCGAGGAGAACCTCAAGGAGAAGGATGCGTCCCTGGACAGGCGGGCAGTGGAACTCACCAGACGAGAGACATACCTCGCCTTCTAGGAGGAAATGCTCGAAAGGTGAGGCAAGTTGCTGGTCGAGCATGAGCTCAAGGCGGAGAAGAAGGAGCGGAAGCTGGAGGAGCAGATCCGGCAGTTCCAGGCGGCGCAGGCGGCACCGGGCCCCTAGGTGGTGGAGGCCACTAGGAAGGCTCTTGAAGACCTTCAGGCAGAGCATCACGCCGGGGTCCAGCGCATTGCCGCATGGGCCGGCGAGGTGAGCACGACCCTAGTGTCGCTAGGGATGAGTCCTATCCCGGTGTCAGAGCTACCGATGTCCATCTCCGACGCGCTCCCGGTGCTAGACTCTGCCGCCGACCGCCTCTGACGCTTGGACCAGATTCTTGGCGCCCGCCTGGAGACCGAAGACGACAGGCTCTGCTAGGCGATGATCGAGTATATCTTGACATGCTTCCGGAGCCACGACCAGGCCATATCCTTGGAGCCGGTGATCGCTGGTTCGGTGGCCGACACTGAAGACTCCGCTCGGGAGGGCATACAAGATACTGTGGAGCTGGTGGCCGAGCGCTTCCAGCGGGATCCAGCTGATGACGAGTAGTCCATTCTGTAGAGACAAAATAAGGGTTCCACTGGAGAGCGGCTTGTAATATTTTTTGGTTTTGTGAGATACTTTTGAGAACTATCAAACAAACAACACTTATCTGTATGCTATTTGTCTTTGCTGTGTGCATCGTTACCAACTTCTCTGTCACACCCGGTTTTTAGAAGGTAAACCGAATGCGAACCATGTACGTGCCAGGATCAGTTATTCACGTACACAGCAGTTACATAACATGGACATCATCACACAGTGCTCAAATAGTATTAAAAGGGAAATAATAGTCGATTACATCATACGTCTGAGACGTCCATATAGTCCTTACAATAAATCAAAGTGCGAAAACGAAATGTAGATAACCGCGGCCTTCACAGGCAGCCGACTGGGGGTTGCCGCTAACTCACGCCTAGAACTCGTCGTTGTCTTGGAACTCCTGGAAGTCTCCTTCCACAGCTTCATCTTCTCCTGAGCAGTGGTTGCAATGCTGACAACCTGGGGGGGGGGGGGTTTGGTGTGTAGAGCAAGGGTGAGTACACATCAACATACTCAGCAAGCATCCCGTTTGGCTGTAGTGGACTAGCTTTATGTGGGGATAAGTCAAGCAGTTGCTTTTAGTTGGTCAGGTTATTACTTACTAGTAGAAAGCCAGGTTTTAACATTAACCCAAGTTATTAGCCCAATGTATCCTTTCCAAACGGAAAGAATACCACTTACCATTACTATAATCATAATCAGAATCATCAATCTCATTGCCACCTGTACCAAAATGTCTCTGATCAAACATCACTAATCTCTGGAGCTCCCTTGGCCGCTCATAACCGCGAGCACGGCTGATATATCAGTTTCATAACACTCTGCAGAGGTTGCGCACTTTACCCACAAGCCGTGATTCCCTCTTGCCTCGGGCCGATCAAACCCTTAAACACTACCAAGGTGAATAGGCAGGGTCTCACTACGTAGCCTTTACAAAGATTCCCCGGGGCTGTAGCCACCCGTTAGGTTTCCTAAATGTACCGCACTCCTCCCCAAGGGACAAATCAACCTTGGCAGAGCGAGCCGCATACACCGAGCCCCATTGACGGCACAACGGCTAAGCGAACTACACCCCGGTTCCTCTAATTATTCAGCTAAGGGCGTCCCATTCCACCCTCATGGTTGCACTGTTTTCCCAGGCGGTCATCCATTGAACAGGTCCTTACGGAGAGGCACTCGAGAAACCGCTCGAGTCCCCTTGAAGGTCACAAATATAATCATAAATAAGAAGGGGGAAAACAGCGTATCATAGATAATCACATCATGTTCATTGATTAGAGTTGAGCAATAGCATCAGACTAAGCAGTAATAATCCGACCCAAATAGGTAAACAAGGACATGGATAACAAAAGCTAGTCAATCCTTAAGTATAAATGTGTAATGCGGGAGGTGAATTAAAGAATGAATAGGACAGAAATAGGTCAAAGGACACTTGCCTCCACCAACCGACTGCTGCTCAGGGGCTTCTCCTGCGAATTCCTCGGGCTCTTCGACCGGATCGTTCTCTATGCGAGCGCAAACATACATACATCCACATATTTAATACAAAAGAACAGTACACCATACAAGGGAACAAGTAAAGCGAATATGCATCAAGTATGACATTCGATATCGCATTTGTTATGGTTAGAAAGAAACGGGAAGGGGTCTCGCAGGGGGTTAAAGTTTATGCACTAATGATTAGTTACAACTGGTTCTTAACAAAAGAATTCTGTTATATACACTAATGGAAACCTAGTCATTTTAAGTTGATCAACATTGCACTAGGTAAACAATTAACTAAATGAATCAACTAGCGCAACGAAATTCTAAATTAAGCTTCCTATTTCAATAACATGAACAATGATTAGCCTACCTAAAATAAAATAACTATGATAACAGAAAGTAAAACAAAATAAATAAATAATATAAAAAAATAAAAAATAAAAAAAGGGGGGGCGGTTGAACCGGCCCTGGGGGCGGTTGAACCGGCCGGGGGCAGGGCGGCTGGGCTGGGCGCGGGCGCGGGCGCGGGTGGCCGAGCTGGGCGGCTGGGGCGGCCGAACCGGCGGCCAGGGCGGCCGAACCGGCGGCCAGGGCCGGCCGAGGCGGGGGCGCGGCCAGGGGCGGCCAGGCGGCCAGGCGCGGCCAGGGGGCGCGCGGCCAGGGGCGGCTGGGCGGCCAGGGGCGGCTGGGGGGCGGCCAGGCGGCTGGGGGGCGGCCAGGCGGCTGGGGGGGCGGCCAGGCGGCTGGGGGGCGGCCAGGCGGCTGGGCCGGCCAAGGAGAGAGAGGAGGGGAGAGGGGAGAGGGAGGGAGGAGGGAGGAGGGGGAGGGAGGGCTCACCGGGGACGGGCGAGCGACGGCGAGGGGCGGCGGTTGGGCCGGCAGGGGGCGGCCGAGCAGGGGGTAGGGGGCGGCGGCGGCTAGGGTGGGGAGAGGGAGAATGGGAGGGAGAGAGAGAGGGGTAAGGGGAAAAGGGGAGGGGGGAGAGAAAGAAAGAAAAAGAAAAAGAAAAAGGTTATCTCCTTTTCGAAATTCGTTTTTCCTAGATGAATGCATCCACGTTCTCAATCAATCCAAAAGAATGCACGGTTCGGCATGGTGCATCAAACAACATAAAGTATTTAGGGTTTTCTTTACACGGGAATTCCAAACCGAATCCCACTAAAACTTTGGAAAAGGTCAAGGTCTAGCGAGGGGAAAAAGAAAAAGAAAAGGTAACGCCCGAATTTGGCGAGTGAAGAAAAGAAAAAATTCAACTGCAAAATTCGGGGCGTTACATTCTCCCTGGTACTTGCCCCCCTAGGATGTAGGCTCGATGTGTCGAGGCTAGATACCAGTATACCTAAGAAAGAATTGGTAACTCGGCCCCTAGGAGGTAGTCTCGACTAGGACCTAGACCTGTACACAGCTTGGCTAGGAGGTTTTAGTAGCGCACCCATAGGACCCACCAACTGGTATCTTTTATCCTTTGATTCATGCAACAGGACCTACAGGATTTAGCCTAGGAAGCCAAGCTGTATGTCTGGACCCCCTGAATCACAGCTCCAAATACTAGGACACCCATCGCAGAGTGGTAGGGCGTGCAGGCTTAGGGTACGGAACCAGGCTAAGCGGCTACACAGCCCCGGACCACCCTAGGAAACGAGTGTCCATTCTCTAGAACCGGACCCTAGGTTACCGGACCCATGGGACTATAGTTCCAAATACTAGGATACCCGCCACAGAGTGGTGGAGCGTGCAGGCTTAGGGTACGGAACCAAGCTAAGCGGCTACACAGCTTCGGACCACCCCAGGGAACGAGTGCCCATTCTCTAGAACTGGCCCCCAGGCTACCGGACCCCCTGCCTTCGTAGAGGGGTCCTAAACTGCAAGCCTGACTTTCTCAATTCGGACGTCATTATACCAACAAGGGTGGGAACTCTATGGGTGGGTTAGATAAAAAATAATGGTTGTAAACTGAAGCAGAATAAAACCATCATAAAAACAAATCTGGGGGTGAATCTTTTCTTTATAACTTGATATACATGAGTGTAGGCCAACAGACCGGGTTTACGAGGGTGGACCTCACCGGGTTGACGTACATATATGCGTAACCTAGTTACAAAGGAAGAAAACAGAATCCCCAGGTTTGTTTTTATGGGTAAAACTTACGGAAATGCTCTATGTTCCAGGGATTGAGAAGAGGCTCTCCTTCAGTTGTAGTAAGGCGGACACACCCGGGTCGGCATATTTCCGTCACCTTGAAGGGTCCTTCCCAACTGGGGGAGAGTTTGTGGAGCCCTTCTCAGTTTAGTACTCAGCTTAGGACCAGGTCCCCGACCCTGAGCTCCCTACTATGCACGAACCATTGGTGGTAGCGCCTGAGCGCCTGGTTGTACCATGCATTTTGGATCGCCGCTCGCCATCTGCGCTCGTCGATGAAGTCCACATCCTCACGCCGCAGTTGTTCCTGCATAGACTCATCGAAAGACTGGACCCGTGGGGAGCCCATAATAATTTCTGGGGGAAGGCAGGCTTCGACCCCGTAGACCAGGAAGAATGGGATCTCCTCGGTAGCTCGGCTGGGTGTGGTCCGGTTCCCCCATAGCACGGACGGAAGCTCGTTGACCCAATTTGCACCATGCTTTTTCAAGCAGTCATAGGTGTGTGTCTTGAGTCCCCTAAGGATCTCTGTGTTTGCCCTCTCTGCCTAGCCGTTGCTCCTGGGATGAGCCACAAACGCAAAGCAGAGTTGGGTGCCGATGCCCTCACAATACTCCTGGAAAAGCCGACTTGTAAACTGGGTCCTGTTGTTCGTAATGATACGGCTTGGGACCCCAAATCTACAGACGATCGACCTAAGAAAAGCAACAGCAGCACCCTGGGTGATGTTGACCACAGGGCGGCCTCTGGCCACTTTGTGAACTTGTCGATGGCGACGAAGAGGAAACGGTACCCGCCGATGGCCCTAGGGAATGGTCCCAGGATATCCACCCCCCATACGGCGAATGGCCAGGAGGGTGGAATCATCTGCAGAGCCTGAGCTGGTGTGTGTATCTGCTTTGCGTGGAACTGACATGCCTTGCAGGACTTTACCATCTCAGCTGCATCCTGGGGGCGGTTGGCCAGTAGAAGCGATGCCAGAAGGCCTTACCGACCAGTGTGCGGGATGAGGAATGACTTCCGCACTCACCTCCGTGGATCTCCGTGAGCAGCTCACGGCCCTCCTCCTGGGTGATGCACCGCATGAGAATGTCGTTGGCACCATGGAGGTAAAGATCCCCCTCTACCACCGTGTAGCGTTTAGCCAACCGCACTATGCGCTCTGCGGATACATGATCTTCAGGAAGGATATTTTCCTTCAGGTAGTCCCGGATCTCGGAGATCCATGCATCAGGACCACTCTGAGCTATCGGCTGTGTCGCTAAGAGGTTGGCAGGAGCCCCTATAGCACACAAAGTCTTCGGTGGGTTCTGTAGATGGGACGCCACCGGGACCGCTAGCTTCGAGGTGCTAGTCTCGCCCCCTTCGCCCAGTTCGGCAGGCTGGGTGGTGGGTCTCAGCAGCCGTCTTTTGAAGATGCCCTCGGGCACGGGTGCCCAAGTTGATGCCCTCTTGGAGAGTTCATCTGCCGCCGAGTTGTTAGCCCGAGGAATATGTTGCAGTTCCAGGGCCGTGAAGTCTTTTTCCAGCTTCCTTACATAGAGGAGGTAAGCTACGAGCCTGGGCTCATTGCAGCTACATTCCCCGTGGACTTGCTTGATGATCAGCTGGGAGTCCCCCTTCACGAGGAGCTGGTGGATCCCTAGGGATAGGGCGGCCGACAAGCCGAAGATCAATGCTTCGTACTCTACCATATTGTTGGTGGCCTTGAACTCAAGGTGCACCATGTACTTCACTTGATCTTCGCTTGGGTCGATGTGGACCACTCCGGCTCCGCCACCCTGTTGACGGGCGGATCCGTTGAAGAAGAGTGTCCAGTGGGGCTCAGTGAAGATCGGACCCCTGGGCTCCATAGGTGTGGGGTCCGAATCGGGATCCATACCCCCAGGAGCGCTTAGGGGAGGTGTCCACTCCACGATGAAGTCAGTCAGGACCTGGCTCTTGACGGTGTGGCGAGGCTGGAAGTCCAGCTGGAACTCAGCAAGCTCCACGGCCCACTTGGTGATGTTGCCTGTGGCGTTAGAGTTGTGGAGGATGGCCCTTAACGGAAAGGAGGTCACCACCACGACCCTGTGTGCCTAGAAATAGTGGCGCAACTTCCTGGACGCAACAAGCACATCATAGAGAAGTTTGTGTGTCTCAAGGTACCTGGCCTTTGCTTCATGTAGGACCTTGCTGAAGTAGTAGACCAGCCTCTGAACGGTCCGGACCCCTGTAGCCGGTCCTGAGCCCTCAGGTTCCTGGCCCTCTTGTGTCGTCCTTTCAACGACCAGCACCATGCTCACTGCTTCTGCAGCCGCCGCGATGTATAAATACAACGGCTCCCCAGGTTCTGGAGCTTCCAGTATTGGTAGGGACACCAGGTGCTGCTTCAACTCTTGAACGGCTTGTTCCACCTCTTTGGTCCAAGAGAATGGGTCGGACTTCCGCAACATCTTGAAGAAGGGTAGCGCCCTCTTAGCCAGCCTTGAAATGAAGCGGCTAAGGGCGGCTAATGACCCTATAAGCTTCTGGACGTCCTTGATATGGGCCGGAGGCCTCATCGCCTCAATCACTTTGATCTTCTCTAGGTTTGCTTCAATGCCTCGGTGCGAAACCAGGAACCTCAACAACTTTCCTGCGAAGACACCAAAGACGCACTTGTCTGGGTTCAGCTTTGTGCGTGTCGCCCATAGCTTGTCAAAGACCAGGGTCAGGTCTTCCGCCAGAGTCGACCCTCTCTTAGTCTTGACTATGATGTCATCGACGTACACTTCCACCTTGTCCCTAATTAGGTCCCCGAAAGTCTTACTCATCGCCCGCACAAATGTCGGCAAGGCGTTTTTCAGACCGTAAGGCATTACGACATAGCAGTAAAGCCCATCCACTGTTACAAAAGCGGTATGCTTCCTATCTTCCCTAGACATCTAGATTTGATGGAAACCAGAGTAAGCATCTAAGAGGGATAAGAGGTTGCACCCAGAGGTAGAATCCACGATTTGATCTATACGTGGAAGTGGATACGGGTCCTTGGGACAAGCTTTATTAAGGCTGGTGTAGTCGACGCACATCCAAAGCTTCCCGTTTGCCTTTGGAACAATGACTGGATTGGCCAGCCACACTGGGTGATGAACCTCTTCAATGAAGCCGGCGTCCAGTAGCTTCCGGACCTCCTTTCAGATGAAGTCCTGTCGCTCGACGGACTGTCTCTGAGGCTTTTGACTCACCGGTTTGGCATCAGGGCGGATCTTCAGATGGTGCTCGATCACCTCCCTAGGGATTCCAGGCATCTACGACGGCTCCCATGCGAACACGTCGGCACTTGCCTGGAGGAAGGCGACGAGCGCGAGTTCCTATTTTTCCTCTAGATCACCCGCAATGCGAGTGGTCTGGGGGGAATCTGCGTAGAGCCGGATGGCCTTGATGGGGACGTTGTCTACTCCGGATGGCCGCACCCTTGGCACCTTGGTAGGCGCCTTGGTACCGGAGGTCGAGGGGTCCCTCCCTCCGTCGTCTGGGTGAGCAGTTTCTGCCGCCAGGGCATGCAGCTTCTCCACAGTCGCAAGTGCAGCGGCGCGGTCGCCCCGCATAGTGAGGACCCCAGCTGGAGACGGCATCTTGAGGACCAAATACCCGTAATGGGCAATGGCCATGAACCGGTACAGGGCCGGTCTGCCAATGATGGCATTGGATGGGAGGTTAACCTCCACAACGTCGAACTAGACATTCTCTGTGGGAAGTTTTCCTCTATCCCGAATGTAACCGGGAGCGTGATGCTCCCAAGGGGATACACCGGTTGAGCGCCCACTCCAGAGAATGGACGAGAGGGTCCCAGTTGGGACCCTGGGATCTACAGCTGCCTGAACGTAGCGTGGCTGATGACGTTGAGCCCAGCCCCATCGTCGATCAGAACATGATGTAGCTTGATGTTGGCAATGACAGGGGCGGTGATGAGTGGCAGTACACCGGCCCCTGCCATGTTCTCAGGGCAGTCGGATGCCCCGAAGGAGATAGTGGTGCTCCGCCACCACTGGTGTGGGGCTGCCCTCGGGGCCCCTAGGGTCACTGTCAGGACCTTGCGGCGCAGGGACTTCACGTTCCTGCGGGAGGTGAGTTCCCAGCTTCCGCTGTACATCACGTACAGCTTCTTGCGGCGGTCGTTATCATTACCGGAGTCAGAGTCTCCAGTGAGGATGTCCTTGAGGACCTGGTCGGGGGACTGATACCCGAGGTCCCATTCTCCCGCGGCCACATCACCGTCGTCGACCCTCTCCTTGCCAGGCCGACGACGAGGTGGGGAGCCATCCTTGGAAGTCTGCTCGCGCCGCTCGCTGACGCGCTTCGTGAGCTTGATGATCTCGTGGCACTCCGAGGCGCTGTGGTGACTGTTGGGGTGCACAGGGCATGAGCCGCTATTGCCTCCCTGTGGCCGTGGGCGCTTGTTGTGCTCGTTCCGGCCCCCAGTCGCAGTTGCAACGACCGGAGCACCAGACTGCGGCCTCTCGTGGTCGCGGTTCTTCTTCTTTTTCTTTTTGCCGTCCTGGGTGACGGCACCTGAGCCACCCATCTGGGCAACTCCGGTCTGTGGTGCCGAGTGCCATGCACGGCCCTCGGCAGCTCTGGCACACTTGTCAGCCAGAGTGAAGAGCGTGGTGATAGTTTCCACGTCGTGCGTGGCTAACTTCTCCAGCATCTTCTCATCATGTACCCCCTGGCGAAAAGCGGTGATGATGGAAGCATCGGAGATACGAGGTATAGTCCCTCGTACCTTAGTGAAGCGGGAGATGAAAGCCCGGAGGGTTTCCCCGGGTTCCTGCCTCACTGCATAAAGGTGAGCCTCCACGCCATGCTGCTGATAAGCGCTGGCGAAGTTCGCTGTGAACCGCGCGTAGGGCTCTTCCCAGGAGTAGATCGATTCTGGGGTGAGGTTCATGAGCCAGGTCTGGGCTGGCCCAGACAAGGCAACATGGAAATATATTGCCATTACAGCAGTGTCTCCACCTGCTGCCGTAATAGCGGTGACGTATACCTGCAAGAATTCCGATGGGTTTGACGTACCGTCATACTTTTTCGGCAGGTGTGGCTAGAACTTGGATGGCCAAGTCACCGCGCGGAGATGATCCGCCAGTGCGGCGTAGCCTACGCCGGCCAATGGGACACCCGCCTGAATTCGGGCACCCCTTGGAGTTTGCGGCGCAACCGCGGTGAAGTCTAGGTCGAGGTTGCGACCCTCGATGTTCTGCTAACGCTCACGCGCTCTCTCTAGAGAGACTCAGGCATCCTCACCCGCACACCTACGGTTGAGTTCTGCCCGTAGGTCATCAAGCCTCTCCAGAGAGACTGGAGCGTCCTCTCCCGCACGCCTGCGGTTGAGCTCCGCCCGTAGGTCCTCAATCGGTGCGGCCTTCACCGAGGGTGAGCGCACTGACGCTGACGCCTCGTGTTGATGTTGGAATGACCGAGGCCTGGGCCTGGCTGAGCCAGAATGTGCCATGCCGAGCAGACAATCGACATCGTCACACCACTGCTTCATGGCCCCTGGTGAGGCCGTGGAGCTAGGAGGGTGCGTAGCAACTCCCTGGCTGCAGACAAGGCCCCAGGCATAGCCTTGACGCTCTAGATGTCTGCACCGGAGTGTGCTGCCGCGTAGAGCGCACAGCAGCAGCACCAGGCGCAGGGCGGTTGGATGCCCGTGGGATGGAAGACGCAGCCTCTTCCTCCATCGGGAAGTCCCCGGGAACGAAGTCGTGGTGCTCGACGATCTGGACCATGGTGTCGAGTAGGAAAACAGGTGAAAACCTAATGCCAAGACCCCCTACCTGGCACGCCAAATGTCGGAGAGGAAATTCTCCAGCCGGGTGGCGGAACGCACCCACCCTAAATCCTAAGATGAGGAGGGGGCCTAAGCGTTTTGCCTGCTAGGTGGATTCGGGATGAACACAAGAGCACACAAGGGATTATAGTGGTTCGGGCTGCCGAAGCGTAAAACCCTACCTCCATTGTATGTTGTATTGAGAGTCTGCTTGAGAGTTTGAGTTGGGTCTGTGTGAACCTGTCTTGTAACGTTGTGTGCCTTCCCTTTTATAGTTCAAGGGAGGCTCATACAAGGATGCTGAGCCCCGACATGTGGGCCCAGGAGCATAATGAAAGGAAAACATTATAGGAGTAACTAATGCAAGTAACGCCTGAGCAATCTTCGGGCGCCATGATGTCCGCAGCCCGCGTAGTATTGATATGCGATGGCTGCTTCCTTGGTAACATGCGAGTAATGATGAGCGTAGTGCACACGGCAGTATGGTCGTGCCGCCTGCCAGTGGAATGGACAGGCATGCCGCCTGCGGAATGGATAGGTCGCCGCCTGCCAGTGGAATGGACAGGTCTCAATAAATGCAGAGGCGACACACTGCCTGCCAGTGGAATGGACAGGCGGTGCGCCTTATCCTCAATAAATGCAGAGGCGACATAACCCAGAGGTCTTACGTTAGGCTCCGCCCGTTAGCTTACGTCACGTGTAGTAGGCCATGTGGCAGCTTCGGGTCTCCGCCTGGGCGGGGAGCAGAAGTGTATGCGGACAGGTCCGCACAAGACTAGGTCTGGACACGTGTCGGTACCGGACCCCCGCCTGGGTCCTGTTCAAGGCCCGTGTATGTCCTGTCCTAGGACCTTGGGACCCCATTGTGGGCGGCCCAGACCCCATCCCAGGGGTCTGGCTTGCACACGTGGAGGTCCTAGACTAACCTTGGAGGTCCGGACTGTATGTCCAGCGATCCGGTGCTCCCCCATGGGGGTCCAGACTTACTGTTGATGCCTTGGAGTACATCACCTTCTCTGGACACGTGGTGGCTTCGGACCTGCCCATGTGGTGGAGTCGGGCGCTGCTGTGGACCCAGAGTAGTTGCCCATGACTGGGGCGAGCCATGGCCTGGTCCCACACACAGCATCTTTACCACGCGACTAAGAGATAGCCGCGTGGGCACTGCGACTTTATACAGTAGTAAGGGGTACCCTAGTTTTAGGGTACCGATAGTAATAGTATATATCTAAAGTTGTAATCTTTTAATGGTACAGATTCAAAATTTTCCTTTTTTTGCGAGCAAAAAAGAGAGCTTTATAAACTAGACAAAGGAACTACAATACGCGTGGAGAAGGAATCTTTACTAGAGCCCGTTTGGTTCCATTAGTTCTAGACTAAAGTTTAGTCCAGGTCCTATCATGTTTGGTTACAAGGAGTAAACATATTTTAAATACATTAAATGCAACAAATAAAGACTAAAATACTTATTTTCTTGTTTCACATCAGTTTTTAGGCAAAGGCAATTGGAGTAAATGTTACCCTTTAGTCTCTTTTAGCACTATGTGAGGGACTAAAGACTAAAGCTAATTAGTCCCTACTTTAATCCTTCCGTTTGACAAAATAGAGACTAAACGGGACTAAAAATCAGGGACTAAAGATTAGTCCCTCTAACCAAACGGGGCTAGGTCTAGTTGACTTAGCTAAAGCGTTTGCCACTTGATTGATGTCTCTCTTCATTTGGGAAGTCTTGTACTCACAGACAAGCGAACCCACTTTACCTCCTCCACAAGAGCCTGTTGGGTTATTTTCAATCTATATGGATTGAAAAGGATTGATATGTGTGCGGGTCAGGTCTGAAAGATGCCATCAACCCGATACTGCTCTCGTCACGACACACCCTCCCTCGAAAATGTTACTATCACCTATCACCATCTATAAATAACTTCTAGTTAAAAGACGCAAGGGATTCGAGCCCTCCCCGCGTTCGACGGACGTCTCCGTTAACGCGCACGCGACGTGTGGCCCGCGTCTCGGACCCGAAATCCTTAATTCAATTCAGTGAACCAGGACCATGCGTGAGCTCACGTCCGTGCCTTCCTCTCTACCTCTCTGACCCACCACCAACCATTCATTGAGATCTCAGGAGGAGAGGACATGGAGCCCTTCGATGAGGCAGAGCTCCTGGCGCTCTCACCGTCCCTCGTCTCGTCCCCACCTCACCGCCTCACTTCAAGAAATCCTCCTCCCAACCACCGCCACCGCCAGTACCTCCAGCTCTCATGTTGGCTCCTCACCTCCGCCTACACCATCGCTGGTGTAGGCGACATCGAGCGACGAAACCCTAACGTCGAGCCCGTTCTTTCCCCATGACCCCCCCACACCCACCGACGCTGCCAGATGTGGATGCGCCCGTGTCGCCACCGCTGCAGCCGAGCGACACCCTCGACGACGACAAGGACGACAAGGATGACGAGTTTGACCTGCTGTTCTCAAAGACCACCAGCATCGCGGAGTGGGACTCACTGAGTGCGCCAGGCGAAGGGGATCATGAGGATGACAACGACAAGGGGCTGGGGGTGGCAGCGGCATCATCATGGAGGTACAGAGGGAATATAAGCCGAATAAGTGTCTCGACATGAATGAAGCAAGCAAGCAGGTGGCCTCACGCGTGGGTGGCAGGACCTCAACATGAATGAAGCAAGCAGACAGGTGGCCTCACGTGTGGGTGGCAGGACAAAGGTGAAGGGGAAGAGGAAAGAGGAGGCGCTACACAAGGAGTCGCCCCAAGGAAGCACTCTGAGAAGGTAACCAGTCGTTCTCTCAAATGTTTTGGATCAGGCTGTTGCTTAGTTGAATCGCTGGGAAATTTAGCTGATGTGTGCTGCTGTGGGTTCATATGTGTAGGAGAGGAGGGCGCAACTGATTCAATCCATGCCGAGTCACAAAGGCTACTGCGAGGTTTACACATGCAAGTACAATTTAGATGGTGAGACTTTATCTCTGTTCTCATTTACTAGCAACTGCACCTGTTCAGGATTTGAAGTATTTTTTTAAGAGCATACTTTCATTATCATACTTTTTTGTCGCTAAATTGTATGAACTGCAGGTTGATCAGATTAGTAGACAAAGTTTATCATAAGCTGATTGTCAAAGATATATCGCTGCATATTTGTCAACAAGCGGGTGGAAGGATGGATCGGAGAGGAGGGTGTTGTCACTTGGTAGCTGCATAAAGCCTTCCTTATCTCCACTCAGAAGCTCCTTGTTAGTGTGTATTCAACTCCCTGCAAATAACATACTATTATTTTACCAGCTTCGAAAAGTACAAGAACATCAGTGAGTTGGGACTTGGGGAACGCATAATGCCTTGACGATTTGGACATGACATCGAATTAGGTTGGCATCTTAGTTGCTTGTGAAACAGAGCTGTAGAATTTAGCATGTGTTGATTTGATTGATATAGTCATTTACTATAACGCCTCATGATTTTTTTGAACTTGTCTTCAAGTTTGTTAGATGGACGTTGTAGCTAAGGCACTTGTTAGATGGATGCTGCAACTCAATTGACCCTTCTTTTTACCACCAAGATTGCTAAGAACATTCCATACAAGTAATGTTTAAAATGCCACATGCATTGATATTTATGTTAGTTCAGTAACTTGCTCGTCTTTGTAGGTTGATGATATTAAGGAGTGATGCATATAGTGTCGCGTTGATCGTGGAAGCTGACCTGGGTAGGCATTGTAGTTTGTGAACAACAAATGCTTGCTGAAAAAACTAGAGAATCTGAATCTGGGAGCCTGAGGGATGCTGCAAAGAGCCTGGGTGGTGAGCCCTACTGTCATTCTAATTTGAGCCCGATATTCTTTATTTAATATTTCCTCTATTTCAAATTATTAGCCATTTTTTGTACGCAACTTTTAATTTGTGATGAGTTATAGTATGTTAGTCGCTAAATTACTTTGGTTTGGTAATTCCTTTTTGATGGTCTGTGCCTAAAATTCTCTAGCATCTATGCTCAATTTTTTATATGAAATCCATCGTTTAGTAACATTGTAACACAATATCAAATTCAACTTCTGTACTTGAAACAAACATATCAATGGGACTTTAAAATTGTATATGCATCTACTATTTTTCTGCTCCAATAATTCATCATCATGTAGTTAGTTTGTCTTTTTGGTTTCATCAACAAAATATTATATGTTTTATTGGTAGTTCGCTTGTTTAGATAGAAAGGTCTACATGTTCATTCAACTGGTAACCAACAGTTTTCTGCAATTATGTGTTTTGCCAAGAAATGTTGTGTAGACAATCTCGGTCATTCATTACAAGCTCATATGCAATTTTCTTTGTTTGTTTTCCTAGAACAAGAGCTGCACCTCAGTGTACACTGGTTCATGATATTGTGTTGATTGACATAATCATGACCATTTTCAAGTGATGTGTTGGTACCATGCAAGTAAAACTTTGTGGTATGAAAATGTGCTCTATATTTATAAGTTGTATTTTGACATATTTTGCTATTTCGAAACCAAATTTTGCTTCAGAACTTAGTATGCATTGTTTGTCATGTGTTCTTTTGGAAAATTATGTTTAGCCATTTCGTAACTACAGGAAATGGGCATGCCTCATCTGGCAATGAAGTGCCTTCGAAATATTCTTTGGGAAAATCTTACCCCCTAGGAGTGTCGCAAGTTGAAGATGGGCTAAATTTTTCAATATTCTCACAGCATGCTTTTGTCACCCTTTGCTTTAGACTTCCTGAGAGGTAACGTTTTCTCTCTTAAAACTATGTTGTGATGTTGAGCTTGTGTAGTTTCTTGCCTACCTTGGTATTCTAATATTCTTCATTCCAACTTTAGTTATCACTATTACTACATGTGTTCATACTTTATGGTTGCTTTCTTTTGAACTTCATATTAAACCTTGATTAGTGAGTCCATGGCTACTCTTGTTTCTGGGTTTTAAAGAGATGCCAATATTGTTCGCACAACCCACCACACATTATTTCGTGTTCTGGGATGCACTAGGTACACTGAAATCTAAAGTGCTTTAATGAACACCCTTATCCTTGATTGTCCCTCAACTGAAAAGAATCATATATGGATGAAAGTGGTTGATAACAATATTTCCTATATGGAAAACGATTCCCAACCGGTTGAAAACTCGCTAGATTTTTTAGTTTAACTTAGTGACAACATTAGACTATGCTAAAAGAGATTATGAAACCAAAATTTTAAATATGGAGAACATTTCAATAAATTTATGCTAGAAGTTTCCTGATAAAACCTGACATCATTAAAATCATTGTTTCAAAATCATGTAGGTAACTCATTTTCTGTACAGGTTACTGAAGCATTGTGTATCTTAGAAATGTGTATCAATATAGCTAGATTTATGTGCTCTTGGAATTTTGTAAATCTAAATTAAAATCTTCGAAGTTAAAATCAACATGCGAATAAAATTTATTTCAAAGATAAGCCTCACAACCCACACGTTACCCTTTCCTCTACGTTATTTTGTTACAAAACAAGCGCTACTCTGACAGCCTGACTCAACAGTTTATGAGAAAGAAAGCATTTGCGAATAAAATTTTTGATAAGAGCAAGGTACCTCATAATTATGACACTGATACTTTCTTTAAGGTAATGAATATTTTTCCAATTCCCCATTAATTGATGCTTTGGTTGGCATGTTATGGTTCAGGTGGATAATCTTGCAATTATACATCTGTCGGTGTTTCGAAACCCGGGGGGTCCCTGGACCGACGAGTGAATTGTCGCCGCGTGCCCCAGCCCAGATGGGTCGACGCGAGGCGGAACGCGAAGGGGGGAAAGAAGGCAGCCGGAGGGAGGCAGGCGTGAGAGAGTGGATCCCGCAACCTTCGTGTTAGCCCCGCGCCTGAGTCGGGTGCGCTTGCAGTAGGGGGATACAAGCGTCCACGCGGGAGTGGGAGCGAGCGACCTTGCGCGAGCGCCGTCCCGTCCTTCTCCGCGCGGGCCGACCAACCTTCTGTAAGAGGGCCCTGGTCCTCCCTTTTATAGGCGTAAGGAGAGGATCCAGGTGTACAATGGGGAGTGTAGCAGTGTGCTAACGTGTCTAGCGATGGAGAGCTAGCGCCCTAAGTACATGCCATCGTGGCAGCCGGAGAGGTCTTGGCACCTGTAACACCCAAAATCTTACTTTGAAAGTTCAGTAAAAGTTCTCCAAAGATTTTGATATTAGAATGCCTTCCAATAAAATTTTGTTACATTTAAAACAACATCACCTAAAACAAACACGTTCCTAATAAAAGAATCTCTATATGAATTTGTCACTCCTTGGTTGAAATGAATATTTATAATTATTCTCTAAAAGAATTTTATATTAGAGATTACATTTCTTAAAATACCCATTCTATGCGTATATGAATCTTATATTTGAAAGCATATCTTAATAAGATTAATAGATAAATAAATTGGCAAAGTTCATACTGGTGTTTTTGTTTGTGCATTAAAAACCTAAATTTAAAATCTCAACTGCAGATTCAAACTCAATTTTGAAATTTGATATCAAATAAAAACAAAATAACAAGAAAAGAAAAAGAAAAGGAATAAAACCTTATGTGGGCCAAGAACACCAAATTCGGCCCAGCAACCTCACCTCCACGGCAGCCCAACTCCACCCCCGCCTGCGCGCTGACAACTGGGTCCCGCTGGGCAGCCTCCCTTCGCGCGTCCGTGGTCGCTGCCAACCCGGGCCCACTGACCAGCCAGCCTCGCGCTCGCGCCATCTTCTTTACCCTGTCACTGACCGGGTGGGCCAGTTTCGTCAGGGCGCTCTCGCGCGAACGACCCGCACGCTCGTCCACTGCGTTGCTCACGCTCTGTGTCACTGCGGTGTGGGTCCCGCCTGTCGGCGATCCCCTCCCAACAGAATCGCCGCGGCTCAACTGACTTCGCGAGCTCGCCGCGGATGCTTCGCCGGTCAACGCCGCAAAGCTCGCTACTCCCTCGTTCCTCGCTCGGACTCCACCTGCACCTGGGTATAAAGACGACCCCTCTCTCTCTCGTCGTCTACCTGGTACCGTTGCCGCGTTTTCCCTGTGTCGACCGCCGTCGCTTGGTTCCACCATCCCCGCCGTTCGGTACCCATAACCGGGGCTCGGTCGTTTGCTGGGGTATGCGGAGTGCGCTCGGGGGACAATCGGGGTGAGCAAGGCCTCGGCTAACTGCGAATTCGTCGCCGTGGTGAAGATCTCCGCCGTGCGCCGTGGGCAGGCCTCCCGGCGATCTAATCCTCGGTAAAATTCCCACCGCTGTATTCGCCATCTTCCCCTCTCGGTGTTGTAGCGATCAATTTCTATATGGGGGCGGTTTTCATCGGATTGCGTGCTCGCCGGCGAACCGGCCGCCGTGAATGGGCGGCGCTGCCGTCGCTCGTTGGGCGAATTGGGGAGACGGCCGTGGGCCGTTGGATCTAGCATGTGCGGCTCAGATTAGAAGGGAGAATACCCTTTCGCGTGAAAGATCTGGGCCGCTGATCTGCTAATAGACGGACCCGGTTGGATTTCGTTTCATAAAATCGTGATCGTAGGATTTGGATCGTGCGGTTATAAATGCATACCGGTTCGCGGGGCTCGGGATTTAATCTTGGCCGTTCACGCTTGATCGGACGGCCGAGATCTGAGAATACCCCTTCGCGATGGCCAATTCACTAAAGAGTCCCTCGGTTTACTTGAAAACAACCCGCAGTCCAACCCTACTGTTGGCTGTGTCTCGGGAAATCTTTTGGTTTAGCCCCTGCATTTCTGTTTAATTGGCGCCCAGTCCAGTGATCGTTTAAAATGAATAAATAAAATAGAAAATAGATTTTTAATATGAAAATAATTGCTAGAACTTAGTTAATTCATAGAAAATTCATTTTGGCTCCAAATTGAACCATTCCAGTTTCTAAAATTTTGTAATAATATTCTTCATCATTTAGTGTCTCTGTTTTGACATGAACTCTGTCAGAAAATTTATTTATCAATTAATCATATTTTAATCACATTAAACCTTAGGAAATCCATAACTTAAAATCTATAACTCCAAAATTAATAATTCTTGTTCCTGTGATCATATTTCATCATTTAGAATATTAATATGTATTTTGCATATATGTTTGGTGTAATGTTAATTTTGCCTATACACTGTTTGTTTGTAATGCTACGACTAGCGTGAGGACACGAGTCATCTGAAGATCATCCTGGTACCTGGATTCTCAAGTCCCAGGCAAGTTGTGCCCTTGATCACTTCTTTTTACCCACTCATGTTCTAATTAATCATAATGATCTGCATAGGTTAATTTTGACGGGACCTAATAGGTTACCCTAGTTTGTCTATCTTTATACCTTGTTTACCACTGAACTTTCTGGGTAGTACTTGCTAGTGCTATATGTGGTTTTGGGTATGGAGATACACTATTCATGATTACACTTTTGTTATCAGTTGTTATTTACTGTTCATGATAAGATCATTATGTTAATTGGAACATGGAGCGACCACCCGGGAAAACAGTGCTACCACAAGGGAGGAATGGGACCCCTTGGCTGATTAATTAGGAAAGCTAGTGGAAGACTACCTTACCCGAAAGGGGCAAGGGCAGTAGGGGAGTGGTCAGTGTAGGGAGGCCCTCGGGAGGATTTTGCTGCGATGGCGGTCCTGCAAGGGATTCCTGCATTGGAACTTCCTATAAACTGTAGCGGGTTTTCGGAAGCTAGTGGAACTTTGTAAAGGCCTCGTAGTGGATCCCTAGCCATTCACCTCGGTAGTGTCTAAGGGCCTTGCAAACCCTGGCAACATGGGATACACGACTTGTGGGTAAAGATGCGCAACCTCTGCAGAGTGTAAAACTGGTATACTAGCCGTGCTCACGGTCATGAGCAGCTCGGACCCTCACATGATTAATCTATGGAACTAAATTCAAGTTGTCATATGCATCGCATCGCAGGTGAAGTTGTTACTTTTGTTCTACTATTTAACTGGGTTGGTATTTACTTATACTTAGTAACTGCTAATAAAATTTTGACCAACCTTAAAAGCAATGCTCAGCTCTAACCATCTTCTTTGGTAAGCCTTACACTCCACGTGAGCTCCCACCTTTGGCGAGTTCATGCACATTATTCCCCACAACTTGTTGAGCGATGAACGTATGTGAGCTCACTCTTGCTGTCTCACACACCCCACAGGTCAAGAACAGGTACCGCAGGATGAAGCGCTTGGAGGATGCTGTGAAGTGTTCGTGAGAGGTCTAGGTCGTCGTCTCCCAGTCAACTTTGGGTTGCTGGACCGTTGTCTCCTTATAATGTAATTATTTATTTTGTATAGAACTCCTGTTATATATAAAGATGTGACATTCGATCCTGTGCCATGATTCATCATATGTGTGAGACTTGGTCCCAGCACACCTGGTGAATATGTTTACGCCCGGGTTTTGGACTCCTAAAATCCGGGTGTTACAGAAGTGGTATCAGAGGAATGTTGACTGTAGGACGAAACCTAGATAGAACTGGACAACCATTATCTACTTACCTCTGCTACTCTGATTCTTTTCTAAACTCTTCTTGATCTTTTCTCATCTATTTCCGCTTTACTCTGATTATCCTTACCTTTTTCCTTATAAAGACAAACTTGGATTTCACACTTTGAAATCTTGTGCCTAAAGTGACTTTTAGGAATAGGAAACCTAATCTTAGGAGCAAAAATAAAACTATTTTTTTATAGATATCTATGAATTTGAATGTTTTGTTCTTGTGATACTTGTTTGATTTGGATCTTTGATTGAGTATGATGAGTTGTGGAGCAATATAGGCATAGATATAAATAAATAAAATTCATAAGATAACTAAACAATCTAGATTATCCTCCATTAAAGTGTATCTATTTTAAATAGATCCATCTTGGCTTAAAAGATTCTCTCTTATCTCATAGATCCATCTTATCTTAAAAAGATACTCATCTCATCTTGAAAAGATTCTACGTCATCCTAATAGACCTAACTGACCTCGAAAGATTCTATCTTATCTTATGGATTCATCTTGCCCTAAATTGAATATTTATCCCACTCTAGAATAACAACCATAACCTAATTAAAATTAATGAGATTCTATCTAGTCTAATCTAGTTATACCAATCTAACCTAAAATTGGTGCCCTAGACCAACTTTACCATATACAACCACCTAACCATATGCAACTACCTTACCCATCTGATAGTTGCATAACCCCTCTGTTTTAACCTAACAGAGATTTTTAAAACATATCTTGATAAAATACATCCTACCCAGGAAGATCTATCTAAACTAGTCTCATCTAGCCATATCCAATCTAATCTAGATTTTATCTAATCTATTATGATCTAATCTAGAGTAAGTTACTTAATGCTGGTACAAGAGATAAGTCCATACCCCTCATGCACTTAAAAATGAACTAGTGCCTTAAAACCCACTCAGCCACATGCATGAGATCTGATCCAACCAATAGTGCCATGATGAATGGTATAACCTTTCTATTCCCACCTAACAACAAACAAACTTTTAACCTACATCATGTAGTCTATCTCACCCATATATACCTCTCATCTTGACAGATTCTATCTTACCCTTGGATATTCACCTTATATGACTGGTTACCCCAATCTGGACATAAAACAAAGATTAAGCCCTACTAAAGAATCTTCAGATTATAACCAGCTACTAGCTTATTTATTCCGCTTATTGAATAATTTCCTTTGCAAAACTATTACCATATGCTTCTAACTTTCATGGTCAATACCAGGAAAGGAAAGATTATCACGCAACAGCAAACAGAAATGAATTCTCCAAATCCTCCACCTATTAAAACCGAACAAGTGGTTGCTGCCCAAAGACTGGTAATACAACAATTAACAGACCTGGTGACCGAGATGCAAAACCAGATAAGACAACAACGCGAGGAAATACGTCAGGTCCGCCAAGAAATAAGGCAAGCACGGTTGGAGAGACAACAACAACAACAACCTCCACCACCACCACCAGCTACACCAAGCTACATAGATATAAATTATGATGATTTGTAAGATCTAGATGTTACTTTAGCTAGTAGATGATATGGTATTCTTTTAGAAGGAATCATAAGGTCTATTAAACCTATGTTTTGTTAAAGTATTAGGCATCATGCTGAGATTTCTTTGTTTGTGCATATGCCCCGAGAACAAATATGAATATACATCCTTTTCTTACAAATCTCGAGGACGAGATTATTTTTAAGGGGGGTAGGATTTGTAACACCCAAAATCTTACTTTGAAAGTTCAGTAAAAGTTCTCCAAAGATTTTGATATTAGAATGCCTTCCAATAAAATTTTGTTACATTTAAAACAACATCACCTAAAACAAACACGTTCCTAATAAAAGAATCTCTATATGAATTTGTCACTCCTTGGTTGAAATGAATATTTATAATTATTCTCTAAAAGAATTTTATATTAGAGATTACATTTCTTAAAATACCCATTCTATGCGTATATGAATCTTATATTTGAAAGCATATCTTAATAAGATTAATAGATAAATAAATTGGCAAAGTTCATACTGGTGTTTTTGTTTGTGCATTAAAAACCTAAATTTAAAATCTCAACTGCAGATTCAAACTCAATTTTGAAATTTGATATCAAATAAAAACAAAATAACAAGAAAAGAAAAAGAAAAGGAATAAAACCTTATGTGGGCCAAGAACACCAAATTCGGCCCAGCAACCTCACCTCCACGGCAGCCCAACTCCACCCCCGCCTGCGCGCTGACAACTGGGTCCCGCTGGGCAGCCTCCCTTCGCGCGTCCGTGGTCGCTGCCAACCCGGGCCCACTGACCAGCCAGCCTCGCGCTCGCGCCATCTTCTTTACCCTGTCACTGACCGGGTGGGCCAGTTTCGTCAGGGCGCTCTCGCGCGAACGACCCGCACGCTCGTCCACTGCGTTGCTCACGCTCTGTGTCACTGCGGTGTGGGTCCCGCCTGTCGGCGATCCCCTCCCAACAGAATCGCCGCGGCTCAACTGACTTCGCGAGCTCGCCGCGGATGCTTCGCCGGTCAACGCCGCAAAGCTCGCTACTCCCTCGTTCCTCGCTCGGACTCCACCTGCACCTGGGTATAAAGACGACCCCTCTCTCTCTCGTCGTCTACCTGGTACCGTTGCCGCGTTTTCCCTGTGTCGACCGCCGTCGCTTGGTTCCACCATCCCCGCCGTTCGGTACCCATAACCGGGGCTCGGTCGTTTGCTGGGGTATGCGGAGTGCGCTCGGGGGACAATCGGGGTGAGCAAGGCCTCGGCTAACTGCGAATTCGTCGCCGTGGTGAAGATCTCCGCCGTGCGCCGTGGGCAGGCCTCCCGGCGATCTAATCCTCGGTAAAATTCCCACCGCTGTATTCGCCATCTTCCCCTCTCGGTGTTGTAGCGATCAATTTCTATATGGGGGCGGTTTTCATCGGATTGCGTGCTCGCCGGCGAACCGGCCGCCGTGAATGGGCGGCGCTGCCGTCGCTCGTTGGGCGAATTGGGGAGACGGCCGCGGGCCGTTGGATCTAGCATGTGCGGCTCAGATTAGAAGGGAGAATACCCTTTCGCGTGAAAGATCTGGGCCGCTGATCTGCTAATAGACGGACCCGGTTGGATTTCGTTTCATAAAATCGTGATCGTAGGATTTGGATCGTGCGGTTATAAATGCATACCGGTTCGTGGGGCTCGGGATTTAATCTTGGCCGTTCACGCTTGATCGGAAGGCCGAGATCTGAGAATACCCCTTCGCGATGGCCAATTCACTAAAGAGTCCCTCGGTTTACTTGAAAACAACCCGCAGTCCAACCCTACTGTTGGCTGTGTCTCGGGAAATCTTTTGGTTTAGCCCCTGCATTTCTGTTTAATTGGCGCCCAGTCCAGTGATCGTTTAAAATGAATAAATAAAATAGAAAATAGATTTTTAATATGAAAATAATTGCTAGAACTTAGTTAATTCATAGAAAATTCATTTTGGCTCCAAATTGAACCATTCCAGTTTCTAAAATTTTGTAATAATATTCTTCATCATTTAGTGTCTCTGTTTTGACATGAACTCTGTCAGAAAATTTATTTATCAATTAATCATATTTTAATCACATTAAACCTTAGGAAATCCATAACTTAAAATCTATAACTCCAAAATTAATAATTCTTGTTCCTGTGATCATATTTCATCATTTAGAATATTAATATGTATTTTGCATATATGTTTGGTGTAATGTTAATTTTGCCTATACACTGTTTGTTTGTAATGCTACGACTAGCGTGAGGACACGAGTCATCTGAAGATCATCCTGGTACCTGGATTCTCAAGTCCCAGGCAAGTTGTGCCCTTGATCACTTCTTTTTACCCACTCATGTTCTAATTAATCATAATGATCTGCATAGGTTAATTTTGACGGGACCTAATAGGTTACCCTAGTTTGTCTATCTTTATACCTTGTTTACCACTGAACTTTCTGGGTAGTACTTGCTAGTGCTATATGTGGTTTTGGGTATGGAGATACACTATTCATGATTACACTTTTGTTATCAGTTGTTATTTACTGTTCATGATAAGATCATTATGTTAATTGGAACATGGAGCGACCACCCGGGAAAACAGTGCTACCACAAGGGAGGAATGGGACCCCTTGGCTGATTAATTAGGAAAGCTAGTGGAAGACTACCTTACCCGAAAGGGGCAAGGGCAGTAGGGGAGTGGTCAGTGTAGGGAGGCCCTCGGGAGGATTTTGCTGCGATGGCGGTCCTGCAAGGGATTCCTGCATTGGAACTTCCTATAAACTGTAGCGGGTTTTCGGAAGCTAGTGGAACTTTGTAAAGGCCTCGTAGTGGATCCCTAGCCATTCACCTCGGTAGTGTCTAAGGGCCTTGCAAACCCTGGCGACACGGGATACACGACTTGTGGGTAAAGATGCGCAACCTCTGCAGAGTGTAAAACTGGTATACTAGCCGTGCTCACGGTCATGAGCAGCTCGGACCCTCACATGATTAATCTATGGAACTAAATTCAAGTTGTCATATGCATCGCATCGCAGGTGAAGTTGTTACTTTTGTTCTACTATTTAACTGGGTTGGTATTTACTTATACTTAGTAACTGCTAATAAAATTTTGACCAACCTTAAAAGCAATGCTCAGCTCTAACCATCTTCTTTGGTAAGCCTTACACTCCACGTGAGCTCCCACCTTTGGCGAGTTCATGCACATTATTCCCCACAACTTGTTGAGCGATGAACGTATGTGAGCTCACTCTTGCTGTCTCACACACCCCACAGGTCAAGAACAGGTACCGCAGGATGAAGCGCTTGGAGGATGCTGTGAAGTGTTCGTGAGAGGTCTAGGTCGTCGTCTCCCAGTCAACTTTGGGTTGCTGGACCGTTGTCTCCTTATAATGTAATTATTTATTTTGTATAGAACTCCTATTATATATAAAGATGTGACATTCGATCCTGTGCCATGATTCATCATATGTGTGAGACTTGGTCCCAGCACACCTGGTGAATATGTTTACGCCCGGGTTTTGGACTCCTAAAATCCGGGTGTTACGTTCGTGTGGTGTCGTGGCTGTCGGAGGAGTACTGGAGCCTGGCGGGAGGACAGTTGTTGGGGCTGTCGAGTCCTTGCTGACGTCCTCTTGCTTCCGTAAGGGGGCTGAGAGCCGTCGTCGTCACAGGGCATGCGGGACGCCATCATTACTCGCATGGTGGAGCGAGCCAGATGGGACGCCGGTCTGGTTCCCCGTAGCCCGAGTCAGCTCGGGGTAGGGTAATGATGGCGCTTCCTGTCGACGTGGTCGGTCCGCGCCCTAGGTTGGGCGAGGTGGAGGCTCCTCCGAGGTCGAGGTCGAGGTCGAGCCCCCAGGTCGGGCGAGGCGGAGTTCGTCGTCTTCCGGGGTTGAGCCCATGTCCGAGCCCTGGGGTCGGGCGAGGCGAAGTTCGTCGTCTTCCGGGATTGAGCCCATGTCCGAGCCCTGGGTCGGGCGGAGCGGAGTTCGCCGTCTTCCGGGGCTGAGCCCGAGTCCGAGCCCTGGGTTCGGGCGAGGCGGAGTTCGTCGTCTTCCGGGGTTGAGCCCATGTCCGAGCCCCTGGGTCGGGCGGAGCGGAGTTCGCTGTCTTCCGGGGCTGAGCCCGAGTCCGAGCCCTGGGTCGGGCGGAGCGGAGTTCGCCGTCTTTCGGGGCTGAGCCCGAGTCCGAGCCCTGGGGTCGGGCGAGGCGGAGTTTCCTATGACGCCCGAGGCCGGCCTTGGCTGCTGTCAGCCTCACTCTGTCGGGTGGCTCAGCAGTCGGAGCGGCGCAGGCGGCGCTGTCCTCTTGTCAGACCGGTCAGTAGAGCGGCGAAGTGACCGCGGTCACTTCGGCTCTGTCAACTGGTGGGCGTGCGTCAGGATAAAGGTGTCAGGCCACCTTTGCATTAAATGCCCCTGCAATTTGGTCGGTCAGCATGGCGATGTGGCCAAGGTTGCTTCTCGGTGAAGACTGGGCCTCGGGCGAGCTGACAGTGTGCCCGTTGCTAGAGGGGGGTCCTCGGGCGAGACATAGGTTCTCCGGGGTCGGCTTCCCTTGCCCGAGGCTAGGCTCGGGCGAGGCACGATCGTGTCCCTTGAATGGACCGATCCTTGATTTAATCGCACCCATCAGGCCTTTGCAGCTTTGTGCTGATGGGGGTTACCAGCTGAGATTTAGGGGTCTTGAGGGTACCCTTAATTATGGTCCCCAACAGTAGCCCCTGAGCCTCCAAGGGAGTACTAATACTCGCTTGGAGGCTTTTGCTGCACTTTTTTGCAAGGGGACCAGCCTTTTTCGGTTGCATTCTGTTCCGGTGGGTGCGCGCGAGCGCACCCGCCGGGTGTAGCCCCCGAGGCCTCGGAGGAGTAGTTTTACTCCTTCGAGGTCTTAGTGCGTTTCGCAACACTTCGGCTGGTCTAGTTGTTCCCTCATGCGAGCTGGCCGTAGCCCGAGTGCACGGTCGGGTCCCAAGTTCTCGGGCTGGTATGTTGACACTGTCAACGGTTTGGCCGGAGCCGGGTTTGCGAGAGCAGTCCCCGAGCCTCTGCACAGGGAGAGAGGACGGTCAAGGACAGACTCGTCTTTTTTACATACGCCCCTGCGTCGCCTTTCCGCAAGGAGGAGGGGGGAAAGCGCCATGTTGCCCTCGGAGGGCGCCGAACATGGTGTTTCCGGTGAGCTGCTGGCGGGTAATCCGAGCGGACGCCCGTGCCCCATTTGCTAGGGGTCGGCTAGAGGCCCGGAGGCGCGCTCCAAAAGTACCTGCGGGTGATCTGTCGGACCCGGTCCCCTTTGACGGGGTCCGAGGGCTCGATGCCTCCCTCTGATGGGATTCCGTTACAAGATCGCTCCCGTTGGTCTCGGAAATGTCCTAGGGTACCTCGGGAGCATAGCCCGAGCCTTGGTTATGTATTGAACGTACCTAGGGTCATCCCTCGCTCTGTGTCTGAGGCGACTGTGAACCCTTCGAGGGCCAGCCTACGAACCCCTGTTCAGTAGTGGGCGCGGAGCCCGAGTGGCCTGAGGCGGCCGTGGAACCCTTCGAGGGGCCGGCCATCGAACCTCTGACCAGTAGTGGGCGCAGAACCCAATCGATCTGAGGCGGCCGTTGAACCCCTCCGAGGGGCCGGCCTTCGAACCTCTGATCAGTAGGGAGGCTCGGAGCCTGTTTCCTTCACGGAGAAGGGTCCTTTTCGGGGTATCCCCCTTTCCCGGTCCCTGTTGTAAGAGAGAGAAAGAGGAAAAGGAAAAGGGTACGAAGTCGAATGACGTGGCGTACCTTTTTCGACGCGGTTATTATGGCGAAGGTGAAGCGTCGCTTGCTTCTCCCGCCTGAGGCGCCGCCTATCCCGCCGCGGAGTTAATGCGACGGGGCGAGTGGTTCGCGAGGCGGTCGTTGCGCGTGTGCGCGCCGTTCGAGGAACGGATCACGGGCGCGCCGTCGTCACACCGTGAGAGAGGGCTCCCTCGCTGCCCCTGGATGGGACGTGAGCTTGGCTGACGACGTGACCGCTGCTGCTGCCCGCCTGTCACCGCCATTACTGTCGGCCCATTTTTGACCGCATTTGACCGTCGCGCTTGGCTGGCACTGCAGGGTTGCCTCGAGTCACGGTATTGACTCCACAGTCGAGGAGGCGCGGTAGTGGCGTGAGTGGCTGTGCAGTTGCTCACACGTAGCGTTGTCAATTATCTGAACCGCTTCACCGAGCGTGAGTTGCCTCGTGCAAAGGTGACGTGTGAGGTATCCGTATCCCGGAGGAGTAGGAGTCCCTCGGCTCGGTCGGCCTTGCTGTCCGAGGCCCCTCTTGCTTAGTTAAAGGAACCCCTCGGTCGCCCTTCGATGAGCCGAAGCCGGAGGTAGCGGTGTCAGCACGGGCGGAGGCAGAGTTGGCTTCGAAAAGGAGGTGTGGTTGGCCAGAGCCTGGCCGGGTCGTCCACTGGCGGAACCGACGCCGGGGTTGAGCTGCCGAGGCCACAAGCCGAGCTGATGTCTTTGGGGGACAGCTGGCCGAGGCCTCGGGGTGGCCGGCCGAGCCGCCTGCTCGGGCCGGATTCTCGAAGAAGACCCTGGCGGCGATGGCCCGGGTGTGGTGCTTATGTCGTCCTTCAGATTGGGGGCCCTCCGACCGCGTCGCCGTCCGAGGCTAGGTCAGACCCCGCCGAAGGTGTAGTTGACGCCGAGGGTGCTGCTGCCCCCTTCGGCTATCGACGTCCGAGCCTGCAGGATCAGATTGTCTTGTAGTGTGTGTATGTTTTCTGCGGCCGCCGAGGCCTAAACACACCGTCGTCGTGTTGTAAAGCTGTGTTTCTTTTCCTCTTGTTTCGAGTATCCGGACTCATTTGTCGGTAACAGAATTGTTTGTGCGGGCGAGAGTTGCTTTTCACGGAAGGCGATGAGTGAGGTATCCGTATCCCGGAGGCGTAGGAATCCCTCAGCTCGGTCGGCCTTGCCGCTTACGCACGCTCTTACTCGTCCATAGGGTTCTGTTACCGACGCAGTCGAGAAGGTCCGAAAAATCATTTCGGCAGAGGAGCTCTTGAGCATGAAGACTTGTTCGGTCCGCGGAGTCACTTATCCGAACGCGAGTTACTTATCGCAGAAGGTGATGAGTGAGGTATCCGTATCCCGGAGGCGTAGGAGTCCCTCGGCTCGGTCAGCCTTGGCTGCTTACGTGTACTCCGTCGTTTTCAGGATCCACTTTTGAAGTAGTCGAAGAGCACGAAAGGCATTCTGGCAGAAAAGATTTTTTTTCTTTTTTCGAGAAAAATTTTGATGCAGAGGGGGTTGCCCCCTTCTAGCCCCCGAGGGAGGGTCGGGCTTTGCCGAGGCAAGGCTGACCCTTCCTTGACGACCAGACTTGGTGCGTGAACGAGGTATACGAGCAACTTGAAAGCATCTTAAGGGTAGAAGCGACGTAGCTGTTGGATGTTCCAAGCGTTGCCGTAGACCTCGCCTTGACTGTTGGCCATCTTGTATGTTCCGGGCTTCAGAACCTTGGCGATGACGAACGGCCCTTCCCAGGGAGGCGTGAGTTTGTGCCGCCCTCGGGTGTCTTGTCGCAGCCGAAGCACCAGGTCGCCCACCTGGAGGTCTCGGGACCGAACCCCTCGGGCGTGGTAGTGTCGCAGGGACTGCTGGTACCGTGCCGAATGTAGTAAGGCCATGTCCCGAGCCTCCTCCAGCTGGTCCAGTGAGTCTTCTCGGTTGGCTCGGTTGCTTTGGTCGGTGTAGGCCTTCGCCCTCGGGGAACCGTATTCTAGGTCTGTGGGCAAGATGGCCTCGGCCCCATAGACTAGAAAGAACGGTGTGAAGCCCGTGGCTCGGCTCGGCGTTGTCCTCAGACTCCAGACCACCGAGGGGAGTTCCTTCATCCACCGTTTGCCGAACTTGTTGAGATCGTTGTAGATCCGAGGCTTGAGTCCTTGCAGGATCATGTCGTTAGCCCGCTCCACTTGCCCATTCGTCATGGGGTGAGCCACGGCAGCCTAGTCCACCCGGATGTGGTGATCCTCGTAGAAGTCCAGGAACTTTCTGCCGGTGAACTGGGTGCCGTTGTCGGTGATGATGGAGTTCGGGACCCCAAAGCGATGGATGATGTTGGTGAAGAACGCCACCGCCTGTTCGGACCTGATGCTGTTTAGGGGTCGGACCTCGATCCACTTGGAGAATTTGTCGATGGCGACCAACAGGTGCGTGTAGCCCCCGGGTGCCTTCTGCAAGGGGCCAACGAGGTCCAGACCCCACACAGCAAACGACCAGGTGAGGGGTATGGTCTGCAGAGCCTGAGCGGGCAGGTGGGTCTGCCTCGCGTAGAACTTACACCCTTCGCAGGTGCGGACAATTCTAGTAGCGTCGGCCACCGCCGTCGGCCAGTAGAATCCTTGTCGGAAGGCGTTTCCAACAAGGGTTTGAGGTGCTGCGTGATGGCCGCAAGCCCCCGAGTGTATCTCTTGCAAGAGCTCCTGGCCTTCGGCGATGGAAATGCATCGCTGGAGGATGCCTGAGGGGCTGTAGTGGTAGAGCTCCTTCCCACCTCCCAGCAAGACGAAAGACTTGGCGCGCCGCGCCAACCGCCGAGCTTCGGCTTGGTCGAGGGGCAGCTCTCCTCAGTGGAGATATTGCAGGTACAGGGTCTGCCAGCTTTGATTAGGCGTGACCTCGCTCGGTTCCCCCTCGACGCGCAGTGCCTCACCCTCGGGGGCCGAGGGTACCTCGGGCTGAGCCGAGGGTACTTCGGACCGTGCCGAGGGTACCTCGGACTGAGCCGAGGGTGCCTCGGGCAGAGCCGAAGGTGCCTCGGGCTCGGGCGTGTCCTCGGTCTTGATAGAGGGTTGATGCAGGTCTCGGGAGAATACATCCAGGGGAACTGTTGTTCGTCCTGAGGCTATTTTAGCTAGCTCGTCCGCAGTCTCGTTGTAGCGTCGGGCGATGTGGTTGAGCTCGAGCCCGTAGAACTTGTCTTCCAAGCGCCGAACCTCATCGCAGTAGGCTTCCATCTTCGGGTCGCGGCAGTGGGAGTTCTTCATGACTTGATCGATGACGAGCTGCGAGTCACCGCGAGCGTCGAGGCGTCGGACCCCTAGCTCGATGGTGATTCGCAACCCGTTTACCAGAGCCTCGTACTCAGCCACGTTGTTGGACGCCGGGAAGTGGAGGCGTAGCACGTAGCGTAGGTGCTTCTCGAGGGGCGAGACGAAGAGGAGGCCTGCGCCGGCCCCGTCTTCATCAGCGACCCATCGAAAAACATGGTCCAGAGCTCCGGTTGGATCGGAGCCGTCGGGAGCTGGGTGTCGGCCCATTCAGCCATGAAGTCCGCCAAGACCTGGGACTTGATGGCCTTCCGAGGGGCGAACGAGATCGTCTTGCCCATGATCTCCACCGCCCACTTCGCAATTCTACCCGAGGCCTCTCGGGACTGGATGATCTCTCCCAGGGGGAAGGATGACACCACAGTCACCGGATGAGACTCGAAGTAGTGCCGCAACTTCCGTCGTGTCAGGATCACCGCGTACAGCAGCTTCTGGATTTGTGGGTAGCGGATCTTGGTCTCAGACAGTACCTCACTGATGAAGTAGACTGGCCTCTGGACGGGCAATGCATGCCCTTCTTCTCGTCTCTCAACCACGATCACGGCGCTAACCACCTGGGTGGTTGCGGCGACGTAGATCAAGAGGGCTTCTCCGGCAGCGGGGGGCACCAAGATGGGCGCGTTCGTGAGGAGCGCCTTCAGGTTCCCGAGGGCTTCCTCAGCCTCGGGAGTCCAAGCGAAGCACTCAGCTTTCCTTAAGAGGCGGTACAGAGGCAGACCTCTTTCGCCGAGGCGGGAGATGAAGCGGCTCAGAGCCGCGAGACATCCCGTGACCCTCTGTACGCCTTTCAAGTCCTTGATTGGCCCCATGCTGGTGATGGCTGCAATCTTCTCCGGGTTGGCTTCGATGCCCCGCTCGGAGACGATGAACCCCAAGAGCATGCCTCGGGGGACCCCGAAGACACACTTTTCAGGATTAAGCTTCACGCCTTTCGCCTTGAGACATCGGAATGTCGCTTCAAGGTCGGAAAGGAGGTCGGAGGCCTTCCTCGTCTTGACTACGATGTCATCGACGTAGGCCTCGACCGTTCGGCCGATGTGTTCGCCAAACACATGGTTCATGCATCGCTGGTACGTTGCCCCCGCATTCCTCAAACCAAACGGCATTGTAATATAGCAGTACATGCCGAAGGGTGTGATGAATGAAGTCGCGAGCTGGTCGGATTCTTTCATCCTGATCTGGTGATACCCTGAGTAGGCATCGAGGAAAGACAGGGTTTCGCACCCAGCAGTGGAATCCACGATCTGATCGATGCGAGGTAGAGGGTAGGGAACCTTCGGACATGCTTTGTTTAGACCAGTGTAGTCTACACACATCCGCCATTTCCCCCCTTTCTTTCTCACAAGCACAGGGTTGGCAAGCCATTCGGGATGGAATACCTCTTTGATGAACCCTGCCGCTAGTAGCTTGTGGATCTCCTCGCCTATGGCCCTACGCTTTTCTTCGTCGAATCGGTGTAGAGGTTGCTTCACGGATCGGGCCCTAGCTCGGATATCCAGAGAGTGCTCGGCGACTTCCCTCAGTATGCCGGGCATGTCCGAGGGACTCCACGCGAAAACATCGGCGTTTGCGCGGAGAAAGTCGACGAGCACTGCTTCCTATTTGGGGTCGAGCTCGGAACCGATCCGGATCTGCTTGGAGGCGTCGTTGCAGGGGTCGAGAGGGACGAACTTGACCGTCTCCGCTGGTTCGAAGTTGCCAGCGTGGCGCTTCACGTCGGGCGCCTCCCTAGAGAGGCTCTCCAGGTCAGCGATGAGGGCCTCGTATTCGGCGAGGGCCTCGGCGTACTCCATGCACTCCACATCGCATTCATATGCGTGTCGGTACGTGGGCCCGACGGTGATGACCCTGTTGGGGCCCGACATCTTGAGCTTGAGGTAGGTGTAGTTGGGGACGGCCATGAACTTGGCGTAGCATGGCCTTCCCAGCACTGCGTGGTAGGTTCCTCGAAACCCGACCACTTCGAACGTGAGGGTCTCCATTCGAAAGTTGGAGGGCGTCCCGAAGCAGACGGGTAGGTCGAGTTGTCCGAGGGGTTGAACGCGCTTCTCGGGGACGATCCCGTGGAAAGGCGCAGCGCCCGTCCGGACCGAGGACAGATCGATCCGCAGGAGCCCGAGGGTCTCGTCGTAGATGATGTTGAGGCTACTACCTCTGTCCATGAGGACCTTGGTGAGCCTGACGTTGCCGATGATGGGGTCGACAACGAGTGGGTATCTCCCCGGGCTCGGCACGTAGTCTGGATGGTCGGCCCGGTCGAAGGTGATGGGCTTGTCGGACCAGTCTAGGTAGACTGGCGCCGCCACCTTTACCGAGCAGACCTCCCGACGCTCTTGCTTGCGGTGCCGAGCCGAGGCGTTCACCACTTGCCCGCCGTAGATCATGAAGCAGTCGCGGACCTCGGGGAACCCTACTGCCTTGTGATCTTCCTCCTTTGCGTTGTCGAGGGCCTTGCCACCCTCCGTGGGTGGCCCGGCCTTGTGGAAGTGTCGTCGAAGCATGGCACACTCCTCGAGGGTGTGCTTGACGGGCCCCTGATGATAGGGGCACGGTTCCTTGAGCATCTTGTCGAAGAGGTTGGCACCTCCGGGAGGTTTCCGAGGGTTCTTGTACTCGGTGGTGGCGACAAGGTCCGCGTCGGCGGCGTCGCGTTTCGCTTGCGACTTCTTCTTGCCCTTCTTCTTGGCGCCGCGCTGAGTTGACGCCTTGGGAGCATCTTCCGGTGGGCGGCCCTGGGGCTGCTTGTCCTTCCGGAAAATGGCCTCAACCGCCTCCTGGCCAGAGGCGAACTTGGTGGCGATGTCCATCAGCTCGCTCGCCCTGGTGGGGGTCTTGCGACCTAGCTTGCTCACCAGGTCGCGGCAGGTGGTGCCGGCGAGGAACGCGCCGATGACATCTGAATCGGTGACGTTGGGCAGCTCTGTGCGCTGCTTCGAGAATCGCCGGATGTAATCCCGGAGAGGCTCTCCCGGCTGCTGGCGGCAGCTTCGGAGATCCCAGGAGTTCCCAGGGCACACGTACGTGCCCTAGAAATTGCCGGCGAAGGCTTGGACCAGGTCGTCCCAGTTGGAGATCTGCCCCGGGGGCAGGTGCTCTAGCTAGGCTCGAGCGGTGTCGGAGAGGAACAGGGGGAGGTTGCGGATGATGAGGTTGTCATCGTCCGTTCCACCCAGTTGGCAGGCCAGCCGATAGTCCGCGAGCCACAGTTCCGGTCTCGTCTCCCCCGAGTACTTTGTGATAGTAGTCGGGGTTCGGAACCGGGTCGGGAACGGTGCCCGTCGTATGGCGCGGCTGAAAGCCTGCGGACCGGGTGGTTCAGGCGAAGGACTCCGATCCTCCCCGCTGTCGTAGCGTCCCCCACGCCTGGGGTGGTAGCCTCGGCGCGCCCTGTCGTCGAGGTGGGCCCGACGGCTGTGATGATGGCGCTCGTTGCCGAGGCGACCCGGGGCCACAGGCGCTGTGTTGCGCGTGCGCCCGGAGTGGACCGAGGCTTCCCGCATGAATCGGGAAGTTGCGGCGCGATGTTCCGAGGGGAACCCCTGCCTTCGGGAGGCAGAGCTTTCGGCCCGTCGGACCGCGGCGTCCTCCAGGAGATTCTTGAGCTCTCCCTGGATACGTCGCCCCTTGGTGGTTGATGGCTCCGGCATCGTGCGGAGGAGTATTGCCGCTGTAGCCAGGTTCTGGCCGACTCCGCTGGAATCCGGCGGCGGCCTCACCCTGACGTCGTCGGCGATGCGGTGCTGGATGTCCTGGGGGAGATGACGCGCTTCTCCGGTCGGGGGTTGGACCGCCCATTCCTGCCCGATGTCCCGGCGGATCGGCACAAGCGTTCCTGCTCCCTCGTCGAGCCTGGCCTGCCTCTCGCGGATTTGCTCGAGCTGTGGGTCAGGACCCCCCGCCGGGACGGGGACCACAGCTAGCTCCCGAAGGATGTCATCGCGAGGCGCGGGCCTAGGGGGATCACCGTTTTCCGGCATACCAAGATGGTTGCCTTCGCCGGGACCCCCTAGATCGACGTGGAAACATTCACGACTTGGGTCGCGGTCCTCGTTGTCGAGGCTGCGGCTGCCGTCGGAACAGTCGGAAAGGCAGTAGTCACATGCGGTCATGAAGTCCCGCACGGCACTGGGGTTACCAAGTCCGGAGAAATCCCAACAGAGGTCGGGCTCGCCATCTTCCTCGGACCTCGAGGGCTCATAGGTCGAGTCGGCCGTCAGTCGGTCCCAGGGTGACCGCACACGATACCCTAGAGGGTTTGGACTCGCCTCTATGAGAGTGCTCACCAAAGCGTAGTCGCTTGGTGGGTCGAGGCCGAATCCAAAAGACACGAGATGGGAATCGATCGGTACCTTTCGATCGACGGTCGGTGACGAGGTCGCGTCTGGGACTAACTGCACCGTTGTCTCAGGTACGAGGGTGACGCCCAGCAAGTCCCTCGCGAGCGTGCTGGCGTCGTGCGTTTGCTTGAGATTGGCGTGTTGCGAGGAGGCGGCGCTCGTCTTCGTCTCAGACGCGAGATCGATGCCCGACGCGCCCTCCGTTGGGGCGCCGGCGCCGTCGACTCGCTCGACAGCCAACGAGGTGCCGCTTCCCGCTTGGCCTTGGTTGCCCCGCCTCCTCCTCCGTCGGCGGGGGAGGGGACGGGACAAGCCCGAATGTCGTCCTTCCACCACGTGGGGAAGGTGTCGTCGATTTCCCCGCCGGCGAGCGGGTTGTCGATCGCCATTGTTGCTGTCGCGCGGCGGGGGAAGGAGTATCATGTCGTAGCTGCCGTCGAGGGACATGAACTCAAGATTCCCGAAACGGAGCACCGTCCCAGGCTGGAAAGGTTGCTGGAGACTGCCCATCTGGAGCTTGACGGGAAGCTGTTCGTCAACACGCAGCAGGCCTCTACCTGGCGCGCCAACTGTCGGTGTTTCGAAACCCGGGGGGTCCCTGGACCGACAAGTGAATTGTCGCCGCGTGCCCCAGCCCAGATGGGTCGACGCGAGGCGGAACGCGAAGGGGGGAAAGGAGGCAGCCGGAGGGAGGCGGGCGTGAGAGAGTGGATCCCGCGGCCTTCATGTTAGCCCCGCGCCTGAGTCGGGTGCGCTTGCAGTAGGGGGATACAAGCGTCCACGCGAGAGTGGGAGCGAGCGGCCTTACGCGAGCGTCGTCCCGTCCTTCTCCGCGCGGGCCGACCAACCTTCTGTAAGAGGGCCCTGGTCCTCCCTTTTATAGGCGTAAGGAGAGGATCCAGGTGTACAATGGGGAGTGTAGCAGTGTGCTAACGTGTCTAGCGATGGAGAGCTAGCGCCCTAAGTACATGCCATTGTGGCAGCCGGAGAGGTCTTGGCACCCAGTTCGTGTGGTGTCGTGCCTGTTGGAGGAGTGCTGGAGCCTGGCGGGAGGACAGCTGTTGGGGCTGTCGAGTCCTTGCTGACGTCCTCTTGCTTCCGTAAGGGGGCTGAGAGCCACCGTCGTCACAGGGCATGCGGGACGCCATCATTACTCGCATGGTGGAGCGAGCCAGATGGGACGCCGGTCTGGTTCCCCATAGCCCGAGTCAGCTCGGGGTAGGGTAATGATGGCGCTTCCTGTCGACGTGGTCGGTCCACGCCCTAGGCTGGGCGAGGTGGAGGCTCCTCCGAGGTCGAGGTCGAGCCCCCGGGTCGGGTGAGGCGGAGTTCGTCGTCTTCCGGGGTTGAGCCCATGTCCGAGCCTTGGGGTCGGGTGAGGCGGAGTTCGTCGTCTTCCGGGGTTGAGCCCATGTCCGAGCCCTGGGGTCGGGCGAGGCGGAGTTCGTCGTCTTCTGGGATTGAGCCCATGTCCGAGCCCTGGGTCGGGCGGAGCGGAGTTCGCCGTCTTCCGGGGCTGAGCCCGAGTCCGAGCCCTGGGGTCGGGCGAGGTGGAGTTCGTCGTCTTCCGGGGTTGAGCCCATGTCCGAGCCCTGGGTCGGGCGGAGCGGAGTTCGCCGTCTTCCGGGGCTGAGCCCGAGTCCGAGCCCTAGGTCGGGCGGAGCGGAGTTCGCCGTCTTCCGGGGCTGAGCCCGAGTCCGAGCCCTGGGGTCGGGCGAGGCGGAGTTTCCTATGACGCCCGAGGCCGGCCTTGGCTGCTGTCAGCCTCACTCTGTCGGGTGGCTCAGCAGTCGGAGCGGCACAGGTGGCGCTGTCCTCTTGTTAGACCGGTCAGTAGAGCGGCGAAGTGACCGCGGTCACTTCGGCTCTGTCGACTGGTGGGCGTGCGTCAGGATAAAGGTGTCAGGCCACCTTTGCATTAAATGCCCCTGCGATTTGGTCGGTCAACGTGGCGATGTGGCCAAGGTTGCTTCTCGGTGAAGACTGGGCCTCGGGCGAGCTGACAGTGTGCCCGTTGCTGGAGGGGGGTCCTCGGGCGAGACGTAGGTTCTCCGGGGTCGACTTCCCTTGCCCGAGGCTAGGCTCGGGCGAGGCACGATCGTGTCCCTTGAATGGACCGATCCTTGATTTAATCGCACCCATCAGGCCTTTGCAGCTTTGTGCTGATGGGGGTTACCAGCTAAGATTTAGGGGTCTTGAGGGTACCCCTAATTATGGTCCCCGACAACATCGAACTTGGCAATTTGGGATACATGCCATTTTTTATTGAGTTGGTGAGGAAACTTACAGTAGCAGTTATTCAGCTTTTTGAATGGACCTAATATATAAAAAACTAGGTTCACTCAATGTTTAGGTGTTTTGGACCTCATCATTTCACCCATCCAGTACTGCATTGGATGACTCCATCTAGGAGAATGGAGGACAGACTAGAGGCAACAATAACAATAAAGGTATGGATCAGCTGCAAAGCTATCACAGTGGAACTAATGGTGTATATGTTTCTCATACCAGTTAACACACAAATGCTATAGTATTTCCCCAAACTATACATTACTACATGACCCAACCAATGACGTTATTTGCATTTGTGTGTCGTCTTTTGTTAGTTGTTAGGGCCTATGCTTGAATTGTATAGTTTTCAGCCATATGTTAAATGTCCCAATGCACCAATAAACATACAACTGATATCTCGCTATATACAAACATGGATCCTATTTTCCAATATGATGTCATACAAGTATGTAGTAAAAATGAATTTACGAAGGTTGATCATTTTTTAGCCAATGCTCGAAAATAAGGGTTTTATCATGCTTAGGATGGAGTAGCAGCAATATCTTCTGGCTAGGAAAAAATGAAGTCAGTAAAATTCCTTGTAGTTGTTAAAAAATACCAATAAATTTAGTAAAGGAGCGGGGAGAATTGCAACTTTCGTTTGTACTAACATAAATTATGTATTGTGCGATAGGGCGCCCGCAAGGGCGCCTCGGCAAGGCGGCAAACCCAGAGAGCGGTGTGGCAAGGCTCACAAGCGCGAGAGCAAGCTACACTGCAGTGGTTGCAATCTTGCTACTGTCCTCGCCGCTGTGTTCTTTTTCTGACCAAGTAAAACATAGCAGCAATTCATTTTTACCATGGAGGAAATTCTTTGCAGGTAACATTGTATTTTACTGTAACTTTTTCCTTGATGTTTCCCTTCTTGATAGTGTAAATTGTTCTATATCAGATTAGGAATAGGGAGCAGAGAATGGCTACAAATTAGATAGGATAACGAGTCTTAAAAAATTCCTAGATAATACTCACCCGTTCCAATAACGTAGGAGTCCTAATTATTTTACTTTTAGTGTAAGTCAAACTGTCTAGAAAGTTATACAAATATCTACTGCTCCCGTTTTAATTTATAAATCGATCTATTTAGAGCTATGCTTATAATTTAAAATAGAAAGAACACAACACTAGATGACAGAACTATGATAATCTATGTCATAGTAGATTTTATAAAAGCTATTTTAATTTTATAATTATCGACTTAATTTATATAGACTTAGTTAATTTTAATAAGAGAAAGATAGAAGACTTGCATTTCTCTACTACTTATTAAGACGGTAAGGGGTAGGCTGCCATTCTGTGTTCTACCATTCCTATTCCGCCCTCCCCGCAAAGTCCATTCCCATTCCCGCCCGTAAAGCTCATTCTCATTACCATTCCCGGCTGCCATTCCGTGTTCTGTCATTCCCATTCCGCCCTCCCCACAGTGTGTTTCTCATTCCCACTCTCACAAAGCTTATTCTCATTCCCACGTGCATCCCACGTTTAGCTAAAATTAAATTAAAAAAACACAAATGTGGCTCCAATGGGATTCGAACCCGCGACCCCTCAAGCAAATGTGCTCGTAGCTACCATTACACCACATATGTGTTTATGTCAATATTTGTTACAGTAAAAATATTTACTATATCTCTCCCAAATCCCACCTGCTACCCTTGCACAATGTGTAGTAGTAAATAATTATCAACGAGATTACTGAATTATATTTTTGGATGGAGACATTAGTATTTAAAGAAGAGCCTTGCATACAATTTCTTTTGTATAATATTTTCAACTTAAATTTCTTTTTTATATGCGTGACATTTATTCTCCATAATATTTTTTCATGGATCTGATTTGTAAGTCATTTTCATAAACCAATGATAAAGATGAATCCATGTTTCTTACCTGGAAACCCCAAACAAACACCACTAGTAGGAGGCGCTCGCGTTGGCGTTGCTCATCGACGACGAGAAGAAGCTTGCACTACACCAAAATAGTAAACTTCCTAGAGCCTAAACCCTAGGAAGTTAGCCCTAAACTCTAGGAAGTTAGCTAAACTCTCGAAAGTTAAGCCATCCCGTCGGAAGTTTGGCTCTTGGAATTTTTTTGTCCGAAGTTAGCTTAACTTTCTAGAGCCCTCTAGGAAGTTAGCTAACTTCCTACAGCCAAAGAAGTCTCTCGGAAGTTAGTAGCTTCACGCCGTCAGCGCCGTCAGCTGATTAACTTCCTACGACTAACTTTCTACGGCTGACTGTAGCCCTAGGAAGTTAGCTGGCTAACTTTCTACGGCTGACTATAGCCCCTAGGAAGTTAGCTTCCTACGGCTGACTATAGCCCCTAGGAAGTTAGCTAGCTTCCTACAGCCCAATAAGCCTCTAGGAAGTTAATTGACCAACATTACAAATGCTATTTATTTTTATTTTACACCACATTCCACATCATAACAAATATATAGCACAACATATTTTTCACATAAAACATCTCACACACACAATCACATAACAATATTTAAATCCATAGTCTCATCAATTACATTACAAAAGTCTCATCCATAGTCATAATAAGACACATCTCATTCAGTACTAATAAGAGACAATATCTCATACATAGTCATAATAAAAGTCTCAAGTATGAGAACACAATAACATATAGTAGGACACTTGTGCGGATGCTTGCATGAAATAGCTGACGATCCTATGGACGTCGGACATTGTGTGCACTCCTTCATGCATGTAGCTACAATCGATTGGGAATTCATTAGCCCTCTTAATAACGGTGGACATTTTACGACAACCCTCGCGAGTGCTCGATCCACATAGTATTCAACACTTTATGGATTTTTCCCGTTCCAATTCAGTAATCTGAACACACACAAAAATAGAAAAATGGTATATTTAGCCATGGAATGAAACCCTTATTATTACTCAAAAGGAAGATTAGCACATCTTTATTATGAGGGATAGTCTGATAGAAGTTGACTGTAAAGTAGGGATGGCAGATATATATCAAAATTCAAAAGTTATCATTATCCCAAGATTAATGCTAGACAAAGCACAGATACAAAGATATGACTCAAGGGATGTTGGCAACCATTTAAACAGTATAAACATAGTATGCAACAGAAGTCACTTGATTGAATTGTGACAAGTATAAAAAGTATCAGGAGAATTAGGAAGATAAGCGCCAAAGTGATGTACCAAAGAATGAGTAGTTGCTCTTGGAGAAAGTCCAACATCCTGGATTATGATTATAGCTTCGCCTAAACCTTTAGCCGCAAGAATCAATTGAGAACATAAGGCTTTTCCTGGATGTGTAACTATTTGCACCACATGTGTGTCATTGATAGAAGCATCTAGGGAGCATGTTCTACCACTTACAATCAGATTTTCCTATGGCTCAAATGTATACGAGCATAAATAGCAAAGGGGGCTTAAATTACTTCAGACCATGAACAGGATATACAAGAAGTGAGCAAAAGTTCACCTGTGCTTCAGGATGGAAAACTAACAAGACATATTCAGGGGTGACTCTTAAGGAAGAAACAATCTGTATAAACATAAGCTGAGTGAGACAAGAACTTAAGCGAAATTGATAAAAAGTATTCAAGCGAAGAGAAGATGAATTAGCGAAAAATCTTCCATTTACATGTATACTCGCAGCAGCTAGACGTATATTTCTTCTGTTGGAGATTACAATGGGTGATGCTTGCAATCTATCTGGACCACGGTCAGCTTTCCTAGCAGCTTCCAATATATCAAGTCGGTTTTCTGTACAGTCAACGAAAACCATTTAGTAGGCTGGAAACAGTACAAAAACTTTCAACACGGACATGTTGTACTTTTAAGGATTATTAAACTAAATTTTAATGAAAAGAACAAGAAAGTACCATTTTCATTTGCTATCAATGTTATTTCTGATGGGAAGTCACAAATAATAGTGAACTCTGATTTGGAAATTGCAGGCACAAGATGATCTTTACCAACCATGTTCCCACATGAAAACAACAATTTCTAAAAAAGTGAATTAAATTAAATATATTTCAGTGAATCAATTCACCAGAATATATTGCAATACGCAGTTCATAAACAAAAATGCAAAGATCCATTTGAAGTACTTACATAGCTCACTTTGCTTAGGCAAGATACTCGATATAGTCCACTAGATAGTTTCTTCACAGCGGTAGAACTAATAATATGAGCTGCTGCTGTAGCACGAACATCAAAATCTTACATAATCAAATCAAAATCGGTAATATAATTAACTTGGTGCTCTAAATCGAACCTGGACTATCCTATCACATATTCTTTGTGTGGAGAGGAATTTATGTTTATTTCCTAGAGGTGTCAGTTGCCTCTCGGAAGTTATTTATTTCCTACGGTTTGTTATAAAAGTTGTAGGAAGTTAAAAAACCGTAGGAAGTGTATGATTTTGGTGTAGTGTTGGTGACTGCCAGTTCGATCTCTGGAAGCAGTCCTACGTGTCCGCATGCGCCGCTGTGTTTGGCAAGCTCCGGCGCAGCCGCCGCTTGGACGTGGTCCAGAGCGGCTGCACCACGCTGTCCATCTTCAAACAGGGGGACCTCATGGTCGTCCCCACGCTGGCGACTATCGGGTTGTTCTAGGCACCACATCCGATGACGGCGCTGTCACGCCGTCCAGCTCATCATCCATATGAAGTTCAACCTGCCACGTAAGTCGCTACTGACCGGCCATGAATTCTTGTGCGCTGGGATGACAGCCGTTGCTGACGTTGTGTGAGTGTCCTCGAACAAGATGTATGTAGAGGAGTAGCACATCCGGTGGTGCAATGACTAGGTGTACTACCTTGCTGATGAGCCTGGGGTGCAATTCATTTGGCAGCCCAGCCAAGAGTCATCGATACTCGCCATGTCGTGCACGTTCGACGACTACTATATCAAGGTATGTAGCGTCATCTTGGTGCTAGAGGTAACGCAGAGGAGGACCGACAGAAATGACCACTTGTCATCGTCAGGGTAGCTTTTGTGCCGGCCTGCCTTTAATTCTCTTCGCAGACACATACACTTGCCTTTTTTGTTTAAGCAAGCGTGTATGGTGGTGCGTACCTGATGACTGACAATGTACGAGGGAACTTGTACCGGTATGTGTGGCACGTGCTCTTCAATGATGAGACCATGCAAATCGTGGCATATATCGAAGTCTGCATGATACTGATGGTTGCAATGTAGTAGTGAAACAGCTAAATTAAAATAACAAAATTTATGTATGACCAGGATTACAAATGAATTATGAAACATTTTCTTATAACAATATAAGACACATTTTGTATATAAGTTATCATGTTATTATTTGTTCCCGTTGCAACGCACGGGCACTCACCTAGTATAAAATGAAGGGAGTACTACGATAAATATATTGAGTTACTACAATAAATACAGGACAATTATATTTAAAACAACATCAACCTCTCAATTTAGAGCAAACTATATTATAATATGAAGAATACAGATTATTGTCGCAATGAGATGTATTCTTCCATTTTGTTTATTACATACAATTTTTTAAAAATACATGCTATCCCCTCAAAATGTTGCCCAGCAGCTTTGTTTGGTCATCCCATCAATTTGCTAGGAATGGTAGCAGTAGCTTTACTTTGTCAGCAGCTACCAGTGAGAGAGGTCCTTGTGGGCTAACCATGGATGTTGAATCCTTGATGGATGGTCGGATTAGGTTTTTTTTCTCATAAAATATTCGCATCATTATAATTTAAATATAAAAGCATAATCGTCCAAACAATGTGTAAGCTTAGAGACTGGATCAACATATTTGTAAACTTCAATCCAAACATCTAGCACATAGGTAGGGGGAGCTAATACTACCAAATAGGGATTATGAAACTTGTCAAAATCTTTTTCAAGTGTTCATATTTCATATTTGTGTCAAGTACTAATCTGGAATTTAAATATTCATGTGGCGGGCTGAGTCCCGTCAACGGAACGCTAGCTTCACTAAGCATCGGCAGCCATGTTCGGCTCCACCAAACGTAAGCGCTCACTCAATCCCCTCCAGTTCTCATTCCTATAAAAGTCGTAGAACTGCAGTCCTTGTGTTTAATTATAGCTGGTGAAGAGAAGGGACTTGGATTGGTTCCATCTTTATTTTTTTGTTTCCCCCGCCCTTCAAAATTTTGATCGGATGATGTACATATATGCAGGAGACTATGGCAGCCAAGACTATTAGAAGGCAGTGAAACATATTCACTTAGTGAGCGACTTATCCTATAAAATGGAGCTCTGGAAGAACACCAGCAGAATAATGAACATACACCACAGAGGGAGCGACTTCATGGTTTTAGAATGAAATGCTTACCCATCTCTAGGAGCTCAGACCATGATTCCAACAGCACTGTGTGCACATGTAAAGGCCCTGCAACCGCTTGCTAGGCCACACCAATCCTGCTTACTTCTTGAAGATACATATGGTGCCACCTAAATAAAAGTTGTTTCTGGTTATGTCTGTCCTTGACATATCAACATATTAGTGTTGGGTTGCAGTCATGGGGTGTTTAAATCTCCGAGAAGGCAAGAAGTCATTGCTGTCGGCATTATGATCGTTAGGCATAGAAGTACTCAAAAGTGAGAGCTACTTGTTGCCACCAAGTGGAGGGTGACATAGGTTGATAGTTAAATTCAGCGCTCTGTATAGAAGCAGTAGCAGATTTTGTTTAGAATTAGTTTTTGCGGCACATCATTTCATTTCATGGCTGATTCTATGTGTACAAGTTAGAATGCCAACTCATCTTAATTCTCATTGAATAATTTGTTAGCATCTTTCGATATGAAATCCTTGTCCTAAATTTTGAAATGTATATGTCATGGGTATGTCTCATCTTCAGATGCTTGTCCTATTATCTTTTATCATTTAAATGTATCTGTCATGGGTATATTGCTGGAAATGCAACATTCAAAGTCATTTAGACAGGAATAGCTGGTTTCAAGTTGCTTTAGGCCTTATTCGTTTGCGTCGGATTGCACCCGGAATCGTTCCACCTAATCAAAGTTTATATAAATTAGAGAAGCAATCCGGTTAGGAATCGTTCCGACCTACCAATTCGGCAGAAACGAACAAGACCTTGTTATTTTTGTATCCGCCTGTATATGGTGGGTTCAAGTTTTGCACCTGTACGACTGTATATGCTGAAAATATTAAAATTGATTAGTTGGAAATGCAACTGCTTCTTTTGATACTATGTCATTTACTTAGTTATTATCTTCTGCTTTTAACCACTGTAGGACGTCCGAAGTGGCGCCTAATGTTGTAGTGAAGCTTTAAAACAACGACAACCATCGAGCTGATGAAGCATCTAGCCTACAAAAGCGAGTGGAGCCGCGATCAACATCGGGAGCTCGTGCCACGCCGGCTCGGTTAGGTGCGGTGCGCGACAGAGGTTGGTGTCCGGTCCTGTACCGCTGTACGGCCATACCCTCTACCTCTAGGCACCCCCGCGCGCGTCCTACCTACACCACCGTCGGCGTCGTATCAGGGCCCGGCCGGCCCTGTCTCACCGACGCCGCTTTTATACAGCTCTCACCTCCACTCCTCTGCCCCTCTCGTCTCGTCTCGGCTTTGTATATAGCCCGGAAGCCTGCTTGCGCACAACAACAACTCTGCATGACTCCTCCATCCGCCTCCCCCCCTTGCGGGCTGCAATGGACGGGGTATTTGTGCTAGAGCTTTAGAGGCGCGCTGCGAGTGCGAGTGCGAGTGCGGCCGCCGACGCGCGGGGGAAGGAGGCAGCGGGATGGGGCTGCTGTCGAACCGGGTGGAGCGGTCGGAGATCAGGCCCGGCGACCACATCTACACCTGGCGGGCCGTTTACGCCTACTCCCACCACGGTACGCTCCTCAATCCCCTCCGACGGCGACAAGCTTTCCTGTCCTCACGAGCTCTAGTAGCCAAAGTGCCGCCTTCGGCCGCTCCGGTTCGCCGAAGCGAGTCGCTGAGTGCACAAGTGAAAGTGAGTTGTTCACCGGAATTCTGCCTCGCCCTGCCTCAGTTTGGCTTCGTTGTCCGCGAATGCCGCTGCGCTTCGCGCCTTCGCCTCAATTAGCTAAGCTAAATCTGCGAGGTTTTCGTCGTCCTCCTGTCTCCAGAAATTTCCCTGCAAAAACCATGCCGATTCCTATGCGGTTATGTATGCCCTCCACTATTTACTCTTTTTCAGATTTTGATGGCATCAGTTTGGTGGCAGTGGATTACTGCAACTCTGTAACCGACAAATAAGTTGGGGGACACACACACACATGATGCCATGTTTCAACTCCATCTAATCTCACCACGCCTGGTTAGGCATGGAGATGGGGCTTCCAGTGAGGATACCATTCTCTGTACACAAACCTTTCCAGATGGATAGGATGCCACATGATGTGCCCTACTATTCTGCTTTCCTGCAGAACCAGAACAAACGGTACATGTTGCTGCTCACCTGCTGTTTACCAACGTGTCTGTCTGTTTCTGTGATTTGTTGTTTCTAGTGTGGAACAACCTTATTGTTAACTGAGATAGCTTGCAGGAAAGAAACACCGCAGGCTATAAGGTTGACCCATACTTTACTGTGCCTGATAAATGGCTAGTTTAGGGGCCTAGCTGCTGTAAAACTCTGACCACCAAAGCATCCTATGCTAATTAAGTTGTTTCAGTCACCTTTACTAGTTGACGTAACTTTCTTTTATTTACCACAGTACTTTTACCTTGCATCTCTTTCGTTTCAGATAACAGAGGTTTTTGACCCTCATTACGAAGCTTAGACGACCCTTCTACAGTGTCACAACTGTGCTATAGGGACAGTGTGTCTCCACAGCATGGTTTACAAAACCGGTAAAAACCGGAAACCGCCGGGGTGCGGTTTCGGTAAACCATCGGGGTTTTTTTTTTCAAAATTCGTTTTAAATTCAAAAAATATGAAAAAATTCATAAAAATCGAAAACCACTGGTAAACCGTTTTCTGGGACCGGTAAACCGTTATTTGAGACTGGTAAACCGTCAATTTTTGCCGGAAAGTCGGATTTAACGCCAAAAATGAGTATTTAGTGGTCAATTTAGGCATATTAGTCTTGTATACTGTTATATGTTATATGTGAAGATGTTATATATTATATGTGAAGATAAACCCGTAGCTCAAGTCCAGTTTAGGCATTTAGTGGTCAATTTCAGTTTCATTTCCTGATCAAGATGGAATCCGCAGATCAAGTAGTTTCAATTCTTCTAATAACTATCCGTCCAAACAAGACTCAATTTAGAACCCTTAGCTCCAGTTCTTCTATATGTGTTCCTAAGATTTGCTGATCAGGAGAAAAGTCCAACACTTGTGAGGTGCACATGCAATACACAAACACCGAACACATATACTGATATGTTTTTTTTGCTTTGTGGATAAATATTTATTTGCCGTTCTTGTTTTCTCGCTAATTTATCTCATATATTTTGTATAGACCTATCACTATCATTATAACGGATTGGAACAATATCACGATCCTTCCAACATACTTGAGTACTATCACTATGACTCGAGATAAACATGTGAGTATTGTGAAATAAGTCGACCTATGTGTCGTTGCCTCGTTGGAGAGTTGTAAAAAAACTTGTATTTGAGTATTACGAAGTTCGCTGGTTGTTTGTTGCATGAGAATTGGAGTTTGTGGTTGCATATGTATGTTATATGTTATTTTGATGAACACATGTCGTGTGGATCAATTAATATTTACTGTGCAATGTGAATTGAGCAAACTACAAATAAATCTTGTCAAAATTTTCCATTTTTTGTAAAAAACAGTAAAAACCGGTTCGTTTCTCGATTAACCGGCGGTTTAGAGCGGTTTTTCGCCGGTTTTTCACCAATTTTTCGCCGGTAAACCGGTTCGAATTCAATTTGATTTGAATTGGTCAAACCGGTCGGTTTTTACCGGTTTACCGTTGGTAAACCGTTACCGGTGGGTAGCGGTTTTCGTATAGGAAACGGTTTTGTAAACAGTGCTCCACAGTGAGTGCCTACTGTTGGCTGATGCCATGTTCTACTACTCCAACTCCATAAATTAAAGTGGTCCTTTATGGTAATTTAGTGAGGCCCATATCTTGGGAGGACAAGATCTGGGTTCTGCTGGGCTACCTGCACCTGCACGAAAAGCTGCTCGATTTGTTGGAACAACCCTGTTTGGCTTCTGTCATGTACGGCCGCACTTACAGGCGCCGTCGTGACGCCAGGAGGGCTGCAGATCGCGCAGCCAAGGCAGGCGCCACAATCAGTGGCTAAGTTTAGAAAGATAAGGATTAGTTTCCCTCTTGCATGCCTTAATAATAGGAGGGATTGGTTAAGATTAGTTTCCTTTTCATATGCCTTAATAATAGGAGAGATTGGTTAAGATTAGTTTCCTTTTCATATGCCTTAATCATAGGAAAGGTTGGTTGAACCAGAGGCTATATATATGCCGTGTAATAGGCTGGGAAATAATCAAGAAAGATCAATTATCCAAAACTGCTCTTCTCCCTTGCCTCTCTCAAGCCACCGGTGAGGAATCTCTCACGGTGAAGGTCTGGAGCGCGACTACGAACTGCGTAGCCGCGGTCCAGCGACGTTGGGCGTCGAGGCGCTTGACAACCTGGTATCAGCGTCACGTCGATCCTCACCCACCCGCCCTTGCCCTTCCACGTCCACCGCCTCCACCGACCACTCCATCACCATGGCTGAGCCCACCATCAAGGACCTCATGGAGCTGATGCAGTTTTTCCAAACCGAGTTGGCTGCCGTGAAAGCCACCATAAAGGACAAATCGTCCTCGTCGTCCACCGACGGCGGCGGCGAACGCGAGGATCCCCCTCGTGTGGATCGGCCCCCCAGGTTCCAGAAGCTCGACTTTCCCCGGTTCGATGGCACCACCGACCCAATGCTCTTCATCAACAAATGCGAATCCTATTTTCGCCAACAGCGCACCATGGCGGAGGAACGCGTGTGGATGGCCTCTTATAATCTGGAGGACGTCGCGCAGCTTGGTTCATCCAGCTGCAGGACGACGAGGGCACACCATCCTGGGGGCGGTTCAAGGACCTCCTCAATCTTCGCTTCGGGCCACCACTCCGCTCAGCGCCCTTGTTCGAGTTGGCGGAGTGTCGCCGCACCGGGACCGTGGAGGAATACTCCAACCGGTTCCAGGCCCTGCTGCCGCGCGCGGGTCGCCTCACGGAGGGCCAGCGCGTCCAACTCTACACAGGCGGTCTCCTTCCCCCGTTGAGCCACGTCGTTCGCCTCCACAACCCGGAGACACTTGATGGGGCCATGAGTCTCGCCCGTCAGGCCGAGCAGCTGGAGTTGGCACGGGGACCGCCACCGGCCGCCAGGGGAGCCCCTCGCGCTCTTCCCCCAGCGTCGGCACCCAAGCAGCCGCTGCTCGCCCTCCCTGCACCACCCGCGGGCGCGCCCCAGCCGCGACCAGAGGGTCCGCCCTTGAAGCGGCTGTCACTGGAGGAACAGGCGGAACGGCGCCGCCTCGGCCTCTGCTTCAACTGCAATGAGCCGTACACCCGCGGCCACAACCGTGTCTGCCGCCGCATCTTCTACCTCCATGGCGTCGAGCTCACGGCCGCTGCCGAGGAACTCGCAGGGGACGACCCGCAGGACGGCGCCCCTGTCTTCTCCCTCAGGGCAGTCACTGGCATGCCCATCTGCAATTCCATGCAGGTGCGGGCCACCCTAGGCGCCACCACCCTCCTCGCGCTCCTGGACACCGGCTCCACGCATAACTTCATTGGGGAGGATGCCGCCCGCCGCACCGGCCTGCCGATCCAGCCGCGGCCGCACCTCACGGCCACTGTGGCCAACGGTGAACGCGTCACCTGCCCAGGAGTCATTCGCCGCGCCCAGGTCATCATCGAGGGCGAGCCATTCTTCATCGACCTCTTCGTCATGCCGCTCGCAGGGTACGACCTCGTCCTGGGGACTCAATGGATGGTCACCCTTGGTCGCATGATGTGGGACTTCGTCGACCGCTCTGTCTCCTTCCTGCACCAAGGCCGCCAGGTCTCCTGGTCGGACGTCGCCGACCGTCAGCATCCCCTGCTCGCCGCTACCACGACACCGAGCGCCCTCCTTGAGGAGCTCTTGCACTCCTTCGACGGGGTGTTTGCTGAGCCGGCGGGTCTGCCCCCGCAGCGAGCTCGGGACCACGCCATCGTCCTCAAGCCAGGCTCTACACCTGTGGCGGTCCGGCCGTACCGCTACCCGGTGGCGCACAAGGATGAGTTGGAGCGGCAATGCGCCGCCATGTTGGCCCAAGGCATCGTACGCCGCAGCGACTCGGCGTTCTCCTCACCGGTTCTGCTGGTCAAGAAGCAGGACGGGACTTGGCGGTTTTGCGTGGACTACCGCGCCCTTAATGCCCTCACCGTCAAAGATGCCTTCCCCATCCCCATCGTCGACGAGCTCCTTGACGAGCTGCATGGTGCGCAGTTCTTCACGAAGCTGGACCTTCGCTCCGGTTATCACCAAGTCCGGATGCGGCCGGCTGACGTGCACAAGACGGCGTTTCGCACCCACGACGGCTTCTACGAGTTCCTGGTGATGTCGTTCGGATTATGCAACGCCCCGGCAACCTTCCAGGCGCTCATGAATGACGTGCTCCGGCCATTCCTCCGTCGGTTCGTTCTTGTCTTTTTTGATGACATTTTGATTTATAGCAAGACCTGGGCAGATCACTTGCGCCACATCCGCGCCGTCCTCGACGAACTTCTCCGCCATGTCCTCTTCATCAAGCGATCCAAGTGCATCTTTGGGTCCCCATCGGTGGCGTACCTAGGCCACGTCATCTCCGCCCACGGTGTGGCCATGGACCCGACCAAGGTGCAGGCCATTCACGACTGGCCGACACCTCGGTCGGCGCGCGCAGTGCGTGGGTTTTTGGGCCTCGCTGGATACTACCGCAAGTTCGTCCATGACTACGGCAAGATTGCAGCACCCCTCACCGCGCTGATGAAGAAGGAGGGCTTCTCCTGGAGCGACGAGGCCCAGGCAGCCTTCCAGGACCTCAAGATGGCCGTGACCTCGGCTCCGGTTTTGGCGCTGCCGGATTTCACCAAAGCCTTCATCGTCGAGTGTGACGCATCCACACATGGCTTTGGGGCGGTCTTACTGCAAGAACATCATCCGATCGCCTACTTCAGCAGGCCAGTCGCCCCCCGTCACCGCGCGCTGGCAGCTTATGAGCGGGAACTCATCGGGCTGGTGCACGCCGTGCGACACTGGCGGCCGTACCTGTGGGGGCGCGCGTTCCTCGTCCGCACCGACCACTACAGCCTCAAGTTCCTCCTCGACCAGCGCCTTTCGACAATCCCGCAGCACCATTGGGTGGGCAAGCTCCTCGGCTTCGACTTCTCGGTGGAGTACAAGCCGGGCGCCACGAACACCGTCGCCGACGCGCTGTCTCGGCGCGACACCGACGCGGAAGGCTCGGTCTTGGTGCTGTCCGCGCCCCGCTTCGACTTCGTCGACCGTCTCCGTCAGGCTCAACTTCAGGATCCGGCCCTAGTCGCCATCCGGGATGAACTCGCGGCCGGCACAAGGGGCGCACCATGGTCGCTGCTCGACGGCATGGTGGCATACGCAGACCGGCTGTACATCCCGCCGGACTCCCCGCTGCTGCTAGAAGTGGTGGCCGCTACGCACGACGACGGTCATGAAGGGGTGCAGCGCACTCTCCATCGCCTCCGCCGCGATTTCTTCTTCCCCGCCATGCGCCGTGTGGTCCAAGACTTCGTCCGCGCCTGCGCTACGTGCCAGCGCAACAAGTCTGAGAACCTACACCCGGCGGGCCTGCTGCTGCCCCTGTCCGTTCCCCAGGCCGTGTGGTCCGACATCGGCTTGGATTTCATCGAGGCGCTGCCCCGCGTTGGGGGTAAATCAGTGATCCTCACCGTGGTCGACAGGTTCAGCAAATATTGTCATTTTCTTCCTCTGGCTCACCCCTACAGTGCTGAGTCTGTGGCCCAGGCATTCTTCGGCGAGATCGTTCGCCTCCATGGGATTCCTCAGTCCATGGTGTCGGACCGGGACTCCGTGTTCACCTCGGCGTTCTGGAAGGAGTTAATGCGCCTCACAGGCACCAAGCTGCACATGACGTCCGCCTTCCACCCGCAGTCTGATGGCCAGACGGAGGCGGCCAACAAAGTCATCGTCATGTACCTCCGGTGCTTCACTGGGGACCGGCCCCGTCAGTGGCTACGTTGGCTACCGTGGGCAGAGTACGTCTACAACACGGCGTACCAATCATCACTCAGGGACACTCCTTTCAAGGTGGTTTACGGCAGGGATCCTCCCTCCATCCGTTCTTATGAGCCTGGCGATACCCGGGTGGCGGCGGTGGCCAAGACAATGGCTGAACGCGAGGAGCTCCTAGCGGATGTTCACTACCGTCTGGAACAAGCCCAGGCCGTCCAGAAGAAGTTCTACGACCGCCTGCACCGACCGGTCTCCTATACCGTGGGCGACTGGGTGCTGCTGCGCCTGCGTCATCGGGCAGCCTCCTCCCTTCCCCACGCGCCCAAGGGCAAGCTGAAGCCACGCTTCGTCGGGCCGTATCAAGTCACAGAGCTCATCAATCCGGTGGCAGTTCGCCTAGCGCTACCGCCGCGTGCCAAGTTGCACGATGTCTTCCACGTCGGTCTTCTCAAGAAGTTCGTCGGCGCCCCACCAGCTACACCACCTCCTCTTCCACCCACTCACAATGGGGCGGTGATCCCAGAACCGGAGCAGGCTGTTCGGTACAGGTTGGCCAGGGGTATTCAGCAGGTGCTCATCCGCTGGAAAGGGCAGGCCACTACTGATGCTACATGGGAAGATGTCGCCGACTTCCGCGACAAATTTCCCCATTTTCAGCTCGAGGACGAGCTGATCGTCGAGGGGGGGAGAGATGTCATGTACGGCCGCACTTACAGGCGCCGTCGTGACGCCAGGAGGGCTGCAGATCGCGCAGCCAAGGCAGGCGCCACAATCAGTGGCTAAGTTTAGAAAGATAAGGATTAGTTTCCCTCTTGCATGCCTTAATAATAGGAGGGATTGGTTAAGATTAGTTTCCTTTTCATATGCCTTAATAATAGGAGAGATTGGTTAAGATTAGTTTCCTTTTCATATGCCTTAATCATAGGAAAGGTTGGTTGAACCAGAGGCTATATATATGCCGTGTAATAGGCTGGGAAATAATCAAGAAAGATCAATTATCCAAAACTGCTCTTCTCCCTTGCCTCTCTCAAGCCACCGGTGAGGAATCTCTCACGGTGAAGGTCTGGAGCGCGACTACGAACTGCGTAGCCGCGGTCCAGCGACGTTGGGCGTCGAGGCGCTTGACAGCTTCTTCTCTTGCTTCATACACCCTCTCTGGGCTCTGGATTACTTTGCCAACTAATAGCATTTTTACATGTTCCAGCAAAGCAAATTATCCATTACTAAGAGAACATCAGCATGTTGTTCACAGCAGGGCAATATGTAAAGCAATGATATATCGCTAACTGCCGTTTCGAAATTCCTTTCCGTTGCTTCTCAAGCAATTTTCTCGTGTATGCTCAGGCATTTATGTTGGAGGAAGCAAGGTGGTCCATTTTACGCGAAAGAAAGAAACCGAAAGTTCAGATTCATCAGACTTCACCTCCAGCTTAATCCCAGAGGTTCCGTCAGAGTGCCCAACATTCCCTGACTGTGGATTTCAGCTGCCCAGCAGTGGCGTCGTCCTCACTTGCTTGGACTGTTTCGTCCGCAGTGGCTCCCTCTACTGCTTCGAGTATGGAGTGCCATCTGCGGTTTTCCTTGCAAAGCTTCGTGGGGGCACCTGCACCACTGCCGAATCAGACCCACCAGAGGTTGTCGTCCATCGAGCCATGTACCTGCTCCAGAAGGGCTTTGGAAATTACGATATCTTCGAGAAGAACTGTGAAGACTTTGCACTCTACTGCAAGACTGGGCTTCTACCGGTCGAGGATCCTGGCATTGGGACTAGTGGGCAAGCTTCTTCTGCCATAGGTGTGCCGTTGGCAGCTCTTCTGTCCACCCCGTTCAAGCTTCTGGCTGCTGGCCCATTTGGAATGGCCACCGTCACAGCTGGGATGTACTGTGCTGGCAGATACATTACCGACATAGGAGTAAGGAAGGACGTAGCAAAAGTTGAGGTGGAGAAATTGTCATCACACCCCGGTTTCCACCTTGTCGAAGACGAAGGATCAGTTAACAAGCGGTCAGAAAAGCCGAAGTCCTTGCTCCCTATGAAGAGGAAACGAGAAAGGTGAGTGTGAAACACAGCGTTGGGGTGGGTGGTTGGGTGGGTGGGGCGTACTACACTGCCCTTCAAGTTGGTGCCGAGTTGTGGATAATTTGGGATATAGTATATGCTCCACTGTAATAAGACTGGATGGTATAGATATCTGTCTTCAGAATGTGCTCTAATTGGGTTAGGCGCACCCCTCACATGGTCAATTGTAACTCATAAATTTAATCATCAAACCACTATATAATGTAGATTTTGTTCTATGTTGTTTTCCAGTCTTGTGCTGCAATTAATAATAGTTATAGTATTCTTTATTACTGATCTGGGAGATCACCGTATCTCTAGTTACTCGGTAGGGCAAACTGTCGGCAATGTTTCTTCCGTATGACCTTACCTTATGATTGCTGAATGACTACTTGTTCAGATTCTACTAGTCGACTATATATATGTAAGTCACGTCCAAAACTTACCGCACCTTTTTTTTTTGTGCATGTGGGTGTAATTCTGTTACGACATGGCGAAGATGCTTGTTGTTTCCTATGGAAATTACTCTACGTCCATGGCTACATGAATGCCTGTCCCTTTGTGTTCTGTTCTGCCTTTAATCATTGATCTGGTAGGGTAGGCCTCGACGACACCTACGGCCTACCCCTGTTTTTCCGTTGTTTTTTCACCGATCTGGATCAAAAGGCTCGACAAGCTACGTCCTGAGATCTGGGCGTAGATTTGAGCTACAGAAAAGCGCCGGTGCCTGTCTGGACGGCTGTACAGAGATGCTCAGAAAAATAACGCCTGTAACTGCGGCGGTGTGCTTCCTTGTCAATTTGGTCTGTTTGACTTGCAACTTTTCATCTGTACTGCTGTGTGAGACTGTGAGTACGTATGCTTCTTGGCACGTGAGTGCTTTTTTTAAACGAGCTAGCACTGATATAGAAGAAAATTACATATACAGTCTTGGGAGACCAACAGGAGAAAAAAAAAAGAACATGTGACAAATACGTATACTTATACTTTCTGCGGCCGGCCAACAAAGCACAAGCACGTGAGCGTTGCCGTGCATTTTATATGTTTGAACATGTGAGAACCAACACCTAGAAGATTATGCACTTCTTCTTTTTAACCGTTCCTTCTTTCCTTTGTTAACGAACATGTGGTAAATCAAGTACGTTTCAGATCCGCTATTATCAGCAAGCATAAGATTGGATGGTACACAAGCGAGCCCTGCGGAGACGGCCATGTCCGTGCAATTGGGAATCATCATACATCTATATGAATCTGTCGCAAAGGCAGCTGATCGATCCACTCCGCCCCGCGGGATGCAAAGCCGGAACGGCATCGCCAACGTCACCGTCAGGAGACTCCATGGTGGCGCGCCGGCCGCCGGCGAAATGTCCCCGCCGGCCGGGAAGGCCGTGGACGGCGCCGGCTGGTGCCGTCATGGGTTATTACCCGTCGGATGGTAGTCGTGCTACTAACATATAGTAGCGCGGTAGTACTGTATCTAATATTCTAATGTCGGTTTCCAGGTCGCAATGGCTGCCTCATTTGAAAATGAGAAAATCTCTTCAATGCCATCTAAACTTATATTAATCTCTTCAATGTCATCAGATTTTGTAGCTTTCCTTCAATATCATCAATCCCTTAAATGTCATTGCCGTTAGTTTCAAGCTAACACCGTTAGTTCTATTTAAAGCAAATCTCTCCAATGCCATCAAAATCTATATCAATCCCTTCAATACTACTAAAAATTGATTTGATCACTTGGTCAGCGTTAAGGACATATGCACTGGTTTCTTCAGTAGAAATACTATATCTATCTGAACTGAAGATGGGAGAGTCAAGGTTTCAATCGCACTCGCACGTCTTCAGTCAATACGTCGCTCAAGTATGTCGGATAACCAACGTGCTTAACTTTATATCACTCTGCACAAGCCGTTTCTGCCATGTGGATGCTACGCACATCACTCACTCCCATCCACAAGTGCACAAGCTAGCTTGCTGCAAGGTAAGGTGGTTGGGGTTACTGATACTTGAGTATCAGCTGCTGCCTGCCTGCCCGTGCTGTAGCCCTCCCTGCCCACGCGGTCTGCCTCCATCACCACCGTCCTTGCATCCACGGCTTGCTGCATTGGCCGCTCCATTGCCAGATGAGAGTCCCAGGGACTTGAGTATCCTTCCGCTGCTACCTCCTCATCTCCCAGGGACTCGTCTCGACGAAGTATCCAGCAACACTTGAGTTGGCCCCCAGGCTGCCACACGCATTCTCGAATGCAGACACTTGAATCAATAATCGTGTTGGTGAACAGTGATGCGAAGAGGAAGCTGAGAGAACTTGCTGATCTACCGTCTCCCATTCTACCGTTCTACGTACGCCGGTGTTAGTGATCAGATCAGACGAGTTTCTGGTGCCGTAGAGATGGACCTGGAGCTGAGCGCTGCTACCTATGGCATGTACCGTAACGCAACGCCGCGTCCAACTGGCGCACTGTTGCATCCGCCGGAACGCAGCGCGGTACGGCATGGACCAACGGCAACGACACAGTGTCAGCAGACAACCTGTTGAAGAGGTTCACCAACCTGATGGAGTTTTGCGGGAAGCTGGACAAGGTGAGATGAGCCAAGATGACGCTGAAGCTGGAGATGTCAGGCTGGCTGGACCGTCGTACTCGCAGTCCCAATACACGATATCCGTTGTCTGGGTGGACGCGCTGAGTGAGCCGTCATGTAAAGGACAACTTAAATACCGAGAACGAGAGTTAGAGAAGTAAGAAAGAAACTAAGTATGTGTCCGTGTGTTGCAACGGCGTACAAAATATTCGACAAAATGTGAGTGTTAAAGCAACTCCAACAAATGTCTCAAATAGGGTACATCTTGCTTAAATTATATATCACACAGGTATAGCACAAAGTGAGTTTTGTGGGTATCTATATATCACACAAGTACACCTTGCTACGGTATATATATCACACAGGTACACCTTGCTTAAATTAGATATTTGATCGATCTATCTTTTGTATAACACAAAGAAACATGAGCTGCAGAGGTAGAGGATGGGTGCTTTAACCCAAACGACCACGGTTCAAACCTTAGCATCCATCATTTTTTCAACAAACAACTAAAAAAGATGTACTCGTGACAACAGTGTCAAATGTAAAATTATACAAACATTTTCTTTTGATGGATATTATGTGCACAAATCCACTCGAGAGTGTCAGCACATTAAAAATAGTATTTATATATATAGTCAGATTAATTAAAACCCCACAAATGGTAACCAAGCCTACAAAAATCCCCAAGGAATAGCAGATTATATACGCTTCTTGGTATAATTGGGCAAATAGAGATAAAATATCATCTTCTATGTGCATTGAGAATTAGTATAAAACATAGATACAGAACAACAAACATCAATATGATATGTAAAATTTGTACGACAAAATATTATAAATGTATTATTGCTATAAATACGCCAACTCAAATAGAATGAACTGATGCCGAACAAACATTATAATATCGTACAAATTATTTCTAAAGAATCAATATAGAATTTTGAATGATAGACAAATATATCGACAACACACTAATCTAAATTTTTTTAGCGATATTGATAAGTCAAAGTTGTATGTTTGCAAGGATGACATATCAACATGAATTGTCATCGTAACTTAATAGATCACTTAATAGATCGATCACAAAGTTACTCCCAAGAATCTTTACATCCTACATACATCATAGGATAAGGGAATTCAATAGCTTCATTCAACATAATATGACATAGTTCATACAAACTGCATCAGACATCATAATTCATACAAACAGCTTCAAACAACATCAATATGAATTGCATCATACAAACTATGTCCAGGACACAGTTCATACAAATACCTTCAAACATCACTATGAACTGCATCATACAAACTATGTCACTACATTAACATTGTACACAGTTTATAATCGAGGACTACACCAAACTCTAGCACAAGAGTGAATCTAGGTCCAAACCTTCAACAATAACTTAAAGGGCTTCGCGCAGTTCCTTCACCTCTATTGCACTCAATGCCTTTCGTGGGTGCAGATTCTCCTTGCAGATATAAATGAGATGCTTGGAGGTAACCTGCATGATGCTAATGGCCTTGTCGACAATTTCATCCGGCTAGATCACCTGCAACAAAAACACTCATGTCAGTTAGGGACACCAAACAGAGACCATCAAAACTAAACTATCCATGAGCTGATGCCTGTCATATGCAGACCACACGCTGAAAACAAAACACTCATCATAGTCCCTGATGATTGATCACAAAAACAGACAGACAAATATCAGTTAGAGGCTGTGCAAAGCATATGCACACCATATAGAGACTACACCCAAACACTTACCAGTATGTTGATGGAAATACTATGTGTGCAAAGATCAAAGTTAACTATAGCCAAGATTGCTATAATGGCATTCATGATACATCAGTGGGCACCTAGAAGACATTGATATAATTAAGACACTCACCATACTATTAGTAGGCACCAATTTTCAACTTGCTCCCCTCAATAGAATAGTACATGGCTTTAGATCTTTATAGTCAACAATAAAGGAAAAGAACTCATCACCTATCTTCTTATCCTCAAACGTGCCAGCTCATGTTCCCACATCAGATTATTGGAGCTCCTCCGCGCTGTTCACTATATCAGTGGGCAATTGTTTGTTATTATGCTTGGCAATTAGAAAGTGTGCTACAGATTTGTACCCAAACATTCCTCAGCCTTTTGAAAGAAGCATGGTCCTCAGCCTTTTCAACTCACTCTTTCTCCCGCTTCAAACATTCCTCAGCCTTTTGAAAGAAGCATCGGCCTTTAAGAAATAGCCACACATAAATACAGATTGAAACATACATAAACCTTCTCAATTCTAGGTACCTTAATAATGTAATCTAGGCATGGTCCTCAAGAATCCACCTTTGAGCCTTGACAGAGCAGTACTCTGTAGTATCCTTGAGTAAGAAATCTTCAAAGTCATTCTCGAAACACTCCATTTGACCTAACCTAATTTTAATAAAAATATCCAAGACATTCTTCAACAGAGCCCGATCAATCTGTTCATCCTCAAGTTCTATGGCTATCCCTTAAAAGTGAAAATATCAGTTTCTCAAATAGATGAATCTTAGGGACATATGCAATCAGAGAATTGGCCACTAATGCACACAAAAATGAAGATTTGCCACATGCAAGAGATAATACCAGTATGGTCCTTACTATATCATTTGTGGATCTTTATGAATTCATATTTAAATTTGCTAAAGGATTTGCTTTGTACTGAATGGAGTTAGATCTATCATTTGTTGTAGCGGTGGTAGAAGCATATCGAGTCAACATTATGGTGATGGAAAGGCCTTGGTAGGTACAAGCAGCTCACGGGCGGCGCTACCAAAATCAGGTGAATAGTCATACGAAAATATATCCATCTTCATCACAGGCTGCTAGGAACACAAGTAAATATTCATTGTTACAAAAGCAGCTATTTGAGATATACATGTTTTCAGGGAACACAATACATTCAAATTTACTGTTCGAATTTCAGTATTTCCCATACATCATATCTTTGTAGTCACTCAGGCTATAGCTAGGCACAATAGATGACCTATAGGTAGAAACAAAAAATCACAGAAAACATAATGTAGCAAAGTGGATGCATAGTCTTGATTTATAATCAACATTAAAACATATTTACTCATTTTGTGTTATGTTTTACTCAATTTGGTTTGGACATTGCATTCCGGACTACAAAAATACTTGTGGTGAGAAAAATAAACAATAACCCGCGATGTATAGGGGAATATCCATTGCCCCTTTTTGATACCCAATGTCATACCTTACCTGTCTTTTTGGGGCAGTTAATTGAATGCAGCAGAGGGGATTCCATAGTCTTCATCTGAAATCACCATTAGAACATATTTACTTGTTTTGTGTTCATTTTACTCATTTTGGTTTGGACATTGCATTGTGGACTACAAATATACTTCTGCTCAAACAAAAAAACAACATGTCATTATGTTTGGGGGCATGACCATTGCCTCTTTGTAATACCCAATGTCCTTTGTTAGCTTCTACAAATATACTACAGCCTCTTTGTAATACTTCTACAAATATACTACAGGATCGAACAAGGTCAGTTTAATGCATATACACAGAGCACATGTACTTTGTCTTTAAAGTATATGATTTAAACTCTTCCTTTTGCATATCTACATACAACTACAAGCAAAAACTAAGCAGCTGCTATTCCCAGCAAAGACTTTCAAAACAAACAAACAGAACAGGGTTATCCGAGTCAGCCATTTCCTGGTCAGTAGAGGGTAGGGAGCAGTAGGTCCATTGTTGGAACCTGGAGTCAATGTGACCGTCTAGTTCCGTGAGCAGATTGTTTATTTTACCATAGCAGATTGTCCATTTTACCATTCATACTTAGACTGTTCATTTTACACCTATTTTGCTAACTACGCAGAGCACAGGTATGTTAAGAGCCCAACAAAAACATACTTTCCATTGTTTCTAGTAAACTTATGCTATATGTAACACATGTATAGACTCAAAACACTATGAAAGCACTCACTCTATCTAGAAATGAACCCAGTGTGTTAAAAAAGAAATCAACAACCCAGACTAACCAAGGCAGAAGCATATTGTGCAGATATTTATGTCAGTTTTCATTGGACCCCAGTGTGTTTAATTATATGTCAGTTAAGTATTGTCTGTTGGTAAAAACAGAACACCTTCAAGCAAAAATAAACACAAAAAACATATGACCTAGAGTTGTGTAGTGCTTCACTATTTTTATAGTGATTAAGAGTTGTGTAGTGATTCACATGGCAGAACATATTGGGCTACTGCTATGAGTTCTAGTGAATTTATATGCTCACTACGCACAAAATTATTTTCCCCAACCCAAGAGCCGCATTATCCAAAACCACCCGTGCGATTTCTTGATTCATATAACCCCAATTCTCGCCAAAAGCATAGCACAACGTGAATTTGAAGAGATAACAGAAAGGGGCAACGGGGTCTGGGTACGTCTGAAAAAGGATAATCAATATTTGAGCTTTATGCTGTCATGACAAAACTAATAGATAAAATACTTGAAATGTCAATCTATATAAAACACCACATAATTTAATGAATCAGAAAATGATAAGACATTGCATTGAATGATAGTTTGAAATTTGAACATACCTCTTCAGGTGGGTCATAATATATACCATTGTATGGTATTTCACCTGGAACCTTCACAGAAAACTTGATGCATGCAGGAATAGATCCCTTCACACCAGATGGTGTATCCATTTGTATCTAGAAACAATTGGGAGAAAAAAGAAATCCCTTTAGCAGACACAATCGGAAGAATGCTTTCACTCCCAAACTAACCAATCAGAAAATCTACCTTTACACGTGCATTGCTACGGTGTCTATATAACATAGGTAAACCTGTTATGTATCGTGTGTCACGCAATAAGCGTGTAGATATGTTCTCCTTTCGTTCCTCGCTTGCTCCAGAGGTGCTAGTTGTTGATACTGGTAGCATATCAAGGCGTGCGTCACGCAATAAGCGCGCAGATATGTTCTAGATACAAATGCTTATAGAGTAGTAGGAGATACCTGGGTGTGATGGGTTCGTCTCCGGTGCAGCAAATGAAATTGTCTATTGCCAGTATTCTAGAAACCTAGCACCGAGCAGGATGGGGGTTGGTGTGGCTGCCATGCTGACACAGAGCACACATGAGAACATATGCATAAAGAGGATGTTGGTAAACCAAAGCTGATGTCTATGATTCTCCAAGGCAAACAGATGAAAATAGTAGCTGGTGTCATGTATGATATAGCACCATACATTTAATTTCTTTTTTAAGTGGAAAATGAGGACACGAAAGACTACAGTTAAATCTAAAATAAGGCGTGCGTCACGAACCCAATAGACAATTTTCAGTTGAGTGCTTGCACTTGCAACTGAACCACCTGATGATAACTTAATGAAGAAGAAATCACCAATCAGAAGGACGTGGAAGTTCATCACAAAGTGATGTGGAGGAATATTGTGGGGCAGCTACGGTTGTAGAGGTCAAAACTGTTTGATTCTAAAAGGAAACATATATTTTAGTAGAATAGAGATGTCGTGCTTAAACTTAGCTGATAATGCAATTTCAAACTATATTGTGTATTCGATGCCCAGGGGCAACCAGTGATGGACCCAACTGAAAATATAGGTGAGGAGAGAGATGACAATCAAAACAATAATTAAAAAAATATCTCGCACTTGAGTGCCATATATTTACTCGAATAAATTAGAAGAAAAACGAGTGTTTAAATGGCATAGGTGAAGATGGACTGCTGGTATTTCTCAAAGAAGAGTAAACAATAAAAGACCAACCTGTAACTAAAAACACAAGAATTATTACTGACTAAATAATGACATTAGATATCTGAAATAGTGTATTATTCAAATACATATACCACTACTAAACTACTATGCATCAACCCGAATGGGCCTAGGCAAGTGAATTCTGCGATCTTCATGGCTTTGGAATCTCTTCTTAAATTGGTATATGTATTTTCATCGCCTTGCACAAAATTGAAGTGGGGTAGGGAACACCGGGTCTTAGACTCAGGCAGAAATTACTCAATGGGAGAAAGAGGGAAATAGGCATCTGCCTATTGCAAGATTTTAATGAGGGCAGAGGAGCATGCAGATCTCAGGACGCCAGAGGTCAACAACCATCAACAGCATGTAGTGCTTAGGAAAGGTGGATTCATTGCCACATACAAGGACAAGCGACTGTAGAATCATAGGTTAGAAAGTGTGGGAGCCTTGGAGGCAACCAAAGCCCTAATTTGAAGGATTGTGCCTACGGACCATTGCATCGGTGATTTGTGAATGAGGGTGATCGAAATCGATAGATCATGTTGTTGGAGTTGGCCACAGAAGCAGGACCTGTTTGGTTGAGCTGTGCTGTGGGGAAATGTTGTTGTTGCCTGTAAAAAGGCTGTTGTGATGTGGCATCTGTAAGAAAACTGAAAGTTGTTTGGGTGAAATAAGTATAAAATATACCTCTTATTTTTATATCTTTTCAAACAACTATGAAACAACACATTATTCCACCTAAGTCGAAAAGCAGAAAGTCAAAAGTCTCCTCTCCTACAATTTCTGACTTGGCCAGCGCACAACAGCTAGTTCAATTGAACCAGAGCGCTTTATAGATAGAACAAAAATATATATTGTAGAATAGAACCACAGAAATCCATCGAGAAACAACCGAGAAGACCTGTAGCTGCGAGGAAGAGAGAACTCAGTGGTGAAGAGGGAAATCACCATGCTGGACCATCTCGTCGGGCTGCTGAAGCTGCGCGTGGTGAGGGGGGTGAACCTCGCCGTCTGTGACCTCCGATCCAGCGATCCCTACGTCGTCGTTCACATCGGCAAACAGGTCCCACTCCTCCTCGCACTCCGTGGCTTCGGCCATCTCCACTAGCGCGACGAGATCTGCTAACCTCCGTCCTCTTCTCCGCCTACAGTACCTCCTACCCCAATTGAAATGTTGCAGCCTGTTCCAAGCCCAAATCATCAGAAACAGTCCCACAAAGATAATGCAAAGAGCCGCATAGCTGCTGAAAGATTTAGTTCAGCTTGCCAGCAAAACTTTGCCTTTAAAACTTTGCCAACAAAGGTAAATACACTATCCTTGTAAAATGATCCAAAATTTGAAGTAAAACAAAAAACACACTAACCACATTGTCATTGTCGGCAAAACTTTGCCTTTAAAAATTTAGTTCAGCTTGCCAGCTACTTATTTTTTAACTGAAAGCTTTCCATGCATTTATGTTATCGCCATTTTCGTTTCTTTCACATTTCTTTCAGAAGTCTTACCGCCAGGCACCAAAGCTTCAGAGTCTTTGACTCTTTGTTGTTACTACTACAAGTAGCATGTAATAAGCACATTGGTAGATATCAGTAACAATAGTATCGCAGCATTTTGACCACATCGGTTTAATTCGTCTCCTGAAATTCTAAGGTATTAACCAATTGCAGATTTACATGTATAGTACTACCGATTGCAATGCGGCCCAAACAACATAATGGAGCGACGTTGGTATAATAAGTGCGTGCAATTCTGGCATTGGTAGGCACCTTAGCGTCGTGGAAGTTGATGAAGACCTTGTCGGTGCCCTCCTGGAGAACGAAGCGGGCGATAGCCATCTTGTGATAGCCATCTTGTGTTTCAGGCCTTATTCTTCTGGTTGACGGAAAAAGCTTTTCTTGCCATCAGTTGCATAGGTCTGAGAACGAAGCAAGCATCACATATCCGGCCCCATTCCTCACTCCTCTAGCTCCTCTGTATGGAACAAAATCTTTCTGCCCGATCTTGGCTTTCTTGGCCAATTGCTTGCGATTGCAATCAGTCACACCGGACAGCAGATCACATCTGCGCCTCTGACAGTGGGGGGTGCCCAGCAGGTGTCGTTCGTCCACTGAATTAAGCTTGAAAAAGTTTCAGCAAACTTTCTGAAATCAGCGAGGGCAGCGTCGTTTTAGACATATTTCTCCACATCCACACACCACTGACGTACGACAGTGCCGCCTCACATCAGGACCTGCACTACACGATCGATCGTCGTGCTTCTAGATCTAGAAGTGAAGCGAACCCGCCCGACAGCCCGGCATCCTCCTCCACCTCCTCCTCGACAGCCATCACCTCCTCGCCATTCCCTTCGCCTTTGCCTTTGTCGACGTCTTCTTCTTGTGCTGCTTCTTATTGGTGTAGAACTCGGAGGAGTCCGACGAGAAGCTTCGCGACGAGGAGAAGAAGGTTTCCGCCGCCGACTCGCCCGGCCTCTTGCTGCCGCGGCCGACGGTGCGGTCGTCGTCCTCGCCGTCGCTGTTGAAGACGTCGGTGTCGCCGTCGTCGTCGGAGCTGCTGAAGCCGTAGGGGTTGGACAGCAGCAGCTTCATCCTGCTGTCGTTCTTGCTCCGGCCACCGACCCGGTGGCCGTCTAGCTCCTCTGTATGGAGCGCGAGGCTAACAGCGCGACGATAGGTGGAGCGTAGGCGCAGGAGCGAGGCTGGGTGAGGCTTGGGGGTGGAGGTCGATGGGAGGGAGAGGTGGGAGAGGGCGACAGCAAGGGAGGAGACGAAGAGCGCCATGCTTCGGACGGCGGGGATGCGGGCACCAATGCTGGAATCGCAGGGGAGGGTAGAGGATGGGGAAGGGGCCTCCTCGCTCTCGGCCCCCATCGCCGCCACCGTCTACCGCTGTCAGGGATGCGGGGCAGGGTGCGGCCGCGGCAGCGGTAGAACAATGGGGTGTGGACGCCTACAATAGCTACATAATTAGTAGTAGAGATTAACAACAGCCATTTCCTATTCCTTCCATTCATTTCCTTCGTAGTTAGTTGGTAGATAGTTACAAGTGGTATCGGCTTTGTTCATCCTAGGCACAACTGTTTCCTTCCCTCACCGATGGCAAGTTCGGGGGATTCGAGCATTGCTGGTGCGCTTGAAGCGCAGGCGCAGACCATGGCCGCCCAAGCTCGGCTACTGAAGCAGATCTGTGACTGCCTCGACGCGCAAGACTACCATTGGGAGACGCTTGAGAAGATGGTGGCGGGTAACATCGCTTCTATCGGCACCTTAGCGACCAAGCTGCAAGTGGTGGAGGTTCCTGCTGCTGTTCGCGCGGACATGGCTCGGTCGTTGTCGCATCAGGTGGAGACTCAGGTGGGGGAATTTCAATCTCTGACGTGGGAGCGCATTGATGCCGTCGATGAGGCCTTATCTAGGCGTGTGGCCAACCTTGAATCGGCTACGGCGGTTCTGGAGTCTTGGAGGCCATACGTCGAGCACTCTGTGGGCGTCGCCCAAGCCAGCATGGAGTCTCTTCGTGCGGAGGTCGCACGTATGTCCGGACCCTGGGGGCGACCGCACCACGCATCTCCTCCACGTCGATCGGATGCATCGGTTCCATACATACCACCGATGGCGCATCCGTCTGCTCCTCGGATGAACGTCGACGCGCCACGCGGACATCGTGATGCTTACCACCACCGGGAGGAAGGCCCTGGGTATCCCTATACTCACGGCTTACTCCCGCACAATGGTATGAACACTAGTCCTAGTTTTTTCTCTCAAAATTTTCAGTCCAGTACGCATGATGTTTTTGGGGGGAACTGCTTTGGATACGTACTCGGGGTCTCTTGGTAATCTGCCTAAGATGCCATTTCCTGGGTTTGATGGCGACAATCCTAAATTGTGGCAGTCGCGTTGCGAAGATTACTTTGCTATGTATTCTGTACACCCTAGTGTGTTGATCAAAGTGTCTAAGATGAATTTTACTGGGCCAGCATCACGATGGCTTCAATCCATTGAGCATCAGTTGCCATATCTCACATGGCCTGATTTTTGTCACATGATTGGGGACCGTTTTGGCAAAAATCAGCATGAACTTCTTATTAGGCAGCTATTTCACATTAGACAAAATTCTACTGTCACTGAGTATGTTAGAGATTTTTCAGCTGATAGATCAATTGCATGCATATAATCCTCATGATGGTCCTCTTTATTATACCACTCGCTTCATTGATGGTCTTCGTGATGATATTAAATCAGTAGTAATTGTGCAACGACCTAGAGATTTGGATACTGCGTTCATTTTGGTGCAATTGTAAGAGGAAGTCAGTGACAAGAAGAAAGACAGTCGCAGGATGGAGATGTCATCTTACTCTTAGTCTTCCTCCAAAGGTCCTTTGCCTTCTCGTCAGTTGCCGAATGCCAAGATTGCTGACTCTCCTACTACTGCTGAAAAGACCACTCAAGATAAGCTGACTTTGTTGTTTGCATATAGGAAAGCTAAAGGCCTTTGTTATAAATGCGGTTTGCAATATGCCAAGGGACATCGTTGTCCTGACACAGTCCAGTTACATGTGGTGGATGAAATGTGGAAGTTACTGGATCTGTTTGACCAACAGGAAGATGATATATCTTAGTGACAGGGAACATGGAACAACGGCGCGTACCGCGTTCCGCGAACTTCGTCCCGAAACGAGGAACAGGAACATTGCGGAACATTTCAAGAAACGGTCGTGAAACGTAGCTTATCAAAGTTTGGAACACGTACCTTGAGGAAGCCGCGCCGCGCGCTGCCGTCGTCCGACTCCGGCCGTCGCGCTGGGTGATGCGTCGTCCGGTCGCCCGTCGCCGCGCTTGGATGTTATGTTGCGCTGGGACGCGCTGGGACGTGCTGGGACGATGCGTCGTTCGGTGGCCGCGCTGCCGTCATCCGACCGCCATGCTAGGACCGACCGCCGCAGCCAAACTCGTTCGCTTGACCGTTCGCGCGTCGTCCGTGGAAGAGGAAGGGGAAGAGGAAGGGGGAGAGGAATCGAACCGCGTGGAAGAGGAGCCTCTGAAGTCTGAACCGCGTGGCCGCCCGTCGTCCGTGGAAGAGGAGTGGACTGGCTGCCCGTGGAAGAGGAAGAGGACCACTCTGTTCGCGCATCGTCGGTGGAAGAGGAAGCGTAGGGTTAGGAGGTCGCTCGCCGCGTTGCAGTGGGGAAGAGGAAGAGGAATGGACTGGGACTGCCGGTCGCCGCCTCGTAGGAAGCTAAAGCGTTGTACTTGGACGCGTACTGGCTGTTTCGCCATTATTTAAATATACCTCCTCAATTCATCGATGCACAGTGCCACAGCAGCCCAACTCAAAGTCTGAATACCGCAGTCGCAGACATGGTTTTCGGTTCTTCAAGCAAAAGAAAGCGTGCAGATGAAAAAGAAGATGATGATGTGCAAGTTGTCCAAGAGGTGCCTGTAGATATCCAAGATGGTGAAGCAGACAGCGGTGACGAAGATGGGGCTACGGCTGCGGCTACTGGTATGAGACATCCACTACTAGATGAAATTAATATTATTGGTGTTCTGAGTGAAAAAATGTTGGTGGAACAAAGGAGTGGCAGTGTAAACATTGTAAGAAATCGTACAAAGGTAGTTTAACTAGAGTTCGTGTTCATTTGCTTGGTCCAGTACCTGGTAAAAAGGCACAAATTGCACGTTGTATGTCAATGCAAAACGATCCCAACAAGAGCAAAGCTTTGCGGGAAAAGGTGAAAGAAGCTGATAGTAAAAGATATCATATGAGATCAACATCAGGGACGTCGACTCCGAATCCGTTGGCAAAATTGTTTGGAGTAGCCCAAAGCGAATCTGTCGATATGGAAATTACCAAATTTTTATGTGCCAACGGTATTCCATTCAATGTGTTGAGGAGCCCTCAATTTTCACAAATGATAATGGCAATAAAAAATGGTCCAAAAGATTATAAAGGTCCGTCGAGTGAAAAGGCAAGGACAACTCTCCTAGATGCATGCAAGAGAAGTGTGGAGACCGACTTAGCACCACTTAAAAGTACATGGTAAGTTCTTAATTTTATTGCCTTTTCATTGTATGATTTTTTTCCAAAAACTCACTTTTAATCATGCATTAGGTTGACACAAGGTGTTTCGGTTGTGTCCGATGGATGGACGGATATAAAAAACAAGCCCCTAATCAATGTGATTGCATCAAACAGTCGAGGTTCATGTTTCTTTTATGCAGAAGATTTCTCTGGAGTTGAAAAAATAGGTGAAGCTATTGCACAATATCTCTTGAAGGCTATTGATGAAATTGGACCAGGAAATGTCCTTCAAGTGGTAACGGACAATGCTGCTAATTGCAAAGCAGCTGGAAAGGAAATTGAAAAGGTAAGTCACATATTTTGCCCTTCAAGTGTTTTTATCTTGGATTTTCCCTAATCATATTTTGTTTGATTACAGGTGCATAAGCACATTTTTTGGGCCCCATGCGTTGTTCACACGCTAAACCTTATATTCAAGGATTTTGCGGTGAAATTTCCATGGATGCTTGACACATATAAGACTGGAAAAGCAATTGAAGTTTTTTTCAGAATCATTGCCATTGTTTGGCAATGTTTAGAACCAACTCTCGTATGGACCTACTTAAGGTGAAAAAAACTCGATTTGCTTCACATTACATTTTGCTTCAAAGACTCATAACATGTAGAGAAGCAATTGCCACCACAGTAGTCACAAGGCAGTGGAAAGATTGGGTAAATACTTGCACTAATGATGTGAAGCACCAAGTGAAAGTCGCCTAGAGGGGGGTGAATAGGCGGAATCTGAAATTTATAAACTTTAAGCACAACTATAAGCCAGGGTTAGCATTAGAAATATAATCGAGTCCAAAAGTGTCGGGGACCATAATTAGGGGTACCCTCAAGGCTCCTAATTCTCAGCTGGTAACCCCCATCAGCACGAAGCTGCAAAGGCCTGATGGGTGCGATTAAGTCAGGGATCAGTCCATTCGAGGGACACGATCACACCTCGCCCGAGCCTAGCCTCGGACAAGGGCAGCCGACCCCGGAGGATTTCCGTCTCGCCCGAGGCCCCCCTTCAGCGGCGAACATATTCCCGGCTCGCCCAAGGCCCTGCCTTCACTAAGAAGCAACCCTGACCAAATCGCTGCACCGACCGACCAAGTCACAGGAGCATTTAATGCAAAGGTGGCCTGACACCCTTATCCTGACGCGCGCCCCCAGCCGGCAGAGCCGAAGTGACCGCCGTCACTTCACCGCTCCACTGACCGGCCTGACAGAAGGACAGCGCCGCCTGCGCCACTTCGACTGCGGTGCCACTTGATAGAGTAAGACTGACAGGTAGTCAGGCCCTGCCGAAGGCACCATAGGAAGCTCCGCTTCGCCCGACCCAGGGCTCGGACTCGGGCTAAGTCCTGGAAGACGGCGAACTCCGCTCCGCCCGACCCAGGGCTCGGACTCGGGCTAAGTCCCGGAAGACGGTGAACTCCGCTCCGCCCGACCCAGGGCTCGGACTCGGGCTAAGTCCCGGAAGACGGCGAACTCCGCCCGACCTAGGGCTCGGACTCGGGCTAAGTCCCGGAAGACAGCGAACTCCGCTCCGCCCGACCCAGGGCTCGGACTCGGGCTAAGTCCCGGAAGACGGCGAACTCCGCCCGACCCAGGGCTCGGACTCGGGCTAAGTCCCGGAAGACGACGAACTCCGCTCCGCTTGTCCCAGGGCTCGGACTCGGGCTAAGTCCCGGAAGACGGCGAACTCCGCCCGACCCAGGGCTCGGACTTGGGCTCGGCCCCAGAAGACGACGATCTCCGCCTCACCCGACCCAGGGCTCAGACTTGGGCTCGGCCCCAGAAGACGACGAACTCCGCTTCGCCCGACCCCAGGGCTCGGACTCCGCCCCGGCACCAGCCGGCAATCTCCGCCTCGCCCGACCCGGGGGCTCGAACTCGACCTCGGCTTCGGAGGAGCTTCCACATCGCCCAACCTAGGGCGCAGACCAGCCACGTCAACAGGAGGCGCCATCATCACCCTACCCCGAGCTGACTCGGGCCGCAGGGAACAAGACCGGCGTCCCATCTGGCTCGCTCCGCCAGATAGGCAATGATGGCGCCCTGCATGCTCTGTGACGACGGCGGCTCTCAGCCCCCTTACGGAAGCAAGAGGACGTCAGCAAGGACTCAACCGCTCCGACAGCTGTCCCTCCGCCAAGCTCCATCGCTCCTCCGACGGCCACGACATCACACCAGCTGGGTGCCAAGATCTCTCCGGCTGCCACAACGGCATGTACCTAGGGCGCTAGCTCACCTCCGCTAGACACATAGCACTCTGCTACACCCCCATTGTACACCTGGATCCTCTCCTTACGCCTATAAAAGGGAGGACCAGGGCCCTCTTAGAGAAGGTTGGTCGCGCGGGGACGAGGACAAGACAAGCGCTCGCTTGGAGCCGCTCGCTCCCTCTCCCGCGTGGACGCTTGTAACCCCCTACTGCAAGCGCACCCGACCTAGGCGCGGGACGAACACGAAGGCCGCGGGATTCCCACCTCTCTCACGCCGGTCTCCGGCCGCCTCGCTCTCCCCCCTTCGTGCTCGCCCTCGCGCTCGACCCATCTAGGCTAGGGCACGCGACGACATTCACTCGTCGGCTCAGGGACCCCCCGGTCTCGGAACGCCGATAGTTGGCGTGCCAGGTAGGGGCCTGCTGCGTGTTGACGAACAGCTTCCCGTCAAGCTCCAGATGGACAGTCTCCAGCAACCTCTCCAACCCGGGACGGTGCTCCGTTTCGGGAGTCTCGAGTTCATGTCCCTCGACGGCAGCTACGACATGATACTCCTTCCACCGCCGTGCGACAACAACAATGGCGGCCGACATCCCGCCTGCCGGCGGCGAAATCGGCGACGTCTTCCCCGCATGGTGGAAGAGCAACCTTCGAGCTCACCCCGTCCTCTCCCCCGCCGACGGAGGAGGAGGCGGGGCAAACAAGGCCAAGCAGGAGACAGCGCCTCGTCGGCTGTCGAGCGAGTCGACGACCCCAGCGCCCCAACGGGGGGCGCACCGGGCGTCGACCTCGCGTTTGAGACGAAGGCGAGCGCTGTCTCCCCGCGACACGCCAAACCCGAGCAAGCGGACGTGAGAGCACCTAGAGGGGGGGGGGGGTGAATAGGTGATCCTGTGAAAACTTAAACTTATAGCCACAAAAACTTGTTAAGTGTTAGCACAATAATCGCCAAGTGGCTAGAGAGGAGTCTCAACAAAACACAATACCACAAGAGATCAAACACAGAGATGACACAGTGGTTTATCCCGTGGTTCGGCCAAGACCAACGCTTGCCTACTCCACGTTGTGGCGTCCCAACGGACGAGGGTTGCAATCAACCCCTCTCAAGCGGTCCAAAGACCCACTTGAATACCACGGTGTTTTGTTTTCTTTTCTTTATCCCGTTTGCAAGGAATCTCCACAAATTGGAGTCTCTTGCCCTTACAAGTATATGATCACAAAGAAGCACAGAGTAAGGGAGGGAAGCAACACACACAAATCCACAGCGAAATGCGCACACACACGGCCAAGAATCGAGCTCGAATGACTATCTCAAAGTTCTCACTAGAACGGAGCTTGAATCACTTAGAATCACAAACGAATGCGCAAAGAATGAGTGTGGATGATCAAGAATGCTCTAAGGTTGCTTGGTGTTCTCCTCCATGCGCCTAGGGGTCCCTTTTATAGCCCCAAGGCAGCTAGGAGCCGTTGAGAGCAAATCTGGAAGGCCAATCTTGCCTTCTATCATCGGGGGCACCGGACAGTCCGGTGCACACCGGACACTGTCCGGTGCCCGATTTCTTTCCTTAAACGGCGCTGCCGACCGTTGCCGACCGTTGGAGATCTGGGAGCCGTTGGCGCACCGGACATGTCCGGTGCACACCGGACAGTCCGGTGCCGTCTTCTAGCCGTTGGCTCGGCCACGTGTCCCGCGCAGATTGCGCGGCCGACCGTTGGCCCGGTCGACCGTTGGCTCACCGAACAGTCCGGTGCACACCGGACAGTCCGGTGAATTTTAGCCGTACGTCGCCGGTGAATTCCCGAGAGCAGCCACTTCGCGCCGAGCCAGCCTGGCGCACCGGACATGTCCGGTGCACACCGGACAGTCCGGTGTACCCAGACTGGGCAGACTTTGGCTGCTCGAGCCATTTCTTCTCCAACTCGATTTTTTCTGTTTCCAGCACTTAGACACAATACATTAGTCCATAAAACAATGTACTAAGTCTGAGAAACATACCTTTATCCTTGATTTGTACTTTGTCCACCATTTTACAATTAGGCACTTGTGTTGGGCACTAAATCACCAAAATACTTAGAAATGGCCCAAGGGCACATTTCCCTTTCAATCTCCCCCTTTTTGGTGATTTATGCCAACACAACATAAAGCAAGTAGAACAAGTACAAAATCAAATCAAATAAGAACTCAAAATTGTTTTGATTCACTTTTGACATATATGGATCACTCTATGCCACCACTTGGTTTGTTTTTGCAAATCAACCTCAAATTTCTATCTCTAAGTCAAACACACATGTTAAGACATAAAGAGAGTCATTCTAAGAGAAATTGATTTAAGATTTCAAAAACTCCCCCATTTTCCCATAATCAATACTTCTCCCCACAAGAAGCCAACTTTTGACAAGAGAGTCAACAAAAGAGTTTTGACAAACCAAATTCTACTATTTTCAAAATCTCTCAAGTGGTAGCTGATCCATTTGTCGCTTTGGCCTTTATTTTCTCCCCCTTTGGCATCAAGCACCAAAACGGGATCAATCTTGGCCCTCTAACCCCATTGCCTCACCAAAATCTTCAATTAAGAGCAAATGGCAATAAGAGTTCATTAGATGAACTTGGAATAGGTTACCCTCTCATCGGAGTGCAGTGGAAGTCTTTCATGGTCCAAGTCCACCTTTCCCTTTCAATTCTCCTTTGAGACTAAAACAAGCAAACTCAAGCATATGGTTAGTCTCAAAGGGTCAAGTTGTAACACACCTCCCCCTAAAACTGTGCATCACTTTGCAACGGACTTGTGAGGTCCAGGGAGTGTTTGTACAACTTGAGCACCATACTTAACAACAAAATGCAAAAAGGAACATGATCAAAAGCATAAATACATGTATGCTACAATTCAATCCAAGTTCCGCGAATCTAAGATATTGAGCTCACTACGCAGCCTGCAAAAGGTCTTCTCATCTAGAGGCTTGGTAAAGATATCGGCTAGCTGGTTCTCGGTGCTAACATGAAACACTTCGATATCCCCCTTTTGCTGGTGGTCTCTCAAAAAGTGATGCCGGATGTCAATGTGCTTTGTGCGGCTGTGCTCAACAGGATTTTCCGCTATTCGGATAGCACTCTCATTATCACATAGGAGTGGGACTTTGCTCAGATTTTAGCCAAAGTCCCTGAGGGTTTGCCTCATCCAAAGTAGTTGCGCACAACACTGTCCTGCGGCAACGTACTCGGCCTCAGCGGTGGATAGGGCAACGGAGGTTTGTTTCTTAGAGTTCCATGACACCAGGGACCTTCCTAAGAATTGGCACGTCCCCGATGTACTCTTCCTATCGACCTTACATCCAGCATAGTCGGAATCTGAGTACCCAATCAAGTCAAAGTTAGACCCCTTTGGATACCAGATCCCGAAGCAAGGCGTAGCAACCAAATATCTAAGAATTCGCTTCACTGCCACTAAGTGACACTCCTTAGGATCGGATTGAAATCTGGCACACATGCATACGCTAAGCATAATATCCGGTCTACTAGCACATAAATAAAGTAAAGACCCTATCATTGACCGGTATGCTTTTTGATCAACGGACTTACCTCCTTTGTTGAGGTCGGTGTGTCCGTCGGTTCCCATCGGCGTCTTTGCGGGCTTGGCGTCCTTCATCCCAAACCTCTTTAGCAAATCTTGTGTGTACTTCGTTTGGGAGATGAAGGTGCCGTCCTTGAGTTGCTTCACTTGGAACCCAAGGAAGTAGGTCAACTCGCCCATCATCGACATCTCGAATTTCTGCGTCATTACCCTGCTAAACTCTTCACAAGACTTTTGGTTAGTAGAACCAAATATTATGTCGTCGACATAAATTTGGCACACAAAAAGATCACCATCACAAGTCTTAGTAAAAAGAGTTGGATCGGCTTTCCCAACCTTGAAAGCATTAGCAATTAAAAAATCTCTAAGGCATTCATACCATGCTCTTGGGGCTTGCTTAAGTCCATAGAGCGCCTTAGAGAGCTTACACACGTGGTCGGGGTACCGTTCATCCTCGAAGCCAGGGGGCTGCTCCACGTACACCTCCTCTTTGATCGGCCCATTGAGGAAAGCGCTCTTCACATCCATTTGGTACAACCTGAAAGAATGGTGAGCGGCATATGCTAGCAAGATACGAATTGATTCTAGCCTAGCCACAGGAGCAAAAGTCTCCTCAAAGTCCAAACCTACGACTTGGGCATAACCTTTTGCCACAAGTCGAGCCTTGTTCCTCATCACCACCCCGTGCTCGTCCTGTTTGTTGCGGAACACCCACTTGGTTCCCACAACATTTTGCTTGGGACGAGGCACCAGTGTCCAAACTTCATTGCGCTTGAAGTTGTTGAGTTCCTCCTGCATGGCCAATACCCAATCCGGATCTAGCAAGGCCTCCTCTACCCTGAAAGGCTCAATAGAAGAGACAAAGGAGTAATGCTCACAAAAATTAACTAATCGAGATCGAGTAGTTACTCCCTTGCTAATGTCACCCAAAATTTGGTCGACGGGATGATCCCTTTGAATCACCGCTCGAACTTGGGTTGGAGGTGCCGGTTGCGCTTCTTCCTCCATCACGTGATCATCTTGTGCTCCCCCTTGATCACACGCCTCCTTTTGATGAACCTGTTCATCGTCTTGAGTTGGGGGATGCACCGTTGTTGAGGAAGAAGGTTGATCTCGCTCATCTTGTTCCTGTGGCCGCACTTCTCCAATCGCCATGGTTCGTATAGCGGTCGTCGGAACATCTTCTTCATCTACATCATCACAATCAACAACTTGCTCTCTTGGAGAGCCATTAGTCTCATCAAATACAACGTCGCTAGAGACTTCAACCAAACCCGATGATTTGTTGAAGACTCTATACGCCTTTGTATTTGAGTCATAACCTAACAAAAACCCTTCTACAGCTTTGGGAGCAAATTTAGAATTTCTACCCTTCTTCACTAGAATGTAGCACCTGCTCCCAAATACACGAAAGTAAGATACATTGGGTTTGTTACCGGTTAGTAGCTCATATGACGTCTTCTTGAGGAGGCGGTGAAGGTAGACCCTGTTGATGGCGTGGCAAGCCGTGTTCACGGCTTCCGACCAAAAGCACTCGGGGGTCTTGAATTCTCCAAGCATAGTCCTTGCCATATCTATGAGCGTCCTGTTCTTCCTCTCAACCACACCATTTTGCTGAGGTGTGTAGGGAGCGGAGAACTCGTGCTTGATCCCTTCCTCCTCAAGAAACTCCTCCACTTGAAGGTTCTTGAACTCGGACCCGTTGTCGCTCCTTATCTTCTTCACCTTGAGCTCAAACTCATTTTGAGCTCTCCTGAGGAAGCGCTTGAGGGTCCCTTGGGTTTCAGACTTATCCTGCAAAAAGAACACCCAAGTGAAGCGGGAAAAGTCATCAACAATAACTAAACCATACTTACTTCCTCCTATACTTAGATAGGCGACGGGTCCGAAGAGGTCCAAATGTAGCAGCTCCAGGGGTCTTGATGTGGTCATCACATTCTTGCTGTGATGCGCTCCTCCCACCTGTTTACCTGCCTGACAAGCTGCACAAGGTCTATCTTTTTCGAATTGTACGTTAGTCAAACCTATCACGTGTTCTCCCTTTAGAAGCTTGTGGAGGTTCTTCATCCCCACATGTGCTAAGCGGCGATGCCACAACCAGCCCATGCAAGTCTTAGCCATTAAGCATGCATCTAGACCGGCCTCTTCTTTTGCAAAATCAACTAAGTAAAGTTTGCCGTCTAGTACACCCTTAAAAGCTAGTGAACCATCACATCTTCTAAAGACAGACACATCTACATTTGTAAATAAGCAGTTATATCCCATATTGCATAGTTGACTTACAGGTAGCAAATTATATCATAGAGACTCTACTAAAAATACATTAGAGATAGAGTGCTCATTTGATATTGCAATTTTACCTAACCCTTTTACCTTGCCTTGATTCCCATCACCGAATATAATTGAATCTTGGGAATCCTTGTTTTGGACGTAGGAGGTGAACATTTTCTTCTCCCCCGTCATATGGTTTGTGCATCCGCTGTCGATTATCCAGCTTGAACCCCCGGATGCATAAACCTGCAAGGCAAATTCAGGCTTGGGTCTTAGGTACCCAACTCATGTTGGGTCCTACAAGGTTAGCACATATATCCTTAGGGACCCAAATGCAAGATTTGTCTCCCTTGCATCTTGCCCCTAACTTCCTAGCAATTACCTTCTTACCCTTTCTACAAATAGCAAAGGGAGCATTGCAAGCATAATAAATGGTAGAGGTACCATTCATCACTTTTCTAGGAACATGAACAGTATTCTTCCTAGGCACATGATGAATATTTTTCCTAGGCATATCTCTACCATGCTCATAGGAAGAACTCGAAGCAAACATGGCATGAGAATCATAATCATGTGAAAAAGCATTATAAGCATTTCTAACATGTCTCCTATTATGATACATAAAGGCATGGTTCTTTTGCACACTACTAGCCATAGGGGCCTTCCCTTTCTCCTTGGCGGAGATGGGAGCCTTATGGCTTGTCAAGTTCTTGGCTTCCCTCTTGTAGCCAAGTCCATCCTTAATTGAGGGGTGTCTACCAATTGTGTAGGCATCCCTTGCAAATTTTAGCTTATCAAAATTACTCTTGCTAGTCTTAAGTTGAGCATTAAGACTAGCCACTTCATCATTTAGTTTTGAAATTGAAACTAAGTGTTCACTACAAGTATCAAAGTCAAAATCTTTACACCTATTACAAGTTTCAACAATTTCTACACAAGAATTAGATTTACTAGCTACTTCAAGTTTAGCACTTAAATCATCATTAACACTTCTTAAAGTAGCAATGGTTTCATGACAAGAAGATAATTCACTAGAGAGCATTTCATTCCTTTTAATTTCAAGAGCAAGAGATTTTTGTGCACTAACAAATTTATCATGCTCCTCTTGTTTCTCTAAGATTCTATCCTTTTCATTCAAGGTATCAATCAATTCATTAATCTTAGCTATCTTAGTTCTATCCAGTCCCTTGAATAAACTAGAATAGTCTATTTCATCCTCACTAGATTCATCATCACTAGAAGAATCATAAGTGTTGGCATTATGAGTGATTACCTTCTTCTCCCTTGCCATGAGGCAAGTGTGATGCTCGTGGGGGAGAGAGCCGATTTGTTGAAGGCAGTGGCGGCGAGTCCTTCGTCATCGGAGTCGGACGAAGAGCAATCCGAGTCCCACTCCTTTCCAAGGTGTGCTTCGCCTTTGGCCTTCTTGTAAACTTTCTTGTTCTCTCTCTTCCCATTTTTCCCTTGCTCCTAGTCACTATCATTTTCGGGACAGTTAGCAATAAAATGACCAACCTTACCACATTTGAAGCATGAGCGCTTCCCCTTTGTCTTGGTCTTGCTTGGCTGCCCCTTGCGACCATTTAGCGCCGTCTTGAATCTCTTGATGATGAGAGCCATCTCTTCATCATTGAGCCCGGCCGCCTCAACTTGCGCCACCTTGCTAGGTAGCGACTCCTTGCTCCTTGTTGCCTTGAGAGCAATGGGTTGAGGCTCGTGGATTGGACCGTTCAACGCTTCGTCGACGTATCTTGCCTCCTTGATCATCATCCGCCCGCTTACGAATTTTCCAAGTACTTCCTCGGGCGTCATCATCGTGTACCTGGGATTCTCACGAATATTGTTCACGAGACGAGGATCAAGAACGGTGAAGGACCTGAGCATTAGGCGGACGACGTCGTGATCCGTCCAACGCGTGCTTCCGTAGCTCCTTATTTTGTTGATAAGGGTCTTGAGCCGGTTGTACGTTTGAGTTGGCTCCTCTCCCCTTATCATGGCAAATCGTCCAAGCTCGCCCTCCACCAACTCCATTTTGGTGAGCATGGTGATGTCATTCCCCTCGTGTGAGATCTTGAGGGTGTCCCATATTTGCTTGGCATTGTCCAAGCCGCTCACCTTGTTATACTCTTCCCTGCACAAAGACGCTAAGAGAACAGTAGTAGCTTGTGCATTTCTATGAATTTGTTCATTTATATGCATGGAATTATCCGAGCTATCAAACTTCATTCCATTCTCTACAATCTCCCATATGCTTGGATGAAGAGAGAATAAGTGACTACGCATTTTGTGACTCCAAAATCCGTAGTCCTCCCCATCGAAGTGTGGAGGTTTGCCAAGAGGAATGGAAAGCAAATGTGAATTCGAACTATGTTGAATACGAGAATAATCAAATGAAAAGTTCGAATTGACCGTCTTTTTGTAGTCGTTGTCGTCGTCCTTTTGGGAAGAAGTAGACTCATCACTATCGTCGTAGTAGATGATCTCCTTGATGCGCCTTGTCTTCTTCTTCTTCCCATCCCTGCGCTTGTGGCCTGAGCCCGAGTCGGTAGGCTTGTCATCCCTCGGCTCGTTGAAGATAGACTCCTTCTCGTTGTTGTTGACCACCATCCCCTTTCCCTTAGGATCCATCTCTTCGGGTGATTAGTCCCCTCTTGAAGAGAACGGCTCCGATACCAATTGAGAGCACCTAGAGGGGGGGGTGAATAGGTGATCCTGTGAAAACTTAAACTTATAGCCACAAAAACTTGTTAAGTGTTAGCACAATAATCGCCAAGTGGCTAGAGAGGAGTCTCAACAAAACACAATACCACAAGAGATCAAACACAGAGATGACACAGTGGTTTATCCCGTGGTTCGGCCAAGACCAACGCTTGCCTACTCCACGTTGTGGCGTCCCAACGGACGAGGGTTGCAATCAACCCCTCTCAAGCGGTCCAAAGACCCACTTGAATACCATGGTGTTTTGTTTTCTTTTCTTTATCCCGTTTGCAAGGAATCTCCACAAATTGGAGTCTCTTGCCCTTACAAGTATATGATCACAAAGAAGCACAGAGTAAGGGAGGGAAGCAACACACACAAATCCACAGCGAAATGCGCACACACACGGCCAAGAATCGAGCTCGAATGACTATCTCAAAGTTCTCACTAGAACGGAGCTCGAATCACTTAGAATCACAAACGAATGCGCAAAGAATGAGTGTGGATGATCAAGAATGCTCTAAGGTTGCTTGGTGTTCTCCTCCATGCGCCTAGGGGTCCCTTTTATAGCCCCAAGGCAGCTAGGAGCCGTTGAGAGCAAATCTGAAAGGCCAATCTTGCCTTCTGTCATCGGGGGCACCGGACAGTCCGGTGCACACCGGACACTGTCCGGTGCCCGATTTCTTTCCTTAAACGGCGCTGCCGACCATTGCCGACCGTTGGAGATCTGGGAGCCGTTGGCGCACCGGACATGTCCGGTGCACACCGGACAGTCCGGTGCCGTCTTCTAGCCGTTGGCTCGGCCACGTGTCCCGCGCAGATTGCGCGGCCGACCGTTGGCCCGGTCGACCGTTGGCTCACCGGACAGTCCGGTGCACACCGGACAGTCCGGTGAATTTTAGCCGTACGTCGCCGGTGAATTCCCGAGAGCAGCCACTTCGCGCCGAGCCAGCCTGGCGCACCGGACATGTCCGGTGCACACCGGACAGTCCGGTGTACCCAGACTGGGCAGACTTTGGCTGCTCGAGCCATTTCTTCTCCAACTCGATTTTTTCTGTTTCCAGCACTTAGACACAATACATTAGTCCATAAAACAATGTACTAAGTCTGAGAAACATACCTTTATCCTTGATTTGTACTTTGTCCACCATTTTACAATTAGGCACTTGTGTTGGGCACTAAATCACCAAAATACTTAGAAATGGCCCAAGGGCACATTTCCCTTTCAGGACGACGCCAGCACGCTCGCGAAAAGCTTGCTGGACGTCACCCTCGTACCTGAGACGACGGCGCAGTCAGTCCCCGACGCGACCTCATCGCCGCCCGTCGACCAAAAGGTACCGACCGATTCCCATCCCACGTCTTTCGGATCCAGCCTCAACCCGCCTAGCGACTTCGCTTTGGCGGGCGCACTCGTAGAGGCAAGTCCAATCCCTCTGGGGTTTCGTATGCGGTCACCTTGGGACCGGCTGACGGACGTCTCGACCTACGGGCCCTCTGGGTCCGAGGAAGACGACGAGCCCAGCATCTGTTGGGATTTCTCTGGACTTGGCAACCCCAGTGCCATGCGGGACTTCATGGCCGCATGCGACTACTGCCTTTCCGATTGTTCCGACGGTAGCCGTAGCCTCGGCGACGAGGTCTGCGGCCCAAGTCGCGAATGCTTCCACGTCGATCTAGGGGGTCCCCCCGAAGGCAACCATCTCGGCATGCCGGAGGACGGTGACCTCCCTAGGCCGGTGCCTCGCGTTGACATCCCACAGGAGCTAGCTGTGGTCCCCGTTCAGGCGGGAGATCATGACCCATAGCTCGAGCAAATCCGCGGGGTGCAGGCCAGGCTCGACGAGGGAACAGGAGCGCTTGAGCCGATCCGTCGGGACGTCGGGCAAGCATGGGCGGGCCAACCTCCGGCCGGAGAAATACGTCATCTACCCTAGGGCTTCCAGCACCGCTTCACCGGCGACGTCAGGCTCAGGCCACCACCCACATCCAGTGGGGTCGGCCAGAACCTGGCGGCAGCAGCAATGCTTCTTCGCGCGATGCCAGAGCCATCAACCACCGAGGGGCGGCGAATCCAGGGAGAGCTCAAGAATCTCCTGGAAGGCGCCGCGGTCCGACGGGCCGAGAGCTCTGCCTCCCGAAGGTAGGGGTACCCCTCGGAACCTCATGCCGCGACTTCCCGATTCATGCGGGAAGCCTCGGTCTACGCCGGGCGCACGCGCAACACCGCGCCTGCGGCCCCGGGTCGCCTCGGCAACGAGCACCATCACCGCGACCGTCGGGCCCACCTCGATGAGAGGGTGCGCCGAGGCTACCACCCCAGGCATGGGGGACGCTACGACAGCAGGGAGGATCGGAGTCCCTCGCCCGAACCACCCGGTCCGCAAGCCTTCAGCCGAGCCATCCGACGGGCACCGTTCCCGACCCGGTTCCGACCCCCGACTACTATCACAAAGTACTCGGGGGAGACGAGACCGGAACTGTGGCTCGCGGACTACCGTCTGGCCTGCCAACTGGGTGGAACGGACGATGACAACCTCATCATCCGCAACCTCCCCCTGTTCCTCTCTGACTCCGCTCGCGCCTGGTTGGAGCACCTGCCTCCGGGGCAGATCTCCAACTGGGACGACCTAGTCCAAGCTTTCGCCGGCAATTTCCAGGGCACGTATGTGCGCCTCGGGAATTCCTGGGACCTCCGAAGCTGCCGACAGCAGCCGGGAGAGTCTCTCCGGGACTACATCCGGCGATTCTCGAAGCAGCGCACCGAGCTGCCCAACATCACCGACTCGGATGTCATCGGCGCGTTCCTCGCTGGCACCACCTGCCGCGACCTGGTGAGCAAGCTGGGCCGCAAGACCCCCACCAGGGCGAGCGAGCTGATTGACATCGCCACCAAGTTCGCCTCCGGCCAGGAGGCGGTCGAGGCTATCTTCCGAAAGGACAAGCAGCCCCAGGGCCGCCCATCGGAAGGTACTCCCGAGGCGTCAACTCAGCGCGGCGCCAAGAAGAAGGGCAAGAAGAAGTCGCAAGCGAAACGCGACGCCGCCGACGCGGATCTTGTCGCCGCCGTCGAGTACAAGAACCCTCGGAAGCCCCCCGGAGGTGCCAACCTCTTCGACAAGATGCTCAAGGAGCCGTGCCCCTATCACCAGGGACCCGTCAGGCACACCCTTGAGGAGTGCGTCATGCTTCGGCGCCACTTCCATAGGGCCGGGCCACCCGCGGAGGGTGGCAAGGCCCGCGACGACGACAAGAAGGAAGATCACCAGGCAGGAGAGTTCCCCGAGGTCCGCGACTGCTTCATGATCTATGGTGGGCAAGCGGCGAACGCCTCGGCTCGGCACCGCAAACAAGAGCGCCGAGAGGTCTGCTCGGTCAAGGTGGCGACGCCAGTCTATCTAGACTGGTCTGACAAGCCCATCACCTTCGACCGAGACGATCACCCCGACCATGTGCCGAGCCCGGGGAAATACCCGCTCGTCGTCGACCCCGTCATCGGTGACGCCAGGCTCACCAAGGTCCTCATGGACGGAGGCAGCAGCCTCAACATCATCTACGCCGAGACCCTCGGGCTCCTGCGTGTTGATCTGTCCTCTGTCCGGGCAGGCGCTGCGCCCTTCCATGGGATCATCCCCGGGAAGCGCGTCCAACCCCTCGGACAGCTCGACCTTCCCGTCTGCTTCGGAACACCCTCCAACTTCCGAAGCGGTCGAGGTGGTCGGGTTCCGAGGAACCTACCACGCGGTGCTGGGGAGGCCATGCTACGCAAAGTTCATGGCCGTCCCCAACTACACCTACCTGAAGCTCAAGATGCCGGGCCCCAACGGGGTCATCACCGTCGGCCCCACGTACAAACACGCATTCGAATGCGACGTGGAGTGCGTGGAGTACGCCGAGGCCCTCGCCGAGTCCGAGGCCCTCATCGCCGACCTGGAGAACCTCTCTAAGGAGGTGCCAGACGTGAAGCGTCATGCTGGCAACTTTGAGCCAGCGGAGACGGTTAAGTCCGTCCCCCTCGACCCCAGCGGCGACGCCTCCAAGCAGATCCGGATCGGCTCCAGGCTCGATCCCAAATAGGAAGCAGTGCTCATCGACTTTCTCCGCGCGAACGCCGACGTCTTCGCGTGGAGTCCCTCGGACATGCCTGGCATACCGAGGGATGTCGCCGAGCACTCGCTGGACATCCGAGCCGGAGCCCGACCCGTCAAGCAGCCGCTGCGCCGATTCGACGAGGAGAAGCGTAGAGCCATAGGCGAGGAGATCCACAAGCTAATGGCGGCAGGGTTCATCAAAGAGGTATTCCACCCCGAATGGCTTGCCAACCCTGTGCTTGTGAGAAAGAAAGGGGGGAAATGGCGGATGTGTGTAGACTACACTGGTCTCAACAAAGCATGTCCGAAGGTTCCCTACCCTCTGCCTCGCATCGACCAGATCGTGGATTCCACTGCTGGGTGCGAAACCCTGTCTTTCCTCAATGCCTACTCAGGGTATCATCAAATTAGGATGAAAGAGTCCGACCAGCTCGTGACTTCTTTCATCACACCCTTCGGCATGTACTGCTATGTCACCATGCCGTTCGGCTTGAGGAATGCGGGCGCGACGTACCAGCGGTGCATGAACCATGTGTTCGGCGAACACATTGGCCGCACGGTCGAGGCCTACGTCGATGACATCGTAGTCAAGACAAGGAAAGCCTCCGACCTCCTTTCCGACCTTGGAGCGACATTCCGATGTCTCAAGGCGAAAGGCGTCAAGCTCAATCCCGAAAAGTGTGTCTTCGGGGTGCCCCGAGGCATGCTCTTGGGGTTCATCGTCTCTGAGCGGGGCATCGAAGCCAACCCGGAGAAGATCGCTGTAACACCCCTGGTGTTACTATAACTAAAACTTGAGCATGGCATCATAAGCATTGGCATTGCATATGTTTGACACACCTAGAGTGCATTCACTAGGCAAAAATTTCAAACAAGTTGTATTGTTCTAATGTTTTTGCAAATAGAACCCTGGTTAAAGGACTTAACCCTAAATAGTGGTTAAAGGGGTAAAACTTAACCCAAGTTAAGAAAACCTAAAGACTTTAGGGTAAAAGTCATGAAATGACTCTAAGAATAAACTTGAATTCCTTTTATACCCCTGGGATACCAGAAACCCTAATTGGAACCCTGGAAAACCCTGAAACCAAACCCTAGGGGCTTATGTGCAAAATTAGTCCATTTTTGGGCTAAAGTGCAAAAACCAAGCCAAATAAGTATTTTAAGTCATTTGGTTCACAAATATGTGAATTTGCAAGCAAAACCCTAAGTTTTGGACTTAAATGCAAAATGGACCTCATTTGAGTTCTATTTTAAGTCTGAAAATCAGAGAATTGGCTCAACTTTGGAGCTTTGCATCTTTCAAATTATAGGGTTTTTGCCCTAGGTCACCACATCAAAATTGTAGCCCAATTATAGGAGAACAACTTTGTTTAAGGATTCAAGCCATGGTCTTATGAGAAATTTGGAGAAAAACCCAGCCAAAGTTGGACTGTCAGGTCACTGAGTCTGAATTTTTAGAGAAACAGTGTAACCACAGAGACTTTGAGCAAAGATTCCTCTATGATCCAGCATGAATCTGCCCATGGCATCTATGACAAACTTGTAGCTGGTTAGTAGATCTATAACTTTGCTGCAGAGTTTGGTTTGTGTTGCCACAGAAATTTGGAAGAAAATCGACCCTCAACTCTGGCTGTCAGGTTCTCTGAATAAGTGCTCCTGATGGTACAGTGCCCACCGGATCAGACCGCCAGCGCGGCTGTCCTCACCGCCGACGGCTCCCTCCGCCGTGATTCGTGCTGCGGTTGCCGTGATCTGAGCTCGGCTTGGCTGGATAACACTTTGGGTCACGTAAATGTCCTCGCCGTGGATAACTCCGGCCATAAACAAGTTCGGCCACCGTACATGCGTCACCGCGGCGGAGATCGATAAGAACGCCGGTGACCGCCGCCTCCTAGCCTTGCGCCGCGTGGCTTTAACTTTCCACCGCGTCGCCATGACTCCCTATACCCGTCCCATCGTCGACGGGGAGCTTGCCACGGCGATAGCCACGAATTCACCGTGCCGCCTTCTTCCTCCTCTCCGGCCGCCAGCTCGGCTCGGCTAAATTGATCGCCACCGCCCGCTAGCTCTATAAATTGACCTCGCACGTAGCTGCGCCATGTAGTTGTGAAGCTGTAGCACCCGCTCCCACCCTTGATCGTCCACCAGCACGCCCGAATTGCGCATTCTCCCCAAATCAGTTCTAAAACACTGTGAGCTCAACCCCGCCGTGGTCAGCCCAACTCCGGTTAGCTCCTCCCCTCTGTTCTCTTGTTTAAGCGTTCTTATGTGTTTACGATGCTTGCCGAGCCATTGAATTGAACTAAGAGCCCTCTGGTCGCCGGGAACACGACCATATAGTCGCTATGCTTACGGCCACCGTGGCCAGAGCTCCATAGTTGATCAATAGCGCAATTAAGTTAGGGGAAATGATCATGGTGACCCCGATTTCATGTCCGCCGCTCGGAGAACCCAGCCATAGCCCCAATCGGCCGGTCCAGGACCTCGCCGGAATCTCTCCGCGCGCGTCGCCGTCGTGGACCGCCCACTGCGAAGAAATAGAACCTCAAGGGCCTCTGTGCAAAGCGTCAGTGACACAGGAAAACAGTAGAAAGACCGGATCCCAGTTAATGAGAACCCCGAGGGTATTTTTGCAAAGCCGCCAGCGCGGGTGCGCGCGCGGGCGCCTTTCTGCCCTAGCTGGGCCGCCTGGGCTGGATTCGGCCCAGTGCTATTCAATTGTTTTTCTTTTTCTTTTATCTCCAGAGCCAAAACAATTATAGAAAAATGTAGAAAAATGCTAAAATTGTGAAACTAATTTTCCTAGGCTTGTTATTTTCTCTAGAATTTAATAAAAATAGTTTTGTGATTTTTAGTGGAAATAAGAAATTTTAGGGTATTTAAAGTAGTTAAAAGTATTAGTTATGGAATTTTAGAAAATAATTGGTAAGTCCAAAAATGCCCAAACTTTTTATGGGAACTTAAAACAATATTTAGAAGCCTTGGGTAGAGTTTGAATTGTTTTGGACCTTGTTTGATCACCAACCCCAAAACACCCCCCCTGCCCTGTGAACTCCTTTACCGACTCCAGAAACCCTAAGTTCCCGGAATTCCGTGAAGGAAAGTTGTATTCAAGACATAGATAATAAGTTTATATTGACTTTGCATTCTCATGAGCACCCCATGGCATCCATTCTTATGCATATATATGGTTATGTTAGAAGACGAAGAAGAAGAAGAAGTCACTGAAGAGGGAACTCCACCAACCTCAGATCCTCAAGCAGGCAACTGCTTTTATTTCGATATTTGTGGATCCGAGCAGGACTCACCTGATAACAAAGGCAAGCCCCGGTGCATTTGCCACCCCCCTTGTCGTTTTTAAAATCTTTCTCACTTGATTGCTGCATTAGGTGATAGGAGTTGATTGATAAAACAATTCCTGCATTACCTTCCTTGAATTTGATTACCTTCCTTGATCACCTGTTTTACAAAAGATTTTGATGCTTAGCCTTGCTTTAGAAAAACAAAATGTTTTGTTTTTACAAAATATGATGTGGCAAAAGTGGGTGGGATGTTTTCGAAAATAAAACTTGATGGTGAATCCATCACGGCCGTGATGGATTCAACATTGGAAAAGATGTACCTCTGCCAGGTACCAAGTTTTGGGTTAAATGATTAAGCTGAGACCGGGCGGGTGACTTGCACGAGAAGAGCGTCTCGGTGTAGTGTCTCCGTCTGAGTCGATTAAGGACCTTGTCGATGTAGGCCTGCTGACCGAGGACCCTTTAACTGGTCACATGCCTCGTCATGGGTAAGCCTTGCCTCGGGCAGACTAAGGCCAGAATAAGATAACACGAAATGGGCGTGGAGCGGTGGCGAGAGTAGCGTGTACCCTCTGTGGCAAGAGGCTGGACGGTGGTGTATCTGTGCTCTCGGTTTGCGTGAACCTGATCCGGTCTTAAGAACCCCGGTGGCGGGTTGACATATGCAAGGGTTAAGTGCTACATATGTCGTGTGATTGGAGATCCTCAGCTGAGTATAATCGATTCGGATCGCCGTACCTCCGCGGTTATGGAGACTTGGCCACTGACTTACACGTAGCATTCCACTAAAGATGATGGGTTTTTGTTAAGAAATTGGCTAGTGCAGGACCAGTGATTGAACTAGGGTAGAAAGAACTCTAGTGCAGGTAATTTTACCTAACTTGACAAATAAAATTGGATTTTTAAGGATCCACTTTAGTAAGCATTTCTGCAAAACAGAGTCTTTGATTATTGAGAAGCCTTACCTTGCCTCCCATATAACCAGCATACCCTTGAGAGTCTTTTCTTTAGTCGGGTAAGACTTGCTGAGTAATTCCATACTCAGGGTTTATCCCTTCGTTGTTTTTAGGTGAGGAAGTAGCAGACTTTTGCTGCTTCTGTGCCAGGGTGGTTCCCAAAGAAGAAAAACAAGACTGAAGTGCGAGAGGACTCGGTCCTCCATATAGGATCTTTTGTTTATAGCTTATCGGGAGACGTTTGTGCCTCCCTTAGTTTGTATAATATTACTACTCTGCACTCACTTTTAGTCTGGTCTGTAATAAAATAACTCGAGCTTGCTTTTGAAATAAATGTAAGTTTATGTGATTCGCTTCCGCATTTCTTTATCTCCGATGTTCTGTAATGTCTGCAAGACGGGTGAAACGTTCCTGGTGAGGTCGGGAAAGATACCGAGCTTGTCAAGTAACTTAGGAACATCTACAGGGTGTCTGATGTCTGCTAGACAAGGACAACTGTAGGTGGGCCTAATTACTTGGGAGGTTCCGTCACAGCTGGTATCGGAGCGTAGCCCTTCTTTGCAGATATTATGAGGCATCTTCAAAGGGATTTTCGAAAATCTTACCTAAAAACTCTTTTCTCTTCATACCTAAGTACTCTGAAGGGTTTATCTTAAAGACCAGATAGGAAAAGTGCAATGTATAGAAGGTTGAATCGACTAAGGTTGATTCTGTACTTATTCATGCATCATACTAAGAATTATGCTAATAAATTTTTCCCCTTAGAAAGATGCTGCCACGCACGAGGCTAACGGCACGTAAGTCAACGGGACCAATTGGAGTACCCCGGCATCAACTAGCCCCTCGACACGAAAGCAGTAGCAGCGGAAGTAATGACCCTATAGGAGACCTGGAAGCCGAAGTGAGTCGACTTCAAGCAACGCTGCAACACAGGACAAATGTTTGGATCGCAGACGGAGATAGAATCAATGAACTAAGAAGGGATGTCCGTCACCTGTAGGATCAGCTGGCTGATCGGGACTTAGCACTTGACTGGGCAGTACAGTCTCATATGTTGGCATGTGCTAAGGAAGCGAGGGCTCAGGCCCGAATTAAAGAACTTAGCTCAGCTGTCGACAACCTGCAGGTCTACTGCAATACGTTGCATGAGGAAGTCCATGTGCTATACTCACAATTACACCCCTGTGAGCCTGCACACTCTGCTGAGGCGGAAGCCGGACCCTCTCACGTTGCGGGACGCGCGCTGGGTGGGGAGTTAGACCTTTTTGAACCCCCTCCTTCTTTAAGGTTGGTTGACGTCTGGACTCCCACACCCGACGATGAGGCCGCCAAAAGTAACGGAAAGCAGGACTAATGGTGTAACAAGAGTAGAATAGTGTATTGTAGGGTGTACTATTGTATAATAGGTTGAACTTTTGTAAAATGGGTAATGTATCCTGTTATGTAGTGTCGAGTCTGTATCATTACTCTTTATAGTAATGTAAAATGGAAGGTTTTCTTTGGCACATTATGTTTATTCAAATGCTTTTGCCTCAGATGCCGACCAGGACTCGCGGACAGGACGCAGCCGGAACATCTGGGGGTCGGGATGTCACCCCAAATCCACCTCCGGTTCCACCCACGCTAGCCGAGGCGATTGCCGCCTTGGTGAATGCCACCGCCGACAATACCCGCTTCCTTAGGGAAATGGCGGGTCAGCAGCAGTTCCAGAAGCAGGCAGGAATAGGTTTTCAGCAAGGTCCCCGTGAAACTACTTATCTGGACTTCTCCGAAACTCGTCCACCTCTATTCATCAAAGCAGAAGACCCGCTAGAAGCCGACGAGTGGATACGAGTTATTGAACAAAAGTTTGGCCTTCTTCGTTGTTCTGAAACACAAAAGCCATTGTTCGCGGCACAGCAACTTCGTGGCCCTGCCAGTACTTGGTGGGGAAACTTTGTGGCTATTCAACCTGACAACCATCAAATCACTTGGGACGAATTTAAAGCAGCCTTCCGCGAGCACTACATACCTGAAGGAGTGCTGCATATGAAACAAGAGGAATTTATGAAACTGAAACAAGGAGGAGACACCATCAATCAGTATCTTAACAAGTTTAATCACCTGTCGCAGTATGCCATTGATCAGGTGAATACTGATTTGAAGAAAAGGAACTGTTTTATGAGAGGTCTAAATGACCGGTTGCAGCGAAAAATGGCCACATGTATTGATCTCACATATGGAAAGGCTGTCAGTACAGCCTTATCTGTGGAAGCAAAATACGCAAGTTCTGGAAAGAATAAGGGATTCAGTGGTGAGAGGCCTAATCAGGGCCAGGCGAAGAGGCAACGGTTCGTCATCCGGCCTTCTAGCCAAAACCAAACTTTTTCTCGTCCACCAGTATTCCCTTTCAAACAACCCATTATTATCCGCCCCAACAATACCTCCACTTCCCCAAATCAGCCGGGTGCCCCAGGCACTCGATTCCCCGCCTTGCCCAGCTCTTCAACTGGGTGTTTCAACTGCGGCAAGTCAGGACATTTTATCAAAGATTGCCCGTACCCCAAGAAAAATCAATCCAATGCTCAGCAAGGAACTGGGAAGTCCACTCAGCCCAAGGGAAATGCTGTGGGGAGAAATACCAAGAAGACGGGGCGTGTATATTACACCCAAGTGGCCACTACACCGGAAGGAGAGCCGGTGATGATGGGTACGTTTCCCGTGGCCAGTCACCCTGCAATTATTCTTTTTGATTCTGGTGCTTCGCATACCTTCATTAGCAAGACATTTGTGGAGCAACATCACATTGCATGTCATGAATCAAAAGAGGGATTTAAAATTCACTCACCTGGGGGACACATTTTTACTAGAGAAGTGGCCTATGAAGTGTCAGTAACAATGGCCGGACGGAACTTTCCTGCTAACATGATTGTTCTGAAAGGCCAGGATATAGATGTAATTTTGGGTATGAATTGGTTAACTCAACACAAGGCAATTCTCAACACTGAATTCAGAACCGTCAGGTTGAGCTATAATCAAGAAGAAATTCTTTTGTCTCTCCCCAAAACCAATCCAGTCAAAGCTTCTGGTAGAATATTTGAAGCCATTGTACCGGAGATCAAGAACATTCCGGTAGTATGTGAGTTTCCAGATGTATTTCCGGAAGATTTGCCTGGACTACCCCCTGAAAGAGATGTAGAACTTGTAATTGAGTTAAAGCCCGGTACGGCTCCCATCTCCCGAAGATCGTACCGTATGCCCCCTAATGAGTTGGCGGAATTGAAGATTCAATTACAAGATCTACTGAATAAGGGATTCATCCGGCCAAGCTCGTCCCCATGGGGTTGCCCCGCCATCTTTGTGAAGAAGAAGGATCAAACCTTGCGTATGTGCGTGGACTATCGACCCCTAAATGAGGTCACCATCAAGAATAAGTACCCTCTTCCAAGGATCGACATCTTATTTGATCAACTGACTGGGGCGAGGGTATTTTCTAAAATTGATCTCAGGTCGGGCTATCATCAAATCCGTATTCGGCCCGAAGATATACCGAAGACCGCGTTTACTACGCGGTATGGATTGTTCGAATACCTGGTAATGTCTTTCGGGCTCACAAATGCTCCTGCCCACTTCACCTATTTAATAAACTCGGTATTCATGCCCGAGTTGGACAAGTTCGTGGTGGTCTTCATCGACGATATTTTGATATACTCTAAAAATGAAGAGGAGCATGCTCAGCATCTACGGATTGTTTTGACGCGCCTGAGGGAACAACAGCTGTATGCCAAGTTCAGCAAGTGCGCGTTCTGGCTGGAAGAAATTCAATTTTTGGGGCACGTGTTATCAGCTAAAGGAATTGCGGTAGATCCTAGCAAGGTCAAAGATATTCTGGAGTGGAAACCCCCAACCACTGTTCATCAAGTCCGGAGTTTTCTTGGACTAGCTGGGTATTATCGCAGATTCATACCCGATTTTTCTAAACTTGTGAAGCCAATCACAAGTTTATTGAAGAATGATATTAAATTCAATTGGTCTTCTAAGTGTAATGAAGCCTTTGAGCAATTGAAGACACTATTAACCACTGCTCCGGTATTGGCTCAACCGGACATCACTAAGCCTTTTGATGTATATTGTGATGCATCTGGCAGTGGGCTCGGCTGTGTACTAATGCAAGAAGGCCGAGTAATTGCGTATGCTTCAAGGCAGTTACGCCGACATGAGGAACATTATCCAACACATGATCTAGAGTTAGCTGCTGTGGTTCATGCCCTGAAAATATGGCGTCACTATCTGCTAGGAAATATCTGTCACATATATACAGATCATAAAAGTTTGAAGTATATCTTTACCCAGTCAGAGTTAAATATGAGGCAAAGACGATGGCTTGAGCTCATTAAAGACTATGAACTGGAGATCCATTATCACCCAGGCAAGGCCAATGTGGTGGCAGATGCATTGAGTCGTAAGACTTCCTGCCATTGTCTTATGGCAAAGACCTCCGAAAACACTTTATGTCAAGAAATGGAGAAGCTAAACCTGGGGATAATCCAACAAGGGACTCTGAATCAGCTAAGGCTTGAGTCAACCATTCTGCAGAAAATAATTGATGCTCAAAAGGATAATCTGGGCATGAAGCACATACGAGAGAAGATAAGGGCTGGTACAGCCAAATGTTTCAAGGAAGACGATCAAGGTGTGTTATGGTTTAATAACCGCATAGTAGTGCCAAAGAATGAAGAACTCCGCCAGCAAATCTTAGATGAAGCGCATCTTAGTCGCTATTCTATTCATCCGGGAAGCACTAAGATGTATCATGATCTAAAACAACACTACTGGTGGACAAAGATGAAAATTGAAATTGCACGCTATGTGGCTAAGTGTGACACTTGTAGACGTGTCAAGGCCATACACATGAAAACTGCTGGTCCATTGCAGTCATTACCAATACCAACATGGAAATGGGAAGACATCAGCATGGACTTTATTGTGGGATTACCCAGGACGATAAAAGGGTATGACTCTATTTGGGTTATAATTGATCGGCTTACAAAGATTGCTCACTTTCTACCGGTCAAGACAAATTCTCCGGTTACTGTCTATGCCCAATTGTACATTGCTCGTATTCTTAGTCTGCATGGTGTTCCAAAGACCATAGTGTCGGATCGTGGACCTCAATTTGTAGCCAAGTTTTGGGAAGCACTTCACAAATCTTTGGGTACTAAGTTACTCCACAGTTCGGCCTATCATCCTCAAACCAGTGGACAGACTGAGAGAGTGAACCAAATACTTGAAGATATGCTACGGGCATGTGTCCTGGATTTCTCACCAAAATGGGATGAATGTTTACCTTTGGCAGAGTTTTCATATAATAACAGTTATCAAGAAAGTATCAAGATGGCACCTTTTGAAGCTTTATACGGACGTCGGTGTCGAACTCCGCTAAATTGGTCTGAACCTGGTGAAAGGTATTTCTTTAGGCCTGATATGGTAAAAGAAACCGAGGATAAGGTTCAGAAAGTTATTCATAATATGAAGAAAGCACAAGCTCGTCAGAAGAGTTATGCAGACACACGGCGAATGCCCTTATATTTCTTGGAAGGAGACTATGTTTACCTGAAGGTCTCACCAATGAAGGGTGTATCGCGTTTTGGGGTTAAAGGGAAACTTGCACCCAGGTACATTGGTCCATTCTTGGTACTTGAGCAATGTGGACCCGTGGCATACCGACTCTAGCTCCCCGAAACATTGTCTGTTGTACATAATGTGTTTCATGTATCGCAATTAAAGAAGTGTCTTCGGGTTCCCGATCGAACCATTGGAGTGACAGATGTTGTCCTGGAACCAGACTTAACGTACTCAGAACATCCTATTCGAGTTCTGGATCAAAAGGACAGGGTTACCCGAAGAAAGACTCTCAAGTTCTACAAGATACAATGGAACCAGCATTCTGAAGAAGAGGCTACATGGGAAACTCAAGACTTCTTGAATAAGAATTTCCCAGGCTTTCTAGCCTCATGTAACTTGTAAAGTGTATATGTGAAAGGGAATTAGGCTTACACCTAGTTCCTAAATAATTTTGGTGGTTGAATTGCCCAACACAAACATTGGACTAACTAGTTTGCTCTAGTACTTAAGTTATACAGGTGCAAAAGGTTCACACTTAGCCAATAAAAAGACCAAGTGTTGGATTCAACAAAGGAGCAACGAGGCAACCGAAGGCATCTCTGGCTGAAGGCACCGGACTGTCCGGTGTGCACCGGACAGTGTCCGGTGCGCCCAGAGGACTCCAACTCCAACTCTTCGCTCTCGGGAATTCTCGGAAGCCGGCGCGCTATAATTCACCGGACTGTCCGGTGTGCACCGGACATGTCCGGTGCTCCAAGCAAGCGCGGTCTCCGGAACTAGCCAGCCTCGGGTTCGCGCGCCAGCCGCTCCGCTAAAATTCACCGGACTGTCCGGTGTGCACCGGACTGTCCGGTGTGCCAGCGGAGCAACGGCTCTCTGCGGCGCCAACGGCTCCCTGCGGTGCATTTAATGCGCACGCAGCGCGCGCAGACGTCAGGATCGCCCATACCGGTGCACCGGACATCAAACAGTACATGTCCGGTGTGCACCGGACACCCAGGAGGGCCCAGAAGTCAGAAGCTCCAACGGTCAGAATCCAACGGCAATGGTGACGTGGCAGGGGCACCGGACTGTCCGGTGTGCACCGGACTGTCCGGTGCGCCATCGAACAGACAGGTTCCAGCAACGGTCACTTTTGGTGGTTGGGGCTATAAATACCCCAACCACCCCACATTCATTGCCATCCAAGTTTTCCACTTCTCAACTACTACAAGAGCTCTAGCATTCAATTCTAGACACACCAAATAGATCAAGTCCTCTCCAAATTCCACACAACTCCATAGTGACTAGAGAGAGTGATTTGCTTGTGTTTCTTTCGAGCTCTTGCGCTTGGATCGCATTCTTTTCTTTCTCACTTGTTCTTGTGATCATCACTCAATTGTAACCAATGCAAGAGGCACCAATTGTGTGGTGGCCCTTGCGGGGAAGTTTTGTTCCCGGTTGATTGAGAAGAAGAGAAAGCTCACTCGATCCGTGGGATCGTTTGAGAGAGGGAAGGGTTGAAAGAGACCCGGCCTTTGTGGCCTCCTCAACGGGGAGTAGGTTTGCGAAAACCGAACCTCGGTAAAACAAATCCGCGTGTCACACTCTTATTCGCTTGCGATTTGTTTTGCGCCCTCTCTCGCGGACTCGTTTATATTTCTAACGCTAACCCCCGCTTGTAGTTGTGATTATTTTTGTAAATTTCAGTTTCGCCCTATTCACCCCCCCTCTAGGCGACTATCAATTGGTATCAGAGCCCGGTGCTTCATTAGAGCCTAACCGCTCGAAGTGATGTCGGGAGATCACACCAAGAGGGAGATGGAGACCGGCGATAACAAGCCCACTACAAGCCAAGGGAGCACTTCATCGGAAGAGTCCCGCACCAAGAGAAGGGAGAAGAAGAAGAACTCCTCCAAGCGAAAGGAGAAAAGATCTTCCTCTTCTCACCACAAGGAGAAGAAGGAAAAATCTTCTTCTCACAAGCCGCATCGGAGTGGGGACAAGCACAAAAGGATGAGGAAGGTGGTCTACTACGAGACCGACACTTCATCGACATCCACCTCCGGCTCCGACGCGGCGTCCGTCACTTCTAAACGCCAAGAGCGTAAGAAGTATAGTAAGATTCCCCTACGCTACCCTCGCATTCCTAAACATACACCTTTACTTTCCGTCCCATTAGGCAAACCACCAACTTTTAATGGTGAAGATTATGCTATGTGGAGTAATTTAATGCGATTTCATCTAACCTCTCTCCACAAAAGTATATGGGATGTTGTTGAGTATGGTGTACAGGTACCATCCGTAGGGGATGAGGACTATGACACGGATGAAGTGGCCCAAATCGAGCACTTCAACTCCCAAGCCGCAACCATCCTCCTTGCCTCTCTAAGCAAGGAGGAATACAACAAAGTACAAGGGTTGAAGAACGCCAAGGAGATTTGGGACCTACTCAAGACGGCGCACGAGGGTGATGAACTCACCAAGATCACCAAGCGGGAAACGATCGAGGGGGAGCTCGGTCGCTTCCGTCTTCGCCAAGGGGAGGAGCCACAAGACATGTACAACCGGCTCAAGACCTTGGTGAACCAAGTGCGCAACCTCGGGAGCGCAAAATGGGATGACCACGAAGTGGTTAAGGTCATTTTAAGGGCACTTATTTTCCTTAACCCCACTCAAGTACAATTAATTCGTGGTAATCCTAGATATCCACTAATGACCCCCGAGGAAGTTATCGGGAATTTTGTAAGCTTTGAATGCATGATTAAGGGCTCCAAGAAGATCAACGAGCTTGACGAGCCTTCCACATCCGAGGCGCAACCGGTGGCCTTCAAGGCAACGGAGGAGAAGAAGGAGGAGTCTACACCAAGTAGACAACCGATTGACGCCTCCAAGCTCGACAATGAGGAGATGGCCCTAATCATCAAAAGCTTTCGGCAAATCCTCAAGCAACGGAAGGGGAAGGACTACAAATCCCGTTCCAAGAAGGTTTGCTACAAGTGTGGTAAGCCCGGTCACTTTATTGCTAAATGTCCGTTATCAAGTGATAGTGACAGGGGCGACGACAAGAAGGGAAAGAGGAAAGAAAAGAAGAAGTACTACAAGAAGAAGGGCGGCGATGCCCATGTTTGTCGGGAGTGGGACTCCGACGAAAGCTCAAGCGACTCCTCCGACGACGAGGACGCCGCCAACATCGCCGTCACCAAGGGCCTCCTCTTCCCCAACGTCGGCCACAAGTGTCTCATGGCCAAGGACGGCAAAAAGAAGGTAAAATCAAGGTCCTCCACTAAATATGAAACATCTAGTGATGAGGATGATGATAAAAATGAGGAGGATAATTTGCGTATTCTTTTTGCCAACCTTAACATGGAACAAAAGGAAAAATTAAATGAGTTAATTAGTGCCATCCATGAAAAGGATGATCTCTTGGACTCCCAAGAGGACTTCCTAATCAAGGAAAACAAGAAACATGTTAAGGTTAAAAATGCTTATGCTCTAGAAGTAGAAAAATGTAACAAATTATCTAGTGAGCTAAGCACATGCCATGACACTATTGCCAACCTTAGAAATGAAAATGTTAAATTAATTGCTAAGGTTGATTCTCATGTTTGCATTGATCCTAGAAATGATAATGTTGATTTGCTTACTAGGATTGATGAGTTGAATGTTTCTATCACTAGCCTTAGAAATGAGAATGAGAAACTAATTGCTAAGGCTAAGGATTTTGATGTTTGCAATGCTACTATTTCCGACCTTAGAACTAAAAATGATATGTTGCATGCTAAGGTTGTTGAACTTAAATCTTGCAAACCCTCTACATCTAATGTTGAGCATGTTTCCATTTGTACTAGATGTAGAGATATTAATGTTGATGCTATCCATGATCACCTAGCCTTAATTAAAAAACAAAATGATCACATAGCACAACTTAATGCTAAAATTAGAGAGCATGACTTAGAAAATGAAAAATTTAAATTGGCTAGAAGCATGCTCTATAATGGGAGACGCCCTGGCATTAAGGATGGCATTGGCTTCCAAAAGGGAGACAATGTCAAAATTAATGCCCCTCCAAAGAACCTATCTAACTTTATCAAGGGCAAGGCTCCCATGCCTCAGGATAACGAGGGTTACATTTTGTACCCTGCCGGCTATCCTGAGAGCAAGATTAGGAAAACTCATTCTAGGAAGTCTCACTCTGGCCCTAATCATGCTTTTATGTATAAGGGTGAGACATCTAGATCTAGGCAACCAACCCATGCCAAGTTGCCTAGAAAGAAAATTCCAAATGCATCAAATGATCATGCTATTTCATTTAAAACTTTTGATGCATCTTATGTTTTGACTAACAAATCCGGCAAGGTAGTTGCCAAAATTGTTGGGGGCAAACACAAGGGCTCCAAGACTTGTGTTTGGGTACCCAAAGTTCTTGTATCTAATGCTAAAGGACCCAAAACCGTTTGGGTACCTAAAATCAAGAACTAAAATTGTTTTGTAGGTTTATGCATCCGGGGGCTCAAGTTGGATACTCGATAGCGGGTGCACAAACCACATGACAGGGGAGAAAAAGATGTTCTCCTCATATGAGAAAAACCAAGATCCCCAACGAGCTATCACATTCGGGGATGGAAATCAAGGTCTGGTCAAAGGTTTGGGTAAAATTGCTATATCTCCTGACCATTCTATTTCCAATGTTTTTCTTGTGGATTCTTTAGATTACAATTTGCTTTCTGTATCCCAATTATGTCAAATGGGCTACAACTGTCTTTTTACTGATACTGGTGTTACTGTCTTTAGAAGAAGTGATGATTCAATAGCATTCAAGGGAGTGTTAGAGGGTCAGCTATACTTGGTAGATTTTGATAGAGCTGAACTCGACACTTGCTTGATTGCTAAGACTAACTTGGGTTGGCTTTGGCACCGCCGACTAGCCCATGTTGGAATGAAGAATCTTCACAAGCTTCTAAAGGGAGAACACATTTTAGGACTAACCGATGTTCATTTTGAGAAAGACAGGATTTGTAGCGCATGCCAAGCCGGGAAGCAAGTTGGTGTCCATCATCCACACAAAAACATCATGACTACCGACAGGCCACTGGAGCTCCTACACATGGATTTATTCGGCCCGATCGCTTACATAAGCATCGGCGGTAGTAAGTATTGCCTTGTAATTGTGGATGATTATTCTCGCTTCACTTGGGTATTCTTTTTGCAGGAAAAATCACAAACCCAAGAGACCTTAAAAGGATTCTTGAGACGAGCTCAAAATGAGTTCGACTTAAGGATCAAGAAAATTAGAAGCGACAATGGGACGGAGTTCAAGAACTCTCAAATCGAAGGCTTCCTTGAGGAGGAGGGCATCAAGCATGAGTTCTCTTCTCCCTACACTCCACAACAAAATGGTGTAGTGGAGAGGAAGAATCGAACTCTATTGGACATGGCAAGGACCATGCTTGATGAGTACAAGACACCGGATCGGTTTTGGGCCGAGGCGGTCAACACCGCCTGCTACGCCATCAACCGGTTATATCTTCACCGAATCCTCAAGAAGACATCTTATGAACTCCTAACCGGTAAAAAGCCCAATATTTCATATTTTAGAGTTTTTGGTAGCAAATGTTTTATTCTTGTCAAAAGAGGTAGAAAATCTAAATTTGCTCCTAAAACTGTAGAAGGCTTTTTACTAGGATATGACTCAAACACAAGGGCATATAGAGTCTTTAATAAGTCCTCAGGACTTGTTGAAGTTTCTTGTGACGTTGTGTTTGATGAGACTAACGGCTCTCAAGTAGAGCAAGTTGATCTTGATGATATAGGTGAAGAACAGGCTCCATGCATAGCGCTAAGGAACATGTCCATCGGGGATGTGTGTCCTAAGGAATCCGAAGAGCCTTCAAATACACAAGATCAACCATCCTCCTCCACGCAAGTATCTCCACCAACTCAAGTTGAGGATGAGGCTCAAGATGTTGAACAAGAAGATCAAGAAGATGAGCCACCTCAAAATGACGGCAATGATCAAGGGGGAGATACAAATGATGAAGACAAGGAGGATGAACAACCAAGGCCGCCACACCCAAGAGTCCACCAAGCAATACAACGAGATCACCCCGTCGACACCATCCTCGGCGACATTCATAAGGGGGTAACTACTCGATCTCGTGTTGCACATTTTTGTGAACATTACTCTTTTGTTTCCTCTATTGAGCCACACAGGGTGGAGGAAGCACTTCAAGATTCGGATTGGGTGATGGCGATGCAAGAGGAGCTCAACAATTTCACGAGGAACGAGGTATGGCACTTAGTTCCACGTCCTAACCAAAATGTTGTAGGAACCAAGTGGGTCTTCCGCAACAAGCAAGACGAGCATGGTGTGGTGACTAGGAACAAAGCTCGACTCGTGGCCAAGGGATATTCACAAGTCGAAGGTTTGGATTTTGGTGAAACCTATGCACCCGTAGCTAGGCTTGAGTCAATTCGCATATTATTGGCCTATGCTACTTACCATGGCTTCAAGCTTTATCAAATGGACGTGAAGAGTGCCTTCCTCAATGGACCAATCAAGGAGGAGGTCTATGTTGAGCAACCTCCCGGCTTTGAAGACAGTAAGTATCCTAACCATGTTTATAGGCTCTCTAAGGCGCTTTATGGGCTCAAGCAAGCCCCAAGAGCATGGTATGAATGCCTTAGAGATTTCCTTATTGCAAATGGCTTCAAAGTCGGCAAGGCCGATCCTACTTTATTCACTAAGACTCTTGACAATGATTTGTTTGTATGCCAAATTTATGTTGATGATATTATATTTGGGTCTACTAACAAATCTACATGTGAAGAATTTAGTAGGATCATGACACAAAAATTCGAGATGTCGATGATGGGGGAGTTGAAATATTTCTTAGGATTTCAAGTCAAGCAACTCCAAGAGGGCACCTTCCTTAGCCAAACGAAGTATACTCAAGATATCCTAACCAAGTTTGGAATGAAGGATGCCAAGCCCATCAAGACACCCATGGGAGCAAATGGGCATCTCGACCTCGACACGGGAGTCATAGGTATATTGAAAGGGAATTGGAGTCTTCGGCGAAGACAAAGGCTTCCACTCCGCTCTACTACTCATCCTTCGCCGTCGCTCCGCATCATCTCTCCAACTTTGGTATAACCTTCACTCATTCATTTCATGACCAAAGGGGGAGAAAGTTCTTCAATGGGCTCTAATGATTCCGTTTTTGGCGATTCATGCCAAAGGGGGAGAAAGCATGAGCCCAAAGCAAAAGGACCGCACCACCACCCTAATTTTAAAATTTGATGATTTTCAATTGGTAAATTTCAAAATTGGTATCTCTTTGTGTTCTAAAGGGGGAGCTAGTAGTATTTTCAAAATTGATGGAAAACCCTCTTGAACACTAAGAGGAGACCTTATTTGAGGGGGAGTTTTGTTTAGTCAAAGCAAAAGCATTTGGGACATAGGAAGAAAACTTCAAAACTCAAAAATGCTTTGCAAATCTTATTCATTTACCTTTGACTATCTTGCAAAAGGACTTTGAAAAGAATTTACAAAAGAATTTGCAAAAACAAAACTTGTGGTGTAAATGTGGTCCAATATGTCAAAAACAAAGAAAACAATCCATGCGCATCATATAAGTTTATATTGGCTCAATTCCAAGCAACCTTTGCACTTACATCATGCAAACTAGTTCAATTATGCACTTCTATATTTGCTTTGGTTTGTGTTGGCATCAATCACCAAAAAGGGGGAGATTGAAAGGGAATTAGGCTTACACCTAGTTCCTAAATAATTTTGGTGGTTGAATTGCCCAACACAAACATTGGACTAACTAGTTTGCTCTAGTACTTAAGTTATACAGGTGCAAAAGGTTCACACTTAGCCAATAAAAAGACCAAGTGTTGGATTCAACAAAGGAGCAACGAGGCAACCGAAGGCATCTCTGGCTGAAGGCACCGGACAGTGTCCGGTGCGCCCAGAGGACTCCAACTCCAACTCTTCGCTCTCGGGAATTCTCGGAAGCCGGCGCGCTATAATTCACCGGACTGTCCGGTGTGCACCGGACATGTCCGGTGCTCCAAGCAAGCGCGGTCTCCAGAACTAGCCAGCCTCGGGTTCGCGCGCCAGCCGCTCCGCTAAAATTCACCGGACTGTCCGGTGTGCACCGGACTGTCCGGTGTGCCAGCGGAGCAACGGCTCTCTGCGGCGCCAACGGCTCCCTGCGGTGCATTTAATGCGCGCGCAGCGCGCGCAGACGTCAGGATCGCCCATACCGGTGCACCGGACATCAAACAGTACATGTCCGGTGTGCACCGGACACCCAGGAGGGCCCAGAAGTCAGAAGCTCCAACGGTCAGAATCCAACGGCAATGGTGACGTGGCAGGGGCACCGGACTGTCCGGTGTGCACCGGACTGTCTGGTGCGCCATCGAACAGACAGGTTCCAGCAACGGTCACTTTTGGTGGTTGGGGCTATAAATACCCCAACCACCCCACATTCATTGCCATCCAAGTTTTCCACTTCTCAACTACTACAAGAGCTCTAGCATTCAATTCTAGACACACCAAATAGATCAAGTCCTCTCCAAATTCCACACAACTCCATAGTGACTAGAGAGAGTGATTTGCTTGTGTTTCTTTCGAGCTCTTGCGCTTGGATCGCATTCTTTTCTTTCTCACTTGTTCTTGTGATCATCACTCAATTGTAACCAAGGCAAGAGGCACCAATTGTGTGGTGGCCCTTGCGGGGAAGTTTTGTTCCCGGTTGATTGAGAAGAAGAGAAAGCTCACTCGATCCGTGGGATCGTTTGAGAGAGGGAAGGGTTGAAAGAGACCCGGCCTTTGTGGCCTCCTCAACAGGGAGTAGGTTTGCGAGAACCGAACCTCGGTAAAACAAATCCGCGTGTCACACTCTTATTCGCTTGCGATTTGTTTTGCGCCCTCTCTCGCGGACTCGTTTATATTTCTAACGCTAACCCCCGCTTGTAGTTGTGATTATTTTTGTAAATTTCAGTTTCGCCCTATTCACCCCCCCTCTAGGCGACTATCAATATGGTTATGGCAATAAAGGAATGAACCCCACACCACCCTGCCTTGTACCAGAAATAAGGAAATAAAAATGTGACATATTTCCTTTTCCATTACTCACCCTAGGACTTTAAATCTCGGGACGAGATTCTTTTATGGGGGGAAGGATGTAACACCCCTGGTGTTACTATAACTAAAACTTGAGCATGGCATCATAAGCATTGGCATTGCATATGTTTGACACACCTAGAGTGCATTCACTAGGCAAAAATTTCAAACAAGTTGTATTGTTCTAATGTTTTTGCAAATAGAACCCTGGTTAAAGGACTTAACCCTAAATAGTGGTTAAAGGGGTAAAACTTAACCCAAGTTAAGAAAACCTAAAGACTTTAGGGTAAAAGTCATGAAATGACTCTAAGAATAAACTTGAATTCCTTTTATACCCCTGGGATACCAGAAACCCTAATTGGAACCCTGGAAAACCCTGAAACCAAACCCTAGGGGCTTATGTGCAAAATTAGTCCATTTTTGGGCTAAAGTGCAAAAACCAAGCCAAATAAGTATTTTAAGTCATTTGGTTCACAAATATGTGAATTTGCAAGCAAAACCCTAAGTTTTGGACTTAAATGCAAAATGGACCTCATTTGAGTTCTATTTTAAGTCTGAAAATCAGAGAATTGGCTCAACTTTGGAGCTTTGCATCTTTCAAATTATAGGGTTTTTGCCCTAGGTCACCACATCAAAATTGTAGCCCAATTATAGGAGAACAACTTTGTTTAAGGATTCAAGCCATGGTCTTATGAGAAATTTGGAGAAAAACCCAGCCAAAGTTGGACTGTCAGGTCACTGAGTCTGAATTTTTAGAGAAACAGTGTAACCACAGAGACTTTGAGCAAAGATTCCTCTATGATCCAGCATGAATCTGCCCATGGCATCTATGACAAACTTGTAGCTGGTTAGTAGATCTATAACTTTGCTGCAGAGTTTGGTTTGTGTTGCCACAGAAATTTGGAAGAAAATCGACCCTCAACTCTGGCTGTCAGGTTCTCTGAATAAGTGCTCCTGATGGTACAGTGCCCACCGGATCAGACCGCCAGCGCGGCTGTCCTCACCGCCGACGGCTCCCTCCGCCGCGATTCGTGCTGCGGTTGCCGTGATCTGAGCTCGGCTTGGCTGGATAACACTTTGGGTCACGTAAATGTCCTCGCCGTGGATAACTCCGGCCATAAACAAGTTCGGCCACCGTACATGCGTCACCGCGGCGGAGATCGATAAGAACGCCGGTGACCGCCGCCTCCTAGCCTTGCGCCGCGTGGCTTTAACTTTCCACTGCGTCGCCATGACTCCCTATACCCGTCCCATCGTCGACGGGGAGCTTGCCACGGCGATAGCCACGAATTCACCGCGCCGCCTTCTTCCTCCTCTCCGGCCGCCAGCTCGGCTCGGCTAAATTGATCGCCACCCGCCCGCTAGCTCTATAAATTGACCTCGCACGTAGCTGCGCCATGTAGTTGTGAAGCTGTAGCACCCGCTCCCACCCTCGATCGTCCACCAGCACGCCCGAATTGCGCATTCTCCCCAAATCAGTTCTAAAACACCGTGAGCTCAACCCCGCCGTGGTCAGCCCAACTCCGGTTAGCTCCTCCCCTCTGTTCTCTTGTTTAAGCGTTCTTATGTGTTTACGATGCTTGCCGAGCCATTGAATTGAACTAAGAGCCCTCTGGTCGCCGTGAACACGACCATATAGTCGCTATGCTTACGGCCACCGTGGCCAGAGCTCCATAGTTGATCAATAGCGCAATTAAGTTAGGGGAAATGATCATGGTGACCCCGATTTCATGTCCGCCGCTCGGAGAACCCAGCCATAGCCCCAATCGGCCGGTCCAGGACCTCGCCGGAATCTCTCCGCGCGCGTCGCCGTCGTGGACCGCCCACTGCGAAGAAATAGAACCTCAAGGGCCTCTGTGCAAAGCGTCAGTGACACAGGAAAACAGTAGAAAGACCGGATCCCAGTTAATGAGAACCCCGAGGGTATTTTTGCAAAGCCGCCAGCGCGGGTGCGCGCGCGGGCGCCTTTCTGCCCTAGCTGGGCCGCCTGGGCTGGATTCGGCCCAGTGCTATTCAATTGTTTTTCTTTTTCTTTTATCTCCAGAGCCAAAACAATTATAGAAAAATGTAGAAAAATGCTAAAATTGTGAAACTAATTTTCCTAGGCTTGTTATTTTCTCTAGAATTTAATAAAAATAGTTTTGTGATTTTTAGTGGAAATAAGAAATTTTAGGGTATTTAAAGTAGTTAAAAGTATTAGTTATGGAATTTTAGAAAATAATTGGTAAGTCCAAAAATGCCCAAACTTTTTATGGGAACTTAAAACAATATTTAGAAGCCTTGGGTAGAGTTTGAATTGTTTTGGACCTTGTTTGATCACCAAACCCCAAAACACCCCCCCTGCCCTGTGAACTCCTTTACCGACTCCGGAAACCCTAAGTTCCCGGAATTCCGTGAAGGAAAGTTGTATTCAAGACATAGATAATAAGTTTATATTGACTTTGCATTCTCATGAGCACCCCATGGCATCCATTCTTATGCATATATATGGTTATGTTAGAAGACGAAGAAGAAGAAGAAGTCACTGAAGAGGGAACTCCACCAACCTCAGATCCTCAAGCAGGCAACTGCTTTTATTTCGATATTTGTGGATCCGAGCAGGACTCACCTGATAACAAAGGCAAGCCCCGGTGCATTTGCCACCCCCCTTGTCGTTTTTAAAATCTTTCTCACTTGATTGCTGCATTAGGTGATAGGAGTTGATTGATAAAACAATTCCTGCATTACCTTCCTTGAATTTGATTACCTTCCTTGATCACCTGTTTTACAAAAGATTTTGATGCTTAGCCTTGCTTTAGAAAAACAAAATGTTTTGTTTTTACAAAATATGATGTGGCAAAAGTGGGTGGGATGTTTTCGAAAATAAAACTTGATGGTGAATCCATCACGGCCGTGATGGATTCAACATTGGAAAAGATGTACCTCTGCCAGGTACCAAGTTTTGGGTTAAATGATTAAGCTGAGACCGGGCGGGTGACTTGCACGAGAAGAGCGTCTCGGTGTAGTGTCTCCGTCTGAGTCGATTAAGGACCTTGTCGATGTAGGCCTGCTGACCGAGGACCCTTTAACTGGTCACATGCCTCGTCATGGGTAAGCCTTGCCTCGGGCAGACTAAGGCCGGAATAAGATAACACGAAATGGGCGTGGAGCGGTGGCGAGAGTAGCGTGTACCCTCCGTGGCAAGAGGCTGGACGGTGGTGTATCTGTGCTCTCGGTTTGCGTGAACCTGATCCGGTCTTAAGAACCCCGGTGGCGGGTTGACATATGCAAGGGTTAAGTGCTACATATGTCGTGTGATTGGAGATCCTCAGCTGAGTATAATCGATTCGGATCGCCGTACCTCCGCGGTTATGGAGACTTGGCCACTGACTTACACGTAGCATTCCACTAAAGATGATGGGTTTTTGTTAAGAAATTGGCTAGTGCAGGACCAGTGATTGAACTAGGGTAGAAAGAACTCTAGTGCAGGTAATTTTACCTAACTTGACAAATAAAATTGGATTTTTAAGGATCCACTTTAGTAAGCATTTCTGCAAAACAGAGTCTTTGATTATTGAGAAGCCTTACCTTGCCTCCCATATAACCAGCATACCCTTGAGAGTCTTTTCTTTAGTCGGGTAAGACTTGCTGAGTAATTCCATACTCAGGGTTTATCCCTTCGTTGTTTTTAGGTGAGGAAGTAGCAGACTTTTGTTGCTTCTGTGCCAGGGTGGTTCCCAAAGAAGAAAAACAAGACTAAAGTGCGGGAGGACTCGGTCCTCCATATAGGATCTTTTGTTTATAGCTTATCGGGAGACGTTTGTGCCTCCCTTGGTTTGTATAATATTACTACTCTGCACTCACTTTTAGTCTGGTCTGTAATAAAATAACTCGAGCTTGCTTTTGAAATAAATGTAAGTTTATGTGATTCGCTTTCGCATTTCTTTATCTCCGATGTTCTGTAATGTCTACAAGACGGGTGAAACGTTCCTGGTGAGGCCGGGAAAGATACCGAGCTTGTCAAGTAACTTAGGAACATCTACAGGGTGTCTGATGTCTGCTAGACAAGGACAACTGTAGGTGGGCCTAATTACTTGGGAGGTTCCGTCACAATCACAGCCATCACCAGCATGGGGCCCATCAAGGACTTGAAAGGCATACAGAGGGTCATGGGATGCCTCGCGGCTCTGAGCCGCTTCATCTCACGCCTCGGCGAAAGAGGTCTACCTCTGTACCGCCTCTTAAGGAAGGCCGAGTGCTTCACTTGGACCCCTGAGGCCGAGGAAGCCCTCGGGAACCTGAAGGCGCTCCTCACAAAGGCGCCTATCTTGGTGCCCCCAGCTGCCGGAGAAGCCCTCCTGGTCTACGTCGCCGCGACCACTCAGGTGGTTAGCGCCGCGATTGTGGTCGAGAGGCAAGAAGAGGGGCATATGTTGCCCGTTCAGAGGCCAGTCTACTTCGTCAGCGAGGTACTGTCCGAAACCAAGATCCGCTACCCACAAGTTCAGAAGCTGCTGTACACGGTGATCCTAACGCGACGGAAGCTACGACACTACTTCGAGTCTCATTCGGTAACTGTGGTGTCATCCTTCCCCCTGGGAGAGATCATCCAGTGCCGAGAGCCCTCGGGTAGGATTGCAAAGTGGGCGGTGGAGATCATGGGCGAGACAATCTCGTTCGCTCCCCGGAAGGCCATTAAGTCCCAGGTCTTGGCGGACTTCGTGGCTGAATGGGTCGACACCCAGCTACCGACGGCTCCGATCCAACCAGAGCTCTGGACCATGTTCTTCGACGGGTCGCTGATGAAGACAGGAGCCGGCGCAGGCCTACTCTTCATCTCACCCCTCGGAAAGCATCTACGCTACGTGCTACGCCTCCACTTCCCGGCGTCCAACAATGTGGCCGAATATGAGGCTCTGGTCAACGGGTTGTGGATCGCCATCGAGCTAGGGGTCCGACGCCTCGATGCTCGTGGTGACTCGCAGCTCGTCATCGACCAAGTCATGAAGAACTCCCATTGCCGCGACCCGAAGATGGAGGCCTACTGCGATGAGGTTCGGCGCCTGGAAGACAAGTTCTACGGGCTCGAGCTCAACCGCATCGCTCAGCGCTACAACGAGACTGCGGACGAGCTGGCTAAAATAGCCTCGGGGCGAACGACGGTTCCCCCGGACGTCTTCTCCCGAGACCTGCATCAACCCTCCGTCAAGATCGACGACACGTCCAAGCCCGAGGTACCCTCGGCCCAGTCCGAGGCACCCACGGCTCAACCCGAGGCGCCCTCAGCTCAGTCTGAGGCGCCCTCGGCTCATCCCGAGGCACCCTCAGCTTGGCCCGAGGCACCCTCGGTTCAGTCCGAGGTACCCTCGGCCCCCGAGGGTGAGGCACTGCGCGTCGAGAAGGAGCGAAGCGGGGTCGCGCCTAATCGAAACTGGCAGACCCCGTACCTGCAATATCTCCACCGAGGAGAGCTACCCCTCGACCGAGCCGAGGCTCGGCGGGTGGCGTGGCGCGCCAAGTCGTTCGTCTTGCTGGGAGATGAGAAGGAGCTCTACCACCGCAGCCCCTCAGGCATCCTCCAGCGATGCATCTCCATCGCCGAAGGTCAGGAACTCCTGCGAGAGATACACTCGGGGGCTTGCGGCCATCACGCAGCGCCTCGAGCCCTTGTCGGGAACGCTTTCCGGCAAGGCTTCTACTGGCCAACGGTGGTGGCCGACGCTACCAGAATCGTCCGCACCTGCGAAGGGTGTCAATTCTACGCGAGGCAGACCCACCTGCCCGCTCAGGCTCTGCAGACGATACCCATCACCTGGACTTTTGCGGTGTGGGGTCTGGACCTCGTCGGCCCCTTGCAGAAGGCACCCAGGGGCTACACGCACCTGCTGGTCGCCATCGACAAATTCTCCAAGTGGATCGAGGTCCGACCCCTGAACAGCATCAGGTCCGAGCAGGCGGTGGCGTTCTTCACCAACATCATCCATCGCTTCGGGGTCCCGAACTCCATCATCACCGACAACGGCACCCAGTTCACCGGCAGAAAGTTCCTGGACTTCTGCGAGGATCACCACATCCGGGTGGACTGGGCCGCCGTGGCTCATCCCATGACGAATGGGCAGGTGGAGCGTGCCAACGGCATGATTCTACAAGGGCTCAAGCCTTGGATCTACAACGACCTCAACAAGCTCGGCAAGCGATGGATGAGGGAACTCCCCTCGGTGGTCTGGAGTCTGAGGACAACGCCGAGCCGAGCCACGGGCTTCACGCCGTTCTTTCTAGTCTATGGGGCCGAAGCCATCTTGCCCACAGACTTAGAATACGGTTCCCCGAGGATGAGGGCCTACACCGACCAAAGCAACCAAGTCAGCCGAGAAAACTCGCTGGACCAGCTGGAGGAGGCTTGGGACCAGGCCTTGCTACACTCGGCGCGGTACCAGCAGTCCCTGCGACGCTACCATGCCCGAGGGGTCCGGTTCCGAGACCTCCAGGTGGGCGACCTGGTGCTTCGGCTGCGACAAGACGCCCGAGGGCGGCACAAGCTCACGCCTCCCTGGGAGGGGCCATTCGTCGTCGCCAAGGTTCTGAAGCCCGGAACATACAAGCTGGCCAACAGTCAAGGCGAGGTCTACGGCAACGCCTGGAACATCCAACAGCTACGTCGCTTCTACCCTTAAGATGTTTTCAAGTTGATCATATACCTCGCACCCACGCAAAGTTTAGTCATCAAGGAAGGGTCGGCCTCGCCTCGGCAAAGCCCGACCCTCCCTCGGGGGCTAAAAGGGGGGAACCCCCTCTGCGTCGAAATTTTCCTCGAAAAAAGATCTTTTCTGCCAGAATCTCTTTCGCGCTTTTTGGCTACTTTGAAAGTGGATCTTGAAAACGACGAAGTACACGTAAGCAGCCAAGGCTGACCGAGCCGAGGGACTCCTACGCCTCCGGGATACGGATACCTCACTCATCACCTTCTGCGATAAGTAACTCACGTTCGGATAAGTGATTCTGCGGACCGAACAAGTCTTCATGCTCGAAAGCTCTTCTGCCGAAGCGATCCTTCGAGCCTTCTCGACTGCGTCGGTGACAGAGCCCCATGGACGGGTAAGAGTGCGCGTAAGCGGCAAGGCCGACCGAGCCAAGGGACTCCTACGCCTCCGGGATACGGATACCTCACTCATCACCTTCCGCGAGAAGCAACTCTTGCTCGCACAAACATTTCTGTTACCGACAAAAAAGTCCAGATACTCGAAACGAAACGAAAAGAGACGCAGCTTTACAACACGGCGAGGGTGTGTTTAGGCCTCAGCGCCCGCAGGAAACACACGCTACAAGACAATCCGATCCTGCAGGCTCGGATCTTGACGGCTGAAGGGAGCAGTAGCACCCTTGGCATCGACGACACCTTCGGCGAGGGCCGACCTAGCCTCGGACGGCGACGCGGTCCGAGGATCTCCACTCTGGAGGACGACGACATCACCACGCCCGGGCCATCGCCGCCAGGGTCTTCTCCGGGAATCCGGCCCGAGCAGGCGGCTCGGCCGGTCACCCCGGGGCCTCGGCCAGTTACCTTCCAAGGACGTCAATCCGGCCCGAGCAGGCGGCTCGGCTGGTCAACTCCGGCGTCGGTCCCGCTAACGGACGACCCGGCCAGGCTCAGGCCAACCAGGTTTTCTTTTCGAGCCAACTCTGCCTCTGTTCATGTTGACGCCGCTACCCCTGGCCTCGGCTCATCGAAGAGCGGCCGAGGGGTTCCTTTAACTAAGTTAGAGAAGCCTCGGACAACAAGACTGACCGAGCCGAGGGACTCCTACGCCTCCGGGATACGGATATCTCACTCGTCACCTGTACACGAGGCGACTCACGCTTGGTGAAGCGGTTCAGACAACCAACAGGCGAGTCTTAGTGCTCGAAAAGGAGGAAAAAAACACGGCTCCGTGCCGAAACTACATACATGTTCAGGCCCCGACAGCCACAATGAACAAAAACACTGGCATTCGAAGTGCCATTACAAACGGAACTCTGGTTCCGTCCCCGCGGGTATGAACAACCTCGAGCCTGCGGGGCAACGAACACCGGGGGACCCGCCAGCGACCTCTGCAGCAGCAGCCATGGTCCCAGGACGGACGCGGCCGCCGGAGGGCTCTCGTTCGTGTTCCCGCTCAAGGGATGCGAACCAGCTATTAAAGCCAAAGAGCGGGCCGCTCCCAAGCGCACCGGCGGGTCCTCGCTGCCGTCCTTGCCTCGAATGCAAGGAAGAGGGCGGAATGTTGCATCCTAGCTGGGCAGCAACAGTTTGCCTTCCCCGGCATGGCTGGAGGACGTCTCCTCCGCAGGACTGGAGGGTGTTTGCCACCACCAGAAGCTGGAAGAAGAGGTGGCCCGCCGGCCCGTGCGGGAGGTAGAGCCCCGGCTCGCCTCGCCCCCCGCTCCAGCGAGGATGACGAACACCCTCGAGGCTGAGGGCGGGACCAAGATCACAGCCCGGCTTGCCCCTCCCCATCCAGGGGCTGGAGGTCACCGTCTTGGGTGACCACCAGCGGAAGGGTGCAACCGGGCTGCGTGATGAAAATCCTTGAAGCCGAACGATGGCTGAAAGGTACCAACTCCCGCGGAGTTGCGTTCCTCCAACGACGAGGCGGAAAGACGGCGGATCTCCCCCATCCGGGGGCTTGGAAGGTGGAAAGACACGATGCATAAGGGAGCGCGAAGACATGGTCGCCTTCCAAGGGGGTCACCCTCCTTTTAAGGGCGGTTCTCCCTACTCGCGTCCCCAGCCGTCACGGGCTGAGTCTTCTCCAACACACTCCAAGGTCCTCCCCTGCGGCACGGGGGCTGGGTCCCACACGTCATGCAAGCCGGCTCAGAGCAGAAGAAGCCAAACCGCCGCGCGCGGTGCGCACAACCGCCCAGCGGTTACAAGCGACCCTCCACTTTTGCCCAGACCAGCGGACGAAAGGGTGGGCGGCCATGCAGGCGGCATGCAACCGTGCCAAGTGGGCGTGCTTCTCCGACTCCCAACACGCCCGGCATGGAGGCCCAGGCCCACGCGTCATGCAACCGGCGCGCCGAATGCTTCGTGCATGCAACTGCACCGCCACTTGCGCCACTACCGCGCCTCCTCGACTGCGGAACCAATACCGCGACTCGAGATGACCCGGCGCGCGACCCAGCAGCACCAGCCTGGTGCGACAGTCAACGCGGCCAAAAGTGGGTCGGCAGTAATGGCGGAGGCAGGCGGGCAGGAGCAGCGGCCACATCGTCAGCCAAGCTTACGTCCCATCCGGGGGCAGCGAGAGAACCCTCTCCCACGGCGTGAAGACAACGCGCCCGTGATCCGTTCCTCGAACGGCTCACGCACGCGCAACGGTCGCCCCTCCAACCACTCGCCCCGTCGCATTAACTCCGCGGCGGGACGCGCGGCGCCTCTGGCGGGAGAAGCGGGCGACGCTTCGCCTTCGCCATAATGACCGCGTCCAAAAAGGTACGCCGCGTCGTTCGATTTCGTATCCTTTTCCGTTTTTCCTCTTTCTCTCTCTTGCAACAGGGACCGGGAAAGGGGGATACCCCGAAAAGGATCCTTCCCCGAGAAGGAACCAGGCTCCGAGCCCCCCTACTGATCAGAGGTTCGAAGGCTGGCCCCCCGGAAGGGTTCAACAGCCGCCTCAGATCGCGTGGGCCCTACACCCACTACTGGTCAGAGGTTCGAAGGCCGGCCCCTCGAAAGGGTTCAACGACCGCCTCAGGCTACTCGGGCTCCGCGCCCAATACTGATCAGGGGTTCGAAGGCTGGCCCCCGAAGGGTTCACAGCCGCCTCAGACGCCGAGCGAGGGATGACCATGGGTACGTTCGATACATAACCAAGGCTCGGGCTACGCTCCCGAGGTACCCTAGGACATTTCCGAGACCGGCGGGAACGATCTTGTAACGGAATCCCATCAGAGGGAGGCATCGAGCCCTCGGACCCCGTCGCCAGGGGACCGGGTCCGGCGGATCACCCGCAGGTACTTTTGGGCGTGCCTCTGGGCCCCTAGCCGACCCCTAACGAATGGGGCACAGACGTCCACTTGGATCACCCGCTTGCAGCTCAACGGAGACACCATGTTCGATGCCCATCGAGGGCAACATGGCGCTTTCCCCCCCTCCTCCTTGCGGAAAGGCGACGCAGGGGCGTATGTAAAAAAGCCGAGTCTGTCCCTGATCGCCCTCTGCCCCTGTGCAGAGGCTCGGGGGCTACTCTCGCAAACTCGGCTCCGGCCGAACCGTTGACAGCGTCAACATACCAGCCCGAGAACTTGGGACCCGACCGTACACCCGGGCTACGGCCAGCTCGCATGAGGGAACGACCAGACCAGCCGAAGCATTACGCGAGGCATTAAGACCTCGAAGGAGTGAAACCACTCCTCCGAGGCCTCGGGGGCTACACCCGGCGGGTGCGCTCGCGCGCACCCGCCGGAACAAAACGCAACCGAGAAAGGCTGGTCCCCTTGCAAAAAAGTGCGACGAAAGCCTCCAAGCGAGTGCAAACACTCCCTTCGAGGCTCGGGGGCTACTGTCAGGGACCATAATTAGGGGTACCCTCAAGGCTCCTAATTCTCAGCTGGTAACCCCCATCAGCACGAAGCTGCAAAGGCCTGATGGGTGCGATTAAGTCAGGGATCAGTCCATTCGAGGGACACGATCACGCCTCGCCCGAGCCTAGCCTCGGACAAGGGCAGCCAACCCCGGAGGATTTCCGTCTCGCCCGAGGCCCCCCTTCAGCGGCGAACATATTCCCGGCTCGCCCGAGGCCCTGCCTTCGCTAAGAAGCAACCCTGACCAAATCGCTGCACCGACCGACCAAGTCGCAGGAGCATTTAATGCAAAGGTGGCCTGACACCCTTATCCTGACGCGCGCCCCCCCAGCCGGCAGAGCCGAAGTGACCGCCGTCACTTCGCCGCTCCACTGACCGGCCTGACAGAAGGACAGCGCTGCCTGCGCCACTCCGACTGCGGTGCCACTTGACAGAGTAAGACTGACAGGCAGTCAGGCCCTGCCGAAGGCACCATAGGAAGCTCCGCTTCGCCCGACCCAGGGCTCGGACTCGGGCTAAGTCCCGGAAGACGACGAACTCCGCTCCGCCCGACCCAGGGCTCGGACTCGGGCTAAGTCCCGGAAGACGGCGAACTTCGCTCTGCCCGACCCAGAGCTCGGACTCGGGCTAAGTCCCGGAAGACGGCGAACTCCGCCCGACCCAGGGCTCGGACTCGGGCTAAGTCCCGGAAGACGGCGAACTCCGCTCCGCCCGACCCAGGGCTCGGACTCGGGCTAAGTCCCGGAAGACGGCGAACTCCGCCCGACCCAGGGCTCGGACTCGGGCTAAGTCTCGGAAGACGGTGAACTCCACTCCGCCTGACCCAGGGCTCGGACTCGGGCTAAGTCCCGGAAGACGGCGAACTCCGCCCGACCCAGGGCTCGGACTTGGGCTCGGCCCTAGAAGACGACGATCTCCGCCTCGCCCAACCCAGGGCTCGGACTTGGGCTCGGCCCCAGAAGACGACGAACTCCGCTTCGCCCGACCCTAGGGCTCGGACTCCGCCCCGGCACCAGCCGGCAATCTCCGCCTCGCCCGACCCGGGGGCTCGGACTCGACCTCGGCTTCGGAGGAGCTTCCACATCGCCCAACCTAGGGTGCAGACCAGCCACGTCAACAGGAGGCGCCATCATAACCCTACCCCGAGCTGACTCGGGCCGCAGGGAACAAGACCGGCGTCCCATCTGGCTCGCTCCGCCAGATAGGCAATGATGGCGCCCCGCATGCTCTGTGACGACGGCGGCTCTCAGCCCCCTTACGGAAGCAAGAGGACGTTAGCAAGGACTCAACCGCTCCGACAGCTGTCCCTCCGCCAAGCTCCATCGCTCCTCCGACGGCCACGACATCACACCAGCTGGGTGCCAAGATCTCTCCGGCTGCCACAACGGCATGTACCTAGGGCGCTAGCTCACCTCCGCTAGACACGTAGCGCTCTGCTACACCCCCCATTGTACACCTGGATCCTCTCCTTATGCCTATAAAAGGGAGGACCAGGGCCCTCTTAGAGAAGGTTGGCCGCGCGGGGACGAGGACGAGACACGCGCTCGCTTGGAGCCGCTCGCTCCCTCTCCCGCGTGGACGCTTGTAACCCCCTACTGCAAGCGCACCCGACCTGGGCGCGGGACGAACACGAAGGCCGCGGGATTCCCACCTCTCTCACGCCGGTCTCCGGCCGCCTCGCTCTCCCCCCTTCGCGCTCGCCCTCGCGCTCGACCCATCTGGGCTGGGGCACGCGGCGACATTCACTCGTCGGCTCAGGGACCCCCCGGTCTTGGAACACCGACAGAAAGAGAGGGTGAAAATAAATCACAAGCAAATGAAGAGTGAGACGTGGTGATTTGTTTTACCAAGGTTCGGTTCTTGCAAACCTACTCCCCGTTGAGGTGGTCACAAAGACCAGATCTCTTTCAACCCTTTCCCTCTCTCAAACGGTCACCTAGACCGAGTGAGCTTCTCTTCTCAATCAATCAGGACACTAAGTCCCCACAAGGACCACCACACAATTAGTGTCTCTTGCCTTGATTACAATTGAGTTGGAAACAAGAAAGAAGGAAGAAGAAAAGCGATCCAAGCGCAAGAGCTCAAATGAACACTGCAAAACTCTCTCTTCTAGTCACTATTGCTTTGAGTGGAATTGGGACTTGGAGAGATTTTGATTCGCTCTAATTGTGTCTTGTATTGAATGCTATAGCTCTTGTATTGAATGTGTTGGCTAAAAACTTGGATACCTTGAAGTGTGGTGGTTGGGGGGTATTTATAACCCCAACCACCAAAGTGGCCGTTGGGGATGGCTGCTGTCGTATGGCGCACCGGACAGTCCGGTGCGCTACCGGACACTGTCCAATGTGCCAGCCACGTCACCCAATCGTTAGGGTTCGACCGTTGGAGCTCTGACATGTGGGGCCACCGGACAGTCCGGTGGTGCACCAGACAGGTCCTGTTCACTGTCCGGTGCGCCTTCTGCGCATGCTCTGACTTCTGCGCGCGCAGTCCGCACACTGTAGCTCACTGTTCACCTTTTGCAGTCGACTGTTGGCGCTGATAGCTGTTGCTCCACTGGCACACCGGACAGTCCGGTGAATTATAGCGGAGTGGCTCTCCAAATTCCCGAAGCTAGCAAGTTTGATTTGATCCACCCTGGTGCACCGGACACTGTCCGGTGGTGCACTGGACACAGTCCTGTGGCACACCGGACAGTCTGATGCGCCAGACCAGGGCAGCCTTCGGTTGTCTTTTGCTCTTTTTATTTGAACCCTTTCTTGGACTTTTTATTGGTTTGTGTTGAACCTTTGGCACCTGTAGAACTCATAATCTAGAGCAAACTAGTTAGTCCAATAATTTGTGTTGGGCAATTCAACCACCAAAATCATTTAGGAAAAGTTTTGACCCTATTTCCCTTTCAATCTCCCCTTTTTGGTGATTGATGCCAACACAAACCAAAGCAAATATAAAAATGCAGAATTGAACTAGTTTGCATAAGGTAATTGCAAAGGTTGCTTGGAATGAAACCAATAATTATTTCTACTAGATATGCATGGATGGTTTTTCTCCTTATTTAAAATTTTGGACCACATTTGCACCATGAGTTTTGTTTTTGCAAATTCTTTTGTAAATTCTTTTCAAAATCCTTTTTGCAAATAGTCAAAGGTCTGTGAGTAAGATTGAAAGAAGCATTTTCAAATTTAAAATTTTCTCTCCCTGTTTCAAATGCTTTTCCTTTGACTTAAGCAAAAACTCCCCCTCAATGAAATTCTCCTCTTAGTGTTCAAGAGGGTTTTACAAATTTTTGATGATACTTTCTCCCCTTTTGAAAACACATAAAGATATCAATTTGAAAACTTTATTTTAAAAATTTGGTGGTGGTGCGGTCCTTTTGCTTTGGGCTAATACTTTCTCCCCCTTTGGCATGAATCGCCAAAAACAGATACTTGTGAGTGAAACATAAGCCCTTTTACTTTCTCCCCAATGGCAAACAAATAGATATGAGTGAAGATTATACCAAAGTGGAGAACTATGCGGAATACCGGTAAAGAGTAGATAATACCGATGGAGTTGAGTGGAAGCGTCGTCTTTGCCGAATACTTCATTTCCCTTTCAATTCTATGACTAAGCATGAGAATACACTTGAAAACACATTAGTCATAGACATAAAAGAGATATGATCAAAGGTATATAAATGAGCTATGTGTGCAAAGTATCAATCAAAGTTTCGAGAATCAAGAATGTTTAGCTCATTCCTAAGTTTGGTAAAAGTTTTCTCATCTAATGGTTTGGTAAAGATATCGGCCAATTGATCTTTGGTGTTAATATAGGCTATCTTGATATCCCCCCTTTGTTGGTGATCTCTCAAAAAGTGATACCGAATGGCTATGTGCTTAGTGCGGCTGTGTTCAACGGAATTATCCGCCATGTGGATTGCACTCTCATTATCACATAGGAGAGGGACTTTGCTAAATTTGTAGCCATAGTCCCTAAGGGTTTGCCTCATCCAAAGCAGTTGCGGCGCAACAATGGCCTGCGGCAATATACTCGGCCTCGGCTGTAGAAAGAGCTACTGAGTTTTGTTTCTTTGAAGCCCAAGACACGAGGGATCTCCCCAGAAACTGACAAGTCCCTGATGTGCTCTTCCTATCAATTTTACACCCTGCCCAATCAGCTTCTGAATAACCTAGTAAATCAAACGAGGATCCCTTGGGGTACCAAAGACCAAACTTAGGTGTATGAACTAAATATCTCAAGATTCTCTTCACGGCCCTAAGGTGAACTTCCTTAGGATTGGCTTGGAACCTTGCACACATGCATACGGAAAGCATAATGTTCGGTCGAGATGCACATAAATAGAGTAAGGATCCTATCATCGACCGGTATACATTTTGATCTACGGATTTACCTCCCGTGTCGAGGTCGAGATGCCCATTGGTTCCCATGGGTGTCTTGATGGGTTTGACATCCTTCATCCCAAACTTTGTGAGTATGTCTTGAATGTACTTCGTTTGGCTAATGAAGGTGCCCTCTTGGAGTTGCTTGACTTGAAATCCTAGAAAATACTTCAACTCCCCCATCATAGACATCTCGAATTTTTGTATCATGATCCTACTAAACTCTTCACAAATAGATTTGTTAGTAGACCTGAAAGGGAATTAGGCTTACACCTAGTTCCTAAATAATTTTGGTGGTTGAATTGCCCAACACAAATAATTGGACTAACTAGTTTGCTCTAGTGTACAAGTTATACAGGTGCCAAAGGTTCACACTTAGCCAATAAAAAGACCAAGTATTGGGTTCAACAAAAGAGCAAAGGGGCAACCGAAGGCACCTCTGGTCTGGCGCACCGGACTGTCCGGTGCACCACAGGACTCCAACTCAAACTCGTCACCTTCGGGAAATTCCAGAGGCAACTCCGCTATAATTCACCGGACTGTCCGGTGTACACCGGACAGTGTCCGGTGCTCCAAGGAAGAGCGGCCTCAGGAACTCGCCAGCTTCGGGAAACTACAACGGCTGCTCCGCTATAATTCACCGGACATGTCCGGTGTACACTGGACTGTCCGGTGTAACTACGGGGCAACAGCTACTTCGCGCCAACGGTCACCTGCAACAGCAATTAATGCGCGCCAGAGCGCGCAGAAGTCAGGCACGCGCGTTGTGGTGCACCAGACACTCTACAGTACATGTCCGGTGCGCCACCGGACTTCCAGGCGGGCCCAGAAGTCAGAGCTCCAACGGTCAGAACCCAACGGCTTTGGTGACGTGGCTAGCGCACCGGACATGTCCGGTGTGCACCGGACTGTCCGGTGCACCATGCGACAGACAGCCCCACCAAACGGCTAGTTTTTGGATGGTGGCTATAAATACCACCCCAACCGGCCACTTCAAGGTGTGGGAGCCCAAGCAACATTCCAAGTCATCTAGTTGACATACTCAAGCCCTCCCAACCACATATATTCATTGATCCATCCTATACACAAGATTTAGTCCACTACAACCAACACAAGTGCCACAAAAGAGAGAGCAAGTAATTGAGAGCTACTCAATTGAGTTTAGCCCTAGCGCCTTGTGAGATTCATCGAGAGATAGTGTGTGCTACATCTTTGTGTTCATTTGTGCGTGGAGTATTGACTCCCATCGAACTTCCTCCAAAGTTTTGGAGGCTTGTAAAAGCTAGCAAGAGACACCAAAGAGTGTGGTGGTCCTTGTGGGATTGAGAGTGATCCTTGAGAAGAAGAAGAGCTCACCGATCCTTGTGTGATCGGGGGAGAGAGGGAAAGGGTTGAAAAAGACCCGTCCTTAAGTGGACTCCTCAACGGGGACTAGGCCTTCGAGGGCCGAACCTCGGTAAAACAAATCACCCGTGTCCATTGTATTTATTGCTTGTGATTTGTTTGTTTTCCCTTGCTCTAAGTTTTCTTGCACCATTATTTGCTAATATCCTTTGGTGTTGCTTCAAGTTAAATTCCCATTTAGTGAAGCAACACGTTCCAAGAAAGAACTTGTCCTAGTGCTCTTCTCATCTAAGGCTTCTTGCTTTGTTATTCTATAACTTATTAGTTGTATTGATTTATCACTCCCGCATTATTTAGCAATACTCTTTTCAAGCAAGAACTTAGTTTGTATACTCCTATATTTGTATATCTTGTTCTAACCACTAATCAAGGGATCTAGTGGGGGATAAAGTTTATAAGTTCTTCAGGTTTCGCCTATCCACCCCCCCCCCCCCTCTAAGCGACTTTCAATTGGTATCAGAGCTAGGCACTTCATCTTGAGTCTAACAACTCGAAGTGATGGCTCGTAGAAGATCCCAAAAAGAACAAGAAGACCCAGGAGAACACAACTCGGAAGGAGGTAACTCTTGAGATTTTATTTGATGATTGTTCTAACTATGATTCATGGTCATCTAGTGTACTAAATGCTTTTAGAACTCTAGATCCTCGATTAGAACAAATTATAGACAAGAGTATCTTCCCTCCTAGTTATAATGGAAAAATTATCTCCGAGGAGGATCAAAGATGTTTTCGCTTAAACTACCTAGCTTTTGACATCTTAAGTAATTCTCTTAGCAAAGAAGACTATCATGCCTTCATATCAAATTATGACGAATCCACCCATGATGCGCATGATATTTGGACTAGAATTAAAAGCAAATTTAATGAGTCCAAACATGATAGTTCATTTTGTGCTTCTACTTCCTTTGGTATTTGTGATACTAACCCTTGCAAGGAAGAAGAAGAAAATGAACGATGGAGACCAAACGATGAATCCACCTCTCCAAAAGGTTTGTCTTCCCATTTCGATTCCCACATATGTTGTGTGGCTAATGAAAATGATAGCGGAAGGACAAATGAGGATGAGGAGGAAGAAAGAAGCTTCTTGCATCTCTACGCTCGCCTAAGCCAAGAAGATAAGGCGATCATGCTCAAACTTCTAGAAAGAGCAAGAGAGCAAAGCGAAGCTCGTCAAAGGCTAGAAGATGTTCTCTCCATAAGAATGCTACACTTTGACGAGTTGACTAAAGAACATGAGGAGCTAAAGTGCTCTCATGTTGATTTGGTCCAAAGGTATGAAACTGTTTCAATTGAGCATGATAACGCTTTACATTGTATCCTCAATTAGTAAATAGAAATGCCTTGCTTAAGGACCAAGTAGAAAAGCTAAAAGTTGAAAATCTAGCTTATCAAGAAAAATATGATATGCTCCTATGTTCTCATGAAAATCTTATGGATGATCATATCATATTAAATATTGCTCATGAGGTTGTGATAGAGAACTTAAAATCCCAACAACCTCACTCATGCACATGTACTCAAATTGATACTATATTACCATGTGCTAATGCTTGTTGTCCGTCGACAAGCAAATTTTCTTTTGAGCTAGAACTTGCAGAAACAACTGATGATACATATCAAAAGCTCAAGGAAGAAAATGAGAGGCTAAAAATGAGCTTGACACAACTAAAAGGGAAGTGCATTGCTCAAACTTCTCAAGATAACCGTGATCACATGGTGAAAAAGCTTGAGACGGGAACAACCGTGGCATGCACTACATCTCTTGAGGAAAATGTCAAGGATTTGAGGATTGCCAAGAGGAAGAAACAAAAGATGAAATTCAACACTTCCTTCAAAAGCCTCAACCACGCCTCCACAAAAGGTAACATCCAAGGTAATGATCAAACCACACTTCACATTAAGAGGTGTAGTGAATGCTTTGAAGAGGGGCACTTGATTAGGTCATGTCCCTACATTAAAAATGGCTTGATTATTAACAAGGATGATAGACTTTGTTTTAAATGCTCCAAGAAGGGACACTTGCTTAGATCTTGTCCCCATTTAAAACAAAAAGGCATAGGGTTAGAAAAGAAAGTTTTTACTAACCATGTAGCAGGCAACAAACAAGGAAAGAAGAAAACTTCAAAACTTGAAAAACGCCTATGCTACACATGCCGAAAGAAGGGACATCAATGCAAGGATTGTCCCATTGGTAACAATTCCACTCCTAACTCAAACTCGTCACCTTCGAGAAATTCCAGAGGCAACTCCGCTATAATTCACCGGACTGTCCGGTGTACACCGGACAGTGTCCGGTGCTCCAAGGAAGAGCGGCCTCAGGAACTCGCCAGCTTCGGGAAACTACAACGGCTGCTCCGCTATAATTCACCGGACATGTCCGGTGTACACCGGACTGTCCGGTGTAACTACGGGGCAACGGCTACTTCGCGCCAACGGTCACCTGCAACAGCAATTAATGCGCGCCAGAGCACGCAGAAGTCAGGCACGCGCGTTGTGGCGCACCGGACACTCTACAGTACATGTCCGGTGCGCCACCGGACATCCTGGCGGGCCCAGAAGTCAGAGCTCCAACGGTCAGAACCCAACGGCTTTGGTGACGTGGCTGGCGCACCGGACTGTCCGGTGCACCATGCGACAGACAGCCCCACCAAACGGCTAGTTTTTGGATGGTGGCTATAAATACCACCCCAACCGGCCACTTCAAGGTGTGGGAGCCCAAGCAACATTCCAAGTCATCTAGTTGACATACTCAAGCCCTCCCAACCACATATATTCATTGAACCATCCTATACACAAGATTTAGTCCACTACAACCAACACAAGTGCCACAAAAGAGAGAGCAAGCAATTGAGAGCTACTCAATTGAGTTTAGCCCTAGCGCCTTGTGAGATTCATCGAGAGATAGTGTGTGCTACATCTTTGTGTTCATTTGTGCGTGGAGTATTGACTCCCATCGAACTTCCTCCAAAGTTTTGGAGGCTTGTAAAAGCTAGCAAGAGACACCAAAGAGTGTGGTGGTCCTTGTGGGATCGAGAGTGATCCTTGAGAAGAAGAAGAGCTCACCGATCCTTGTGTGATCGGGGGAGAGAGGGAAAGGGTTGAAAAAGACCCGTCCTTAAGTGGACTCCTCAACGGGGACTAGGCCTTCGAGGGCCGAACCTCGGTAAAACAAATCACCCGTGTCCATTGTATTTATTGCTTGTGATTTGTTTGTTTTCCCTTGCTCTAAGTTTTCTTGCACCATTATTTGCTAATATCCTTTGGTGTTGCTTCAAGTTAAATTCCCATTTAGTGAAGCAACATGTTGCAAGAAAGAACTTGTCCTAGTGCTCTTCTCATCTAAGGCTTCTTGCTTTGTTATTCTATAACTTATTAGTTGTATTGATTTATCACTCCCGCATTATTTAGCAATACTCTTTTCAAGCAAGAACTTAGTTTGTATACTCCTATATTTGTATATCTTGTTCTAACCACTAATCAAGGGATCTAGTGGGGGATAAAGTTTATAAGTTCTTCAGGTTTCGCCTATCCACCCCCCCTCTAGGCGACTTTCAAGACCCAAATATGATATCATCAACATAAATTTGGCATATAAATAAATCATTTTCAATTGTTTTAGTAAAGAGAGTAGGATCGGTCTTGCCGACTTTGAAGCCATTAGTGATAAGAAAATCTCTTAGGCATTCATACCATGCTCTTGGGGCTTGCTTGAGCCCATAAAGCGCCTTAGAGAGTTTGTAGACATGGTTAGGATGCTCACTATCTTCAAAGCCCGGAGGTTGCTCAACATAGACCTCTTCCTTGATTGGTCCATTGAGGAAAGCACTCTTCACGTTCATTTGATAAAGCTTAAAGCCATGGTAAGTAGCATAGGCAAGTAATATACGAATTGACTCAAGCCTAGCTACGGGTGCATATGTTTCACCAAAATCCAAACCTTCGACTTGTGAATACCCCTTGGCCACAAGTCAGGTTTTGTTCCTTGTCACCACACCATGCTCATCTTGCTTGTTGTGGAAGACCCACTTGGTTCCTACAACATTTTGGTTAGGACATGGAACTAAATGCCATACCTCATTCCTCGTGAAGTTGTTGAGCTCCTCTTGCGTCGCCAGCACCCAATCTGAATCTTTAAGTGCGTCCTCTACCCTGTGTGGCTCAACAGAGGAAACAAAAGAGTAATGTTCACAAAAATGAGCAACACGAGATCGAGTGGTTACCCCCTTATGAATATCGCCGAGGATGGTGTTCACGGGGTGATCTCGTTGGATTGCTTGGTGGACTCTTGGGTGTGGCGGCCTTGGATCTTGTTCATCTTCCTTGTCTTGATCATTGGCATCTCCCCCTTGATCATTGTCCTCCTCTTGAGGTGGCTCATCTTCTTGATCTTCATTTTCATCATCTTGAGCTTGATCCTCATCTTGGGTTGGTGGAGATGCTTGCATGGAGGAAGATGGTTGTTGATCTTGTGCTTGTGGAGGCTCTTCGGATTCCTTAGGACACACATCCCTAATGGACATGTTCCTTAGCGCAACGCATGGAGCCTCTTCATCATCTAGCTCATCAAGATCAACTTGCTCTACTTGAGAGCCGTTAGTCTCATCAAACACAATGTCACAAGAAACTTCAACTAGTCCAGTGGACTTGTTAAAGACTCTATATGCCCTTGTGTTTGAGTCATAACCAAGTAAAAAGCCTTCTACAGCCTTAGGAGCAAATCTAGATTTTCTACCTCTTTTAACAAGAATAAAACATTTGTACCAAAGACTCTAAAATATGAAACATTGGGCTTTTTACCGGTAAGGAGTTCATAAGATGTCTTCTTGAGGATTCGGTGAAGATACAACCGGTTGATGGCGTAGCAAGCGGTGTTGACCGCCTCGGCCCAAAACCGATCCGAAGTCTTGTACTCATCAAGCATGGTCCTTGCCATGTCAAGTAGAGTTTTATTCTTCCTCTCCACTACACCATTTTGTTGTGGCATGTAGGGAGAAGAGAACTCATGCTTGATGCCTTCCTCCTCAAGAAAGCCTTCAATTTGAGAGTTCTTGAACTCTGTTCCGTTGTCACTTCTTATTTTCTTGATCCTCAAGCCGAACTCATTTTGAGCCCATCTCAAGAATCCTTTCAAAGTCTCTTGGGTTTGAGATTTATCCTGTAAAAAGAATACCCAAGTGAAGCGAGAATAATCATCCACAATAACTAGACAGTACTTACTCCCGCCGATACTTATGTAAGCTATCGAGCCGAATATGTCCATGTGGAGTAGCTCAAGTGGCCTGTCAGTCGTCATGATGTTCCTGTCTTTCTCAAAATGAACATTTGTTAGTCCCAAAATGTGCTCTCCCTTTAGAAGCTTGTGAAGATTCTTCATCCCAACATGGGCTAGTCGGCGGTGCCAAAGCCAACCCATGTTAGTCTTAGCAATTAAGCAAGTATCGAGTTCAGCTCTATTAAAATCAACTAAGTATAGCTGACCCTCTAACACCCCCTTAAATTCTATTGAATCGTCACTTCTTATAAAGACAATAACACCTACATCCGTAAAAAGACAGTTGTAACCTATTTTACATAATTGAGAAACTAAAAGCAAGTTATAATCTAAAGAATCTACAAGAAAAACATTGGAAATAGAATGGTCAGGTGATATAGCAATTTTACCAAGTGCTTTGACCAAACCTTGATTTCCATCCCCGAATGTGATAGCTCTTTGGGGATCTTGGTTTTTCTCATAGGAGGAGAACATTCTTTTCTCCCCAGTCATGTGGTTTGTGCACCCGCTGTCAATGATCCAACTTGAGCCCCCGGATGCATAAACCTACAAAACAAATTTAGGCCTTGTTCTTAGGTACCCAAACGGTCTTGGGTCCTTTCACATTAGAAACAAGCACCTTGGGTACCCAAACACAAGTCTTTGACCCCTTGTGTTTGCCCCCAACATATTTGGCAACTACTTTGCCTGATTTGTTAGTGAGCACATATGAAGCATCAAAAGTCTTAAATGAAATGTTATGATCATTTGATGCAATAGGAGTTTTCTTCTTAGGCATTTTAACATGTGTAGAACACCTAGAGCTAGAAGCCTCATTCTTATAAATAAAAGCATGGTGAGAAACAGAATGAGTCTTCTTTGCATGAATTCTTCTAATCTTATCCTTAGGATAACCAGCAGGGTATAATATGTAGCTCTCGTTATCCTGAGGCATGGGAGCTTTACCTTTAACAAAATTATACAATCTTTTAGGAGGAGCATTAAGCTTGACATTGTCTCCCTATTGGAAGCCAATGCCATCCTTAATGCCGGGGCATCTCCCACTATAAAGCATGCTACGAGCAAATTTAAATTTCTCATTTTCTAGTTCATGCTCGGCAATTTTAGCATCTAGTTTAGCTATATGATCATTTTGTTGTTTAATGATAGCAAGGTGATCATGAATAGCATCAACATTAATATCTCTACATCTTGTGCAAATAGAAACATGATCAACCGTAGATGTAGAGGGTTTGCAAACATTCAATTCTTCAATCTTAGCATGTAAAATAGCATTCTCATCTCTAAGCTTGAAAATAGAAACATTGCAAACATCTAGTTCCTTAGCCTTAGCAATTAATTTATCATTCTCAAACTTAAGGCTAGCAAGTGATTCATTCAACATGTCAATCTTAGCAATTAAACTAGCATTATCATTTCTAAGATTAACAATTGAATCATCACAAACATTTGATTTCTCAACCTTAGCAATTAATTTGGCATTTTCATTTCTAAGGCTAGAAATAGTGTCATGGCAAGTGCTAAGCTCACTAGTTAATTTTTCATTTTTCTCTACCTCCTGAGCATAAGCATTTTTAACCTTAACAGGTTTCTTGTTTTCCTTAATAAGGAAGTCCTCTTGGCTATCCAAGAGTTGATCCTTCTCATGAATAGCACTAATCAATTCATTTAATTTCTCTTTTTGTTGCATGTTAAGATTGGCAAAAAGAGTAAGCAAGTTATCCTCATCATCACTAGAATTATCCTCATCACTAGAAGTTGCATACTTAGTGGAGGATCTAGATTTTACCTTCTTCTTATTGCCGTCCTTTGCCATGAGGCACTTGTGGCCGACGTTGGGAAAGAGGAGGCCTTTGTTGATGGCGATGTTGGCAGCGTCCTCGTCGTCGGAGGAGTTGGTGGAGCTCTCATCGGAGTCCCACTCCCGGCAAACATGGGCATCGCCACCCTTCTTCTTGTAATACTTCTTCTTCTCCTTCTTCCTCCCCCTCTTGTCGTTATCCCTGTCACTATCACTAGACAAAGGACATTTAGCGATAAAGTGACCGGGCTTACCACATTTGTAGCAAACTTTCTTGGAGCGGGGCTTGTAGTCTTCCCCCTCCTTTGCTTGAGGATTTGGCGGAAGCTCTTGATGATGAGCGCCATCTCCTCGTTGTTGAGCTTGGAGGCGTTGATGGAGACCCTACTTGGTGTAGAGTCTTTCTTTTCTTCTTCCGTCGCCTTGAATGCGACGGGTTGCACCTCGGATGTTGAGGTGGCGCCTTGCTCGATGATTTTCTTGGAGCCTTTGATCATCAATTCAAAGCTCACAAATTTTCCTATCACTTCCTCGGGAGACATTAGTTTATATCTAGGATCACCACGAATTAATTGAACTTGAGTGGGATTAAGAAATACGAGTGATCTAAGAATAACCTTGACCATTTCATGGTCATCCCATTTGGTGCTCCCGAGGTTGCGCACTTGGTTCACCAAGGTCTTTAGCCGGTTGTACATGACATGCGGATCCTCTCCTTGGTTGAGCATGAAACGACCGAGCTCCCCATCGATCGTCTCCCTCTTGGTGATCTTGGTCACCTCATCTCCTTCGTGCGCGGTTTTGAGTACGTCCCAAATCTCCTTGGCGCTCTTCAACCCTTGCACCTTATTATAGTCCTCTCGACTTAGAGAGGCGAGGAGTATAGTAGTGGCTTGGGAGTTGAAGTGCCGGATTTGGGCAACCTCATCCGAATCATAGTCTTCATCCCCCGGCGATGGTACCTGTACTCCAATCTCAACAACATCCCAAATGCTAGTGTGGAGTGAGGTTAGATGGTGCCTCATTTTGTCACTCCATATATTATAATCTTCACCATCAAACATGGGTGGTTTTCCTAATGGGACGGAAAGTAAAGGAGTATGTTTGGAAATGCGAGGATAGCGTAGGGGGATCTTACTAAACTTCTTGTGCTCATGGCGCTTAGAAGTTACGGACGGCGTGTCGGAGCCGGAGGTGGATGGCGACGAAGGATCGGTCTCGTAGTAGACCACTTTCTTCATCTTCTTCTTCTTATCGCCACTCTGGTGCGACTTGTTGTGGGAGGGTGATTCTCCCTTTCCTTTGGAGCCGGACTCCCTTGATGGAGCCTTCCCATGGCTTGTAGCGGGCTTCTCGCCGGTCATGACCTCCTTCTTGGCGTGATCTCCCGACATCACTTCGAGCGGTTAGGCTCTAATGAAGTACCGGGCTCTGATACCAATTGAAAGTCGCCTAGAGGGGGGGTGAATAGGCAGAATCTAAGATTTATAAACTTTAAGCACAACTACAAGCCGGGGTTAGCGTTAGAAATATAATCGAGTCCGAAAGAGAGGGCAAAAACAAATCACAAGCAAATGAAGAGTGAGACGCGGTGATTTGTTTTACCGAGGTTCAGTTCTTGCAAACCTACTCCCCGTTGAGGTGGTCACAAAGACCGGGTCTCTTTCAACCCTTTCCCTCTCTCAAACGATCACCTAGACCAAGTGAGCTTCTCTTCTCAATCAACCAGGACACTAAGTCCCCACAAGGACCACCACACAATTGGTGTCTCTTGCCTTGATTACAATTGAGTTGAAAACAAGAAAGAAGGAAGAAGAAAAGCGATCCAAGCGCAAGAGCTCAAATGAACACGACAAAACTCTCTCTTCTAATCGCTATTGCTTTGAGTGGAATTGGGACTTGGAGAGATTTTGATTCGCTCTAATTATGTCTTGTATTGAATGCTATAGCTCTTGTATTGAATGTGTTGGCTGAAAACTTGGATACCTTGAAGTGTGGTGGTTGGGGGGTATTTATAGCCCCAACCACCAAAGTGGTCATTGGGGATGGCTGCTGTCGTATGGCGTGTCGGACAGTCCAGTGCGCCACCGGACACTGTTCGGTGCGCCAGCCACGTCACCCAATCGTTAGGGTTCGACCGTTGGAGCTCTGACATGTGGGGCCACCGGACAGGTCCTGTTCACTGTCTGGTGCGCCTTCTGCGCCTGCTCTGACTTCTGCGTGTGCAGTCCGTGCACTGTAGCTCACTGTTCACCTTTTGCAGACGACCGTTGGCGCTGATAGCCGTTGCTCCGCTGGCACACCGGACAGTCCGGTGAATTATAGCGGAGTGGCTCCCCAAATTCCCGAAGCTAGCAAGTTTGAGTTGATCCACCCTGGTGCACCGGACAATTCGGTGCGCCAAACCAGGGCAGCCTTCGGTTGTCTTTTGCTCTTTTTATTTGAACCCTTTCTTGGACTTTTTATTGGTTTGTGTTGAACCTTTGGCACCTATAGAACTCATAATCTAGAGCAAACTAGTTAGTCCAATAATTTTTGTTGGGCAATTCAATCACCAAAATCATTTAGGAAAAGGTTTGACCCTATTTCCCTTTCACCAAGCAAGGGTCATTGTCCTAACAATAAATGATGACAGCTTTTGGATGGAGGCTGAAAATATAATTGCTATCACAGAGCCAATATACTCCGTATTAAGGTTTAGTGATGGAGAAGGTCCAAAGATGGGAGAAATCTACGAGAGAATGGATTGCATGGTTGGTTAAATAAAAGATATAATGACAAAAGATGATAACCCGCATAAAGATGATTTTGTTGAGGTTGAAAGTATTGTTATGCGCCGTTGGGAGAAGATGAATCTTCCCCTACATTGCTTAGCATATGCCTTATGCCCAAAATTTTATCATCAACAATACCTCAACACCCTAGCTCCTGGTGGCACCATAAGGCAAGCTCCTAATACAGATAAGGAGGTTATGACTAATGTGCTTGAAGCTTTTAGTAAAATTGTAGATTCTCCAAGGGAACAACAAGTTTTGAGGGAGCAATTTAATGTTTTTATTATGAAGAAGGGAATGTTTGCGCTACCACCCGTTCAATTGGATGCATTTACCATGGAGCCGATTGAATGGTGGGTAAGTTATGGTTCTGAGACTCCAGATTTAGCTGAGGTTGCAAAAAAAGTTTTATCTCAACCCATCAGCAGTTCATCGGCTGAGAGAATTTGGAGCACATTCAGCCATATCCATAACACCAAGCGCAATAGGATGAACACTACCACTGTAGATAAATTAGTCTTCATCCACTCCAATTTGCGACTTTTGTCAAGATCAACAGATGGCTACAAACATGGCCCACATGCTAAATGGGACATTAATCCAGAAGACTCTTCTATCTAGGCTTTGCAAGAAAGTATATATATATATATATATATATATATATATATATATATATATATATATATATATATATATATAAGCTAAGACACTATGTGTCGGCGTTCCGAGACCGGGGGGTCCCCGAGCCGACGAGTGAGAGTGCCGCGTGCCCCAGCCCAGATGGGTCGAGCGCGTGGGCGAGCGCGAAGGGAGGAACAGAGAGAGAGAGAGGTCGGTGGCCGGAGCTGGGTCGTGAGGGAGTCGGAGAATTCCCGCGGCCTTCGTGTTCGCCCCGCGCCCAGGTCGGGTGCGCTTGCAGTAGGGGGTTACAAGCGTCCGCGCGAGGTGAGGGGAGTGAGCGGCCCCGAGAGAGCGCCTGCCCCTGCCCTTCGTCCCCGCGAGGCCAACCTTCTCTAAGAAGGCCCTGGTCCTTCCTTTTATAGTCGTAAGGTGAGGATCCAGGTGTACAAGATGGGGGTGTAGCAAGGTGCTACGTGTCTAGCGAGGGAGAGCTAGCGCCCTATGTACATGCCAAGGTGGCAGCCGGAGAGATCTTGGCACCCTGTTGGTGTGGCGTCGTGGCTGTTGGAGGAGTAACGGAGCCAGACGGGGAGACAGCTGTCGGAGTGGCTGGGCCCTTGCTGACGTCCTCCTGCTTTCGTAAGGGAGCTGAGAGTCGCCGTCGTCATGGTCTAGCGGGGCGCCATCATTTGCCTATCTGGCGTGGCTGGCCAGATGGGACGCCGGTCTTGTTCTCTGCGACCCAAGTCGGCTCAGGGTAGGGCGATGATGACGCTTCCTGTTGACGTGGCGGTCTCGTGTCCTAGGTCGGGCGTCGTGGAGGCTCCTCCGAAGCCAAGGTCGAGTCCGTCCTGCAAGACAGAGGCAGAGTCCGAGCCCTGGGTTCGGGCGAGGCGGAGATCGTTAGGCAGAGGCCGAGGCGGAGTCCGAGCCCTGGGTCGGGCGAGGCGGAGTTCGTCGTCTTCCGGGGCCTTAGCCCGAGTCCGAGCCCTTGGGCGGAGCGGAGTTCGCCGTCTTCCGGGGCCTTAGCCCGAGTCCGAGCCCTTGGGCGGAGCGGAGTTCGCCGTCTTCCGGGGCCTTAGCCCGAGTCCGAGCCCTGGGGTCGGGCGGAGCGGAGTTCGCCGTCTTCCGGGGCCTTAGCCCGAGTCCGAGCCCTTGGGCGGAGCCTCCTATGGCACCTCTGGCGAAGTCTGGTCGCCCGTCGGTCTTACCTTTTGCGTTAAACGCCCCGGTGACTCGGTCGGTTGGCGCGGTGATTTAGTCAGGGTTTCTTCTTATCGAAGGCGGGGCCTAGGGCGAGCCGGAGATGCGTCTGCCGTGAAAGAGGAGGCCTCAGGCGAGACGGAGTCATCTTAGGGTCGGCTGCCCTCGCCCGAGGCTAGGCTCGGGCGTGGCGTGGTCAAGTCACTTGTATGGACTGATCCCTGACTTAATCAAACCCATCAGGCCTCTGCAGCTTTATGCTGATGGGGGTTACCAGCTGAGAATTAGGCGTCTTGAGGGTACCCCTAATTATGGTCCCCGACAGTAGCCCCCGAGCCTCGAAGGGAGTGTTAACACTCGCTTGGAGGCTTGCGTCGCACTTTTTTGCAAGGGGACCAGCCTTTCTCGGTGGTACTTTGTTCCGGTGGGTGCGCGCGAGCGCACCCGCCGGGTGTAGCCCCCGAGGCCTCGGAGGAGTGGTTTCACTCCTTCGAGGTCTTAATGCCTTGCGTAATGCCTCGGCTGGACTAGCGGTTCCCTCATGCGAGCAGGGCGTAACCCAGGTGCACTGTCGGGGCCCAAGTTCTCGGGCTGGTATGTTGACGCTGTCAACGGTTTGGCCGGAGCCGGGTTTGCGAGAGCAGCCCCCGAGCCTTCGCACGGAGCGAGAGGACGATCAGGGACAGACTCGACTTTTTATATACGCCCCTACGTCGCCTTTCCGCAAGGAGGAGGGGGGGAGTGCGCCATGTTACCCTCGATGGGCACCGAACATGGTGTCTCCGGTGAGCTGCAATCGGGTAATCCGAGTGGACGTCCGTGCCCCGTTCGTTGGGGGTCGGCTAGGGGCCCGGAGGCACGCCCAAAAGTACCTGCGGGTGATCTGCCGGACCCGGTCCCCTAGCGACGGGGTCCGAGGGCTCGTTGCCTCCCTCCGATGGGATTCCGTTACAGAGTCGTTCCCGCTGGTCTCGGAAATGTCCTAGGGTACCTCGGGAGCGCAGCCCGAGCCTTGGTTATGTATCGAACGTACCCCTGGTCATCCCTCGCTCGGCGTCTGAGGCGACTGTGAACCCTTCGACAGGCCAGCCTTCGAACCCCTGATCAGTAGGGGGCACGGAGCCCTAGTAGCCTGAGGCGGTCATGGAACCTTTCGGGAGGCCGACCTTCGAACCCCTGACCAGTAGTGGGTGTCGGGCCCACGCGATCTGAGGCGGCTGTTGAACCCCTCGGGGGGCCAGCCTTCGAACCCCTGATCAGTAGGGAGGCTCGGAGCCTAGTTCCTTCACGGGGAAGGATCCCTTTGGGGTTATCCCCCTTCTCGGTCCCTGTTGCAAGAGATAGAGAAAGAAGGAAAAGGGAAAAAGGATTCGAAATTGAACGTCGTGGCGTACCTTTTTTCGGCGTGGTCGTTTTGGGGGAGGCGAAGCGTCGCCAGCTGCCCCTGCCAGAAACGTCACCTGTTTCGCCGCGAAGTTAATGCGCCGGGGTAAGCGGTCGGCGAAGCTGCCGTTGCGTGCGCGAGTCGTTCGAGGAACGGCTGTTTTGCTTCGCGTTTTTTGAACCCCGCGTCCGGTTCGGGCGGTACGTTGGAACCGTCTCGACCTTGGCCTTTATGTGCCCCGGAGAGGGTCCAGTGACGGTTCTCGACTTCACTTCTCGCCTTCTTCTCAGGTTTTTCACAGCCTGAGAGATCTAGCCAGGAAAAGGAAACCGCCCTCCCCTGTCCTTCACGCCGCCACCCCTTCTGCCTTGGCGATGGCTGACCGGGTGACCATCCTCTCGCCGCGCGACCCGTGGCCCTTCTCCACGGTGACGGCGGGTGACCTGGAGGACCTCGTCGGCGAGGGTTTGCTCCGCCCCCTCTCCGATAAGGAGCGGCCGGAATGGATTCCTCCCGCGGGCGGAGTCGCTCCATCCCCTCCGCCGGGGTATGTCGTGAGCTTCATCTCCTTCCATGAGCGGGGATTTGGAGTGCCGTCGAGCCGCTTCATGCGGGCCATCCTGTTCCACTACGGGGTGGAACTGCACAACCTCACCCCCAACTCCATCGCGCAAGCCGCTATCTTTGTGGCGGTGTGCGAGGGGTATCTGGGGATCGCCCCCCATTGGGATTTGTGGACTCACCTCTTCTTTGCCGAGCTTTTTGCTTCGTCGACGGGGGAGAGGAGGGTCCGTGCGGCGGTGCGGGCCGGCGGCTGCACCCTCTTGCTGAGGCAGTCGCGGTCGTTGCAGTATATTCCTGCCGTCCTTTCACCCTCAAACAAGGGTTGGCAGCGCCGGTGGTTCTACCTCCGGAATGACGGAGGGTCGCTCCCGCCGTTCTCTCAGCGGGTTGTCACCGCCGCCCCCGACGCCTGGCGTCACGGGACTCCACACGAGAGGCAGAAGAAACTCGAACCTCTTCTCCAGGCCCTGAAGGCGTTGCGGGAGGAAGGGCTCACCGCCGCGGGAGTGGTTGCCGCCATCCATCGCCGGAGGGTGCTCCCCCTGGCGGAGCGGCGGTTGTCGCTTTGGGAGATGACCCAGGAGGCCGACTGGGAGGGGTCACGGATGTCCCCTGATCCTCTTCCCCACGACGCCCTCTACCGGCGGGTGTCGGTCGCTATGGGGAAGCCGGACCCCCACGCCCTCTCCCAGCCTCGAATGCGCCCCGACCAGGGGTGCGTCGCTCTGGTGAGTGTTCGTCCCTCCCCTCTTCACATGCCGGGTTGCTCCTGATTCTCACTATCGGTTTTCTTTCTCCCCCTTTTTAGGAGGTGGGGCGGCACAAACCCTCCCTACCGCCGATCCCGGAGGACGCGGTGGGTCGGGCGGCGAGGCGGGTCGCCGCGGAGGAGGAGAAGAAGAAAAAGGATGCAGAGAGGGCTCGGGCCCGCAGGCGGAGGCGGGCTCGAGACGCCCTGGAGAAACGCCGTCGTCAGCAGGAGAGGGAAGGGCTTCCCAGGGAGCTGTCGCCGGAGACGTCCGACGATGACGACGACGTCGACGACGAAGAGGAGGAGGACGACATGGCCGCCCGTCTCGGCCTCAGCCCCGGCTTGGGATGTGGCCGGGGGTCGTCGAGCCAGCCCCCGAGCGGGCCTACATCGTCGGTCCCTGGAGCCGAGGTGTCGGATCCCCAACCTGAGGAGTGGGGGCAACCCGAGAGGGTTCTTGACTCCTCGGCTGGGGGAGCTGACGCCACTCCAGGGAGCCGGGCCGAGGGGTCCGTTCTTCGGGAACCGTCGCCCGCGCCGACAGCATGGGGGAGCGGTCCTCAGGTTGCCATGGCGGCGCCTGGGCGGTCCGCCTCCCGGGCCTCAGGGGCATCCGAGGCGAGGGCGGCGCCGGGGCTATTGGTGAAGCGGACCTCGGCGGTGGTTCCAGGAAGCGGGAGCCAAGAGACCTCCCCCCAGACACCGTGGATCATGATCCGGAGCGGGTAGGTACCTTGGAATCTCTCCATCCCGGCGCTTCGTTCATATGTCTGGGCCGTGATTTTTCCTTTCTTGTTTTCTTCAGCAAACGGAGCCATGGCCCTATCGACCTGGCGCCTCGGAAGGCCCTCAAGACGGCGTTGGTCCAGGCAGCTGGCGCCACCTCGGGCTCTGCCGCTCAGCCGACCCTTTCGCAGGGTGCTCCGCCGCACGGGGCTCAGGCGTCGCACGTTCTGGGGGAGCAGGTCCCCGAGGCGGGCTCCTCTGCCGAGGTGGCCATCGTGACCGGGGAGGCGGCCGGCGCCGATGCGGTCCCGAGCTTGCCAGCCATGTTGGCCATGCCGGCGTCTGCCGCTACCGCAGCTGGCACCGTCCCGGTCGGAGAGCGTACGGTCGCCGCCGACGTCGGGACGGCCGCGGCGTCGGCGCCCGGAGCCTCGGAAGAGGTGGGCGCGGACGCGCAGTGCTCCCAGGCGGGCGGCAGCCTTGTCGCTGTGGGGCGGAGCCCCGAGGCCCGGGGCCAGTTGCTCCGATTCCGGACCCGTGAGGCTTCGGGCCCTATCTTCGTTCTTGACGACGAAGAGGAGGACCAGTCCTGGGACGAGCTCCGCAAGCGTGCGGAGGCATCAGTGGGGTTGCTCCGATCGTCGCTGGAGGTTCTCTGCGGGGACGTCCCCAAGATCCTTCAGGTAATGGCTTCAGGCATACCTTCTTGTTCCTGCGAGTGAGGCGTTCGCCGTGATATCTTGTTTTCCTTTCCAGGATCTGACGGACCGGAGCGCTGCCAAGTCGTCGTTCATTCGCCGCGAGGCCGTCGTCTGGGGCTCGCTACGGTCCCTGAGGACTTCGCTCGCCGGAGCTACCGCGCGCCTTTCTCAGCAGGACGCTAAGATAGCGGACCTCCAGCTGCTCTGTGCTGATCTGAAGGCCGAGGCGGCGGCAGCGCGCACGGAGGTGCTACAACGGCGGTCGGAGCTCGCCCAGGTTGCCGAGGAGCGGGACCAGTCTCGGGGCCAGGCTGCCGAGGCCGAGAGCCGGGCCAAGATCCTTGCGGCCGATCTGGCCGCAGCCCAAGTCGCAGCCTCGGAGCAGCACGTCCGAGCCAGAGGTATGGCTCGACCGTCCTCGGTTCCCAATCTTGTCCGTTTCTTCCGCTTGGGTTTGAGGTCTTTCTTCTGGTTGTTCGCAGAGCTCGAGTCTGCCCTTGACGAGTCTGCCAAGGCGCTTGCCGAGGCGCTCGACGGGGCTGCTGAGCAAAGGGAGGCCGATCTCGCGGCTATGTCCGAGGCCGTCTCGGAGGTCTATCGGAAACTTGGTCCCGGCGACGTCCCTTCAGGGAGCTCTCCCCAAAGCCGTCTTCAAGCCCTAGGTGATTACGCGCGCGGTAAAGTCCGCGGGGCGCTGCACCACGGCGTCAGGCGGGCCTTCGCCGTGCTCGCTTCCCACTACGTCGTGGATTTGGAGCGGGTCAGCGAGGGGTACCGCCTGCCTGACGAAGACGAGGCGGCCCTGGCGGAGGTTCAGCGGCTCGACGCGGTGGCTGCGGGTCCGAGCGCGGCGCTGGCGACCGTCTTCGAGGCGGAGATTCTCCCTCCTGCGACGCCGCCGGAAGCGGAGGTGGACCTTACCGACGGCGGGGGCGGAGTTGAGGGTGCGGCTCCTGCCCAAGGCGACGCCTGATTTTAGTTGGGACAATTTCTGTTGGATGTGTGATTTGCCGCGGCCATTGAGGCCTGAACGTTTTACTTCTTCTTCCGTGAAGTCATGCTCCTTTTTGTTTTGATTTTCGCGCCTGGCCCGTAGTGTCGACAACAGGGTGATTTCCCGAGCTGGGTCCTTTTTCGTGGCAGGCAACGAGTGAGGTGTCCCTAGCCTGGAAGCATAGGTGTTTCCCAGCTCAGTCGGTCTCGCCATTTACTCGTACCCAAGTTCGCTCCTAAGGACCCTGCTTCTGACGCCTCCGGGAGAACGCAAAAAACCCTTCTTGACCGAAAAAAGAGTTTTTCTGACGCGGAACGGTACGTCCAAACTCGACGAGAGGGGTTCCCCCTTTTTAGCCCCCGAGGGAGGGTCGGGCTCTGCCGGGGCGAGGCCGACCCTTCCTTGATAATTGATTCTTATGTGTGAGTGGGGAAAGGGCGCAGCCCCCGGGCGTCGTTCGCGTAGAGGCCGTTTGGCGAGTCGAGCTCCTGCCCAGATATGCGGCGAGTGCTCGGTGACATCCCTCGGCATGGCGGGCATGCCCGAGGGACCCCGCGCAAAAATGTCGACGTTTGCGCGAGGGAAGTCGACGAGCACTGCTTCCTATTTGGGGCCGAACCCAGAACTGATCCGGACATGCTCGGAGGCGTCGCCATTGGCGTCGAGAGGGACGTCCTTGACCATCTCCGCTGGACCGAAGTTGCCGGCATGCCGCTTCGCGTCCGGCACCTCTCGGGAGAGGCTTTCCAGGTCGGCAATGAGGGCCTCGGACTCGGCGAGGGCCTCGGCGTACTCCACGCACTCCACATCGCATTCGAATGCGTGTTCGTACGTGGGGCCGACGGTGATGACCCCGTTGGGGCCCGGCATCTTGAGCTTCAGGTAGGTGTAGTTGGGGATGGCCATGAACTTCGCATAGCATGGCCTTCCCAACACTGCGTGGTAGGTTCCTCGGAACCCGACCACCTCGAACGTCAAAATCTCCCTTCCGAAGTTGGAGGGTGTTCCGAAGCAGACAGGGAGGTCGAGCTGTCCGAGGGGCTGGACGCGCTTCCCGGGAATGATCCCGTGGAAGGGCGCAGCGCCTGCTCGGACGGACGACAAGTCGACGCGCAGGAGCCTGAGGGTCTCGGCGTAGATGATGTTGAGGCAGCTGCCTCCATCCATCAGGACCTTGGTGAGCCTGACGTCGCCGATGACGGGGTCGACGACGAGCGGGTACTTCCCCGGGCTCGGCACGTGGTCGGGGTGGTCGTCCCGGTCGAAGGTGATGGGCTTGTCGGACCAGTCTAGGTAGACTGGCGCTGCCACCTTCACCGAGCAGACCTCCCGACGCTCTTGCTTACGATGCCGAGCCGAGGCGTTTGCCGCATGCCCTCCGTAGATCATGAAGCAATCGCGGACCTCCGGGAACTCTCCTGCTTGGCGATCCTCCCTTTTGTCATCGTCGTGAGCCCTGCCACCCTCTGCGGGCGGCCCGGCCCTGTGGAAGTGGCGCCGAAGCATAACGCACTCTTCGAGGGTGTGCTTGACGGGCCCCTGATGGTAGGGGCACGTCTCCTTGAGTGCCTTGTCGAAAAGGTTAGCACCTCCGGGGGGCTTCCGAGGGTTCTTGCGCTCGGCGGCGGCGACGAGGTCTGCATCGGGAACGTCGCGTTTCGCTTGCGACTTCCTCCTGCCTTTCTTCTTGGCGCCGCGCGGAGTAGACGCCTCGGGAGCATCTTCCGACGGGCGGCCCTGGGGCTGCTTGTCCTTTCGGAAGATGGCCTCAACCGCCTCCTGGCCGGAGGCGAACTTGGTGGCGATGTCCATCAGCTCGCTCGCCCTGGTGGGGGTCTTGCGACCCAACTTACTCACCAGGTCGCGGCAGGTGGTGCCGGCGAGGAACGCGCCGATGACATCGGAGTCGGTGATGTTGGGCAGCTCGGTGCGCTGCTTCGAGAACCGCCGGATGTAGTCTCGGAGAGACTCTCCCGGCAGTTGCCGACAGCTTCGGAGGTCCCAGGAATTCCCGGGGCGCACGTACGTGCCCTGGAAGTTCCCGGCGAAAGCCTGGACCAAATCTTCCCAGTTGGAAATCTGCCCCGGAGGCAGGTGCTCCAACCAGGCACGAGCGGTGTCGGAGAGAAACAGGGGGAGGTTTCGGATGATGAGGTTGTCATCGTCCGTCCCACCCAGTTGACAGGCCAGGCGGTAGTCCGCAAGCCATAATTCCGGTCTCGTCTCCCCCGAGTACTTCGTGATAGTAGTCGGGGGTCGGAATCGGGGCGGAAACGGCGCCCGCCGAATGGCTCGGCTAAAGACCTGTGGACCGGGTGGTTCGGGCGAGGGACTCCGATCCTCCCCGCTGTCGTAGCGTCCCCCACGCCTGGGGTGGTAGCCTCGGCGCACCCTTTCGTCGAGGCGTGCCCGACGGTCACGATGAGGGTGCTCGTCGCCGAGGTGGCCCGGGGCCGCAGGCGCGGTGTTGCGCGTGCGCCCGGTGAAGACCGAGGCTTCCCGCGTGAGTCGGGAAGTCGCGGCACGAGGTTCCGAGGGTTATCCCTGCCTTCGGGAGGCAGAGCTCTCGGCCCGCCGGGCCGCAGCGCCTTCCAGGAGATGCTTAAGTTCTCCCTGGATCCGCCGACCCTCGGTGGTTGATGACTCCGGCATCGCGAGGAGGAGCATCGCTGCAGCGGCCAGGTCCTGACCGGTTCCGCCGGATGCGGGAGGCGGTCTGTCCCTGGCATCGTTGGCGATGCGGTGCTGGAGACCTTGGGGCAGGTGACGTATTCCTCCGGCCGGGGGCTGGCTCGCCCATACCTGCCCGATGTTCTGGCGGATTGCCTCGAGCGCTCCTGCTCCCTCATCGAGCCCGGCCTGCGCCCCGCGGACTTGCTCGAGCTGTGGGTCGAGACCCCCCGCCGGAACGGGGACCACAGCTAGCTCCCGCGGGATGTCGGCGCGAGGCGCTGGCCTAGGGGGATCACCATCCTCCGGCATGCCGAGACAGCCGCCTCCGGAGGGATCCCCTAACTCGATGTGGAAACATTCGCGACTCGGGCCACAGTCCTTGTCGCCAAGGCTGCGGCTGCCGTCGGAACAGTCGGAGAGGCAGTAGTCACATGCGGTCATGAAGTCCCGCATGGCACTAGGGTTGCCAGATCCGGAGAAATCCCAGCAGATGCTGGGGTCGTCATCTTCCTCGGACCCAGAGGGTCCGTAGGTCGAGACACCCGTCAATCGGTCCCAAGGCGACCGCACACGAAACCCCAGAGAGGTTGCACTCGCCTCAATGTGAGCGTCCGCCAAAGCGAGGTCGCCAGGCGGGCTGAGGCTGAGTCGAAATGACGAGAGATGGGTAGCAGTCGGTACCTTTTTGTCGACGAGGGGCGATGAAGTCAAGTCGGGGGCTGACCGCGCCGTCGTCTTGGGTACGAGGGCGACGTCCTGCAGGCCTTCCGTGAGCGTGCTGGCGTCGTCCACTTGCTCGGAGTCGACGTGTTGCGGGGGGATGGCGCTCGCGTTTGCCTTGAACGCGAGGGCGACGCTTGGCGTGTCCTCCGTCGAGGCGCCGGGGATGTCGATTTGCTCGACAGCCGTCGGAGCGCGATCTCCCGCTCGGCCCCGGTTGCCCCGCCTCCTCCTCCTCCGATGGCGAGGGAGAGGATGGGGCGAACTCGAAAGTTGTCCTTCCCCCACGCGGGAGAGACGTCGTCGATTCCGCCGCCGGCGGGCGGGCTGTCCGCCACCATTGTCGCTGTCGCGCGGCGGTGGAAGGAGTATCATGTCGTAGTTGTCGTCGAGAGACATGAACTCGAGGTTCCTGAAACGGAGCACCGTCCCGGGTTGAAGAGGTCGTTGGAGACTGCCCATCTGGAGCTTGACGGGAAATCGAACGTCAACACGCAGCAGGCCCCTACCTGGCGCGCCAACTGTCGGCGTTCCGAGACCGGGGGGTCCCCGAGCCGACGAGTGAGAGTGCCGCGTGCCCCAGCCCAGATGGGTCGAGCGCGTGGGCGAGCGCGAAGGGAGGAACAGAGAGAGAGAGAGAGAGGTCGGTGGCCGGAGTCGGGTCGTGAGGGAGTCGGAGAATTCCCGCGGCCTTCGTGTTCGCCCCGCGCCCAGGTCGGGTGCGCTTGCAGTAGGGGGTTACAAGCGTCCGCGCGAGGTGAGGGGAGTGAGCGGCCCCGAGAGAGCGCCTGCCCCTGCCCTTCGTCCCCGCGAGGCCAACCTTCTCTAAGAAGGCCCTGGTCCTTCCTTTTATAGTCGTAAGGTGAGGATCCAGGTGTACAAGATGGGGGTGTAGCAAGGTGCTACGTGTCTAGCGAGGGAGAGCTAGCGCCCTATGTACATGCCAAGGTGGCAGCCGGAGAGATCTTGGCACCCTGTTGGTGTGGCGTCGTGGCTGTTGGAGGAGTAACGGAGCCAGACGGGGAGACAGCTGTCGGAGTGGCTGGGCCCTTGCTGACGTCCTCCTGCTTTCGTAAGGGAGCTGAGAGTCGCCGTCGTCATGGTCTAGCGGGGCGCCATCATTTGCCTATCTGGCGTGGCTGGCCAGATGGGACGCCGGTCTTGTTCTCTGCGACCCAAGTCGGCTCAGGGCAGGGCGATGATGACGCTTCCTGTTGACGTGGCGGTCTCGTGTCCTAGGTCGGGCGTCGTGGAGGCTCCTCCGAAGCCGAGGTCGAGTCCGTCCTGCAAGACAGAGGCAGAGTCCGAGCCCTGGGTTCGGGCGAGGCGGAGATCGTTAGGCAGAGGCCGAGGCGGAGTCCGAGCCCTGGGTCGGGCGAGGCGGAGTTCGTCGTCTTCCGGGGCCTTAGCCCGAGTCCGAGCCCTTGGGCGGAGCGGAGTTCGCCGTCTTCCGGGGCCTTAGCCCGAGTCCGAGCCCTTGGGCGGAGCGGAGTTCGCCGTCTTCCGGGGCCTTAGCCCGAGTCCGAGCCCTGGGGTCGGGCGGAGCGGAGTTCGCCGTCTTCCGGGGCCTTAGCCCGAGTCCGAGCCCTTGGGCGGAGCCTCCTATGGCACCTCTGGCGAAGTCTGGTCGCCCGTCGGTCTTACCTTTTGCGTTAAACGCCCCGGTGACTCGGTCGGTTGGCGCGGTGATTTAGTCAGGGTTTCTTCTTATCGAAGGCGGGGCCTAGGGCGAGCCGGAGATGCGTCTGCCGTGAAAGAGGAGGCCTCAGGCGAGACGGAGTCATCTTAGGGTCGGCTGCCCTCGCCCGAGGCTAGGCTCGGGCGTGGCGTGGTCAAGTCACTCGTATGGACTGATCCCTGACTTAATCAAACCCATCAGGCCTCTGCAGCTTTATGCTGATGGGGGTTACCAGCTGAGAATTAGGCGTCTTGAGGGTACCCCTAATTATGGTCCCCGACACTATGACTTATCATTATCGGGATCCCATCATTATCAGTTATATATACATATATTATATATTATGTATGTGTCATTGCTTGTTTCAATTATGCATCGTTCCCTGTTCCATTACAATCGTTCCCTAACTGTGTTCCTAAATCGTTGGGAACACGTTCCACGCATCGAATGAACGTCGATCAGCTGTATACCCCTCAACGTTCCATGTTGCTTTAACAGACATACCGCATTCCTCGTTCCCAACATTCTGGGAACCTTGTCACTAAGGATATATCTGAAGCATCCGCAGAACTCCAGTTGTGTCTGTCTCAAGCTGCTGTGACTGATATTTCAGCACCTAAAACAGTAAAATTTGTGGGTGGTATTCAAGGAATTGATCTGCTGGTGTTGTTGGATTTGGGCAGTTCTCATTCATTTCTTAGTTCACGAGTGGCCCAGCACCTTACAGGATTGACCCCTATGACCAAGGAATTGTATGTTCAGGTGGCTAATGGGTGTCAGATGCAGTGTACTCAACAGTTGGTGGGGGCTGTTTGGTCGTTGGGGCAGTGTGAATTCCAGTCTACTTTACGTGTGCTACCACTCTTGACTTATGATTTGATTGTTGGTATGGACTAGCTGGAGCAGTTTAGTCCTATGGAGGTGCATTGGACTGAGAAGTGGTTGGTCATTCCTTACAAGGGCACTCAAGTTAAATTGTTTGGATTGCAATCTTCTAAAGGCCATTGTTCTCTGATTGAGGTGTGCCATTTGACTGAGTTAAATGAGAAGGACCAGACTATCCTTTCTGAGTTGTCTGATGATCTACAGTCACTGCTTCTTAGCTATCAGTCTATATTTGCGGTACCAACTGGTTTGCCGCCCACCAGGGATTGTGATCACCATATTGCATTGTTGCCAGGTGCACAACCTTTTCATATGAGGCCTTATAGGTATGCTCCTGCACTGAAGTCTGAGATCGAAAAGCAAGTGACAAAGTTGTTGGATGCTAGTATTATTCAGCCAAGCCAAAGTGAGTTCTCTTCTTCAGTGATTCTAGTCAAGAAGAAGGACAACACTTATAGATTTTGTGTGGATTATCGTCACCTTAACGCCCTTATAGTCAAAACCAGATTCCCTGTTCTAGTCATTGATGAGTTCCTCGATGAGTTGCATGGGGCTGCTTGGTTTTCAACTCTGGATTTTCGAGCTGGGTTTCACCAAATTCGAATGGCTCCTCAAGACCAGCATAAGACAGCCTTCCAAACTCATCATGGACATTATGAGTTTCGAGTAATGTCGTTTGGGCTTATGGGGGCGCCTGCGACGTTTCAAGGGGCCATGAATAAGACCTTGCAGCCTTTGCTTTGCAAATGTGCTTTGGTTTTTTTTGATGATATCCTGGTTTATAGCCCTACTTGGGAGGTTCATCTCCATCATATTGAGCAAGTGTTACAGTTGTTGCTCAAGGATTCTTGGCAGGTCAAGTTATCCAAATGCACCTTTGGTTGACAGGAAATTGCTTATTTGGGACATGTTATCAGCCAAGTTGGGGTATCTACTGATCCGTCCAAGGTGTCTACTGTTGTGTCTTGGCCAGTACCTGTGACTTGCAAGGAATTAAGGGGATTTTTAGGTCTAGCAGGCTACTACAGAAAGTTTGTAAAGAATTTTGGAATTATTGCTAAACCATTGACTACATTGCTTAAGAAGCATGTTGTATTTGTGTGGACTGATGTTCAGGAATTGGCTTTTCACTCTCTTAAGCAAGCATTATCTTCAGCTCCTGTATTAGCGTTGCCTGACTTTCATAAGCCATTTGCCGTAGAAACTGATGCCTCTGGTACTGGAGTGGGGGCTGTTCTGCAACAGGAGGGTCATCCATTGGCATTTGTGAGCAAGGCCCTAGGAACGACAAATATGGGATTATCTGCCTATGAGAAAGAATATTTGGCAATTCTGTTGGCAGTCGACCAGTGTCGTTCATATTTATAACATGTTGAATTTGTTATTTACACTGATCATCACAGTCTGTCTCATCTTAATGAGCAGAGACTCCATACTCAGTGGCAACAAAAAGTATTCACAAAGTTGTTGGGTCTTCATTATCGGATTGTTTACAAGGAAGGGGTGGATAATTCAGCTGCTGATGCTTTGTCTCGCCGACCACATGAGGATGGCGAATGTGTTGCTCTTTCTGTGTCAACTCCGACATGGTTGCAGGAGGTGATTGCCGTTTACCAACAGGATCCTGAGGCCTTAAAGCTCCTCACTATTTTGGCAGTGTCAGCTCAACCTCCTTATACTCTCCAGGATGGTATTATTCGGTACAAAAACAGAGTTTGGTTGGGACAGAATACTAGCCTCCAGACTACTGTGATCGGTGCATTACATAATAGTGCTATTGGTGGTCGCTTAGGATTTCATGTTACTTATGCTCGAGTGAAGCAACTCTTTTATTGGCCACACATGAAGAATTATGTGCGAGAATTTGTCGCAGCTTGCCAAGTGTGTCATCAGGCTAAACCTGATAGGTCTCGATATCCTGGATTACTTCAGCCATTGTCGGTTCCGTCCCAAGCATGGCAAGCAATTTCGCTGGATTTTATTGAAGGGTTACCACAGTCTGGGTCTTACAATACTATCTTGGTCGTAGTTGATCGCTTGACCAAGTATGTTCATTTTGTGCCATTGCGTCATCCGTTTACTGCACTTAAGGTAGCTCAGGTGTTCATGGCAGTTGTGTATCGACTTCATGGTAGGCCAGAATCGATTATGTCGGATCGCGATAGAATTTTCACTAGCAACTTATGGAAAGAATTATTTCAGCTATCAGGCACCCAGTTGCAGATGAGTTCGATGTACCACCCTCAGACGGACGGACAGACAGAGCGCGTCAATCAATGTCTTGAGACGTATTTGCGCAGCTTTGTTTAGGCTTGCCCTTCTAAATGGAGTTCATGGTTGTCAGTTGCTGAATATTGGTATAATTGTTGTTTCCATTCTTCATTGGGTAAATCTCCTTTTGAAGTATTGTATGGAAGGCAGCCTCGACATTTTGGTTTGACTATCGATGATTCAGTCTCTCATTCTAATTTGAGTGCTTGGTTGTTGCAACGCGAGCTTATGATGTGTGTGGTCCAGCACAATCTGCTCCGAGCTCAACAGCGCATGAAGCATCAGGCGGATAAATCCAGGTCTGAGAGGGAGTTCCAAGTTGGAGATATGGTATATTTGAAGTTGCAACCGTATATTCAATCCTCAGTGGCTGTTCGGGCAAATCACAAGCTTTCCTACAAGTATTTTGGACCTTATGAAGTGCTGCAACGTGTGGGCGTTGTTGCATATAAACTGAAGTTACCGGATTCTTCTCATGTGCATCCGGTGTTCCATGTGTCCCAGTTGAAACCTTATGTCAAACAACACGTGTTGGTGAGTGCATCTCTTCCCTCAGTGCCTGACGCTCTTCGTGTTCCTGTCCAAGTACTGCAGCGTCGGATGGTTTCGTGGGGAGGTGCTTCTATCGTCAGGTTCTGATCAGGTGGTCGGGGTGTGATGCTGCTATGGATTCTTGGGAAGATGAATGTGATGTTCGTCGTCGCTTTCCATATGCGGTCGCTTGGGGGCAAGCGTCCTCTCAAGACAGGGGGAATGTCAGCAGACAACCTGTTGAAGAGTTTCAGCAACCGGATGGAGTTTCGCGGGAAGCTGGACAGGGTGAGGAGATAGGCCAAGATGATACTGAAGCTGGAGATTTCAGGCTGGGCCGTCGTACTCGCAGGCCCAATACATGATATCCATCGTCTAGGTGGACACGCTGAGTAAGCCGTCATGTAAAGGACAGCTTAAATACTGAAAAAGGGAGTTAGAGAACTAAGAAAGAAATTAACAACAGCCATTTCCTCTTCCTTCCATTCATTTCCTTCGTAGTTAGTTGGTAGATAGTTACACACAGGTTCCCCATAGAAGAAAGCTGGATCTCCCATCCCACAGTTATATCCCGGTTGGTTGGCCGCAACCAACGTAACCCAACGCGAAGCTCGGCGGCACAAACTCAGATCCGTCCTGTTCACAGTGACAGGCTGACAGCGGCTCGCCCCCAAGGCCACGATCCCGGCGGCCGGCCCCGTGGAAGAACGGGACGGACGGAAGCCGACGGGCGCGAGAGGTCGGTCCGGAGCTTACGCACGCCACAGCGCCTGGCCCAGCGGCAACGCGCCACCTCAACGTACGCGTTCTCGGCGTCGGCAGTCGCTCGCAGCCTCGCACACGAATCACTCGCGGTGCCGTGGCGTGCGGCGGCTCCTGCGCCTCCAACCTTCCGCCTCGGCATCCACACGTTTCGCGCCTCCTCCTCACGACGTCGCGTCACGCCACGCACATGTACCCCCCGCGACGCCGTAAATCCGCTCAGCGGGCGCGAGCGAACGACAGGACCTGCAGCTCTCGGCTGTCGCCCAGCTCTCAGCTCACCTCGGTCCGGGCTCCTTCCTCCGCGTCTCCGCCCCACCCCACAGGGCACTATGACTAGCTCCTCCCAAGTGAACCCAACCGCTCCATCCGCGGACAGCAACGTCTGACCGCCCAGTGGTCCCGACACCCCAGGGGCCCAGCGCGCCAGCCTGACTGCGGCCCACCCACCGCAGGCCTTGACGGGCACCATCTCTCCTCTCGCCAGCTTTGCCCCTCTCTTTCCTCACTTCCAAGCGACACCAGAAGGCCACAGCGCCAGCGGCAACAGTCACCAGACCACCAGTCCACCACTACCACCCACCTGACCTGAGCCTGAGCGACCCCTTCGCTTCCACTCCACTGAAGCGGGCCAAAAGGAGGAAAGAAGGCGGGCAAGCGACAGGAAGGAGGAGGAGAAGCCATGGCGAGCGACGGCGACGGGAAGGGCCGGGTCGCGACGGCGCCGGGGGCAGGAGGGTACGGCTACGGCTACGGCTACGCCGGCTTCGAGGGGGAGGAGGACCGGAAGTGGTGGCCGTGGCTGGTGCCCACCGTGATCGTCGCATGCATCGCCGTCTTCGTCGTCGAGATGTACGAGAACAACTGCCCCAAGAACCGGAGCCAGCTCGGCGACTGCGTCGCCGGCTTCCTCCGCCGGTTCTCCTTCCAGCCGCTCCGCGAGAACCCGCTGCTCGGGCCGTCCTCCTCCACGTACGTTGTCGCCGCGCAAGCTTTGGTTTTGTTGGTTTGTGCTGCCGAGCGTAGTACCAATCAGGACGCCAACTTGAGTGCTCGAGTGTGCTTCAGGTGGAATCGGGTGGGAGTTGGGGTAGGGAGATGGATTTTTATTTCGCATTTGGGGTCTTGCTGTTCGATCGGGATCATGTAACACGGAAACTTGCGAATTTACCGTCTCCGCAGCTAATTTCCGAGCAAAGTTTGGATTTTGTTTCGGTGGTTTCGAGGGTTTAGAGCAGCTCACGCTTTGTAGTAAGAGACGGCAATTTTGTTGGGGTGAAGTTATAGGAAACCTTTGACCATTTCTGTTGCCGTTCGAAGATTGTGGTCTGGGAGGTTTGAGACTAAGATCTTTTGCCTTTTCTTTGAGTTAAGTCCTTTTCAATGATTTTATTACAAGTCTACGAGGCAGGGGAGTTTTCGGGTGTGACGGTGACATTCAGATCTCCGTCGCGGCTATTCAACTGTTCTACTAAAAGCATGGGATTTCGATTTAATTTGTCCAATCAACTCGATAAGTTCAGTTCTTCTGCGGTTCATCTTCATCCAATAAATAAATAGTGGGTGGGTGGGGTCTATCTGAACACTATGAAATAGCCTACATGTTATTGATACCAAAATCAGAGGCTGTTACTCTGTTAGTAATAAATTAATAATGTTGATAATGGATGCTTTTAAGTTTGGACACTTCTGTCGGAGGCTATGTAACAGGCGTAGTATCCTGTATATTATTATGTTTCATGTTCTATTACAGATGGAATCATGGGACTGCTTTGACTTGTACAAGCGCCTTTGTTTAATTTTTGGCCTTTGCAGAACATGTGCTAAGATAATAACACTCCCTGGAGTTACATGTTTGACCCTACTTGCGTGTATGTTTATTTACTATTACTGTAACTTACTAGGATTGCTGCGAATTAACCATGAGGCTTTTGTGTTTTGTCATTGTGAATTTCATCTACATTGCAATCCCCATGTAAGATAGTGCAAGATGTATGGGGTGATTGTATTAACACTTCTTTTGTTTGTCAGTTTGGAGAAAATGGGAGCTCTTGACTGGAATAAAATTGTTCATCAAAACCAAGGGTGGCGCCTTATTAGCTGCATCTGGCTCCATGCTGGCCTAATCCATTTGGTTGTGAACATGCTAAGTTTACTGTTTATTGGAATCCGTCTTGAGCAGCAATTTGGATTTGGTAAGCTTTTAAAAAAAAATCTTTTCATCATACACCAACATCGATCCAACCATTCATTTTCAGTTAAATGTTCCAATCTTTCGTCCTTCATGGTCATTTCACTGACACTTTTTCCTGCCTGCAAGTTCGCATTGGTGCCATATACCTACTGTCTGGTTTTGGTGGCAGCATTCTGTCTGCACTCTTCCTACGGAACAACTACATCTCTGTTGGTGCTTCTGGAGCTTTATTTGGCCTGCTTGGATCCATGCTTTCTGAGCTACTCATGAACTGGACTATATACTCCAACAAGGCCAGTACAATTAACAGATAAATATATACTTTATTTTATCCAGCTGCTTGATAGTCATTTAGCTCGTATACTTAATTTGCTCTTGCAGGCAGCAGCTATAATAACACTCCTGTTTATAATTGCACTCAACTTGGCTATTGGGATACTACCTCATGCTGACAACTTTGCTCACATTGGTGGATTCGCAACGGGTTTCCTCTTGGGTTTTGTTCTGTTGGCAAGGCCTCAATTTGGCTGGATGGAACACCACGAGCTGCCGCAGACTAACCAACCTCCCAAGTACAAAGCATACCAGTATATTTTATGGGTTGTGGCACTCGTCTTGCTGTTAGTTGGGTAAGTAAATCCAGTTCGGTATATTTCCTGTAGACATGTTTTTATGTGTTTAAACATATATTGCAGAAAATGTTGCTGCAAAGATTCGTGATTCTGGACTAATGCTACATTTTAGACGAGCAACTAGTCTAAGATGTTACATGTTTTTTTTTTGAAAACTTGGAATGGTACTGATGTCAAAATCCTTGCGCCGCAGGTTTGTGATTTCACTTGTGATGCTTTTCAAAGGGAAGAACGGGAACGACGGCTGCCACTGGTGCCACTACCTGAACTGCGTGCCAACATCAAAGTGGAAGTGCAACACCTAGACACCTCAGGTTTCTGTTACGCTCTCTGGCGAAACATGTGGTATTCAGAGTCAGAAGACCATTTTTTTATGCGTGTTTGTCTGTAGATATAAACAAGTTCTTTGTTCTTTACTGGGTTGAAGTTTCCTGGTATATGTAAACTGCTTTGTTGAGCTTTGTATGTTTATAACTCGAGGTTGATGCCTATTCAAAATCGTTGTTTAGAATGGTCGTATCTTACTTATTTTTGTTTATGAAGGGATGCTGCAGCTTTAAATTGTTTGAATACAAGCTAATAAAATAAAATAATTATGACTATGATATATGGCCGTCCTAGCTCAGTGGTAGAGCGCGTGGCTTTTAACCACGTGGTCGTGGGTTCGATCCCCACGGACGGCGCCAATTTTTTTTATTTATTATAAATTTCACACCTTCATTTCATTTCAATCGATCCCCACGGACGGTGCCAATTTTTTTTATTTATTATAAATTTCACACCTTCATTTCATTTCAATTTTGATCTAACGAATTTTGGTAGTTTCCGCTGTCCTCTTCACCTTGACTAAAATTTAATGTTTATCTTTTCTTATGTTATCAACACAATCTTACAAATAAGAATAAAATATTATATAGATTGTTTTATGTATTATTTGCTACCTACATAAAAAAATATAAAAAATACCGAATTTGTTCTTGAATTCATATTAAATTTTATATCTATCATTTGAGAAAATATATGATGTATTTTAATTTACCTTTTATGAATCTTTACAAGTTCAATGTTAAAAATAAGAATAAAATTTTGTATAGTAGATTCTATATCCTAATTATTTGCAATCAAAGAAAAACTACCAAAAACTGATTACAGAATAAACATCGATTCTGTTCTATTCGGATTAAAGCCGGCTGTTTGGACTGCTGTAACTGCAATCCATAAACAAAAACATTGTAGAAGCGGGCCCCGAGCTGTGGCTCGGTTTGTCTGGCTCCCTGTAGTGGAGCATATGGTCCTGGGTTCGAGCCCTGCTCGTCCCATGATTTTCCCACCTACCCGAGATTTTTTTAGGTTTAGGGTACACACGTGCGTGCGCGTTCAACGGTATTTCGTGTTCCCACGCACTAGAGGTGCGTGGTGGCATCCCTGTACCCTGATAAAAATATTGTAGAAGCAGTAAAAGTCGATATAGATTAAAGGCAAGCGAACATGCTAACCATTTTTTACCGTTTTCAACCCTGGGCTTGTTTAGGGCAAAGATATCGGAGGGAATTTGAGGAGCTAAAATCCGCTTGCAATTCAAAATCGAATAGCAAAAAGATTTTAGCCCCTCAAATCCTTTCTAGTGTCTTTGCTCCCAAACATGCCCTTAATGAGTGTACATGATGAGCGCGACAAGTTGGGAACTCTTATGTTCTCCATCTCTTCCGGCGCCATCGTCCCAACCGTCACACCGATTACTTCGATTGTTCGACCCCCTGGCCACCAGCCCACCATTGTCTCCCTAGGGTTCTCAGCCTTCCCACTGTGACCTTGCCTTCCCTACTCTCTTCCTCCTACCCACAGTACTGTTTCGGCTAACTGGGTTCTCCCACCCCACGTCGGTTCACCTACAATGCTGGAGGAGGACGTTCAAGACGACACAGGCAAGGTGCTCGACATGTTGACATATTGCCACTAATGGTTGCAACAACAGATTGAGTGGCGAAGCCGCAACCAACGTTGTTGCAACGAGAAAGTACATTTGCACCACAACTCTGCAGTCTTCGACACTAATCTGTTGGTCTGTGTTTAGACTCAACGTTACTGCCTCAATGTTTAGGCTACACTTTCACTAGAAAGCCTACGTTTATTTGAAGACATACACTCTAATTACTATGTTTAAGACCAAATCACTTATGACAACATAATTTTATGTTCTTGTCTCACAATTATTACACATAAAATAACATCAACAAAGTCTTTTAGGGTGTGTTTGGTTGCGAGATAGCTGGGGACAATCGAGTCAACCACGTCCCTAAAGTCCCTCCAATTTTGAGGGATGGCTCAGGACAACACTAGGATGATAGTCATGTCCTAACCTCCGATCCAAAACCAAACAACCTTATTTGAGGGATCATCACTTCCCGTCATTACAACCAAACACAACCTTAGTCTCAAACAAGTTAGAAAATTCTAGAGTTAAAATCCAACAAAAACCACAAGTCAAGGTTGATACACATGGATAGCTGTTTTTCATTCATTCCTATTCAATCTTGAATCTTTAGTTATACTTCATCCTTTTAAGTCCCATTTTAATGACTCTTACCATGTAAATTTCAACCTTCTCCTATCTCTCTTTCTAATTCTACCACGTCTTAAGATTCCACTATATTTTTGTGTCTCTAGAGGTCTCCGTTGGACATGTCTAAACCATCTCAATCGGTGTTGGACAAGCTTTTATGCGATCGGTGCTACCTTTAGCGTATCACATATATCATCGTTTCGAACTCGATCCCTTTTTTGTAGTGGCCACAAATCTAACACAACTTACGTATATATGCAACACCTATCTCCTAAACATGTCGTCTTTTTGTAGACCGTCATTCTACACCATACTGCATAGATAGCAGGTATAATTGTTGTCCCATAAAACCCTGTCTTTTAGTTTATGTGGTACCCTTTTAATACATAGAGTGCCAGATGTTGAACGCCACTTTATTCACCATGCTTTGATTCTATGGCCAATAGTTTTATCAATCACCCATGCGAAGCTTGATTAAGTTAATCATATTTCCTTGCCTTCTCACACCCACCATACATAAATGTGATATTGTAAATAAATCACTATAATCTATCTCATCATCGGAAGATTCCTCATCGCTAGAAGAAGAATACTTAGGAGTATCTCGAATACGTACCTTCTTCTCCTTTGCCATAAGGCACGTGTGTCGTTCGTTGGGGAAGAGTGAAGACTTGTTGAAGGCCGAGGCAGCTAGTCCTTCATCTTCGAAGTCGAATGAGGAACAGTCGGAGTCCCATTCCTTCCCAATGTGCGCCTCGCCCTTGGCCTTCCTGTAGTTCTTTTTCTTTTCCCTCTTCCCATGCTTTTCTTGTGCCTGGTCAATATCATTATCGGAGCATTGAGCTATAAAATGACCAGTCTTACCGCATTTAAAGCAGGAGCGTTTTCCCTTGACTTGTTTTTGTTGGGGTACTCCTTGCGTCCTTTTAGTGCGGTCTTGAAGCGCTTGATGATGAGCGCCATCTCATCCTCATTAAGCCCGATAGCCTCCACTTGTGCTACCTTGCTAGGTAGCGCCTCCCTGCTGATGGTTGCTTTGAGAGCAACGAGCTGTGGCTCATAGACGGGAAGTGGACCGTTCAAGAAGGCGTCATCCACATATCTTGCCTCCTTTACCATCATGCGCTCGTTTACGAATTTTCCGAGGATTTCCTCGGGCGTCATCTTAGTGTACCTGGGGTTTTCACGAATAAGATTTACAAGATGGGGGTCAATAACTGTAAATGACATGAGCATGAGTCGGACGACGCAATGATCCATGCATCTTGTACTTTCGTAGCTTCGGATTTTGTTGACAATGGTCTTTAGCCTGTTGTATGTCTGTGTTGGCTCTTCTCCCCTTATCATTGCGAATCTCCCCAGCTCGCCTTCCACCAGTTCCATTTTGGGGATCATGGTGGCATCATTCCCCTCGTGAGAAATCTTGAGGGTGTCCTAGATTTGTTTAGCATTATCCAAACCGCTGACCTTGTTATATTCATCCCTGCATAGAGATGCTAGCAAAACAGTAGTGGCTTGGGCATTCTTATGAATTTGTTCATTGATAAACACAGGGTTATCAGTACTATCAAAATGCATTCCACTTTCTACAATTTCCCAAATGCTAGGATAGAGGGAAAATAGGTGACTACGCATTTTATGGCACCAAAATGGGTAATCCTCTCCATCGAAGTGTGGGGGGTTTTCCAAGTGGAATAGAAAGTAAATGAGCATTTGAATTGTACGGAATATAGGAATAATCAAAGGAGTAGTTTTGATTAACTGTTTTCTTTTTGGACGAGGAGTTGTCGTCGTCATCCCTTGGTGAAGAAGAGGAGGTGTCACTGTCGTAGTAGATAATCTTCTTGATGCGCCTCTTCTTATTCCCGTCCCTCTTCTTATGACTCGAGCCTCAGTCAGTGGGCTTATCCTCTCTAGGCTCATTTAGGAGGGACTCCTTCTCCTTGTCGTTGATCAACATCCCCTTGCCCTTAGGATCCATCTCTTCGGGCGGTTAGTCCCTTAGATGAAGATGACGGCTCTGATACCAATTGAGAGCACCTAGAGGGGGGTGAATAGGTGATCATGCAATATTCAACACTAATAGCACAAATTTGGTTTATAAAATGTTAGATTAAACCAAGTTGCTATAGAGCGAACTCTTGAGAAGAAATCAATCACAGAGAAAAGCAACACAAGAGACACAATGTTTTATCCTGTGGTTCGGCCAAGTAACACTTGCCAACTTCCACGTTGTGGCGTCCCAATGGATGATGGATGCACTCAACCCCTTTCAAGTGATCCAATGATCAACTTGAATACCACGGTTTTTTCTTTAGAGTTCTTTTCCCGTTTGCGAGGAATATCCACAAATTGGAGCATCTCGCCCTTACAATGTAGATCACAAGCGAAGCACAAGAGTAAGGGAGGGAAAACAACATACGCAAGACTTAATTCGCAGCAAACACACGCACAAAAGCCAAGACGTGAGCACAAAACACGGCACAGGGAGTTTACAACTCAAACGGTGCTCAAATCTATAACACGATGAACCGATTGCGTGATTGCGGAGTCTAGGCGTCTTAGGATATTTAGTGAATGCTTGGTGTAGTTGAGAGCACCTAGAGGGGGGGTGAATAGGTGATCCTGTGAAACTTAAAACTTAAGCCACAAAAACTTGTTAAGTGTTAGCACAATAATTGCCAAGTGGCTAAAGAGAAGTCTCAACAAAACACAATACCACAAGAGATCAAGCACAGAGGTGACACAGTGGTTTATCTCGTGGTTCGGCCAAGACCAACGCTTGCCTACTCCACGTTGTGGCGTCCCACGGACGAGGGTTGCAATCAACCCCTCTCAAGCGGTCCAAAGACCAGCTTGAATACCACGGTGTTTTGTTTTGCCTTTCACTATCCCGTTTGCAAGGAATCTCTACAAATTGGAGTCTCTTGCCCTTACAAGTATATGATCACAAAGAAGCACAGAGTAAGGGAGGGAAGCAACACACACAAATCCACAGCGAAATGCGCACACACACGGCCAAGAATCGAGCTCGAATGACTATCTCAAAGTTCTCACTAGAACGGAGCTCGAATCACTTAGAATCACAAACGAATGCGCAAAGAACGAGTGTGGATGATCAAGAATGCTCAAAGGTTGCTTGTGTGTCTCCTTCATGCGCCTAGGGGCCCCTTTTATAGCCCCAAGGCAGCTAGGAGCCGTTGAGAGCAAATCGGGAAGGCCATCCTTGCCTTCTGTCGTCGGGGGCACCGGACAGTCCGGTGCACACCGGACACTGTCCGGTGCCCGATTTCTTTCCTTAACTGGCGCTGCCGACCGTTGCAGACCGTTGCAGACCTGGGAGCCGTTGGCGCACCAGACATGTCCGGTGCACACCGGACAGTCCGGTGCCGTCTTCCGACCGTTGGCTCGGCCACGTGTCCCACGCAGATTGCGCGGCCGACCGTTGGCCCGACCGACCGTTGGCTCACCGGACAGTCCGGTGCACACCGGACAGTCCGGTGAATTTTAGCCGTACGCCGTCGGCGAATTCCCGAGAGCGGCCACTTCGCGCGGAGTCAGCCTGGCGCACCGGACACTGTCCGGTGCACACCGGATAGTCCGGTGCTCCAGACCGAGCTGGGTCTTGGCTGCACACAGCCAAGTCTTTTTCCCTCTTTTATTTTCTTCTTCTTTCTGTTTCTAACACTTAGACAAGTATATTAGTATACAAAACCAATGTACTAAGGCTTAGAAACATACCTTTACTTCATGATTTGCACCTTGTTCATCCAGGGACATAAATTCACAATTAAGCACATGTGTTGGCACTCAATCACCAAAATACTTAGAAATGGCCCAAGGGCACATTTCCCTTTCAATCTCCCCCTTTTTGGTGATTTATGCCAACACAACATAAAGCAACTAGAACAAGTGCAAACTTACTTCAAATAAAACTCAAATTTATTTTGAATCAATTTTGGCATATATGGATCATCCTTTGCCACCACTTGGTTTGTTTTTGCAAATCAAACTCAAATCTCTATCTCTAAGTTAAACACACATGTTGAAGCATAAAGAGAGTCATTCCAAAAGAGATTGATCAAAGATTTCAAAAACTCTCCCTTTTTCCCATAATCAATACTTCTCCCCACAAGAAGACAACTTTTGACAAGAGAGACAACAAAAGAATTTTGACAAACCAAAAACTCTATTCTACTATTTTCAAAATCTCTCAAGTGGTAGCTGATCCATTTATTGCTTTGGCCCTTTATTTTCTCCCCCTTTGGCATCAAGCACCAAAACGGGATAAATCTTGGCCCTATAACCCCATTGCCTCACCAAAATCTTCAATTAAGAGCAAATGGCAACAAGAGTTCATGAGATGGACTTGGAATAAGTTACCCTCTCATCGGAGTGCAGTGGAAGTCTTTCATGGTCCAAGTCCACCTTTTCCCTTTCAATTCTCCTTGGAGGCTAAATCAAGCAAACTCAAGCATATGGTTAGTCTCAAAGGGTCAAGTTGTAACACATCTCCCCCTAAACATGTGCATCACTTTGCAACGGACTTGTGAGGTCCAGGGAGTGTTTGTACAACTTGAGCACCATAATAAGCAACAAAATGCAGAATGGACATGATCAAAGGCATAAATACATGTATGCTACAATTCAATCCAGGTTCCGCGAATCTAAGACATTTAGCTCACTGCGCAACCTGCAAAAGGTCTTCTCATCTAAAGGCTTGGTAAAGATATCGGCTAGCTGGTTCTCGGTGCTAACATAAAACACTTCGATATCTCCCTTTTGCTGGTGGTCTCTCAAAAAGTGATGCCGGATGTCAATGTGCTTTGTGCGGCTGTGCTCAACAGGATTTTCCGCTATTCGGATAGCACTCTCATTATCACATAGGAGTGGGACTTTGCTCAGATTGTAGCCAAAGTCCCTGAGGGTTTGCCTCATCCAAAGTAGTTGCGCACAACACTGTCCTGCGGCAACGTACTCGGCCTCAGCGGTGGATAGGGCAACGGATGTTTGTTTCTTAGAATTCCATGACACCAGGGACCTTCCTAAGAATTGGCACGTCCCCGATGTACTCTTCCTATCGACCTTACATCCAGCATAGTCGGAATCTGAGTACCCAATCAAGTCAAAGTTAGACCCCCTTGGATACCAGATCCCGAAGCAAGGCGTAGCGACTAAATATCTAAGGATTCGCTTCACAGCCACTAAGTGACACTCCTTAGGATCGGATTGAAATCTAGCACACATGCATACGCTAAGCATAATATCCGGTCTACTAGCACATAAATAAAGTAACGACCCTATCATTGACCGGTATGCTTTTTGATCAATGGACTTACCTCCTTTGTTGAGGTCGGTGTGTCCGTCGGTTCCCATCGGAGTCTTTGCGGGCTTGGCGTCCTTCATCCCAAACCGCTTTAGCAGATCTTGCGTGTACTTCGTTTGGGAGATGAAGGTGCCGTCCTTGAGTTGCTTCACTTGGAACCCAAGGAAGTAGTTCAACTCGCCCATCATCGACATCTCGAATTTCTGTGTCATCACCCTGCTGAACTCTTCACAAGACTTTTGGTTAGTAGAACCAAATATTATGTCATCGACATAAATTTGGCACACAAACAAATCACCATCACAAGTCTTAGTGAAAAGAGTTGGATCGGCTTTCCCAACCTTGAAAGCATTAGCAATTAAGAAATCTCTAAGGCATTCATACCATGCTCTTGGGGCTTGTTTAAGTCCATAGAGCGCCTTAGAGAGCTTACACACGTGGTCGGGGTACCGTTCATCCTCGAAGCCAGGGGGTTGCTCCACGTACACCTCCTCCTTTATTGGCCCGTTGAGGAAAGCGCTCTTCACATCCATTTGGTACAACCTGAAAGAATGGTGAGCGGCATATGCTAGCAAGATACGAATGGACTCTAGCCTAGCCACAGGAGCAAAAGTCTCCTCAAAGTCCAAACCTGCGACTTGGGCATAACCTTTTGCCACAAGTCGAGCCTTGTTCCTTGTCACCACTCCGTGCTCGTCTTGTTTGTTGCGGAACACCCACTTGGTTCCCACAACATTTTGCTTGGGACGAGGCACCAGCGTCCAAACTTCATTGCGCTTGAAGTTGTTAAGTTCCTCCTGCATGGCCAACACCCAATCCGGATCTAGCAAGGCCTCCTCTACCCTGAAAGGCTCAATAGAGGAGACAAAAGAGTAATGTTCACAAAAATTAACTAGTCGAGACCGAGTAGTTACTCCCTTGCTTATGTCACCCAGAATTTGGTCGACGGGATGATCCCTTTGAATCATCGCTCGAACTTGGGTTGGAGGTGCCGGTTGCGCTTCTTCCTCCATCACATGATCATCTTGTGCTCCCCCTTGATCACACGCCTCCTGTTGATGAAACTGTTCATCGTCTTGAGTTGGGGGATGCACCGTTGTTGAGGAAGAAGGTTGATCTCGTTCATCTTGTTCCTGTGGCCGAACGTCTCCAATCGCCATGGTTCGTATAGCGGCCGTTGGAACATCTTCTTCATCTATATCAACAACTTGCTCTCTTGGAGAGCCATTAGTCTCATCAAATACAACGTCGCTAGAGACTTCAACCAAACCCGATGATTTGTTGAAGACCCTATACGCCTTTGTATTTGAATCATAACCTAATAAAAACCCTTCTACAGCTTTGGGAGCAAACTTAGAATTTCTACCCTTCTTCACTAGAATGTAGCATTTGCTCCCAAATACACGAAAGTAAGATACATTGGGTTTGTTACCGGTTAGTAGCTCGTACGAAGTCTTCTTGAGGAGGCGATGAAGATAGACCCTGTTGATGGCGTGGCAAGCTGTGTTCACAGCTTCCGACCAAAAGCACTCGGGGGTCTTGAACTCACCAAGCATCGTCCTCGCCATATCGATTAGCGTCCTGTTCTTCCTCTCTACCACACCATTTTGCTGAGGTGTGTAGGGAGCGGAGAACTCGTGCTTGATCCCTTCCTCCTCAAGAAACTCTTCCACTTGAAGGTTCTTGAACTCGGACCCGTTGTCGCTCCTTATCTTCTTCACCTTGAGCTCAAACTCATTTTGAGCTCTCCTGAGGAAGCGCTTGAGGGTCCCTTGGGTTTCAGACTTATCCTGCAAAAAGAACACCCAAGTGAAGCGGGAAAAGTCATCAACAATAACTAAACCATACTTACTCCCTCCTATGCTTAGATAGGCGACGGGTCCGAAGAGGTCCATATGCAGCAGCTCCAGAGGTCTTGACGTGGTCATCACATTCTTGCTGTGATGCGCTCCTCCCACTTGTTTACCTGCTTGACAAGCTGCACAAGGTCTATCTTTTTCGATATAAACATTGGTTAGACCTATCACATGTTCTCCCTTTAGAAGCTTGTGGAGGTTCTTCATCCCCACATGTGCTAAGCGGCGATGCCACAGCCAGCCCATGCAAGTCTTAGCCATTAAGCATGCATCTAGACCGGCCTCATCTTTTGCAAAATCAACTAAGTAAAGCTTGCCGTCTAGTACACCCTTAAAAGCTAGTGAACCATCACATCTTCTAAAGACAGACACATCTACGTTTGTAAATAAACAGTTGTACCCCATATTGCATAATTGGCTAACAGATAGCAAATTGTAACCAAGAGACTCTACTAAAAACACATTAGAGATTGAGTGCTCATTAGAAATTGCAATTTTACCTAATCCTTTTACCTTGCCTTGATTCCCGTCACCGAATATAATTGAATCTTGGGAATCCTTATTTTTGACGTAGGAGGTGAACATCTTCTTCTCCCCCGTCATATGGTTTGTGCATCCGCTGTCGATAATCCAGCTTGAACCCCCGGATGCATAAACCTGCAAGGCAAATTTAGGCTTGGGTCTTAGGTACCCAACTCATGTTGGGTCCTGCAAGGTTAGCACAAATGTCCTTAGGGACCCAAATGCAAGTTTTATCTCCCTTGCATCTTGCCCCTAACTTCCTAGCAATTACCTTCTTACCCTTTCTACAAATAGCAAAGGGAGCATTGCAAGCATAATAAATGGTAGAAGGTTTGTTCACAACTTTTCTAGGTACATGAGCAAAATTTCTCCTAGGCATATGCACAACATTTCTCCTACACATATCTCTATCATGCTTATAAGAAGAACTAGAAGCAAACATGGCATGAGAATCATAAACATGTGAATCAAAATCATTATAAGCATTTCTAGCATGTCTCCTATCATGGTACAAGAAAGCATGGTTCTTTTTAGCACTACTAGCCATAGGGGCCTTCCCTTTCTCCTTGACGAAGATGGGAGCCTTATGGCTGGTTAAGTTCTTGGCCTCTTTCTTGAAGCCAAGACCATCCTTAATTGAGGGGTGTCTACCAACCGTGTAGGCATCCCTTGCAAATTTTATTTTATCAACTTCACTCTTGCTAGTCTTAAGTTGGGCATTAAGACTAGCCACTTCATCATTTAGTTTTGAAATTGAAACTAAGTGTTCACTACAAGCGTTAACATCAAAATCCTTACACCTAGTGCAAATCATAACATGTTCTACACAAGAATTAGATTTATTTGCTACTTCTAATTTAGCATTTAAATCATTGTTAACACCTTGTAAAGTAGAAATGGTTTCATGACAAGTAGATAGTTCACTAGAGAGCATTTCATTTCTTTTAATTTCTAGAGCAAGAGAATTTTGTGCACTAACAAATTTATCATGCTCCTCATATAAAAGATCCTCTTGTTTTTCTAGTAATCTATTCTTGTCATTCAAAGCATCAATCAACTCATTAATCTTATTAATTTTAGATCTATCTAATCCCTTGAATAAGCATGAGTAATCTATCTCATCATCATCACTAGACTCATCCTCACTTGAAGAAGCATAAGTACTAGTATCATGAGTGCTTACTTTCTTTTCCCTTGCCATGAGGCAAGTGTGACGCTCGTTGGGGAAGAGGGATGACTTGTTGAAGGCGGTGGCGGCGAGTCCTTCATTGTCGGAGTCGAAGGAGGAGCAATCCGAATCCCACTCCTTTCCGATATGTGCCTCGCCCTTGGCCTTCTTGTAATGTTTCTTCTTCTCCCTCTTGTTCCCCTTTTCCTGGTCACTTTCATTATCGGGACAGTTAGCAATGAAATGACCAATCTTACCACATTTGAAGCACGGGCGCTTCTCCTTTGTCTTGGTCTTGCTTGGCTGTCCCTTGCGACCCTTAAGCGCCGTCTTGAAGCGCTTAATGATGAGGGCCATCTCCTCATTATTTAGCCCGGCCGCCTCAACTTGCGCCACCTTGCTAGGTAGCGACTCCTTGCTCCTTGTTGCCTTGAGAGCTATGGGTTGAGGCTCGTGGATTGGACCGTTCAATGCTTCGTCGACGTATCTTGCCTCCTTGATCATCATCCGCCCGCTTACGAATTTTCCAAGTACTTCCTCGGGCGTCATCATCGTGTACCTGGGATTCTCACGAATATTGTTCACGAGATGAGGATCAAGAACAGTAAAGGACCTTAGCATTAGGCGGACGACGTCGTGGTCCGTCCATCGCGTGCTTCCGTAGCTCCTTATTTTGTTGATAAGGGTCTTGAGCCGGTTGTACGTTTGAGTTGGCTCCTCTCCCCTTATCATGGCGAACCGTCCAAGCTCGCCCTCCACCAACTCCATCTTGGTGAGCATGGTGATGTCGTTCCCCTCGTGAGAGATCTTGAGGGTGTCCCATATCTGCTTGGCGTTGTCCAAGCCGCTCACCTTATTGTACTCTTCCCTGCACAAAGATGCTAAGAGAACAGTAGTAGCTTGTGCATTTCTATGAATTTGTTCATTTATAAGCATAGGGCTATCCGAGCTATCAAATTTCATTCCATTTTCCACAATCTCCCATATGCTTGGATGGAGAGAGAATAAGTGACTACGCATTTTGTGACTCCAAAATCCGTAGTCCTCCCCATCGAAGTGTGGAGGTTTGCCAAGAGGAATGGAAAGCAAATGCGAATTCGAACTATGTTGGATACGAGAATAATCAAATGAAAAGTTCGAATTGACCGTCTTCCTGTAGTCGTTGTCGTCGTCTTTTTGGGAAGAAGTGGATTCATCACTATCGTCGTAGTAAATGATCTCCTTGATGCGCCTTGTCTTCTTCTTCTTCCCTTCCTTCCGTCTATGACCCGAGCCGGAGTTGGTAGGCTTGTCGTCCTTCGGCTCGTTGACGAAGGATTCCTTCTCTTTGTCGTTGTTCACGATACCCTTCCCCTTAGGATCCATCTCTTCGGGCGGTTAGTCCCTTTGTGAAGAGAACGGCTCTGATACCAATTGAGAGCACCTAGAGGGGGGGTGAATAGGTGATCCTGTGAAACTTAAAACTTAAGCCACAAAAACTTGTTAAGTGTTAGCACAATAATTGCCAAGTGGCTAAAGAGAAGTCTCAACAAAACACAATACCACAAGAGATCAAGCACAGAGGTGACACAGTGGTTTATCCCGTGGTTCGGCCAAGACCAACGCTTGCCTACTCCACGTTGTGGCGTCCCACGGACGAGGGTTGCAATCAACCCCTCTCAAGCGGTCCAAAGACCAGCTTGAATACCACGGTGTTTTGTTTTGCCTTTCACTATCCCGTTTGCAAGGAATCTCCACAAATTGGAGTCTCTTGCCCTTACAAGTATATGATCACAAAGAAGCACAGAGTAAGGGAGGGAAGCAACACACACAAATCCACAGCGAAATGCGCACACACACGGCCAAGAATCGAGCTCGAATGACTATCTCAAAGTTCTCACTAGAACGGAGCTCGAATCACTTAGAATCACAAACGAATGCGCAAAGAACGAGTGTGGATGATCAAGAATGCTCAAAGGTTGCTTGTGTGTCTCCTTCATGCGCCTAGGGGCCCCTTTTATAGCCCCAAGGCAGCTAGGAGCCGTTGAGAGCAAATCGGGAAGGCCATCCTTGCCTTCTGTCGTCGGGGGCACCGGACAGTCCGGTGCACACCGGACACTGTCCGGTGCCCGATTTCTTTCCTTAACTGGCGCTGCCGACCGTTGCAGACTGTTGCAGACCTGGGAGCCGTTGGCGCACCGGACATGTCCGGTGCACACCGGACAGTCCGGTGCCGTCTTCCGACCGTTGGCTCGGCCACGTGTCCCGCGCAGATTGCGCGGCCGACCGTTGGCCCGACCGACCGTTGGCTCACCGGACAGTCCGGTGCACACCGGACAGTCCGGTGAATTTTAGCCGTACGCCGTCGGCGAATTCCCGAGAGCGGCCACTTCGCGCGGAGTCAGCCTGGCGCACCGGACACTGTCCGGTGCACACCGGACAGTCCGGTGCTCCAGACCGAGCTGGGTCTTGGCTGCACACAGCCAAGTCTTTTTCCCTCTTTTCTTTTCTTCTTCTTTCTGTTTCTAACACTTAGACAAGTATATTAGTATACAAAACCAATGTACTAAGGCTTAGAAACATACCTTTACTTCATGATTTGCACCTTGTTCATCCAGGGACATAAATTCACAATTAAGCACATGTGTTGGCACTCAATCACCAAAATACTTAGAAATGGCCCAAGGGCACATTTCCCTTTCAGTAGTGCTCCATGCGCCTAGGGGTTCCTTTTATAGCCCCATGACAGCTAGGAGCCGTTGAAGTTCCAATTGGAAGGCAATTCTTGCCTTCTGTCGGGTGGCGCACCGGACAGTCCGGTGCACCACCAGACATGAACAGTTGCAGTTTGGTGTCCGATCTCCTTCCTTATTAGGCGTAGCTGACCGTTGGACCTCCTGTCCCGATGGCGCACCGGACAGTCCGGTGTGACCAACCGACCGTTGGCGCGGGCCACGCGTCGCCCGCTGATTGCGCTGTCGACCGTTGGTGCAGGCGGCTTTGGCTCACCGGATAGTCTGGTGCACACCAGACAGTCCAGTGAATTTTAGCCGCGGCGCTATTGCTTTTTCCCGAGAGCGACGAGTTCGTCGCCGGGCCAGCCTGGGCAGCCCATACACTGTCCGGTGCACTACATGCTGGTGCTGGTTTTGCTGAACTCAACCAAGTTTTCTCCAATTCAATTTCTTTTGACTTGGCAAGATTCTTGGCACTTAGATAAATATATTAGTACCCAAAAACAATTTACTAAGGCCGGGTACATACCTTGTTCTTTGATTTGCATCTTAGCACTTATGAACCAACGTATTTTGTGTTGGGCATCTAATCACCAAAACATTTATAACCCAAGGGCACATTTCCCTTTGAACTTCCCTTGAGAAGATTAGCAAGATTATCTAACATCTGTTTCTCGGATCTAGCCGCCTCCCATTCCCTTACATCATGTGCTCTCTTCTCATTTACTGTCTTCAATCTCCTCTGCTCTGCATGCATCGGGCTGTCAAAACTCGTCGATTTCACGTACATACTGAAAGGGAATTAGGCTTACACCTATTTCCTAATTGATTTTGGTGGTTGAATTGCCCAACACAAATAATTGGACTAACTAGTTTGCTCTAGTATAAAAGTTTTACAGGTGCCAAAGGTTCACAAAAAGCCAATAAAAAGACCAAAAATGGGTTCAAATAAAGAGAGCTAAAGACATCCCATAAGGCACCCTGGTATGGCGCACCGGACTGTCCGGTGTGCCACCGGACAGTGTCCGGTGCACCAGGGAACTCGAAGCTGAACTTGCCACCTTCGGGAAAATGGGAGGCCGCTCCGCTATAATTCACCGGACTGTCCGATGAAGCACCGGACAGTGTCCGGTGTCACACCGGACTGTCCGGTGTGCCAGCGGAGCAATGGCTACTTCGCGCCAACGGTCGACTGCAACCACATTCAATGCGCTACAGTGCGCGCTAGAGTCAGAGCACGCGCAGTTGGCGCACCGGACAGTCTACAGGACCTGTCCGGTGCACCACCGGACAGCCCAGAGGCCCCACTAGTCAGAGCTCCAACGGTTGAACCCTAACGGCCGGGTGACGTGGCTGGCGCACCGGACTGTCCGGTGCGCCATGCGACAGCAGCCTCCACCAAACGGCTAGTTTGGTGGTTGGGGCTATAAATACCCCAACCACCCCACATTCAATGGCATCCAAGTTTTCCAACTTCCTACACCATACAAGAGCTATAGCATTCAATTCTAGACACAACCAAAGAGATCAAATCCTCTCCCAAGTCCGGAATCACTCCAAATCAAATAGTGACTAGAGAGAGCGACTTTTGTGTTCATTTGAGCTCTTGCACTTGGATTGCTTCTTTTCTTTCTCATTCTTCTTGTGATCAACTCAATTGTAACCGAGGCAAGAGACACCAATAGTGTGGTGGTCCTTGCGAGAACTTTGTGTTCCATTTGATTGAGAAGAGAAGCTCACTCGGTCTAAGTGACCGTTTGAGAGAGGGAAAGGGTTGAAAGAGACCCGGTCTTTGTGACCACCTCAACGGAGAGTAGGTTTGCAAGAACCGAACCTCGGTAAAACAAATCCTTGTGTTATACTCTCTATTTGCTTGCGATTTGTTTTCCGCCCTCTCTCTCGGACTCATTTATATTTCTAACGCTAACCCGGCTTGTAGTTGTGCTTAAGTTTATAAATTTCAGATTCGCCCTATTCACCCCCTCTAGGCGACTTTCAATTGGTATTAGAGCCCGGTGCTTCATTAGAGCTTAACCGCTCGAAGTGATGTCGGGAGCATCCGCCAAGGGGGAGATCGGGACCGGCGAGAAGTCCGTCACAAGCCATGGGAAGGCTCCATCCGGGGAGTCCGCCAACAAGGTGAAGGGATCCCCTTCACACAACAAGTCGCGTCGGAGCGGTGACAAGAAGAAAAATATGAGGAAGGTGGTCTACTACGAGACCGACTCTTCGTCGCCATCCACCTCCGGCTCCAACACGTCGTCCGTAACTTCTAAGCGCCATGAGCGCAAGAAGTTTAGTAAGATCCCCTTACGCTACCCTCGCATTTCCAAACGTACTCCATTACTTTCCGTCCCATTAGGCAAACCACCTATGTTTGATGGTGAAGATTATAATATGTGGAGTGATAAAATGAGGCATCATCTAACCTCACTCCACACAAGCATTTGGGATGTTGTTGAGATTGGAGTATAGGTACCATCACCGGGGGATGAAGACTATGATTCGGACGAGGTCGCCCAAATCCGACACTTCAACTCTCAAGCCACCACTATACTCCTCGCCTCTCTAAGTCGAGAGGAGTATAACAAGGTACAAGGGTTAAAGAGCGCCAAGGAGATTTGGGACGTGCTCAAAACCGCGCACGAAGGAGACGAGGTGACCAAGATCACCAAGCGGGAGACGATCGAGGGGGAGCTCAGTCGCTTCTGGCTTCGCCAAGGGGAGGAGCCACAAGAAATGTACAACCGGCTCAAGACCTTGGTGAACCAAGTGCGCAACCTCGGGAGTAAGAAATGGGATGACCATGAAATGGTCAAGGTTATTCTTAGATCACTCGTTTTTCTTAACCCTACACAAGTTCAATTAATACGTGGTGATACTAGATATACACTAATGTCTCCCGAGGAAGTAATAGGCAAATTTGTGAGCTTTGAGTTGATGATCAAAGGCTCAAAGAAAATCATCGAGCAAGATGGCCCCTCCACGCCCGAAGCACAACCGGTCGCATTCAAGGCGACGGAGGAGAAGAAGGAGGAGTCTACATCAAGTAGACAACCCATCGACGCCTCTAAGATCGACAATGAGGAGATGGCGCTCATCATCAAGAGCTTCCGCCAAATCCTCAAGCAAAGGAGGGGAAGGATTACAAGCCCCGCTCTAAGAAAGTTTGCTACAAGTGTGGTAAGCCCGGTCACTTCATTGCAAAATGTCCACTATCTAGTGATAGTGACAGGGATAACGACAAGAAGGGCAAGAGGAGAGAAAAGAAGAGGTACCACAAGAAAAGGGGCGGCGATGCCCATGTATGCCGTGAATGGGACTCCGACGAGAGCTGCACCGACTCCTCCTCCGACGAGGACGCCGCCAACATCACCATCACCAAGGGCCTCCTCTTCCCAAACGTCGGCCACAAGTGCCTCATGGCAAAGGACGACAAAAAGAAGGTAAAATCAAAATCCTACACTAAATATGAAACCTCTAGTGATGAGGATAACTCTTGTGATGAGGAGGATAATTTGCGTACCCTTTTTGCCAACCTAAACATGCAACAAAAAGAAAAGTTAACTGAATTAATTAGTGCTATTCATGAGAAGGATGAACTCTTGGACTCCCAAGAGGACTTCCTAATTAAGAAAAATAAGAAGCATGTTAAGGTTAAGAATGCTTATGCTCTAGAAGTAGAAAAATGTGAAAAACTATCTAGTGAGCTAAGCACTTGCCATGATGTTATTACCAACCTTAGAAATGAGAATGCTAGTTTAATTGCTAAGGTTGATTCAAATGTTTATGATATTTCAATTCCCAATCTTAGAGATGATAATGTTAATTTACTTGCTAAGATTGAAGAATTGAATGTCTCTCTTGCTAACCTTAGAAATGATAATGAAAAATTAATTGCTAAGGCTAAAGACTTAGATGTTTGCAATGTTACAATTTCCAATCTTAGAAGTGAAAATGACATTTTACATGCTAAGATTGTTGAACTAAAATCTTGCAAACCCTCTACATCTACCGTTGAGCATGTTTCCATTTGCACTAGATGTAGAGACATTAATGTTGATGCTATTTATGATCACCTAGCTTTAATTAAGAAACAAAATGATCACATAGCTCAACTTAATGCCAAAATTAATGAGCATGACTTGGAAAATGAAAAATTTAAATTTGCTAGAAGCATGCTCTATAGTGGGAGACGCCCTGGCATCAAGGATGGCATTGGCTTCCAAAAGGGAGACAATGTCAAACTTAATGCCCCTCCTAAAAGATTGTCCAACTTTGTAAAGGGCAAGGCTCCCATGCCTCAGGATAACGAGGGTTACATTTTGTACCCTACCGGTTATCCCGAGAGCAAAATTAGGAGAATTCATTCTAGGAAGTCTCACTCTGGCCCTAATCATGCTTTTATATATAAGGGTGAGACATCTAGCTCTAGGCAATCAACCCGTGCTAAATTACCTAGAAAGAAAACTCCTATTGCATCAAATGATTCTAACATCTCATTTAAAACCTTTGATGCATCTTATGTTTTAACTAACAAATCCGGCAAAGTAGTTGCCAAGTATGTCGGGGGCAAACACAAGGGGTCAAAGACTTGTGTTTGGGTACCCAAAGTTCTTGTATCTAATGTCAAAGGAGCCAAGACCGTTTGGGTACCTAAAATCAAGAACTAAATTTGTTTTGTAGGTTTATGCATCCGGGGGATCAAGTTGGATCATCGATAGCGGGTGCACAAACCACATGACAGGGGAGAAGAAGATGTTCTCCTCCTATGAGAAAAACCAAGATCCCCAACGAGCTATCACATTCGGGGATGGAAATCAAGGTTTGGTCAAAGGATTGGGTAAAATAGCTATATCACCTGACCATTCCATTTCAAATGTTTTTCTTGTAGATTCTTTAGATTACAACTTGCTTTCAGTTTCGCAATTATGTAAAATGGGTTACAACTGTCTTTTTACGGATGTAGGTGTCACTGTCTTTAGAAGAAGTGATGATTCAATAGCATTTAAGGGAGTGTTAGAGGGTCAGCTATACTTAGTAGATTTTGATAGAGCTGAACTCGACACTTGCTTAATTGCTAAGACTAACATGGGCTGGCTCTGGCATCGCCGACTAGCCCACGTTGGAATGAAGAATCTTCACAAGCTTCTAAAGGGAGAGCACATTTTAGGACTAACAAATGTTCATTTTGAAAAAGACAGGATTTGTAGCGCATGCTAAGCAGGGAAGCAAGTTGGAGTTCATCATCCACACAAGAACATCATGACGACTGACAGGCCACTCGAGCTCCTACACATGGATCTATTCGGCCCGATTGCTTACATAAGCATCGGCGGGAGTAAGTACTGTCTAGTTATTGTGGATGATTATTCTCGCTTCACTTGGGTGTTCTTCTTGCAGGAAAAATCTCATACCCAAGAGACCTTAAAGGGATTCTTGAGACGGGCTCAAAATGAGTTCGGCTTGAGGATCAAAAAGATTAGAAGCGACAATGGGACGGAGTTCAAGAACTCTCAAATCGAAAGCTTCCTTGAGGAGGAAGGCATCAAGCATGAGTTCTCTTCTCCCTACACACCACAACAAAATGGTGTAGTGGAGAGGAAGAATCGAACTCTATTGGACATGGCAAGGACCATGCTTGATGAGTACAAGACTTTGGATCGGTTTTGGGCCGAGGCGGTCAACACCGCGTGCTACGCCATCAACCGATTGTATCTACACCGAATCCTCAAGAAGACATCGTATGAACTCCTAACCGGTAAAAAGCCCAATGTCTCATATTTTAGAGTCTTTTGTAGCAAATGCTTTATTCTTGTTAAAAGAGGTAGAAAATCCAAATTTGCTCCTAAGGATGTAGAAGGCTTTTTACTAGGATATGATTCAAACATAAGGGCATATAGAGTCTTTAACAAGTCCTCTGGACTAGTTGAAGTTTCTTATGACATTGTGTTTGATGAATCTAATAGCTCTCAAGTAGAGCAAGTTGGTCTTGATGAATTAGATGATGAAGAGGCTCTGTGCGTCGCGCTAAGGAACATGTCCATTGGGGATGTGTGTCCTAAGGAATCCGAAGAGCCCATTCAAGCACAAGATCAACCATCTTCCTCCATGCAAGCATCTCCACCAACTCAAAATGAGGATGAGGCTCAAGATGATGAAGGAGAAGATCAAGAAGATGAGCCACCTCAAGAGGAGAGCAATGATCAAGGGGGAGATGCCCATGATCAAGATGAGGAAGATGAACAAGCTCCAAGACCGCCACACCCAAGAGTCCACCAAGCAATCCAATGAGATCGCCCCGTGAACACCATCCTCGGCGATATTCAAAAGGGGGTAACTACTCGATCTCGTGTTGCTCATTTTTGTGAACATTACTCTTTTGTTTCCTCTATTGAGCCACACAGGGTAGAGGAAGCACTTCAAGATTCGGATTGGGTGATGGCGATGCAAGAGGAGCTCAACAATTTCACAAGGAATGAGGTATGGCATTTAGTTCCATGTCCTAACCAAAATGTTGTAGGAACCAAGTGGGTCTTCCGCAACAAGCAAGACGAGCATGGTGTGGTGACAAGGAACAAAGCCCGACTTGTGGCCAAGGGGTATTCATAAGTCGAAGGTTTGGATTTCGGTGAAACCTATGCACCCGTAGCTAGGCTTGAGTCTATTCACATTTTACTTGCCTATGCTACTTACCATGGCTTTAAGCTTTACCAAATGGACATGAAAAGTGCCTTCCTCAATGGACCAATCAAGGAAGAGGTCTATGTTGAGCAACCTCCCGGCTTTGAAGATAGTGAGTACCCTAATCATGTGTATAAACTCTCTAAGGCGCTTTATGGGCTTAAGCAAGCCCCAAGAGCATGGTATGAATGCCTAAGAGATTTTCTTATCACTAATGGTTTCAAAGTCAGAAAGGCCAATCCTACTTTATTTACTAAAACTCTTGACAATGATTTGTTTATATGCCAAATTTATGTTGATGATATTATATTTGGGTCTACTAACGAATCTACATGTGAGGAATTTAGTAGGATCATGACATAAAAATTCGAGATGTCTATGATGGGGGAGTTGAAGTACTTCTTAGGATTTCAAGTGAAGCAACTCCAAGAGGGCACCTTCATTAGCCAAACGAAGTATATTCAAGACATTCTAAACAAGTTTGGGATGAAGGATGCCAAGCCCATCAAGACACCCATGGGAACCAATGGGCATCTCGACCTCGACACGGGAGGTAAATCCGTAGATCAAAAGGTATACCGGTCGATGATAGGTTCTTTACTCTACTTATGTGCTTCACGACCGGATATTATGCTTTCCGTATGCATGTGTGCAAGATTCCAAGCCGACCCTAAGGAAGCTCACCTTACGGCCATAAAATGAATCTTGAGATATTTAGTTTATACTCCTAAGTTTGGGCTTTGGTACCCTCGGGGATCCACATTCGATTTAATTGGTTATTTGGATGCCGATTGGGCGGGGTGTAAAATTAATAGAAAGAGCACATCGGGGACTTGCCAGTTCTTGGGAAGGTCTCTGGTGTCTTGGGCTTCAAAGAAGCAAAATTTCGTCGCTCTTTCTACCGCCGAAGCCGAGTATATTGCCGCAGGCCATTGTTGCGCACAATTTCTTTGGATGAGGCAAACCCTTAGGGACTATGGTTACAAATTAACCAAAGTTCCTCTTCTATGTGATAATGAGAGTGCAATCTGCATGGCGGATAATCCCGTTGAACATAGCCGCACTAACCACATAGCCATTCGGTATCATTTTCTAAGGGATCACCAACAAAAGGGGGATATCGAGATTGCATATATTAACACCAAGGAACAATTAGCCGATATCTTTACCAAGCCACTTGATGAACAAACATTTAACAAACTTAGGCATGAGCTAAATATTCTTGATTCTCGGAATTTCTTTTGATGTTTTGCACACATAGCTCATAAATATACCTTTGATCATATCTCTTTTATATGCTATGACTAATATGTTTTCAAGTGTATTTCAAACCAAGTCATAGATTGAAAGGGAAATGGAGTCTTCGGCGAAGACAAAGGCTTCCACTCCACTCCATCAAATTACTCATACTTCGCCGTCACTCCGAGCCACTCTCCAACTTTGGTATAATTTTCACTCATATTTTGTTCGCCAAAGGGGGTGAAAATAGTTAAAAAGGGCTTACATTTCACTCAAGTATCCGTTTTTTGGCGATTCATGCCAAAGGGGGAGAAAGTATGCCCAAAGCAAAAGGACCGCACCACCACCTAATTTTAAAATAAAGATTTTCAAATTAATATCTTATTGTGTTCAAAAAGGGAAAAAGTAGTATCTTCGAAAATTGTAAAACCCTCTTGAACACTAAGAGGAGGATTTCACTAAGGGAGAGTTTTGTTTAGTCAAAGGAAAAGCATTTGAAACAGGGGGAGAAAATTTCAAATCTTGAAAATGCTTCTTAAAATCTTATTCATGTATCCTTTGACCATTTGCAAAAGGACTTTGAAAAGAATTTACAAAAGAATTTGCAAAAACAAAACATGTGGTGCAAGCGTGGTCCAAAATGTTAAAAATATAAAGAAACAATCCATGCATATCTTATGAGAATTTATTGGTTCAATTCTTAGTAACCTTTACACTTACATTTTGCCAACTAGTTCAATTATGCACTTCTATATTTGCTTTGGTTTGTGTTGGCATCAATCACCAAAAAGGGGGAGATTGAAAGGGAATTAGGCTTACACCTATTTCCTAATTGATTTTGGTGGTTGAATTGCCCAACACAAATAATTGGACTAACTAGTTTGCTCTAGTCTATAAGTTTTACAGGTGCCAAAGGTTCACAAAAAGCCAATAAAAATACCAAAAATGGGTTCAAATAAAGAGAGCTAAAGACATCCCATAAGGCACCCTGGTCTGGCGCACCGGACTGTCCAGTGCACCAGGGAACTCGAAGCTGAACTTGCCACCTTCGGGAAAATGGGAGGCCGCTCCGCTATAATTCATCGGACTGTCCGGTGAAGCACCGGACAGTGTCCGGTGTGCCAGCGGAGCAACGGCTACTTCGCACCAACGGTCGACTGCAACCGCATTCAATGCGCTACAGTGCATGCCAGAGTCAGAGCACGCGCAGTTGGTGCACCGGACAGTCTACAGGACCTGTCCGTTGCACCACCGGACAGCCCAGAGTCCCCACCAGTCAGAGCTCCAATGGTCGAACCCTAACGGCCGGGTGACGTGGCTGGCGCACCGGACTGTTCGGTGCGCCATGCGACAGCAGCCTCCACCAAACGGCTAGTTTGGTGGTTGGGGCTATAAATACCCCAACCACCCCACATTCAATGGCATCCAAGTTTTCCAACTTCCTACACCATACAAGAGCTATAACATTCAATTCTAGACACAACCAAAGAGATCAAATCCTCTCCCAAGTCCGGAATCACTCCAAATCAAATAGTGACTAGAGAGAGCGAATTTTGTGTTCATTTGAGCTCTTGCACTTGGATTGCTTCTTTTCTTTCTCATTCTTCTTGTGATCAACTCAATTGTAACCGAGGTAAGAGACACCAATTGTGTGGTGGTCCTTGCGGGAACTTTGTGTTCCATTTGATTGAGAAGAGAAGCTCACTCGGTCTAAGTGACCATTTGAGAGAGGGAAAGGGTTGAAAGAGACCTGGTCTTTGTGACCACCTCAACAGGGAGTAGGTTTGTGTCGGCGTTTCGACCCCGGGGGGTCCCTGGACCGACGAGTAAATTGTCGCCGCGTGTCCCAGCCCAGATGGGTCGGCGCGAGACGGAACACAAGGGGGGAAAACAGTAAGGGGAACCGCGGCCTCGTGTTGTCCTGCACCCAGGGCGGATGCGCTTGCAGTAGGGGGTTACAAGCGTTCGCGAGGGAGAGAGAGAGAGAGAGGGCGTGAGACTGTGCTTCAGCCCGTTCTCCCACGCGGCCACCTTCTCGTACGAGGGCCCTGGACCTTCCTTTTATAGACGTAAGGAGAGGGTCCAGGTGTACAACGGGGGGTGTAGCAGTGTGCTAACGTGTCTAGCAGAGGGGAGCCAGAGCCCTATGTACATGCGGACGTGGCTGTCGGATAGGTGTTGGAGCCCTGTTCATGTGGCGTCGTGGCCGTCGGAGGAGCGCTTGAGCCCTGTAGAAGCACAGCTGTCGGGGCTATCGGATCCTTACTAACGTATCCTTGCTTCCGTAGGGGGCTGAGAACCGCCATTGTCATAGAGCACGCGGGGTGCCATCATTACTTGTTTTACCGGGGCGAGCCAGATGGGACGCCGGTCCTGTTCCCCGTAGCCTGGGCAAGCTAGGGGTAGGGTAATGATGGTCCCCCTTGTGGCGTGGTCGGTCCGAGCCCGAGGTCAGGCGAGGCGGTGGCTCCTCCGAGGTCGAGGCTGAGTCTGAGCCCGGGGGTCGGGCGAGGCGGAGACTGTCGTCCGAGGTCGAGGTTGAGTCCGAGCTCGGGGGTCGGGCGAGGCAGAGACCGTTGTCCGAGGTTGAGGTTGAGTCCGAGCCCGGGGGTCGGGCGAGGCGGAGACCATCGTCCGAGGTCGAGGTTGAGTCCGAGCCCGGGGGTCGGGCGAGGCGGAGACCGTCTTCCGGAGTCGAGGTTGAGTCCGAGCCCTGGGGTCTGGCGAGGCAGAGACCATCGTCCGAGGCGAGGTCGAGTCCGAGCCCTGGGGTCGGGCGAGGCGGAGACTGTCTTCTGGAGCGAGGTCGAGTCCGAGCCCTGGGGTCGGGCGAGGCGGAGACTGTCTTCTGGAGCGAGGTTGAGTCCGAGCCCTGGGGTCAGGCGAGGTGGAGATTCCTATGGCGCCCGAGGCTGGACTTAGCTGCTGTCAGCCTCACCCCAGCAGGTGGCACAGCAGTCGGAGCAGCGCAGGCGGCGCTGTTTTCCTGTCAGGTCAGTCAGTGGAGGGGCGAAGTGACTGCGGTCACTTCGGCCTTGTCGACTAGAGAGCGCGCGTCAGGATAAGGTGTCAGGCGATCCTTGCATTGAATGCTCCTGCGATACGGTCGGTTGGCGTGGCGATCTGGCCAAGGTTGCTTCTCCGCGAAGCCTGCCCGAGCTGGGCCTCAGGCGAGTCGAAGGTGTGCCCGTTGCTTGAGGAGGCCCTCGGGCGAGGCATGAATCTGCCTTGGTCTACTGTTCCTGCCCGAGGCTGGGCTCGGTTGAGGCGAGATCGTGTCCCTTGAATGGACGGAGCCTTGACCGGAATTGCGCCCATCAGGCCTTTGCAGCTTTGTGCTGATGGGGGTTACCAGCTGAGATTAGGAGCCTTGGGGGTACCCCTAATTACGGTCCCCAACAGTAGCCCCCGAGCCTCAAAGGGAGTGTGGGTACTCGCTTGGAGGCTTTGTCGCACTTTTTTGCAAGGGGACCGGCCTTTCTCGGTTGCATTTTGTTCCGGTGGGTGCGCGCGAGCGCACCCGCCAGGTGTAGCCCCCGAGGCCTCGGAGGAGTGGTTTGACTCCTTCGAGGTCTTAATGCCTTTCGTGATGCCTCGGCCGGTCTGGTCGTTCCCTCATGCGAACTGGTCGTTGCCCGGGTGCATAGTCAGGTTCCGAGTTCTCGGGCTGGTATGTTGACGCTGTCAACGGGTTGGCCGAAGCCGGGTTTGCGAGAGCAGCCCCCGAGCCTCTGCACAGGGCGAGAGGACGGTCAAGCACTGACTCTGCTTTTTTCATACGCCCCTTCGTCACCTTTCCTCAAGGAGGAGGGGGAAAGCGCCATGTTGCCCTCGGAGGGCGCCGAACATGGTGTCTCCAGTGAGTTGCTAACGGGTGATCCGATTGGACGCCCGTGCCTCGTTCGATAAGGGTCGGCTAGTGGCCCAGAGGCGCGATCCAAAAGTACCTGCAGGTGATTTGCCGGACCCGGTCCCGTTCGATAGGGTCCGAGGGCTCGATCCCCCCCTCTGATGGGATTCCGTTACAGAATCGCTCCTGCTGGTCTCGGAAATGTCCTAGGGTACCTCGGGAGCGTAGCCCGAGCCTTGGTTATGTATCGAACGTACCCAGAGTCATCCCTCACTCCGCGTGCTCTGGGGCGACTGTCGAACCCGTCGGGGGCCAGCCTACGAACCCCTGATCAGTAGTGGGCGCGGAGCCCGAGTGGCCTGAGGCGGCTGTCAAACCCTTCCGAGGGGCCAGCCTTCGAACCTCTGACCAGTAGTGGGCGCGGAGCCCGAGTGCTCTGAGGCGGCTGTCGAACCCTTCCGGGGGGCCAGCCTTCGAACCTCTGATCAGTAGGAGGGCTCGGGGCCCGCTTCCTTCGCGGAGAAGGATCCCTTTTGGAGTATCCCCTTTCCCGGTCCCTGTAGCAAGAGAGAGAAAGGGGAAGAAGAAAAGGATACGAAATTGAACAACGTAGCGCACTTTTTTTGACGCGGCCATTATGGCGGAGGTGAAGCATCGCCCGCTTCGCCTGCCAGAGGTATCGCCTGCCCTGCCGCAGAGTTAATGCGACGGGACGAGTGGTTCGCGGGGCAGTTGTTGTGCATGCATGAGCCGTTCGAGGAACGGAACACGGGCGCGTCATCTTCACGCCGTGGGAGAGGGCTCTCTCGCTGTTCCAGGAGAGGACGTGAGCCTGCAGACGATTTGACCGCCGCTTCTGCTCGCCTGCTGCCGCCATTACTGTCGGCCCACTTCTGGCCATGTTGACCGTCGCGCCTTCTCCCACGGCTGACTGACCCGTGACCGGCGAGCCTGGTTGGCACTGCTGGGCTGTGCGCAGGGTTGCCTCGAGTCGTGGCACCGGTTCCATAGTCGAGAAGGCGCGGCGCTGGCGCAAGTGGCGCTGCAGTTTTTCGCACGCAGTAACCGGCGCGCTGATTACATGACGTGTGGGCCTGGGCCTCCATGCTAGATGCGTCGAAGTCGAAAGGGTGCGCCCCCTTGGTGCAGTTGCATGCCGCCTGCATGGCTGTCCGCCCTTTCACCCGCTGGTTTGGGCGAAAGTGGAGGAGTGCTTGTAACCGCTGGGTGGTTACACGTTCCACGCGCGGCGGTTTGGCTTCTTCTGTCCTGGGCCAGCTCGCATGTCGCGTGGGACTCAGCCCCCGTGTCGTAGGGGGGGATCTTGGAGCGTGTTGGTGAATAGTTAGTTCATGACGGCTGAGGACGCGAGTGGGGAGAGTCGCCTTTAAAAAGGGATCGACCTCCTGGGTGGTAGCCGTGCCTTCGCACTTTCCTCATGCGTCGCGTCCTTCCGCCTTCCGAGCCCCCGGGTGGGGAGCACCCGCGTTGCCTTGCTCTTGCTGTTGTTGGAGGAGCGCGGCCTTGTGGAGATCGATACCTTTCATCCATCGCTCTACTTCAAGGATTTTCGTCGTGCAGCCCGGCTGCATCCCCTCGCCGATGGTCACCCAAGACGGTGACCACCAGTTCGATGGTGGGGAGAAGCAAGTCGGGTTGTGGCCTCTGCCCCGCCCTCAGCTTCAAGGATCTTCGTCATCCTTGCTGGGGCGGAGGGCGAGCTGAGCCGGAGCTCTACCTCCCGTATGGACCGACGGGCCACCTCCTCCTTCAGCATTCATGGGAGAGGGCGCTCACCGGCTTAGCGGAAGGGGCGGTCTTCGACAACGTGTGGCCGAGCGGCCGCAAGCGTCGTCAGCTCCAGCATGCCTGGTTCGCTGGCTCAGCTGGCTCTGGCACGGCTTCCGGTGCCACCTCCCATGGCTGTTGCGTCGCACGCACCGGGGGACCGCCCAAGACGTTGCACGCTACTAGGGCGGCGTTCGTGTTCTTGGGCTGTCCTACCCTTGCTCCGGCACGACGCCTGCGTGCGGGGGTCGGTGCTCGCCCGTCCGGGAGGACTTGAGTGGGGATCTACTGGTGGACAGGTGGCCGGAGAAGTCCTCGTCGCCGACGAGATCGCCGCTGCCATCTGCGCTCCGGGCCTCCGGCTCTTTGGCTTTGATAGCTTGTCCTCGCCCCTCGAGTGGAGACGTGGGCGAGGGCCTTGTCGCAGCAGCGTCTGCCCTGAGGTCATCGCTGCTGCTGTTTGGTCGCCCGGAGAGGAGGTCGTTGTCGCTGCTGCAGGAGCGGGCGGCGGTGAGCCGCTTGGAGTTCGTTGTCCCGCGGGCCTGCTGGTATGGAGGTTGTTCATACCCGCGGGAACGGAACCGGAGTCCCGTTTGTAATGGCATCTTGAGTGCCGGCGTATGTTCATTGTGGCTGTCGGGGCCTAAACATCTGTGTATTTGGGCGTAAAGCCATGTTTCTTCCTTATTTCGAGCACCAGGACTTGCCTGTCGGCTGGCTAGACCGCTTAACCAAGTGTGAGTTGCCCTGTGCGGAAGGTGACGAGTGAGGTATCCGTATCCCGGAGGCGTAGGAGTCCCTCGGCTCGGTCGGCCTTGCCGCTCAAGGCTTCTCTTGCTTAGTGAAGGAACCCTCGGCTGCTCTGCGATGAGCCGAAGCCGGAGGCAGCGGTGTCAGCATGGACAGAGGCGGAGTCGGTTGGAGAAGAAACTTCGTCGGCCCAGGAGTAGGGTACTTCCCAGGCCGAGGAGGCATAGCAGTGGCGGCTGGGACCTGGCCAGGTCGTCCACTAGCGGGACCAACCCTGGAGTCGGGCTACCGAGGCCATGAGCTGGGCTGGTGTCCTCGGGGGACAGCTGGCTGAGGCTACGGAGCGGCCAGTCCGGCCGTCTACTTGGGTCGGGTTCCTGGAGGAGACCCTAGCGGCGATGGCCCAGGCGCGGTGCTGACATCTTCCTTCGAGGTGGAGATCCTTCGATCATGTCGCTGTCCGAGGCCGGGTCAGATTCCGCCGAAGGTGGAGTCGATGCCGAGGGTGCTGCTGCTCCCCCTACTGACGTCTGAACCTGCAGGGATAGTTTGTCTGTAGTGTGCATATGTTTTTTGTGGTCGCCGAGGCCAAAACATACCGTCGTTGTGTTGTAAAGCTGCGTTTCTTTTCCCCTTGTTTCGAGTACCAGGACTTGTTCGTCGGTAACAGAATCATTTATCCGAGCGTGAGTTACTTATCGCAGAAGGTGATGAGTGAGGTATCCATATCCCGGAGGCGTAGGAGTCCCTCGGCTCGGTTGGCATTGCCGCTTACGTGTACTCTTGCTCGTCCGTAGGATTCTGTTATCGATATAGTCGAGATGGCACGAAAAATCGTTTCGTCAGGAAAAGTTTTCGAGCGTTAAACTTGTTCGGACAGCGGAATCCCTTATCCGAGCGTGAGTTACTTATCGCAGAAGGTGATGAGTGAGGTATCCATATCCCGGAGGCGTAGGAGTCCCTCGGCTCGGTCGGCCTTGCCTGCTTATGTGTACTCCGTCGTTTTCAGGACTCCACTATCGAAGTAGTCGAAAAGCACGAAAGATGTTCTGGCAGAAAGACTTTTTCCGAGGAAAATTTTGACGCAGAGGGGGTTCCCCCCTTCTAGCCCCCGAGGGAGGGTCGGGCTTTGCCGAGGCAAGGCTGACCCTTCCTTGATGGTTAGACTTTGCTTGCGTAAGTGAACGAGGTACATGAATGACTTGAAAACATCTTAAGGGTAGAAGTGACGTAGCTGTCGGATGTTCCAAGCGTTGTTGTAGACCTCGTCTTGACTGTTGGCCAGCTTGTATGTTCCGGGCTTCAGAATCTTGGCGATGATGAACGGCCCTTCCCAGGGAGGCATGAGCTTATGGCGCCCTCGGGCGTCTTGTCGTAGCCGAAGCACCAAGTCGCCCACCTGGAGGTCTCGGGACCGAACCCCTCGGGCGTGGTAGCGTCGCAGGGACTGCTGATACCGCGCCGAGTGTAGTAAGGCCATGTCCCGAGCCTCTTCTAGCTGGTCAAGTGAGTCTTCTCGGTTTGTCTGGTTGCTTCGGGCGTCGTATGCTCTCGTCCTCGGGGAGCCGTATTCTAAGTCTGTGGGCAAGATAGCCTCGGCCCCATAGACTAGAAAAAACAGCGTGAAGCCCGTGGCTCGGCTTGGCGTCGTCCTCAGACTCCAGACCACCGAGGGGAGTTCCTTCATCCACCGCCTGCCGAACTTGTTGAGGTCGTTGTAGATCCTCGGCTTGAGTCCCTGTAGAATCATGCCGTTGGCACGCTCTACCTGCCCATTCGTCATGGGGTGAGCTATGGCGGCCCAGTCCACCCGGATGTGGTGGTCCTCGCAGAAGTCCAGGAACTTTCTGCCAGTGAACTGGGTGCCGTTGTCGGTGATGATGGAGTTCGGGACCCCGAAGCGATGGATGATGTTGGTGAAGAACGCCACCGCCTGTTCGGACCTGATGCTGTTTAGGGGTCGGACCTCGATCCACTTGGAGAATTTGTCGATGGCGACCAACAGGTGCGTGAAGCCCCCGGGTGCCTTCTGCAAGGGACCGACGAGGTCCAGACCCCACACAGCAAACGACCAGGTGATGGGTATTGTTTGCAAGGCCTGAGCGGGCAGGTGGGTCTGCCTTGCGTAGAATTGACACCCTTGGCAGGTGCGTACAATCCTAGTGGCATCGGCCACCGCAGTTGGCCAGTAGAAACCCTGTCGAAAGGAGTTTCCCACGAGGGCTCGAGGTGCTGCGTGGTGACCGCAAGCCTCCGAGTGTATTTCTTGCAATAACTCCAGACCTTCGGCGATGGATATGCACCGCTGGAGGATGCCTGAGGGGCTGTGGTGGTAGAGCTCCTTTTCGTCACCCAGCAAGACGAACGACTTGGCGCGCCGCGCCAGTCGCCGAGCTTCGGCTCTGTCGAGGGGTAGCTCTCCTCGGTGGAGATATTGCAGGTATGGGGTCTGCCAGTTTCGATTAGGCATGACCCCATTCCGCTCTTCCTCGACGCGCAGTGCCTCACCCTCGGGGGCCGAGGGTGCCTCGGGCTGAGCTGAGGGTGCCTCGGGCTGAGCCGAGGCCTTCTCGGGCTCAGGAGTGTCGTCGGTCTTGACGGAGGGTTGATGTAGGTCTCGGGAGAAGACGTCCGGAGGAACCGTTGTCCGCCCCAAGGCTATCTTAGCCAGCTCGTCTGCGGTCTCGTTGTATTGTCGAGCGATGTGGTTGAGCTCGAGCCCATAGAACTTGTCCTCCAGGCGCCGAACCTCGTCGCAGTAGGCTTCCATCTTTGGGTCGCGGCAGTGGGAGTTCTTCATGACTTGGTCGATGACAAGCTATGAGTCGCCACGAGCGTCGAGGCGCCGAACCCTAGCTCGATGGCGATGAGCAACCAGTTAACCAGAGCCTCATACTCGGCCACGTTGTTGGACGCCGGGAAATGGAGGCGCAGCACGTAGCGGAGGTGCTTCCTGAGGGGTGAGATGAAGAGCAGGCCCGCACCCGCTCCTGTTTTCATCAGCGACCCATCGAAATACATGGTCCAGAGTTCCGGTTGGATCGGAGCTGCTGGAAGCTAGGTGTCGACCCATTCAGCCACAAAGTCCGCCAAGACTTGGGACTTGATGGCCTTCCGAGGGGCGAACGAGATTGTCTCGCCCATGATCTTCACCGCCCACTTTGCAATCCTACCCGAGGCCTCTCGGCACTGGATGATCTCCCCCAGGGGGAAGGATGATGAAAGTCGCCTAGAGGGGGGGGGTGAATAGGGCGAAACTGAAAATCTCAAAAATAATCACAACTACAAGCCGGGTTAGCGTTAGAAATATAAACGAGTCCGCGAGAGAGGGGGCAAAACAAATCGCAAGCAAATGAAGATTGTAACACGTGGATTTGTTTTACCGAGGTTCGGTTCTCGCAAACCTACTCCCCGTTGAGGAGGCCACAAAGGCCGGGTCTCTTTCAACCCTTCCCTCTCTCAAACGATCCCTCGGACCGAGTGAGCTTTTCTTCTTCTCAATCAAACGGGAACAAGACTTCCCCGCAAGGGCCACCACACAATTGGTGCCTCTTGCCTTGGTTACAATTGAGTATTGATCACAAGAACAAATGAGAAAGAAAGAAAGCGATCCAAGCGCAAGAGCTCAAATGAACACAACAAATCACTCTCTCTAGTCACTAGGGCTTTGTATGGAAATGGGAGAGGATTTGATCTCTTTTGGTGTGCTTTGCAATGAATGCTAGCTCTTGTATGTTGGTTGGAAGTTGGAAAACTTGGATGCAATGAATGGTGGGGTGGTTGGGGTATTTATAGCCCCAACCACCAAACTTGACCGTTGGCTGGAGGCGTCTGTTCGATGGCGCACCGGACAGTCCGGTGCACACCGGACAGTCCGGTGCCCCTGCCATGTCATCAATGCCGTTGGATTCTGACCGTTGGAGCTTCTGACTTCTGAGCCCTCCTGGGTGTCCGGTGCACACCGGACATGCACTGTTCAGTGTCCGGTGCACCGGTATGGGCACGTCTGACGTCTGCGCGCGCTGCGCGCGCATTAAATGCACCGCAGGGAGCCATTGGATTCGAAAAGAGTCGTTGCCCCGCTGGTACACCGGACAGTCCGGTGCACACCGGACAGTCCGGTGAATTTTAGCGGAGCGGCTGCCGCGCGAACCCGAGGCTGGCGAGTTCCGGAGACCGCGCTTCCTTGGAGCACCGGACATGTCCGGTGCACACCGGACAGTCCGGTGAATTATAGTGCGCCGGCTTCCGAGAAATCCCGAGGGCGAAGAGTTTGAGTTGGAGTCCTTTGGGCGCACCGGACACTGTCCGGTGTACACCGGACAGTCCGGTGCCTCCAGCCAGAGGTGCCTTCGGTTCCCCCTTTGCTCCTTTGTTGAATCCAACACTTGGTCTTTTTATTGGCTAAATGTGAACCTTTTGCACCTGTATAACTTATGCACTAGAGTAAACTAGTTAGTCCAATATTTGTGTTGGACAATTCAACCACCAAAATTATTTAGGAACTAGGTGTAAGCCTAATTCCCTTTCAATCTCCCCCTTTTTGGTGATTGATGCCAACACAAACCAAAGCAAATATAGAAGTGCATAATTGAACTAGTTTACATAATGTAAGTGCAAAGGTTGCTTGGAATTGAGTCAATATAAATGCTTACATGATGCGCATGGATTGTTTCTTTATTTTTAACATATTGGACCACATTTGCACCAAAAGTTTTGTTTTTGCAAATTCTTTTTCAAAGTCCTTTTGCAAGATAGTCAAAGGTAAATGAATAAGATTTAGCAAAGCATTTTCAAGTTTTGAAAGTTTCTTCCTTTGTTCCAAATGCTTTTCCTTTGACTAAACAAAACTCCCCCTAAATGAGATCCTCCTCTTAGTGTTCAAGAGGGTTTTGATTTAACATTTTGGAAATACTACTTCCTCCCCCTTTAGAACATAATAAGATTCCAATTTTGAAATTGACCAATTTGAAAATCTCCAAAATTTTAAAACTTAGGTGGTGGTGCGGTCCTTTTGCTTTGGGCTCATATTTTCTCCCCCTTTGGCATGAATCGCCAAAAACGGAATCATTAGAGCCCAATGAAGTACTTTCTCCCCCTTTGGTCATAAAATGAATGAGTGAAGATTATACCAATGTTGGAGAGTGATGCGGAGCGACGGCGAAGGATGAGTAGTAGAGTGGAGTGGAAGCCTTGTCTTCGCCGAAGACTCCAATTCCCTTTCAATATACCTATGACTTGGTTTGGAATATACTTGAAAAACACATTAGTCATATATATAAAAGAGACATGATCAAAGGTATATTTATGAGCTATGTGTGCAAGTTTAGCAAAAGAAATTCCTAGAATCAAGAATATTAAGCTCATGCCTAAGTCTGGTAAAAGATTGTTCATCAAGTGGCTTGGTAAAGATATCGGCTAATTGATCTTTAGTATTAATGTATGAAATCTCGATATCCCCCTTTTGTTGGTGATCCCGAAGAAAATGATACCGAATGGCTATGTGTTTAGTGCGACTATGCTCGACGGGATTGTCGGCCATTTTGATTGCACTCTCATTGTCACATAGCAAAGGGACTTTGGTTAATTTGTAACCGTAGTCCCGCAGGGTTTGCCTCATCCAAAGCAATTGCGCGCAACAATGGCCTGCGGCAATATACTCGGCTTCGGCGGTAGAAAGAGCGACCGAATTTTGCTTCTTTGAAGCCCATGACACCAAGGATCTTCCCAAGAACTGGCAAGTCCCCGATGTGCTCTTCCTATTAATTTTACACCCCGCCCAATCGGCATCCGAATAACCAATCAAATCAAATGTGGATCCCCGAGGGTACCAAAGTCCAAACTTAGGAGTATAAGCCAAATATCTCAAGATTCGTTTTACGGCCGTAAGGTGTGATTCCTTAGGGTCGGCTTGGAATCTTGCACCCATGCAAACGGAAAGCATAATGTCCGGTCGAGATGCACACAAATAAAGCAATGAACCAATCATCGACCGGTATACCTTTTGATCCACGGACTTACCTCCCGTGTCGAGGTCGAGATGCCCATTTGTTCCCATGGGTGTCTTGATGGGCTTGGCATCCTTCATTCCAAACTTGCTTAGAATGTCTTGAGTATACTTTGTTTGGCTAATGAAGGTGCCCTCTTGGAGTTGCTTGACTTGGAATCCTAGAAAATATTTCAACTCCCCCATCATCGACATCTCGAATTTCTGTGTCATGATCCTACTAAATTCTTCACATGTAGATTTGTTAGTAGACCCAAATATAATATCATCAACATAAATTTGGCATACAAACAAATCATTGTCAAGAGTTTTAGTGAACAAAGTAGGATCGGCTTTGCCGACTTTGAAGCCATTTGCAATAAGGAAATCTCTAAGGCATTCATACCATGCTCTTGGGGCTTGCTTGAGCCCATAAAGCGCCTTAGAGAGCCTATAAACATGGTTAGGATACTCACTGTCTTCAAAGCCGGGAGGTTGCTCAACATAGACCTCCTCCTTGATTGGTCCATTGAGGAAAGCACTCTTCACGTCCATTTGATAAAGCTTGAAGCCATGGTAAGTAGCGTAGGCCAATAATATACGAATTGACTCAAGCCTAGCTACGGGTGCATAGGTTTCACCAAAATCCAAACCTTTGACTTGTGAATAACCCTTGGCCACGAGTCGAGCTTTGTTCCTTGTCACCACACCATGCTCGTCTTGCTTGTTGCGGAAGACCCACTTGGTTCCTACAACATTTTGATTAGGACGCGGAACCAAATGCCATACCTCATTCCTTGTGAAATTGTTGAGCTCCTCTTGCATCGCCATCACCCAATCCGAATCTTGAAGTGCTTCCTCTACCCTGTGTGGCTCAATAGAGGAAACAAAAGAGTAATGTTCACAAAAATGAGCAACACGAGATCGAGTAGTTACCCCCTTATGAATATCGCCGAGGATGGTGTCAACGGGGTGATCTCGTTGTATTGCTTGGTGGACTCTTGGGTGTGGCGGCCTTGGTTGTTCATCCTCCTTGTCTTCATCATTTGTATCTCCCCCTTGATCGTTGCCGTCATTTTGAGGTGGCTCATCTTCTTGATCTTCTTGTTCAACATCTTGAGCCTCATCCTCAATTTGAGTTGGTGGAGACGCTTGCGTGGAGGAGGATGGTTGATCTTGTGCTTGTGAAGGCTCTTCGGATTCCTTAGGACACACATCCCCAATGGACATGTTCCTTAGCGCTATGCATGGAGCCTGTTCTTCACCTATTTCATCAAGATCAACTTGCTCTACTTGAGAGCCGTTAGTCTCATCAAACACAACGTCACAAGAAACTTCAACAAGTCCTGAGGACTTGTTAAAGACTCTATATGCCCTTGTGTTTGAGTCATATCCTAGTAAAAAGCCTTCTACCGTTTTAGGAGCAAATTTAGATTTTCTACTTCTCTTAACAAGAATAAAGCATTTGCTACCAAAAACTCTAAAATATGAAATATTTGGCTTTTTACCGGTTAGGAGTTCATAAGAAGTCTTCTTGAGGATTCGGTGAAGATATAACCGATTGATGGCATAGCAGGCGGTGTTGACCGCCTCGGCCCAAAACCGATCCGGTGTCTTGTACTCATCAAGCATGGTTCTTGCCATGTCCAATAGAGTTCGATTCTTCCTCTCCACTACACCATTTTGTTGTGGAGTGTAGGGAGAAGAGAACTCATGCTTGATGCCCTCCTCCTCAAGGAAACCTTCAATTTGTGAGTTCTTGAACTCCGTCCCATTGTCGCTTCTGATTTTCTTAATCCTTAAGCCGAACTCATTTTGAGCCCGTCTCAAGAATCCCTTTAAAGTCTCTTGGGTATGAGATTTGTCCTGCAAAAAGAACACCCAAGTGAAGCGAGAAAAATCATCCACAATTACAAGACAATACTTACTACCGCCGATGCTTATGTAAGCGATCGGGCCGAATAAATCCATGTGTAGGAGCTCCAGTGGCCTGTCGGTAGTCATGACGTTTTTGTGTGGATGATGGACACCAACTTGCTTCCCGGCTTGGCATGCGCTACAAATCCTGTCTTTCTCAAAATGAACATTGGTTAGTCCTAAAATGTGTTCTCCCTTTAGAAGCTTGTGAAGATTCTTCATTCCAACATGGGCTAGTCGGCGGTGCCAGAGCCAACCCAAGTTAGTCTTAGCAATTAAGCATGTGTCGAGTTCAGCTCTTTCAAAATCTACCAAGTATAGCTGACCCTCTAACACTCCCTTAAAAGCTATTGAATCATCACTTCTTCTAAAGACAGTAACACCTATATCAGTAAAAAGACAGTTGTAGCCCATTTGACATAATTGGGATACGGAAAGCAAATTGTAATCTAAAGAATCTACAAGAAAAACATTGGAAATGGTATGGTCAGGTGATATAGCAATTTTACCCAATCCTTTGACCAAACCTTGATTTCCATCCCCGAAAGTGATAGCTCGTTGGGGATCTCGGTTTTTCTCATATGAGGAGAACATCTTTTTCTCCCCTGTCATGTGGTTTGTGCACCCGCTATCGAGTATCCAACTTGAGCCCCCGGATGCATAAACCTACAAAACAATTTTAGTTCTTGATTTTAGGTACCCAAACGGTTTTGGGTCCTTTAGCATTAGAAACAAGAACCTTGGGTACCCAAACACAAGTCTTGGAGCCCTTGTGTTTGCCCCCAACAATTTTGGCAACTACCTTGCCAGATTTGTTAGTTAAAACATATGATGCATCAAAAGTTTTAAATGAAATAACATTATCATTTGATGCATTAGGAGTTTTCTTTCTAGGCAACTTAGCACGGGTTGGTTGCCTAGAGCTAGATGTCTCACCCTTATACATAAAAGCATGGTTAGGGCCAGAGTGAGACTTCCTAGAATGAGTTCTCCTAATCTTGCTCTCAGGATAACCGACAGGGTACAAAATGTATCCCTCGTTATCCTGAGGCATGGGAGCCTTGCCCTTAACAAAGTTAGATAAGTTCTTTGGAGGGGCATTAATTTTGACATTGTTTCCCTTTTGGAAGCCAATGCCGTCCTTAATGCCAGGGCGTCTCCCATTATAGAGCATGCTTCTAGCAAATTTAAATTTTTCATTTTCTAAGTCATGCTCACTGATCTTAGCATTAAGTTGTGCTATGTGATCATTTTGTTTTTTAATTAAGGCTAGGTGATCATGGATAGCATCAACATTAATATCTCTACATCTAGTACAAATGGAAATATGCTCAGTAGATGTAGAAGGTTTGCAAGATTTTAATTCAATGACCTTAGCATGCAACAAATCATTTTTAGTTCTAAGGTCGGAAATAGTAGCATTGCAAACATCAAAATCCTTAGCCTTAGCAATTAATTTCTCATTCTCATTTCTAAGGCTAGCAAGGGAAATGTTCAATTCTTTAATCCTAGCAAGCAAATCATCATTATCATTTCTAGGATTTGGAATTGAAACATTGCAAATATGAGAATCAACCTTAGCTAACAAATTGGCATTTTCATTTCTAAGGTTGTCTATAGTCTCATGGCAAGTACTTAGCTCACTAGACAATTTTTCACATTTTTCCATTTCTAGAGCATAAGCATTTTTAACCTTAACATGCTTCTTATTTTCTTTAATAAGGAAGTCCTCTTGGGAATCCAAGAGATCATCCTTCTCATGTATAGCACTAATCAATTCATTTAATTTTTCTTTTTGTTGCATGTTGAGGTTAGCAAAAAGAATGCGCAAGTTATCCTCCTCATTTTTATCATCATCCTCATCACTAGATGTTTCATATTTAGTGGAGGACCTTGATTTTACCTTCTTTTTGCCGTCCTTGGCCATGAGACACTTGTGGCCGACGTTGGGGAAGAGAAGCCCTTTGGTGACGGCGATGTTGGCGGCGTCCTCGTCGTCGGAGGAGTCGCTTGAGCTTTCGTCGGAGTCCCACTCCCGACAAACATGGGCATCGCCGCCCTTCTTCTTGTAATACTTCTTCTTTTCCTTTCTTCTTCCCTTTTTGTCGTCGCCCCTGTCACTGTCACTTGATAATGGACATTTAGCTATAAAGTGACCGGGCTTACCACATTTGTAGCAAACCTTCTTGGAACGGGGTTTGTAGTCCTTCCCCTTCCGTTGCTTGAGGATTTGCCGAAAGCTTTTGATGATTAAGGCCATCTCCTCATTGTCGAGCTTGGAGGCGTCAATTGGTTGTCTATTTGGTGTAGACTCCTCCTTCTTCTCCTCCGTTGCCTTGAAGGCCACCGGTTGCGCCTCGGATGTGGAAGGTTCATCAAGCTCGTTGATCTTCTTTGAGCCCTTAATCATGCATTCAAAGCTCACAAAATTCCCGATAACTTCCTCGGGGGTCATTAGTGGATACCTAGGATTACCACGAATTAATTGAACTTGTGTGGGGTTAAGGAAAATAAGTGCTCTTAAAATAACCTTAACCACCTCGTGGTCATCCCATTTTTTGCTCCCGAGGTTGCGCACTTGGTTCACCAAGGTCTTGAGCCGATTGTACATATCTTGTGGCTCCTCCCCTTGGCGAAGACGGAAGCGACCGAGCTCCCCCTCGATCGTTTCCCTCTTGGTGATCTTGGTGAGTTCATCACCCTCGTGCGCCGTCTTGAGTAGGTCCCAAATCTCCTTTGCGTTCTTCAACCCTTGCACTTTGTTGTATTCCTCCTTGCTTAGAGAGGCAAGGAGAATGGTTGCGGCTTGGGAGTTGAAGTGCTCGATTTGGGCCACTTCGTCCGTGTCATAATCCTCATCCCCTATTGATGGTACCTGTACTCCAAACTCAACAACATTCCATATACTTTTGTGGAGCGAGGTTAGATGAAATTTCATTAAATCACTCCACCTAGCATAATCTTCGCCATTAAAAGTCGGCGGTTTGCCTAATGGAACGGAAAGTAAAGGAGTATGTCTAGATGTACGGGGATAGTTTAAGGGGATCTTACTAAACTTCTTGCGCTCTTGGCGCTTAGAAGTTACGGACGGTGCATCGGAGTCGGAGGTGGATGTTGATGAAGTGTCGGTCTCGTAGTAGACCACCTTCCTCATCCTCTTGTGCTTGTCCCCACTCCGATGCGGCTTGTGAGAAGAAGATTTTTCCTTCTTCTCCTTGTGGTGAGAAGAGGAAGATCTTTTCTCCTTCCGCTTGGAGGAGTTCTTCTTCTTCTCCCTTCTCTTGGTGCGGGACTCTTCCGATGAAGTGCTCCCTTGGCTTGTAGTGGGCTTGTTGTCGCCGGTCTCCATCTCCCTCTTGGTGTGATCTCCCGACATCACTTCGAGCGGTTAGGCTCTAATGAAGCACCGGGCTCTGATACCAATTGAAAGTCGCCTAGAGGGGGGGTGAATAGGGCGAAACTGAAAATCTCAAAAATAATCACAACTACAAGCCGGGTTAGCGTTAGAAATATAAACGAGTCCGTGAGAGAGGGGGCAAAACAAATCGCAAGCAAATGAAGATTGTGACACGCGGATTTGTTTTACCGAGGTTCGGTTCTCGCAAACCTACTCCCCGTTGAGGAGGCCACAAAGGCCGGGTCTCTTTCAACCCTTCCCTCTCTCAAACGATCCCTCGGACCGAGTGAGCTTTTCTTCTTCTCAATCAAACGGGAACAAGACTTCCCCGCAAGGGCCACCACACAATTGGTGCCTCTTGCCTTGGTTACAATTGAGTATTGATCACAAGAACAAATGAGAAAGAAAGAAAGCGATCCAAGCGCAAGAGCTCAAATGAACACAACAAATCACTCTCTCTAGTCACTAGGGCTTTGTATGGAAATGGGAGAGGATTTGATCTCTTTTGGTGTGCTTTGCAATGAATACTAGCTCTTGTATGTTGGTTGGAAGTTGGAAAACTTGGATGCAATGAATGGTGGGGTGGTTGGGGTATTTATAGCCCCAACCACCAAACTTGACCGTTGGCTGGAGGCGTCTGTTCGATGGCGCACCGGACAGTCCGGTGCACACCGGACAGTCCGGTGCCCCTGCCATGTCATCAATGCCGTTGGATTCTGACCGTTGGAGCTTCTGACTTCTGGGCCCTCCTGGGTGTCCGGTGCACACCGGACATGCACTGTTCAGTGTCCGGTGCACCGGTATGGGCACGTCTGACGTCTGCGCGCGCTGCGCGCGCATTAAATGCACCGCAGGGAGCCGTTGGATTCGAAAAGAGCCGTTGCCCCACTGGTACACCGGACAGTCCGGTGCACACCGGACAGTCCGGTGAATTTTAGCGGAGCGGCTGCCGCGTGAACCCGAGGCTGGCGAGTTCCGGAGACCGCGCTTCCTTGGAGCACCGGACATGTCCGGTGCACACCGGACAGTCCGGTGAATTATAGTGCGCCGGCTTCCGAGAAATCCCGAGGGCGAAGAGTTTGAGTTGGAGTCCTTTGGGCGCACCGGACACTGTCCGGTGTACACCGGACAGTTCGGTGCCTCCAGCTAGAGGTGCCTTCGGTTCCCCCTTTGCTCCTTTGTTGAATCCAACACTTGGTCTTTTTATTGGCTAAATGTGAACCTTTTGCACCTGTATAACTTATGCACTAGAGTAAACTAGTTAGTCCAATATTTGTGTTGGACAATTCAACCACCAAAATTATTTAGGAACTAGGTGTAACCCTAATTCCCTTTCAGATGACACCACAGTCACCGGATGAGACTCGAAGTAGTGTCGCAACTTTCGCCGTGTCAGAATTACCGCGTACAGTAGCTTCTGAATTTGCGGGTAGCGGATTTTGGTCTCGGACAGTACCTCACTGATGAAGTAGACCGGTCTCTGGACGGGCAATGCATGCCCTTCTTCTTGTCTCTCGACCACGATCGCGGCGCTGACCACCTGAGTGGTAGCGGCGATGTAGATCAAGAGGGCTTCTCCGGTAGCGGGGGGCACCAGGATGGGTGCGCTTGTAAGGAGCGCCTTCAAGTTCCCGAGGGCTTCCTTGGCCTCGGGGGTCCAAGTGAAGCGCTCGGTCTTCCTTAAGAGGCGATACAGGGGCAGGCCTCTTTCGCCGAGGCGTGAGATGAAGCGGCTCAGAGCCGCAAGGCATCCCATGACCCTCTGTACTCCTTTCAAGTCCTTGATGGGCCCCATGTTGGTGATGGCCGCGATTTTCTCCGGGTTGGCCTCGATGCCCCGCTTGGAGACGATGAACCCTAGGAGCATGCCTCGGGGGACTCCGAAGACACACTTCTCGGGATTGAGTTTTACGCCTTTCGCCTTGAGACACTCGAATGTCGTTTCAAGGTCAGAGAGGAGGTCGGAGGCTTTCCTCGTCTTGACTACGATGTCATCGACGTAAGCCTCGACTGTTCGGCCAATGTGCTGTCCGAACACGTGGTTCATGCACCTTTGGTACGTCGCGCCTGCATTCCTTAAACCGAATGGCATAGTAACATAGCAGTACATGCCAAAGGGTGTGATGAAAGAAGTCGCGAGCTGGTCGGACTCTTTCATCCTAATTTGGTGATACCCTAAGTAGGCATCGAGGAATGACAAGGTTTCGCACCCAGTAGTGGAATCCACGATTTGATCGATGCGAGGCAGAGGGTAGGGAACCTTCGGACATGCTTTGTTTAGACCAGTGTAGTCTACACACATCCGCCATTTCCCACCTTTCTTTTTCACAAGCACAGGGTTGGCTAGCCATTCGAGATGGAATACCTCTTTGATGAACCCAGCAGCCATCAGCTTGTGGATCTCCTCGCCTATGGCTCTGCGCTTTTCTTCGTCGAATCGGCGCAGAGGCTGCTTCACGGGTCGGGCTCCAGCTCGGATATCCAGTGAGTGCTCGGCGACATCCCTCGGTATGCCTGGCATGTCCGAGGGACTCCACACAAAAACCTCGGTGTTTGCGCGGAGAAAGTCTACGAGCACTGCTTCCTATTTGGGGTCGAGCTCGGAGCCGATCCGGATCTGCTTGGAGGTGTCGTTGCTGGCGTCGAGAGGGACGGACTTAACCTCCTCTGTTGGTTCGAAGTTGCCAGCATGGCGCTTCGCATCTGGCGCCTCCTTGGGGAGGCTCTCCAGGTCGGCGATGAGGGCCTCGGATTCAGTGAGGGCCTTGGTGTACTCCACGCACTCCACGTCGCATTCGTACGCGTGTCGGTACGTGGGGCCAACGATGATGACCCTGTTGGGGCCCGGCGTCTTGAGCTTGAGGTAGGTGTAGTTGGGGACGGCCATGAACTTGGCATAGCATGGTCTCCCCAGCACTGTGTGGTAGGTTCCTCGGAACCCGACCACCTCGAACGTGAGGGTTTCCTTTCAGAAGTTGGAGGGAGTCCTGAAGCAGACGGGCAGATCGAGTTGTCCAAGGGGGTGGACGCGCTTCTCGGGAATGATCCCGTGAAAGGGCGTCGCGCCGGCCTGGATTGAGGACAGATCGATCTGCAGGAGCCCGAGGGTGTCGGCGTAGATGATGTTAAGGTTGCTGCCTCCGTCCATGAGGACCTTGGTAAGCCTGACGTTGCCGATGACAGGATCAACAACGAGCGGGTACTTCCCTGAGCTCGGCACGCGGTCGGGGTGGTCGCCTTGGTCGAAGGTGGTGGGCTTGTCGGACCAGTCTAGGTAGACTGGCGCCGCCTCTTTTACCGAGCAGACCTCCCGGCGCTCTTCCTTGCGGTGCCGAGCCAAGGCGTTCGCCACCTGCCCCCCGTAGATCATGAAGCAGTCATGGACCTCGGGGAACTCCTCTGCCTTGTGGGCTTCCTTCTTGTCGTTATCGGGGGCTTTGCCACCTTCTGTCGGTGGCCCGGTCTTATGGAAGTAGCGCCGAAGCATGACGCACTCCTCAAGGGTGTGCTTGACGGGACCCTGATGATAGGGGCACGACTTCTTGAGCATCTTGTCGAACAAGTTGGCGCCTCCGGAAGGCTTTCGAGGGTTCTTGTGCTCGGCGGCGGCGACAAGGTCTGCGTCGGCGGCGTCGCGTTTCGCTTGCGACTTCTTCTTGCCCTTCTTCTTTGCGCCGCGCTGAGCGGATGCCTCGTAGACGTCATTCGGCTGGCGCCCCTGAGGCTGCTTATCCTTCCGGAAGATGGCCTCGACCACCTCCTGGCCAGAGGCGAACTTGGTGGCGACGTCCATCAGCTCGCTCGCCCTGGTGGGAGTCTTGTGACCTAGCTTGCTCACCAGGTCGCGACAAGTGGTGCCGGCGAGGAACGCGCCGATGACATCTGAGTCGGTGATGTTGGGCAGCTCGGTGCGCTGCTTCGAGAATCGTCGGATGTAATCCCGCAGGGATTCTCCCGACTGCTGGCGGCAGCTTCAGAGATCCCAGGAGTTCCTAGGGCGCACGTATGTGCCCTGGAAGTTGCCGGCGAAGGCTTTAACTAGGTCGTCCCAGTTGGAGATCTGCGCAGGAGGCAAATGCTCTAGCTAGGCTCGGGCGGCGTCGGAGAGGAACAGGGGGAGGTTGCGGATGATGAGGTTGTCACCGTCCGTCCCACCCAGCTGGCAGGCCAGCCGGTAATCCATGAGCCACAGTTCCGGCCTCGTCTCCCCCGAGTACTTGGTGATGGTAGTTGGGGCCCGGAACCGGGTCGGGAACAACGCCCGTCGTATGGCCCGGCTGAAAGCTTGCGGACCGGGTGGTTCGGGCGAAGGGCTCTGATCCTCCCCGCTGTCGTAGCGTCCCCCACGCCTGGGGTGGTAGCTTCGGCGCACCCTCTCGTTGAGGTGGGCTCGACGGTTGCGGCGATGGTGCTCGTTGCCGAGGCGGCCCGGGGCCGCAGGCGCTGTGTCCCGCGTGCACCCGGTGTGGACCGAGGCTTCCCGCGTGAATCGGGAAGTCGCGGCGTGATGCTCTGGGGGTACCCCTGCCTCCGAGAGGCAGAGCTTTCGGCCCGTCGGACCGCGGCATCCTCCAGGAGATTCTTGAGTTCTCCCTAGATACGCCGTCCCTCGATGGTGGATGGTTCCGGCATCGCTCGGAGTAGTATTGCTGCTGCAGCCAGGTTCTGGCCGACCCCACTAGAAGCCGGGGGCAGCCTTGCCCTGGCATTGTCGGCGATGCGGTGCTAGACGTCCTGGGCCAGATGATGCGCTTCTCCGGCCGGCGCTCGGCCTGCCCACTCCTGCCCGATGTTCTGCCGGAGCTGCACAAGTTGTCCTGCTTCCTCGTCGAGCCTGGCCTGCATCTCGCGGATTTGCTCAAGCTGTGTGTCCTGACACCCCGCAGGGACTGGGACCATAGCTAGCTCCCGAAGGATGTCAACACGAGGCGTAGGCCCAGGGGGATCGCCGTCCTCCGGCATACCAAGGTGGTTGCCTTCGTCGAGACCCCCTAGATCGACGTGGAAACATTCGCGACTTGGGCCACAGTCCTCGTCACCGAGGCTGTGGCTATTATCGGAGTAATCGGAGAGGCAGTAGTCGCATGCGGTCATGAAGTCCCGCATGGCACTAGGGTTATCGAGCCCGGAGAAGTCCCAACCAGAGTCGGGCTCGTCGTCTTCCTCGGAACCCGGGGGCCCGTAGGTCGAGACGGCCGTCAATTGGTCCCAGGTTGACCACATATGGTACCCCGTGTCACACCCGGGTTTCGGGGCACCAAGACCCGGGCACGAACATAAACACCAGGTATGATGGGACCAAGTCTCACACATATGATGTATAGTGGCACAGGATCGAATGTCACAACTTTATACATAACAGGAGTTCTATACAAAATAAATAATTACATTATAAGGAGACAACGGTCCAGCAACCCAAAGTTGACTGGGAGACGACGGCCTAGACCTCTCGCGAACACATCACAGCATCCTCCAAGCGCCTCATCCTGCGGTACCTGTTCTTGACCTGTGGGGGGTGTGAGACAGCAAGAGTGAGCTCACATACGTTCATCGCTCAACAAGTTGTGGGGAATAATGTGCATGAACTCGCCAAAGGTGGGAGCTCACGTGAAGTGTAAGGCTTACCAAAGAAGATGGTTAGAGCTGAGCATTGCTTTTAAAGTTGGTCAAAATTTTATTAGCAGTTACTAGGTATAAGTAAATACCAACCCAGTTAAATAGTAGAACAAAAGTAACAACTTCACCTGCGATGCAATGCATATGACAAATTGAGTTTAAGTTCCATAATTTAATCATGTGAGGGTCCGAGCTGCTCTTGACCGTGAGCACGGCTAGTATACCAGTTTTACACTCTGTAGAGGTTGCACATCTTTACCCACAAGTCATGTTACCCATCTGCCAAGGGATCGCGACTTCCCATACACCTCTACCGAGGAGGCGAGGCAGGGTAACACTACGAGGCCTTTACAAAGTTCCACTAGCTTTAGAAAACCCGCTACAGTTTATAGGAAGCTCCAATGCAGGAATCCCTTGCAGGACCGCCATCGCAGCAAAATCCTCCCGAGGGCCTCCCTACACTGACCACTCCCCTACTGCCCTTGCCCCTTTCGGGTAAGGTAGTCTTCCACTAGCTTTCCTAATTAATCAGCCAAGGGGTCCCATTCCTCCCTTGTGGTAGCACTGTTTTCCCGGGTGGTCGCTCCATGTTCCAATTAACATAATGATCTTATCATGAACAGTAATAATAAACAGATAATAAAAGTGTGATCATGAATAATGTATCTTCATACCCAAAACCATATAAAGCACTAGCAAGTACTACCCAAAAAGTTCAGTGGTAAACAAGGTATAAAGATAGACAAACTAGGGTAACCTATTGGGTCCCATCAAAATTAACCTATGCAGATCATTATGATTAATTAGAACATGAGTGGGTAAAAAGAAGTGATCAAGGGCACAACTTGCCTGGGACTTGAGATTCCAGGTACCAGGATGATCTTCAGATGACTCGTGACCTCACGCTAGTCGTAGCAATACAAACAAACATTGTATAGGCAAAATTAACATTACACCAAACATAAGTACAAATTGTGTAATAATAATCTATGCGTCGCTACGAGATCGTGGGAACAAGAATTACTAAATTCGGAGTTACAGTTAGAAAGTTATGATTTCATGGAGTTATTGAGTACCTAGAATAGATTAATTCGAATGGACAATTTTAATTCAAGTTTCATGGCTAAACAGTGTTACTGGTTGGTAGACAATATTAAAATAAAATTATTGCAACTGGAATGACTCAATTTGAAGTTAAAATGAGAAAGTTATGAATTTCTAATGATTTTATGTGTTTTGTACAAGATTAAATAGAATATAAATTTTGATGTGACTTTCATGTCAAAACAGATGTACTATGTGGTAAATAATAATATTATAGAATTATAGAAATCAGAATGAACTAATTTGGACTTAATATGAATTTCTTATGGATTAAACAAGTTTCTGTATTTATTTTTATATTAAAAATCTATTTTCTAATCTATTTTTCCTGTTTTACTGATCTCAGGACTGGGCGCCAATAACAGAGAAACACATGGACTAATGTATAAAAATATCCAAGACTCAGATTCAACCTGCGGTGGACGGCGGGTTGATTACTTATAACTACAGGGTCTCTTTATGAAGTTTGCCACGCGAAGGGGTACGGTGGAATCTGAGCCGCCCATCCAGAACCGAGGGCCCAGATTAGAACTGTGCTTTAAGTGAACCGGTACAAAATGCAATCCCCTGGATCTGGATCCGACGGCTAGGGTTTTCATGAGTACGTGACTTACACCACACCGTCCCTTGCCAGATCGACGGCCTGGATCAGAGCCACGAAGGGGTACGCCCCCCGATCTAATCGCGACCGTTCTGTGAAAGATCAACGGTACACGAGCATCGCCTTCCTCCCGACCTCGGACGGCGGCGCTCAGGTTCACCATGGTGGCGAGCCCCGGTGAGCACACGCCCAACACCCCAGAGCACGATTCCTACTGCCGATTGGTAATAGACGTTCTACATAGCATATTGAACTGATTGCGGTGAGGCTTACTTGGATAGGGGGGGTGTCGGTGTTTAGGGTCTGACCGCACACCCGGGGTTGCCCCTCAAGGTGTTTTAGGAGTAGGACGGTGTCGACAACTGTAGCAAAATGGTTCGTGCCGATCGCACGAGGGACAGTAGACAAGGTTTACAGGTTCGGGCCGCTTAGAGATGCGTAACACCCTACGTCCTGATGAGTATGCTTGGTGGATGTGATTACAAGAGAGCTCTCTGGATCGAGAATACAGAGAGTTGATGTGGGTGGCTAAGTAATGGGTCGATCGATCTGAAGGGGTGCCCCCTAGGCCTTATATACTCGACCGTGGGGCAGTACACATGATAAGATAACAACGAGTGGCTAAAAGATAGTGAACCTCTCGAGATTATCCTTTACGTAACTCTCGCCGACTTATCCTCACGTGGCTTCGTTGCATGGAGGCCCCGACGCGGGAAAGTCGGATCTCTGTTGCGGCCAATGGCTCGACGCTATGGGCCGTCCGAGTTTGCACCAATCCGGCCCCATGTCGCTCTGCGTTGCTGGTTGTCTTTCCCCAGGCCCACGAAAGAATAACCTTACGATTTATTGGGCCCTTGGGCCTTTCGTGAGGTCCTTTACTCTTTTGGTGGACCCGGGAGATATCTATCCCCCACAAGCCCCCGATCTTTGGGTTAATTTAGAGGTAATCAACCCGAAGATCCCAGGTCCAGCTTGTAGGTGATTTGAAGAAAGATGACTCCTTGCTGTTCTCTCCTGCTTCGATCACTTGTTGACCAGAACCTAGCTTTGTGCCTGTGCCTTAGAGATCGGCATTCCTGTTTGTTGGACTCTGAACTTTATTGGGTGCACCGGAGGTGCACCCAATGGGTGTAGCCCCCGAGCTTCGAGTAGATTTTAGAAAATAATCTACTCGAAGGTCTTCATTAGAGATTACTTCCACTTGTGTTTTTTTATTCCAATTGAGGATTGGCTTCTTAATCTTGTCCCATGCCCTTAGAAATTGGTGCTATCCTGGCTTAGAATGACAATCCATGGGGTGCACCGAAGGTGCACCCAATGGGTGTAGCCCCCGACCTTCAAGTGGATTTTTGAGGATAATTCGCTTGAAGGTCTTCTTTTTGTGTCCTTTTGCTGAAGATTACTCTTTCTGCTTATAAAAAAGTTGGCATGATGTCATCCGTGCTATGTCATCCATATTATGCTTCAGAGGTCAGCATGTGTTTTGTCTTTTGCAACTGAATTTGCAATCCTTCCATATCTTGCTAAGTAGCATAGTGTATTTGCTCTGCAACTGATTGGACATTCGATGGACGTTCTCTGTCTAGTCTTCAAGTCATGTCTGTCGACCATATTTTGCACTTTGCTGGCTATACTTGGCTTCCCTTTAACTCTTGTTGATATCTCATTTTTGTCTTGAGGCATTCACTGCATGCTCTGTACAGATGTGACCATTTTGAAAAATATACTGACAATTCCTGGGCGTCCCCCCCCCAATGGGTGTGGGCAAGGGACGGCTTGGTACGCTGAGTGTTTTAACCGGCTGCTTCTGAGTTGTAATGTGATGGGACGGCGAGTGTAATCATATCCTTTGCGCTGTTGACTGGAGTCCCAATGGGTGTAGTGCTGCATGAAACGGCGTCAGCCGCCTGACGTGTCTTTGGACGGGTGGAGGTGTATATTGAATGCTTAGCGACTGTTCAGTGACCGCGGTTGGAGGTGAGCGGTTGCCTTTCTCTTCTATAAATAACGCTGTTGTTCCTCTGGTTTCTTCACATCCCTTCGCTATTCCTTACTGCTTCCTTCTCTTCTTTTCTGCTTGCCTCCATGGGAAAGAAACGCAAGCGCGAGCCGACTCCTCCATCGGAGGACTTCGGCGACTCGGAGGAGGAGTTCTCCTCCGAGTCCGAGAGGTCCCCGGCCCCCGTCTCTCCCCCGGCGTCGTCCGATGACTCGGACGACTCCCAGGGGATAGCCGCGGAGGTCTGGTCGTACATCCGGGCCGTCGAGCGCTCCGGGCTCGCGGGCTCGGATGAGTCCGAGTACTCCTCGGATGAGGAGGACTCGGACGGCGGCGGCGAGGGCGAGGACGACGACGACGACGACGATGACGATGACGACGACGACGACGACGACGGCGGCAACGGCGGGGGCGGCGGCAACGGCAGCAGCAGGGGCAGCACCAAGAGCGGCGGCGGCGGGGGCGGCACCAAGAGCGGCGGCAGGGGCAGGGCCAGTGGCTAGATGCCACTGGTCCTTTTAACTATTAGTATAGATTAGAAGTAGTATAGTTAGATAATGTAGTAGTATTAGTAATGTAGAGTAGTATAGTGTAGCGTAGTAGTAGTAGTAAAAATAGGGAAGTATCAACTCATAATGAGTTGATTTGTAAATATTGCCACTTCCCTTGAATGAAGAACGAATTTGGTTTCCTTTTGATGAATCGTTTCGTTTGACTATGAATCTGAGTCTTTTGAGGCCATAGACGAACAGCTTGATCATTATGCTGATGCTTCCGAGCAATATTGCAGTCTGTATCAATGTTTTTAGAAGTAATGCTGGGCGATTGAAGATCGACGTTGGCATTTTAGAAGTAATGCCGAACGATTGAATTCGAGATCAACGTTTTAGAGGCGACGCCGAGTAATTAAAGGTCGACGCTGGCATTTTAGAAGTAATGCCGAACGACTGAACTAGAAATCAGTGTTTTAGAGGTACGCCGAGTGACTGAGTAGTGACGTCGGCGTTTTAGAGGCAACGCCGAGTTATTGAACTCAAGGTCAGCGTTTTAGAGGCAACGCCGAGTTATTAAGGGTCGTTGTCGGCTTTTTAGAAGTAATGCCGAGCGATTGAGCTTAAGATCGACGTTTTGGAGGCAACGCCGAGTGCATGAGTAGTGATATCGGCATTTTAAAGGCAACGCCGAGTTATTGCACTCGAGATCAGCGTTTTAGAGGCAACGCCGAGTGATTAAAGGTCAACGTTGGCATTTTAGAAGTAATGCCGAACGATTGAACTCGAGATCAGCGTTTTAGAGGCAACGCCGAGTGATTGAATAGTGACGTCGGCATTTTAGAGGCAACGCCGAGTTATTGCACTCGAGATCAGCGTTTTAGAGGCAACGCCGAGTGATTGAAGGTCAACGTTGGCATTTTAGAAGTAATGCCGAACGATTGAACTCGAGATCGGCGTTTTAGAGGCAACGCCGAGTGACTGAATGGTGACGTCGGCATTTTAGAGGCAACGCCGAGTTATTTTGAGGATTAACACCCGAATAAGGAGATGGCCCACCAGTTTTTTGGGAAATAACTGCCGAATGACCACGTGGTATGCTGGGATTTCGGAAATAACTGTCGAGTGATGACTGGGCACTTTTTGAAACGGTATCTGGTCCGAGAATATCCTATAAGAGTCGCGCTTTTAGCCGCCTTTGCTTTCCGCGCCCTAGTTCTTGCATTCCTGCTTCCAAATCCTCTCTGCGCTCGCCTCCAATCTGCTCACTGGTGAAATCGAGATGGCTCCCAAGAGGAAAATCGCGAGTTCTTCCGCTGTGGTGATTCCTCCGATTGATCTCAACAGCCAGTTGCCCTTCGCAGGTAACCATATGTCCAACATCTCTGAAGCTGAACTCCTCCATCTCGTGTCCATCGGGGTTCTTCCTCCACGGGAACTCTGTTCCTGGCGGATTTGCCATGGAACTACGGTCCCGACGGAGGATACCCACGAGTCCGTGGTTTACGCTCCCTTTCTTCTCCGTGGCCTTGGTCTTCCTATTTCTCCCTTTTTCCGCGGTCTTCTTGATTTCTATCACATCAATCTCACCCATCTGAACCCTAATTCAATTCTGCAAATTTCTATCTTCGTCCACTTATGTGAAGCTTTTCTCGGCGTGCTGCCGCATTTTGGTTTGTGGAAACATCTGTATCACTGTCGCCCTAGGATGGCCGGGGGACAGCATCAGTTGGTTGGAGGTGCCAGCTTGGAGATGTGCCGGGGACGGAAAACTGAGTATCTTGAGATCCCCCTTAAAGACAGCATTAAGGGATGGCGCCTGGAATGGTTTATAGTTGATAACTATGGAAATTCTCTCCCCCCCCGGTCAGGAAGACAGCCAGATGTTCGTACCCCGAGCTGGACCGAGTCTCCCACAGACGAGGAGGTGGCTGAAGCCAGTGTGCTGCTAGCTAAAGTTGGGCTATTGAAAGAGAGGGGTTTAACTGCTGAAGCTATAGTCGCTGACTTTGTTTTCAAAAACATTCAGCCGCTGAAGGATAGGGTCCACCCAGCTTATCTGTATCAAGGGCTAGCCGACCCAACCCGAGTTATCAACAAGAAAATCCCTTCTGCAGATTTAGTGAGCCGATTGGAGATGATTCTTAGAGGCAAAGTATCTAATGTTGGTGCTCCGATAGCGTACTCGGCTTGGAATCTGCCTCCCGCCAAAGCCTTCACTCTCTTCATGTCAAATCCACCTGCGATTGATGGCAACTTGGGCTTTAGAACGCGGCCCTCTGATGAAGAAATCAATGCTTTGGTTGCCTCTCTTGGCAAAATTCCTGATGATGAGCGACAAGTCTATTTCGAGGTGCCTGTGGATCCTAACGATGCAGAAATGAATGCTATGCTTGATATGTTAGCTGAGGATTCTTCTGACGCTGCTCCTGCTGAGACATTAGCAGTGGCGCCTCTCCCTGATGCTGGTATAACCTTGAATGTTCAGAGACCTGTCCGCGTTCGCTCGAGGCGTCCTTGCCGAGTTAATCAAGCCGATCTTCCTGTTGACGGGCAGAAAAAGAAGAGGAGACGCCTTCGGCGAGTATCTAGCTTGGATCAAGATGCCGGTCCCTCGGGTCCTGCTGCTGAGGAGGTTCCTGTGCCCGAATTTACCGATGCTGAACCCAATGGGTGTAGTATGCCTGTTGCTGATCCCAATGGGTGTAGTATGCCTGTTGCTGATCCCAATGGGTGTGGTGCCAGTGTTGCTGATGAGGACGAGGAAGAGAATGAGGTCCCTTTGACTCGGAAAAACAGTCGGCAATTCCTTGCCAGCGGGGAAAGTAGTGGAGTTCCTTCTCCTGCTTTGTCTGCTCTTGTTGGCCTGCAAAACATATCCCTGGCCGACTTTGCTCAAACTCTTGAGGATATGGTTCCAGAAGACTTGTTATCAGGGCCAGTGGATGATGATGTAGCGGAAGCTTGTGGTGCCGTGCCGGATGCTGGGTTGAGGTCATCCCGCGCCTCGTCAACCTTAGAACGCGGTCTCGAGGGTCGGGATGCTGATTTGGACTGTCCTGATTTCATGGAAGTAACCGAGGGTCCGTCAACCTTAGAAGTGGTTACTGCGGAGAGTTTGGACCTTGAAGCTGGTGCTGACACATGCCCAGCCCCCGAGGGTGTCGTCGGGGATGACTTAGCTCAGGCGAAGGGTGCAAGCCACTGCCCAGCCCCCGAGGGTGCTGCCGGGGATGATCCAGCTCAAGTGGGCAGTGCCAGCTACGACCCAGCTCCCAAGGGTGCCCAAACGGGGACTCCATCCGGTACTTCCATGGACGTTCACGCAGGGTCACCTCCACACTCTGGCTGCATGGTGGTGGCTCAGACTTTAGACCAGGGCGTCGCTTTAGAGGGCAGCGTCCCCGCTGATCGAGTGTCCGGCCCTGGTGAAGGCGCTGAACTGATTCCCGCCGTTCCGTTGCAAGCTGCTTCGGGTGATGACCTTGTGCCTGGTTATCATCTGATTTCTCCTGATTTGGGGATTCCTTCATTCTTCTCCAACCTCCAGGTACTGTGCTGTTTCTTAGCTTGATTTTTACATTGCCTGAACTTTTGCCATTATGCTCATCTGCTCTTCTCATCAGACTTTGGTGGATGGGATGACCAGCCAGCTGAAATTGTATGGTGCTCCTATCCCAGAAGTGGCTTCATCTTTTCCGTGTTGGAATCCAGTGTTACTTCGTCGTCGTGTATCCGAGTTGGAGGCGATTAACGCTGGTTAGTGCCCTTTTTCTTTTCTTCGCGTTTGTTGTGGACTGCTTGACCTTCTGACCTTGTTTTGTTTGATTACCTCTTACTAGGAATGACTCGGCAGACTGCACTTCTTGAGGAGAAACATTCTCAGGATCGAGCTGAATTGACTCAGCGATGCACTGATCTTGAGGAAAAGTATTCTCAAAGTCAGATTGAACTGAGTCAGGTCTCTGCTGCCTTGGATGATGCCAATGCGTTGAGTTCTTCTCTGCATGCCCAGCTTGACTCTGAAAAGGTGATATACGAAACTGCACTTTTTTCTTGCTGTGCTCCTATTGTTTGCCTGGTTTTCTGAAGGAACTGATTTGCGCTTGCAGGAGGAAAAACGCATCCTTGCCGCTTCTCGTGACAATCTTGATAGGTTGTATCGAGATTCTAGCAACTCGTTGACTATTCTGGAGAGGAGTCATCGCTTTTCCATGGAGGAGTTGAACAATCTTCGCTATAAGCTGCAGGAGTCCTTGGATGATGTGATTCGCCTTCGGGAGTTGATATCGGCTAAAGACGTTGTCATCAAGAATCTGCGTGCTTCCAAGAAATCCGTTACCCAGGAGCTAGAGGCTGCCCAGTTGGCTGTCAAGGTTGCTGAAGAGACTTCCAATACTCTGAGAGCCCAACGCGATAGGGCCATGGATAAGGCCGTTCGAGCGGGACGAATTCTGATGAGGAGGCCTGGCGTAGTTGTTCCTGAAGATATAAGGGCTGACGTGAACGCTGCCCCTGACTCCTCGAGTCATCCTTCTTCGTCGACTGCTCCTGGAAAAGACATTGCAAAATAGAGAAAACATTTCGCGTGCTCTGAGCGCGCAGCTTGCATGATTGAACATTTGTTAGAGGACACCGGTTTATTTGAATGACATAGTTATTCACTTATTGTATCAGAATTTTTTAGTTAATGAGTTTGGTAGTTATGACGCATGATGACTATGAATTTTGTCTGTGGGATATGGAAATCATCCCCTGAATTAAATAGGCGAGAGCATGTTGCATTGGTCTTAAGTCATTGCCGACTTAAGTCGATTGCTCCGTTAGCAGGGCATAGTGGTCACCCCGAGTAAGCGTGAGCATGTCACACCGCCTTAAGTCATTGCCGACTTAAGTCGATTGCTCCGTTAGCAGGGCATAGTGGTCACCCCGAGTTAAGTAAGCGTGAGCATGTTGCATCGCCTTAAGTCATTGTCGACTTAAGTCGATTGCTCCGTTAGCAGGGCATAGTGGTCACCCCGAGTTAAGTAAGCGTGAGCATGTTGCATCGCCTTAAGTCATTGCCGACTTAAGTCGATTGCTCCGTTAGCAGGGCATAGTGGTCACCCCGAGTTAAGTAAGAATGCAAGTCAATCGTAAATAAATTGAGTATCCTTGAAACCTTTTCTTTATTGATGACATATTTCCACTTTACAGAGTACATCATTGTTATCCCAGCAGTTTTGAGGTACGGCTAAGGATAAAACTTTCTCAGGTGTTCTATGTTCCAAGAGTTCCCGACTTCCGTGCCATCCATCTGAGTGAGGCGATATGATCCGGGCCGAGTGACTTCTGCTACTATGAAGGGTCCTTCCCATAAGGGTGATAACTTGTGTCGTCCTTCTCCCGTTAGAATTCGGCGAAGGACAAGCTCCCCCACTGAAAAGGATCGTTGCCGCACAGCCTTGTCGTGATAGCGCCTTAGAGTCTGCTGGTATCTTGCTGACTGGATTACTGTGCTTAGCCGTTCTTCCACGAGTACGTCTATGTCCTCCAGCCTGGTGGTCTCAGCTTCTGCTATGCTTTCAAAAATCAGCCTTGGCGCCCCAAACTTGAGATCAGCAGGCAGCACTGCCTCCGACCCATAGACCATGAAGAAAGGAGTGTTTCCATGCAAAGCTCGGCTAGGTTGGGTTCTTAGGCTCCAAACAACATAGGGTAATTCCCTTATCCACTTTCCTGCGAATTTTTCGTTCTTATCGAAAATCTTTTTCCTGAGTGCATCCAATATCATCCCGTTGGCTCGCTCAACTTGCCCATTGGCTCTTGGATGGGCTACGGATGCATACTTGATCTGAATGCTCTTTTGTTCGCAGAAGTCAAAGAATTCTGAACTCGTGAAATTGGATCCTAAATCAGTTATGATGCTATTTGGTATCCCGAATCTGAATATTATGTCTTGTATGAATTCCACGGCCTTAGCAGAAGTTAAGGAGGCAATGGGCTTGAATTCTATCCATTTAGTGAACTTGTCAATCGCTACCAACACATGAGTATATCCCCCTTGAGCTTTCTTGAAAGGTCCAATCATATCCAGCCCCCAGCATGCAAAAGGCCAGGTCACTGGTATGGTCTGCAGCTGCTGTGCTGGCAGGTGTTGTTGCTTTGACAAGTATTGGCAGGCTTCGCACCTCTGAACTAACTCGGCTGCATCATTCTTTGCTGTTGGCCAATAGAATCCTGACCTGAAGACCTTCCCAACTAGCGTTCTGGAGGCTGCATGTATCCCACATTGTCCAGCGTGGATCTCTTCTAAGAGTTGTTTTCCAGTGGATGGGAGAATGCACTTCATGAAGACGCCTGACGCACCCCTTCTGTATAATGTTTCCCCAATAAGTGTATAGTGAGCTGACTGTCTTGCAATGCGCTCTGCCGAGTTCTTATCATCTGGTTCTTCTTCATCCCTTATGTACTTAATGATTGGCTTCCTCCAGTCATCGGGATCTGACTCAGGTTGATCTATGATGTTGCATTCTTCCATTTGACCCAAAGAGATACTTGGCTGTAGAATTTCTTGCACAAAAACCCCGGGTGGGACCTGAGCTCGACTGGATCCTAGCTTGGACAGTACATCGGCTGCCGCGTTCCGATCTCTCTCCACATGATGAAATTCTAGACCCTCGAATTTATCCTCCAGTTTTCGGACGGCAGTGCAGTATCTTCCCATCGAATCGTTTGAGCAATCCCACTCCTTATTTATCTGGCTGATGACTACCAGAGAATCCCCATATACCATTAATCTTTTGACGCCCAATGATATGGCAATGTTCAGTCCATGGATCAAGGCTTCATACTCGGCTGCATTGTTGGAGGCCGGGAATAACAGCTGGAGGGCGTACTTGAGGTGTTCGCCTCCTGGTGCAGTGAAAAGAATCCCCGCTCCTGCTCCCTGCAGCTTGAGTGAGCCATCAAAATACATTCGCCATACTTCTGCAGTCTCCGGGTTGTCTGGTACTTGTTGTTCAGTCCACTCTGATACAAAATCAACCAGTGCTTGGGTTTTGATGGCAGTGCGAGGCCGAAACTCGATGTCATGAGATCCCAGCTCACAGGCCCACTTGGCTATTCGACCGATGGCTTCCTTGTTGTGAAGAATATCCCCTATTGGAAAACTTGTGACTACTATGACTTTGTGGTCGTCAAAGTAGTGACGCAGCTTGCGGGCAGTTAGAAGTACTGCATACAATAGCTTCTGAACTTGAGAATACTTTTTCTTTGAGGGGCCAAGGACTTCACTGATGAAGTATACAGGATGTTGCACTGGATAGGCGTGTCCTTTTTCTGCTCGCTCGACTACTAACGCGGTGCTTACCACGTGAGTCGTGCAAGAGATGTACAATAGCAAATCTTCAGCTGGTTGATTTGATGTAGCTCGCCGAGGTGGTTTCAGTACTGGTGGTGTCGTCAAGAATTTTTTCAGAGCATCCAGAGCTTCTTGTGCTTCCGAAGTCCAGTGGAATTTATCCACTTTCTTGAGTAGCTTATAAAATGGCAAACCTTTTTCTCCCAGCCGGGATATGAATCTGCTTAAAGCTGCCATGCATCCCGTAAGTCGCTGAACCTTCTTCTGCGATCGAGGTGCTTCCATCTTCATGATAGCTTCAATCTTATCTGGATTAGCTTCAATTCCCCGGTGGCTGACAATAAATCCGAGCAACTTTCCGGCTGGTACCCCAAAAACACATTTCTCGGGATTAAGCTTCCATCTATACCGCCTCAGGCTGTTGAAAACCAGTTGCAAATCTTCGATGAAGTCTTTTGAGTCCTGTGTTTTGATCACCACGTCATCCACATAAGCCTCCACACGCTTGCCCCAGTGATCGGCTAAGCATGTTTGAATAGCTCTCTGGTAAGTCGCTCCAGCGTTTTTGAGGCCAAACGGCATGGAGGTATAACAGAAAGCGCCAAATGGAGTAATGAATGCCGTTTTTTCTTCATCTTCCTTTGCCAGACTGATCTGATGATACCCGGAATAGCAATCCAAGAAAGACAGCATAGAACATCCAGCGGTGGAGTCCACCACCTGATCTATCCTCGGGAGCCCAAAAGGATCCTTCGGACAGTGTTTGTTGAGATCAGTATAATCAACACACATGCGCCAGTCCACTTTATTCTTTTTGAGTACAAGAACAGGATTAGCTAACCACTCAGGATGTAATACTTCTCTAATGAATCCAACTGCGACCAAGCGAGCTAACTCGGCGCGAATGGCTTCCCTCTTATCAGGCGTGAAACGACGTAGTTTCTGTCGAATCGGCCTCGCCTGGGGAAAGACCTTCAGTTTGTGCTCGGCCAGTTCTCTCGGGACTCCCGGCATATCCGCAGGTTGCCATGCGAATACATCTTGGTTATCTTGCAGAAACTGGACGAGCGCGCTTTCCTATTTGTCATCCAAACTGGAGCTGATGATGGCCGTCTTGCGCTCATCAGCGAACCCCAGGTTGATTCTCTTGGTTTCTTCAGTCGGCCGCATAGAGGTCGCGGTCTGAGCTTCATTCGCCGGTATTGCGAGGTCCTCCTCAGGCTTAGAGTTCGCCATTGCGGAGGGAGCTGTCGACGGCTTGGCGGTGAGGGCTGCTTGAATAGCCACTCGGAAACATTCTGCGGCGCCTTGGAGGTCGGCGCGCACAGTTATGATCCCTTGTGGCCCTGGCATCTTCAGTATCATGTACGTGTAATGCGGAATGGCCATGAACTTGGCCAGTCCTGGCCTCCCAATGATGGCGTTGTACCCGCAGTCGAAGTTTGCCACTTCAAACCTTAGGAACTCGGTTCTGTAGTTCTCCGGAGTTCCAAAGGTGACCGGCATGTAGATGTGGCCCAGCGGGTATTCCCCTTCCGTCGGCACGATGCCGAAGAAAGGAGTGTCCGACTCGTGGAGCTCTTTGAGATGAACTCCCAAGCTTTGGAGTGTCCGGGGGAAGGTGATGTTGATGCTGCTCCCCCCGTCCACTAACACCTTTTTCACCCGGCTCTCTCGGATCACCGGATCGACGAGAAGCGGGTACTTGCCCGGGTGGTCGAAGTTGAGCCATTGATCCGCCCGAGTGAAGGTAATCGGGTGCTCCGACCATCGGTATGGGGCGGGAGGGCCGATGGTCGCCACCAGTATCTGGCGATCATTGAGCTTTTGCTGTCTTCTGCTCTCCTGCGATCCGTGTCCGCCGAAGATGACGTTGACCTCCCTGTCAACGCGCGGGAAAGCTCCTCCTCCTCCTCCCTCCTCCTGCCGATGGGGTTGTCGTGGTTCATCTGGTCCTCCCCTCGGCGGAGGAGGAGGTAGAGGTTGGAAGGGTCGGCCGTGTCCGACGGAGTGCTTGAAGTCCCGGCAGTTACGAAGAGTGTGGCGCATGTCCTTGTGGTACGGGCACTGGGCGTCGAGGATGTCGTCCAGTGTGCGTTCGCCTCCACGAGGTCCTCCTCGAGCGCGAGAGGCAGGTGGTCCGGCGGCGTGTACTTCTTCGCGTGGCCTCTTCTCCCACCGCTTGTCAGGTTGCTGGTTCGCGTCGCGCCGTGGTGCTGCCGGCGTGGGCTTCGCTCCTCCGATGAGGTCCTGGGCTCGCTCGTCGGCGGTGATGTAGAGGTCGGCTTCCCGGAACAGTTCCTCGGAAGTAGTCGGCGCCTTCTGTAGTATGGCTCGGACAAAAGCCGAGTCATTAGATCCTCGGTAGAAGTCCTCGATCACGGCCGCCTCCGTGACATCGGGGATGCGATTCCTCATGGTTTGAAACCTCTTGAGGTATGATCGGAGAGTTTCGTCCCCCCGGCGCTTGATAGATTTGAGGTCCCACGGTTGCGCCGGCTTGTCGGAGAGGGACTGGAAGTTGGCGGTGAAACGCCGACTAAAATCGCCCCAGACGTCGATGCAGTGTCGGGGTAGATGTCGTAGCCATTGCAGCGCGTCTTGCCCGAGGACAATGGGTAAGTACGCGGTCATCACGTCTTCGGACGCCCCGGCAGCTCGAGCAGCGGTGGTGTAGACGGCTAGCCAACCCCACGGATCCTGCTTAGGTTCATATTTGTCAACATTGGATACCTTGAAGTTGGGAGGCCACTGGATGGCCCTAAGGCGTGGAGTAAGGGCGGACACTCCGCACGTGTCCTCCTGTCGTCGGGGACGATGCCTGTCCCGGGGAGGGGAGTCGTGATTGTGATTCCTCGACCGTCCCCGGGTGGTTCCGCCGGTTGAGCCTGTTGCCGACTCAGTCCTGGTTGCTTGGCTCTGAGTCGGGACACCATGATCTCTGTCGTACTCCTCCCGACGGCGAATCTCGTTCTCATGCCGCCGTTCGCGCGAAGCATTGATGGAGCTCCGCGCGTCTCGGTGACTGTTGATGGCGTGTCGTAGATCGTTTGGCGGGTGAGCAAGCGGTAGAAGATGGTTGGCCGCTTGGGTGAACAGTCGTCGGTAGCCGTCGGCGTCTGGAGTCCGAGGAAGTCCTTCCGCTATCCGAGCCAGCACCCCTCCGACTTCGCTCGGCGTGTTCATAGCTCGGGCGAAGTCGGGGTTCAGGTTGCGCCCGAATAACGGATTCTCTCGACGTTGCCTTGCATCCTGCTCGGCCTGTTCCTGAGCTCGTCGGCGATCACGTCGTCGGGAGTTCCTTCGCTCTCTGAAGACGCGTTCTTCCGGGGTTTCTCCTACCTCCGAGACCTCGTCCCGCGAGACAGGTTGCTCCGGATTGCGCTCTCCAGCTGCGTGATGTCGTCGAACATTCCTGCGCCGGTTCCTCCGTCGACGGGATTCTCGTTGAGGCGGTTCCTCCCCAGGTACAGTCGGCTCGTCGTCGGAGATGGCCGGCGATTCTGCCCTTCCGATGAAGAGGACGTCGGGGTAGAACGACGCTGCCGTCGTGGTGATCTTCTTCCGGGGAGCTGGTGGTTGCACTTCTCCGGTATTTTCGGAGTTTGTTGAGGAAGATTCCTTTTCCGGTGGATCCGCGATACGGTGCAGAATTCCTTCTTCGTCCGCTACGAACGAGATTGTTCCGAAGCAGAACATAGATCCGGGGCGTAGGGTGATCTTGCTGTGGAAGGAGATGGCCATTGAGCTAGCTTGGATTGTCGACACACCCCCTACCTGGCGCGCCAGCTGTCGGTGTTTAGGGTTCGACCGCACACCCGGGGTTGCCCCTCAAGGTGTTTTAGGAGTAGGACGGTGTCGACAACTGTAGCAAAATGGTTCGTGCCGATCGCACGAGGGACAGTAGACAAGGTTTACAGGTTCGGGCCGCTTAGAGATGCGTAACACCCTATGTCCTGATGAGTATGCTTGGTGGATGTGATTACAAGAGAGCTCTCTGGATCGAGAATACAGAGAGTTGATGTGGGTGGCTAAGTAATGGGTCGATCGATCTGAAGGGGTGCCCCCTAGGCCTTATATACTCGACCGTGGGGCAGTACACATGATAAGATAACAACGAGTGGCTAAAAGATAGTGAACCTCTCGAGATTATCCTTTACGTAACTCTCGCCGACTTATCCTCACGTGGCTTCGTTGCATGGAGGCCCCGACGCGGGAAAGTCGGATCTCTGTTGCGGCCAATGGCTCGACGCTATGGGCCGTCCGGGTTTGCACCAATCCGGCCCCATGTCGCTCTGCGTTGCTGGTTGTCTTTCCCCAGGCCCACGAAAGAATAACCTTACGATTTATTGGGCCCTTGGGCCTTTCGTGAGGTCCTTTACTCTTTTGGTGGACCCGGGGGATATCTATCCCCCACAGGGGGCGATAAGGATGCTGCCCACGCGGCGCAGCGGGTCCGCCGCGGTTGACGAAGCCCGGCGGCAAAATTCGGACCATCCAATGACCCATGCGCCCGCCCAGATGTGGATGTGTGATCCATGAGCCCCAGCGGACCCCATTACCCAACACAGTGGCCGAAACGATGGCGAGGTTGTCCATCCATGGCGATGGCGGAAGTCGTTGGCAGCGAATCCGCACCAACAGAGCCATGGTGGCGCCGGCGAAATTCGTCTCTCCCCGGGATGGCAGCGGCGCCCAGAGGTTTTATAAGCCCCGCGAAGGTCGGTCATGGGGGAGATTGGGTCCTATTGCGTCCGCCCGGGCGCGCGACATTCGCGGGAGCTGTTACCGCCATGGGCGGCCTCGGTGTGGAGGACTGACAAGGTGGGTCCCAGGTGGAAGTCGTCGGTTTGGTGTGTAGGGCACGGCGACTGCATGGTGGGGCCACGGGGTCAGGGAATAGGGAGGTGGGCTGCGCGGGTGAGAAAATCCTGGTGGGCCGGAATTGTGGTAAGCTGGCCCGGTAAGCTCTCTTTCCCTTTTTCTTTTTATTTTCTGTTTCATTTCATTTTATTCTTAATTCATTTGAATTCAAATTTTTGAATCTAACTCAGGTGCTAATTCAAATTCATGTTAACCATGCAATTTGGTCATACCCACAGATGGTGAAGTTATTTAATTATAATATTATTTTGTATTAAATAATATTCCTTTCTCTCCTCTATTTTCATGGTTTTATTTTCAAGTTAGAGTTTAAATTCTATGTATCCATTGATATTCTATTAATGACACATTTATTTTATTAAACACAAAAACAAAAAACTCAGCATGAGACAAGTTTTGTTGGGTATCTATTATCATTTATTTATTTGTTTAATTGTGGTGTTCACATGAAATGAGTAACATAGACAACACATATAGATGTAAAATAATATAATTTCTCTTTCTAGCCTTTTCTTACAAAGTGGGTATTACAAATCCTACCTCCCTTAAAAATAATCTCGTCCTCGAGATTTGTAAGAAAAAGGACTATACCAAGATTGGTTTGTAATTGAGGTTGTAGTTTCTAATTGATTCAAAAATTAAGGGTCTCTCTCTTTTTTTTAAATACAATTTAGCAAGTACTTAGAAATGCATGGGTATCTTCTAGTTTAGACACACAGTTAGGTAAGAAGAGAGATGGTCAAAGTGAGGTTAGCTGATGGTAAGAAGAACTTGGTAAGGGAAGACTCCATCCAAGGTGGTAAATCTTGAATCATCTCGAGATCTGATTTGACTCCTATTCTTCCATGTCGAAGTTGATCTCCTCCTTCTTGCTCTTTGGTGTCTCCATCCGGGTTTGGGACAAGAGGCTAAGATAGATCTGTTATGTAGGTCAAGTTGTTGGGTATGGCCGAGTTGATCTAGGTCACCAATTTAGGCTTAAGTGAATTTTGGAGTATGGCCTTATCCTTTGTATCAGCATTAAGTAACTCACACTAGATTAGATCATATTATATTTGATAGGATATAGATTAGATTAGATATGACTAGATTAGACTAGTTTAGGTTAGATAGCTCTACTAGGGTAGGATATATATTGTTAGGATATCTTTTGATGGATTATATGGTGTAAGAAAGTCAGAATCTCTTATTAGGTTAAAACAGAGGCGTTGTGCAACCATCTGACGGGTAAGGTAGTTGCATATGGTCAAGTAGTTGTATATGGTCAAGTTAGTCTATGGCACCAATTTAGGTTAACACATTTTTTTATAGGAGTAAGGTCTAATCTATTTCACTAGTATTATCTAACCTGTTTTACCTAAGGTTAGTTTAGATTAGATGGAAACTAGATTAGTTTAGCATAACTAGATTTGACTAAATAAGATCTAATTAATTTAAATTAGATCATGGTTGTTACACTAGTGTCGGATAAATATGCTTATTAGGGCAAGATGAATCTATAAGGATAAGGTAGAAGCTTTTGAGGTCAGTTAGGTCTATTAGGATAAGGTAAAAATCTTTTCAAGACAAGATGAATCTATTAAGGTAAGAGAGGGTCTTTTAAGATAAAATGGATCTATTAAACTTGATATATGTTTAATGGGGGATAATCTATGTTGTCTATTTTATAAATATTCTCCCTTATGTCTAGGTGTAAATATAGATGCAATTATGGACATTACTCCACAACCCATCGCACTCAATCAAAGATCCAAATCAAACAAGTATCATAAGAACAAGCACTCATGCATATAGATACCTATAAAAATAGTTTTGTTTTAGTTCCTAAGATTAGGTCTCTTATTCCTAAAGGTCACAGGATTTCAAAGTGTGAAATCCACATTTGTCTTTAGAAAAAAAAGTGTAAGAGTAATCAGAGTAAGGCGGAAATAGATGAGAAAAGATTAAGAAAAGTTTAGAAAGAATCAGAGTAGCAAAGGTAAGTAGATAATGGTTGTCCAGTTCTATCTAGGTTTCGTCCTACAGTCAACATTCCTCTGATACCACTTCTGTCACACCCGGGTTTCGGGGCACCAAGACCCGGGCGCGAACATAAACACCAGGTATGCTGGGACCAAGTCTCACACATATGATGTATAGTGGCACAGGATCGAATGTCACAACTTTATACATAACAGGAGTTCTATACAAAATAAATAATTACATTATAAGGAGACAACGGTCCAGCAACCCAAAGTTGACTGGGAGACGACGGCCTAGACCTCTCGCGAACACATCACAGCATCCTCCAAGCGCCTCATCCTGCGGTACCTGTTCTTGACCTGTGGGGGGTGTGAGACAGCAAGAGTGAGCTCACATACGTTCATCGCTCAACAAGTTGTGGGGAATAATGTGCATGAACTCGCCAAAGGTGGGAGCTCACGTGAAGTGTAAGGCTTACCAAAGAAGATGGTTAGAGTTGAGCATTGCTTTTAAAGTTGGTCAAAATTTTATTAGCAGTTACTAGGTATAAGTAAATACCAACCCAGTTAAATAGTAGAACAAAAGTAACAACTTCACCTGCGATGCAATGCATATGACAAATTGAGTTTAAGTACCATAATTTAATCATGTGAGGGTCCGAGCTGCTCTTGACCGTGAGCACGGCTAGTATACCAGTTTTACACTCTGCAGAGGTTGCGCATCTTTACCCACAAGTCATGTTACCCATCTGCCAAGGGATCGCGACTTCCCATACACCTCTACCGAGGAGGCGAGGCAGGGTAACACTACGAGGCCTTTACAAAGTTCCACTAGCTTCAGAAAACCCGCTACAGTTTATAGGAAGCTCCAATGCAGGAATCCCTTGCAGGACCGCCATCGCAGCAAAATCCTCCCGAGGGCCTCCCTACACTGACCACTCCCCTACTGCCCTTGCCCCTTTCGGGTAAGGTAGTCTTCCACTAGCTTTCCTAATTAATCAGCCAAGGGGTCCCATTCCTCCCTTGTGGTAGCACTGTTTTCCCGGGTGGTCGCTCCATGTTCCAATTAACATAATGATCTTATCATGAACAGTAATAATAAACAGATAATAAAAGTGTGATCATGAATAATGTATCTTCATACCCACAACCATATAAAGCACTAGCAAGTACTACCCAAAAAGTTCAGTGGTAAACATGGTATAAAGATAGACAAACTAGGGTAACCTATTGGGTCCCATCAAAATTAACCTATGCAGATCATTATGATTAATTAGAACATGAGTGGGTAAAAAGAAGTGATCAAGGGCACAACTTGCCTGGGACTTGAGATTCCAGGTACCAGGATGATCTTCAGATGACTCGTGACCTCACGCTAGTCGTAGCAATACAAACAAACATTGTATAGGCAAAATTAACATTACACCAAACATAAGTACAAATTATGTAATAATAATCTATGCGTCTCTACGAGATCGTGGGAACAAGAATTACTAAATTCGGAGTTACAGTTAGAAAGTTATGATTTCATGGAGTTATTGAGTACCTAGAATAGATTAATTCGAATGGACAATTTTAATTCAAGTTTCATGGCTAAACAGTGTTACTGGTTGGTAGACAATATTAAAATAAAATTATTGCAACTGGAATGACTCAATTTGAAGTTAAAATGAGAAAGTTATGAATTTCTAATGATTTTATGTGTTTTGTACAAGATTAAATAGAATATAAATTTTGATGTGACTTTCATGTCAAAAAAGATGTACTATGTGGTAAATAATAATATTATAGAATTATAGAAATCAGAATGAACTAATTTGGACTTAATATGAATTTCTTATGGATTAAACAAGTTTCTGTATTTATTTTTATATTAAAAATCTATTTTCTAATCTATTTTTCCTGTTTTACTGATCTCAGGACTGGGCGCCAATAACAGAGAAACACATGGACTAATGTATAAAAATATCCAAGACTCAGATTCAACCTGCGGTGGACGGCGGGTTGATTACTTATAACTACAGGGTCTCTTTATGAAGTTTGCCACGCGAAGGGGTACGGTGGAATCTGAGCGGCCCATCCAGAACCGAGGGCCCAGATTAGAACTGTGCTTTAAGTGAACCGGTACAAAATGCAATCCCCTGGATCTGGATCCGACGGCTAGGGTTTTCATGAGTACGTGACTTACACCACACCGTCCCTTGCCAGATCGACGGCCTGGATCAGAGCCACGAAGGGGTACGCTCCCGATCTAATCGCGACCGTTCTGTGAAAGATCAACGGTACACGAGCATCGCCTTCCTCCCGACCTCGGACGGCGGCGCTCAGGTTCACCACGGTGGCGAGCCCCGGTGAGCACACGCCCAACACCCCAGAGCACGATTCCTACTGCCGATTGGTAATAGACGTTCTACATAGCATATTGAACTGATTGCGGTGAGGCTTACTTGGATAGGGGGGGCGATAAGGATGCTGCCCACGCGGCGCAGCGGGTCCGCCGCGGTTGACGAAGCCCGGCGGCAAAATTCGGACCATCCAATGACCCATGCGCCCGCCCAGATGTGGATGTGTGATCCATGAGCCCCAGCGGACCCCATTACCCAACACAGTGGCTGAAACGATGGCGAGGTTGTCCATCCATGGCGACGGCGGAAGTCGTTGGCAGCGAATCCGCACCAACAGAGCCATGGTGGCGCCGGCGAAATTCGTCTCTCCCCGGGATGGCAGCGGCGCCCAGAGGTTTTATAAGCCCCGCGAAGGTCGGTCATGGGGGAGATTGGGTCCTATTGCGTCCGCCCGGGCACGCGACATTCGCGGGAGCTGTTACCGCCATGGGCGGCCTCGGTGTGGAGGACTGACAAGGTGGGTCCCAGGTGGAAGTCGTCGGTTTGGTGTGTAGGGCACGGCGACTGCACGGTGGGGCCACGGGGTCAGGGAATAGGGAGGTGGGCTGCGCGGGTGAGAAAATCCTGGTGGGCCGGAATTGTGGTAAGCTGGCCCGGTAAGCTCTCTTTCCCTTTTTCTTTTTATTTTCTGTTTCATTTCATTTTATTCTTAATTCATTTGAATTCAAATTTTTGAATCTAACTCAGGTGCTAATTCAAATTCATGTTAACCATGCAATTTGGTCATACCCACAGATGGTGAAGTTATTTAATTATAATATTATTTTGTATTAAATAATATTCCTTTCTCTCCTCTATTTTCATGGTTTTATTTTCAAGTTAGAGTTTAAATTCTATGTATCCATTGATATGCTATTAATGACACATTTATTTTATTAAACACAAAAACAAAAAACTCAGCATGAGACAAGTTTTGTTGGGTATCTATTATCATTTATTTATTTGTTTAATTGTGGTGTTCACATGAAATGAGTAACATAGACAACACATATAGATGTAAAATAATATAATTTCTCTTTCTAGCCTTTTCTTACAAAGTGGGTATTACACCCCGGAAGGTTCGGATATGCCTTTATGAAAGCGTCCACCGAAGTGGGATCGCTTGGTGGGTCGAAGCTGAATCTAAAAGGCACAGGATGGGAAACGGACGGTACCTCTTGATCGACGGATGGTGACGAAGTCGCGTCGGGGACGGACTGCACCGTTATCTCAGGTACGAGGCTAACGCCCAGCAAGTCCTTCGCGAGCGTGCTGGCGTCGCCCGTCCGCTTAGGGTTGGCGTGTTGCGGGGAAACGACGCTCATCTTCGTCTTAGACGCGAGGTCAACGCCCGATGTGTCCCCCGCTGGGGCGCCGGCGTCGTCGACTTGCTCGACAGCCGACGAGGCGCCGCCTCCTGCTTAGCCATGATTGCCCCGCCTCCTTCCTCGTCGACGAGGAAGGTGATGGGACAGACTCGGATGCTGTTCTTCCATCATGCGGGAAAGACGTCGTCGATTCCGCCACCGGCGGGCGGGCTGATGGCCGCCATTGTCGTTGTCGCGCGATGGAGGAAGGAGTATCATGTCGTAGCTGCCGTCGAGGGACATGAACTCGAGACTACCAAAACGAAGCTTCGTCCTGGGTTGGAGAGGTCGCTGGAGACTCTCCATCTGGAGCTTGATGGGAAGCTGTTCGTCAACACGCAGCATGTAACACCCGGATTTTAGGGGTCCAAAACCCGAGGTTAACATAAACACCAGGTATGCTGGGACCAAGTCTCAAACATATGATGTATAGTGGCACAGGATCGAATGTCACATCTTTATATATAACAGGAGTTCTATACAAAATAAATAATTACATTATAAGGAGACAACGGTCCAGCAACCCAAAGTTGACTGGGAGACGACGACCTAGACCTCTCACGAACTCATCGCAGCATCCTCCAAGAGCATCATCCTGTAGTACCTGGTCTTGACCTGTGGTGTATGTGAGACAGCAAGAGTGAGCTCACATACGTTCATCGCTCAACAAGTTGTGGGGAATAATGTGCATGAACTCGCCAAAGGTGGGAGCTCATGTGAAGTGTAAGGCTTACCAAAGAAGATGGTTAGAGCTGAGCATTGCTTTTAAAGTTGGTCAAAATTTTATTAGCAATTACTAAGTATAAGTAAATACCAACCCAATTAAATAGTAGAACAAAAGTAATCACTTCACCTGCAATGCAATGCATATGACAAATTGAATTTAGTTCCATAATTTAATCATGTGAGGGTCCGAGCTGCTCATGACCGTGAGCACGGCTAGTATACCAGTTTTACACTCTGCAGAGGTTGCGCATCTTTACCCACAAGCCGTGTTACCCATCTGCCAAGGGGTCATGAATCCCATTCACCTCTACCAAGGAAGCGAGGCAGGGTAACACTACGAGGCCTTTACAAAGTTCCACTAGCTTCCGAAAACCCGCTACAGTTTATAGGAAGATCCAGTGCAGGAATCCCTTGCAGGACCGCCATCGCAGCAAAATCCTCCCGAGGGCCTCCCTACACTGACCTCTCCCCTACTGCCCTTGCCCCTTTCGGGTAAGGTAGTCTTCCACTAGCTTTCCTAATTAATCAGCCAAGGGCATCCCATACTACCCTTGTGGTAGCACTGTTTTCCCGGGTGGTCGCTCCATGTTCCAATTAACATAATGATCTTAACATGAACATTAAATAACAACTGATAACAAAAAGTGTAATCATGAATAGTGTATCTCCATACCCAAAACCACATATAGCACTAGCAAGTACTACCCAGAAAGATCAGTGGTAAACAAGGTATGAGGATAATCAAACTAGGTAACCTGTTGGGTCCCATCAAATTAACCTATGCAGATCATTATGATTAATCAGAACATGGCTGGGTAAAAAGAAGTGATCAAGGGCACAACTTGCCTGGGCCTTGAGAATCCAGGTATCAGGATGATCTTCAGTTCCTCGTGACCTCACTGCTAGTCGTAGCAATACAAACATACATGGTATAGGCAAAATTAACATTACACCAAACATATATGCAAAATACATATTAATAATCTACATATTAAAATAAGTTCACAGGAAAAAGAATTATTAATTTTGGAGTCGTAGAATTCAAGTTATGATTTTCCTAAGGTTTAATGTGATTAAAATATGATTAAATGATAAATAAATTTTCTGACAGAGTCCATGTCAAAACAGTGATTCTAAATGGTAGAGAATGTTATTACAAAATTTTAGGAATTGGAATGACTCAATTTGGAGCTAAAATGAATTAGTTATGAATTAATTAAGTTCTAGGAATTATTTTTGTATTAAAAATTCAATTTCCTAATCATTTAATCAATTTATAACTGTGCTGGACTGGGCCTCAATTCCAGAGAAACCCAGGGGGCTCGGGGCAATTTACCCGAGACACAGCGCATAGGATCTGTGGACGGCGGGTTGATTTCTTAAAAGGTCGGGGTTTCTTTTGCATAATGTCATGGCCGAAAGGGTAAGATCTATTATGAGCCGTCCGATCCGTTATCAACGGCCCAGATTATAACCCGAGCCCCGCGAACCGGTACGCGACCGTAACCGCCGGATGGAAGATCTACGGTGCAGATTTTAAGTACTCCAAGTCTACTTCTATCCGCACATCGCCCGATCTACGGTCCAGATCACATAGGGCGAATCGGTACGCCGTGATCAAATCGTAGCCGTTCATCGCCGAATCGACGGGCGCGAGTCCCCCTTCTCCCCCCGACCTACCAAGACGGCGGCGCCGCCGCGATTCTCACCCGATTGAACTCCGGTGAGGTGAAATCGGTGTTCCCCAAGTGCTAAGCTTCAAATTGAATCGAGATTTACCATGCGGAAATCAAAGCGATCACGAGGGATGGCTTTCTTACCGAGGATGCGCAGTGCAGGGGCCCGGCCACGGTGTGGTGTGGATCCGCGGCGGAGGATGGACTCCGACGAGCAATTCCGGGCGATTGAACGGGTCACCGAGCGCAATACTTCACGCAGACGATCCCCACGCACCGTCGAACACACCCGACACCACCCCGGCCACCCACCGGCGATACAGGGCCGGGTTGACGGCGGCGGCCTCACACGTTTTCTCTCTGCGTTCTCGGCGATGGTGGCTGGCAGTGGGGGATGAAGGGAGGGAGGCGAGCTTGGTGAGCTTTTATACTCGGAGCAAAGTCCGAGCGAGGGGGAGGCGGTGACCGGTAGGAGCGCGATACTCGGCGGCGAGCGCGCGGCTCCGTCGAGCTCGGGATTCCGTTGCGAGGAGGGCGACGCCCTGACAAGCGGGGCCCGCAGTTCAGTGAAACAGAGCGTGAGCGAGAGAGTGACCGAGCGCGCGCGAGATGAGAGGCTGCCCGCGGGCCCGCGTCGTCAGCGAAAAGAGAGGGAAAACGCAGGCGAGCGCGTGAGACTGACTGGTGGGACCCGCGTGTCGGCGCGCGTTGAGCGTGGAGTTGGGCTACGCGGTGGAAAGCGAGATGGGCCAAAAACGGGATCCGAGGCCCAGTTAGGTATAGTATCCTTTTTCTTTTTCTTTTCTATTTTCTTTTCCCCATTTTCAAATCCAATTCAAATCCAATTTGAATTCAAGTTTGAGTTCAACTTTGTGAATAACTTGTCCTCAGTTTGAAAGGTATAATTTATTAATATAAGTGTGAAGAATATTTATTTTATTTTATGTAATATTTTTCTTAGTTCTCCCCTTTTCTTTTATTTTCTATTTTCTATTCCAAATTCAAATTTATACTTCTATTTTAGTTTTCAGATTTTTCAAATGTATCAATTGAAATCCAAGGGTGAATATAAACCATACTATTTTATTATTACTAGTTTTTTTTTTATTCTCCTTGTTTATTTATTTCATGAGATGTATAAATGGTTTCTTTTAAAAGAAAAATTCTTTTCTCATCTTTTTCTTTATTTCCCAAGTTCCAAAACATTATGCTATTTTGTTCAAGTTTCTTCTACCAATCCCAAATTCAGATTTTGGGTGTTACAAATCCTACCCCCCTTAAAAATAATCTCGTCCTCGAGATTTGTAAGAAAAGGGATATATAACCAAGTTATCTCAAAACATATGCACAAAGAAAAATCTTGGCATGATGCATAATTTATTAGCAATACATGGGGTCAATTAGACCTTATTATTCCAACTAAAATAGTATCTTATCAACTACTAACTAAAGTAACACTTAGAGCTTACAAATAGTCGTAATCTATATATATGTTTATGTAGCTTGGTGGAACCGGTGGTTAGGAAAGCATGGGTGTATATATGTATGTCCACTGTATTATGTAGGATAGAAGATGCCTTTAAAGCATAGATGGGTTTAGGTAAGAAAGTGTAGGGTAAGGAAAGACTCCATCCAAGATTTGTGGCTCTTGATTCATCTTGATGATTTAGCTTGATCTTTGAAGGCTTGGGTTGGTGTTCATCCTCCCTTGATGAAGTTGATCATCTTCTTCCTTGTCGAGGTTGAGCTGTTCTTTTTCCGACCTTGGTGTCTTCATTCTTGGGGTTGCCACCAGAGTTAGGGACCTATGGTTTAAGATAGATTTGTGGGTGACAAGTAGGTAGAGCAGCTAGTTTAGTGGGTGGCTTAGGAGTTAAATGAGATTGGTCAAAATTTGATTTGGTTGTTTGCCTCTAGATTGGTTGGATAGGTCATGTAACCTATTATGTGGGTCAAAATCTGATTTGATGTCAAGTGGTGGTTGATAGATTATGCAATCCATTAAGACTTTATTGATTGGATAAGTTATGTAACTTGTTATATAGGTCGAGTTGTTGTGTATGGCCAAGTTGATATAGGTCTCCAAATTATGCTTAAGTGGTTTAGGAGTATGGCCTTATCTTTTGTATCTGCATTAAGTAACTCAATCTAGCTTAGATCATATTGGATTAGATAGAGTTCAGATTAGGTTGGTATGACTAGATTAAACTAGTTAAGATTAGCTAGATTCACCAGGGTAGGATATATTTTATCAGGATATGTTAAAAATCTCTGTTAGGTTAAAACAGAGGGGTTATGCAACTATCAGATGGGTAAGGTAGTTGCTTATGGTTAGGTGGTTGTATATGGTAAAGTTGGTCTAGGGCACCAATTTTAGGTTAGATTGGTATAACTAGATTAGACTAGATAGAATCTCATTAATTTTGATTAGGTCATGGTTGTTATTCTAGAGTGGGATAAATATTCAATTTAGGGCAAGATAAATCCATAAGATAAGATAGAATCTTTCGAGGTCAGTTAGGTCTATTAGGATAAGATAGAATCTTTTCAAGACAAGATGAATCTATTAAAGTAATAGAGTATCTCACAAGATAAGATGGATCTATTAGGTTAAATATATTTTATTTAGGATAAGTTGGGGTTTTTTTTTTTTTTTTTTGAGATGAGATGGATCTATTATGATAAGAGAGAACCTTGTAAGATAAGATGGCTGTTAAACTAGATATATTTTAGGATGAGATGGAACCTTTCAAGATAATATAAATCTATTAAGGAGGAATCTTTTAAGTTTAGAGAGAATCCTTAGAGATAATGATAGATCTTTTTGATATATTCTAGTTGGTCTAGTTATTTTGATGATCATTTTTTTTTCTATATGTATATGCAAATGTAATTGTGGACATTACTCCACAACCCATCACACTCAATCAAAGATCCAAATCAGACATGTATCATAAGAACAAACTTTCAAGCATACAAATATTTACAAAAATATTTTTGATTTTGTTCCTAAGATTAGGTCTCCTATTCCTAAAGTCACTTTAGGCACTGGATTTCAAAGTGTGAAATCCACATTTGTCTTTAGAATGAAAAGGTAAGAATAATCAGAGTAAAGCGGAATTAGATGAGAAATGATTAAGAAGAGTTTAGAAAAGAATCAGAGTAGCAGAGGTAAGTAAATAATGGTTGTCCAGTTCTATCTAGGTTTCGTCCTACAGTCAACATTGCTCTGATACCACTTCTGTAACACCCGGATTTTAGGGGTCCAAAACCCGAGGTTAACATAAACACCAGGTATGCTGGGACCAAGTCTCAAACATATGATGTATAGTGGCACAGGATCGAATGTCACATCTTTATATATAACAGGAGTTCTATACAAAATAAATAATTACATTATAAGGAGACAACGGTCCAGCAACCCAAAGTTGACTGGGAGACGACGACCTAGACCTCTCACGAACTCATCGCAGCATCCTCCAAGAGCATCATCCTGCAGTACCTGGTCTTGACCTGTGGTGTATGTGAGACAGCAAGAGTGAGCTCACATACGTTCATCGCTCAACAAGTTGTGGGGAATAATGTGCATGAACTCGCCAAAGGTGGGAGCTCATGTGAAGTGTAAGGCTTACCAAAGAAGATGGTTAGAGCTGAGCATTGCTTTTAAAGTTGGTCAAAATTTTATTAGCAATTACTAAGTATAAGTAAATACCAACCCAATTAAATAGTAGAACAAAAGTAATCACTTCACCTGCAATGCAATGCATATGACAAATTGAATTTAGTTCCATAATTTAATCATGTGAGGGTCCGAGCTGCTCATGACCGTGAGCACGGCTAGTATACCAGTTTTACACTCTGCAGAGGTTGCGCATCTTTACCCACAAGCCGTGTTACCCATCTGCCAAGGGGTCATGAATCCCATTCACCTCTACCAAGGAAGCGAGGCAGGGTAACACTACGAGGCCTTTACAAAGTTCCACTAGCTTCCGAAAACCCGCTACAGTTTATAGGAAGATCCAGTGCAGGAATCCCTTGCAGGACCGCCATCGCAGCAAAATCCTCCCGAGGGCCTCCCTACACTGACCTCTCCCCTACTGCCCTTGCCCCTTTCGGGTAAGGTAGTCTTCCACTAGCTTTCCTAATTAATCAGCCAAGGGCCTCCCATACTACCCTTGTGGTAGCACTGTTTTCCCGGGTGGTCGCTCCATGTTCCAATTAACATAATGATCTTAACATGAACATTAAATAACAACTGATAACAAAAAGTGTAATCATGAATAGTGTATCTCCATACCCAAAACCACATATAGCACTAGCAAGTACTACCCAGAAAGATCAGTGGTAAACAAGGTATGAGGATAATCAAACTAGGTAACCTGTTGGGTCCCATCAAATTAACCTATGCAGATCATTATGATTAATCAGAACATGGCTGGGTAAAAAGAAGTGATCAAGGGCACAACTTGCCTGGGCCTTGAGAATCCAGGTATCAGGATGATCTTCAGTTCCTCGTGACCTCACTGCTAGTCGTAGCAATACAAACATACATGGTATAGGCAAAATTAACATTACACCAAACATATATGCAAAATACATATTAATAATCTACATATTAAAATAAGTTCACAGGAAAAAGAATTATTAATTTTGGAGTCGTAGAATTCAAGTTATGATTTTCCTAAGGTTTAATGTGATTAAAATATGATTAAATGATAAATAAATTTTCTGACAGAGTCCATGTCAAAACAGTGATTCTAAATGGTAGAGAATGTTATTACAAAATTTTAGGAATTGGAATGACTCAATTTGGAGCTAAAATGAATTAGTTATGAATTAATTAAGTTCTAGGAATTATTTTTGTATTAAAAATTCAATTTCCTAATCATTTAATCAATTTATAACTGTGCTGGACTGGGCCTCAATTCCAGAGAAACCCAGGGGGCTCGGGGCAATTTACCCGAGACACAGCGCATAGGATCTGTGGACGGCGGGTTGATTTCTTAAAAGGTCGGGGTTTCTTTTGCATAATGTCATGGCCGAAAGGGTAAGATCTATTATGAGCCGTCCGATCCGTTATCAACGGCCCAGATTATAACCCGAGCCCCGCGAACCGGTACGCGACCGTAACCGCCGGATGGAAGATCTACGGTGCAGATTTTAAGTACTCCAAGTCTACTTCTATCCGCACATCGCCCGATCTACGGTCCAGATCACATAGGGCGAATCGGTACGCCGTGATCAAATCGTAGCCGTTCATCGCCGAATCGACGGGCGCGAGTCCCCCTTCTCCCCCCGACCTACCAAGACGGCGGCGCCGCCGCGATTCTCACCCGATTGAACTCCGGTGAGGTGAAATCGGTGTTCCCCAAGTGCTAAGCTTCAAATTGAATCGAGATTTACCATGCGGAAATCAAAGCGATCACGAGGGATGGCTTTCTTACCGAGGATGCGCAGTGCAGGGGCCCGGCCACGGTGTGGTGTGGATCCGCGGCGGAGGATGGACTCCGACGAGCAATTCCGGGCGATTGAACGGGTCACCGAGCGCAATACTTCACGCAGACGATCCCCACGCACCGTCGAACACACCCGACACCACCCCGGCCACCCACCGGCGATACAGGGCCGGGTTGACGGCGGCGGCCTCACACGTTTTCTCTCTGCGTTCTCGGCGATGGTGGCTGGCAGTGGGGGATGAAGGGAGGGAGGCGAGCTTGGTGAGCTTTTATACTCGGAGCAAAGTCCGAGCGAGGGGGAGGCGGTGACCGGTAGGAGCGCGATACTCGGCGGCGAGCGCGCGGCTCCGTCGAGCTCGGGATTCCGTTGCGAGGAGGGCGACGCCCTGACAAGCGGGGCCCGCAGTTCAGTGAAACAGAGCGTGAGCGAGAGAGTGACCGAGCGCGCGCGAGATGAGAGGCTGCCCGCGGGCCCGCGTCGTCAGCGAAAAGAGAGGGAAAACGCAGGCGAGCGCGTGAGACTGACTGGTGGGACCCGCGTGTCGGCGCGCGTTGAGCGTGGAGTTGGGCTACGCGGTGGAAAGCGAGATGGGCCAAAAACGGGATCCGAGGCCCAGTTAGGTATAGTATCCTTTTTCTTTTTCTTTTCTATTTTCTTTTCCCCATTTTCAAATCCAATTCAAATCCAATTTGAATTCAAGTTTGAGTTCAACTTTGTGAATAACTTGTCCTCAGTTTGAAAGGTATAATTTATTAATATAAGTGTGAAGAATATTTATTTTATTTTATGTAATATTTTTCTTAGTTCTCCCCTTTTCTTTTATTTTCTATTTTCTATTCCAAATTCAAATTTATACTTCTATTTTAGTTTTCAGATTTTTCAAATGTATCAATTGAAATCCAAGGGTGAATATAAACCATACTATTTTATTATTACTAGTTTTTTTTTTATTCTCCTTGTTTATTTATTTCATGAGATGTATAAATGGTTTCTTTTAAAAGAAAAATTCTTTTCTCATCTTTTTCTTTATTTCCCAAGTTCCAAAACATTATGCTATTTTGTTCAAGTTTCTTCTACCAATCCCAAATTCAGATTTTGGGTGTTACACAGCAGGCCCCTACTTTGCACGCCAACTGTCGGCGTTTCGACCCTGGGGGGTCCTTGGACCGACGAGTAAATTGTCGTTGCGTGTCCCAGCCCAGATGGGTCGACGCGAGATGGAACACAAGGGGGGAAAACAGTAAGGGGAATCGCGGCCTCGTGTTGTCCTACGCCTAGGGCGGATGCGCTTGCAGTAGGGGGTTACAAGCGTTCGCGAGGGAGAGAGAGAGAGGGCGCGAGACTGCGCGTCAGCCCGTTCTCCCACGCGGCCACCTTCTCGTACGAGGGCCCTGGACCTTCCTTTTATAGACGTAAGGAGAGGGTCCAGGTGTACAACGGGGGTGTAGCAGTGTGCTAACGTGTCTAGCAGAGGGGAGCCAGAGCCCTATGTACATGCCGACGTGGCTGTCGGAGAGGTGTTGGAGCCCTGTTCATGTGGCGTCGTGGCCGTCGGAGGAGCGCTTGAGCCCTATAGAAGCACATCTGTCGGGGCTGTCGGATCCTTGCTGATGTATCCTTGCTTCCGTAGGGGGCTGAGAACCGCCGTCGTCATGGAGCACGCGGGGTGCCATCATTACTTATTTTACCAGGGCGAGCCAGATGGGACGCCGGTCTTGTTCCCCGTAGCCTGGGCTAGCTAGGGGTAGGGTAATGATGCTCCCCCTTGTGGTGTGGTCGGTCCGAGCCCGAGGTCGGGCGAGGCGGTGGCTCCTCCGAGGTCGAGGCTGAGTCCGAGCCCGAGGGTTGGGCGAGGCAGAGACCGTCGTCCGAGGTCGAGGTCGAGGTTGAGTCCGAGCCCGGGGGTCGGGCGAGGCAGAGGACCGTTGTCCGAGGTCGAGGTTGAGTCCGAGCCCGGGGGTCGGGCGAGGCGGAGACCGTCGTCCGAGGTCGAGGTTGAGTCCGAGCCTAGGGGTCGAGCAAGGTGGAGACCGTCTTCCGGAGTCGAGGTTGAGTCCGAGCCCTGGGGTCGGGCGAGGCGGAGACCGTCGTCCAAGGCGAGGTCGAGTCCGAGCCCTGGGGTCGGGCGAGGTGGAGACTGTCTTATGTAGAGATGGCAATGGGTAAAAACCCGCTGGGTATTACTTGCCCAAACCCATACCCGCAAAGAAAAAATACGCCCGCTAAAAAACCCATACCCATGACGGGTATAAAATCTTGCCCAAACCCATACCCATGCGGGTTTCGGGTACCCAACGGGTTTCCCATACCCACTAACATCAACATAAAAAATAATTCATCATGTAAATGACAATCAATACATTAATAAGCTAGCATAAAAGGAACAAGTGATAACTAATTTTAGCCTAAAAATTGTTACATGGAATTTATTTCAATTAGAACATATCCAATTAATAATATTATGAGACATATTTATAAGGAATGTTGATTTTAAGGCGGGTTTTAAAAACCCATGGGTTTGCGGGTATGGGTAGTGGAAGAACAAACCCATGCCCACGTACCCGTTGGGTTTCCATTTGAACCCATTAACAAACTCATGGGTAGAGAAATTGACCCAAACCCATACCCTAATAGAGCAAAAACCCACCGGGTTTCGGGTAGCGGGTACCCATTGCCATCTCTAGTCTTCTGGAGCGAGGTCGAGTCCGAGCCCTGGGGTCGGGCGAGGCGGAGACTGTCTTCTGGAGCGAGGTCGAGTCCGAGCCCTGGGGTCGGGCGAGGCGGAGATTCCTATGGCGCCCGAGGCTGGACTTAGCTGCTGTCAACCTAACCCTGGTAGGTGGCACAGCAGTTGGAGCAGCGCAGGCGGCGCTGTTTTCCTGTCAGGTCAGTCAGTGGAGGGGCGAAGTGACTGCGGTCACTTCGGCCTTGTCGACTGGAGAGCGCGCGTCAGGATAAGGTGTCAGGCGATCCTTGCATTGAATGCTCCTGCGATATGGTCGGTTGGCGTGGCGATCTGGCCAAGGTTGCTTCTCCGCGAAGCCTGCCCGAGCTGGTCCTCGGGCGAGTCGAAGGTGCGCCCATTGCTTGAGGGGGCCATCAGGCGAGGCGTGAATCTGCCTTGGTCTACCGTTCCTGCCCGAGGCTGGGCTCGGGTGAGGCGAGATCGGGTCCCTTGAGTGTACAGAGCCTTGACCGGAATTGCGCCCATCAGGCCTTTGCAGCTTTGTGCTGATGGGGGTTACTGTAATACTCAAAAGTGAGATAAAGGGATTGATATAATCTCAATAGTTTGTGGCCTCTACTATTCATCACATGTGATCAACACTAGTTAAAAATTTGATAATTTGAACAAAGAAACACATAAATAACCTATACATCATGCTGGATATTAATTTTATGGTGTGCATTCTGTGACAACATAAAATAATATAAAAGAAAAGAAATATGTTAAAAATCCAAATTGGAATTTAAACTCTCAAAGGAAAATTCAAGAATTTGAGAAAGAGAAGAAAGAACACTAAATAAAGATAAAGAAAATAATTATAAAGAAAATAGTTAGATCTCTTTAGTTGGGTTCAAATTGTACATTTAAAATGAATATAAATTCACAATTAAACTTGAATTCAAATTTGAATCCTAGAAATTAAAAAGGGGAGGAAAAACAAAAAATAAAAAAGAAAAAAACCAAAACCCTGCAGCTGGGTCGGCTTATCCGTTTTTGGCCCAACTCCGAATTGTCTCCGGGCGGCCCAAGCTCCCGCTCGTGCGCGCACACCCGATCGGCGGGCCCGGCTTGGCAGTCTCATCCGCGCGCGCTTAGATACGTCGGGTCGCTTCCGAGTGGGCCCACCCCGTCAGCTCAACCTCCTCCCCGCGGACTCCGCGCAACGGAAAGACCACCAAATCCCCGCCACCTCCGCCGTGAATGTCGCCGATGCAATGGTTACAGCGCCGTCGTCGAGGCTAGCTCGATTGAGCACTCCGGTGCTTGGGCCTCGGCATTGGGAAGCTTCGGCGGCTCAGGGCGGAACCAGTCGTGTTGTCAATTTGGGCTGAGCACCCCTGGGACTCGGGGAATTGCTCGTCGGAACCGAGTTGGGGCGGAAACACTTCCCCTCCGTGGACTGCACGCGTCGCACCGTCACCGTCGGTAAGAACCGATTGCCCACTCTCGCCTTTGGTCACTCATCGTGTGGCACGCGTTAGATCTAAGTTTGCATCCTAGGATCGCAGCATGGCCATCGCCGGCCATGGTCGCCGCCGTGCGAAGGGCTGCGCCGCCACCATTGAGCTAGCTGGGTCGGGTGTTGGTCTGAGCCGTTGATCCGTTAACCGATGGTGAGGATTAGACGACAGTAACGTTTCGGCCTGCGCGAGTCGTGAACCATTGATCGGGCATCGGACGTCCCTGATTAGAAGCTAGGATAACGTTTCGCGCGCGGGATCGGATCCATTGGATTTGGATCGAACGGTCGAGGGTGGACGTGGAATAGATGCGCGCCTTGATCTAATCTGCGCCCTAGAATTCTAATCGGACGGCCCATGTTAGTCCATACCCCTTCGCGGGTCAATTTTATTAAAGAGCCCCTGAAGTTTCATAGTATCAACCCGCCATCCTCTGGCACTATGCGCTGAGTCTGCTGATTATTACCCTGTGGCCTCTACGTTTTCCATTAATTGAGGCCCAATCCAGTGACGTGTTAAAATGAATAAATGAATTAGAAAATGTATTTTTAATACAAAAATAAACTCTAGAACTTGTAAAACTCATAGAAATTCCATTTTTGGTCCAAATTGAGCCATTCCACTTTCTAAATTTTTGTAATTTAATTCTCTATCACTTAGAGTCTCTGTTTTATCATGACAACAGTAAGAAAATTTATCCCACACTTAATCCTATTTTAAACACATAAAACCTTGGGAAATTCATAACTTAAAATCTATAACTCCAAAAATTATGATTCCTGTTCCTAGAATTTTATTTTAATGTGTAGATTATTACTGTGTATTTTGTTTATATGTTTGGTGTAATGTTAATTTCTCTATATGCACTGTGCTTGTTTGTATTGTGGCGAGTAGAAGAACCCGTGACTGAGGATCCTGGTGAGCAGCAGGTTGAAGTAGCTGAGCAGGAGCTCATTGAAGGCAAGTTGTGCCCTTGATCACTTTTTACCCAATAATGTTCTTTAATATCACTTATCCATGCATAGGTTAATTTTGATGGGACCCAATAGGTCACCCTAGATTGTTTATCTCATTACCTTGTTTACCCCTAAATCACTTGGGTAGTTTGCTATTGCTTTATATGGTTTTGGGATAATCATTTATTACCTCTATGTTCCAATTCTTTTTGTTATTCTATTTATGTTCATGTTATGATCATTAATGTTAATTGGAACATAGAGCTTAACTTGAGAAACACGTGCCACCACAAGGGTTTAATGGGACGCCCTTGGCTGACTAATTAGGAAAGCTAGTGGAAGACTACCTTACCCGAAAGGGGCAAGGACAGTAGGGGAGTGGTTAGTGTAGGGAGGTCCTTGGTTGATTTTGCTGCGATGGCGGTCAGCCAAGAACCCTGCATTGGAACTTCCTATAAACTGTAGCGGGTTTTCTGAAGCTAGTGGAACTTTGTAAAGGCCTCGTAGTATTGCCCTGCCGCGCTTCCTCGGTAGAGGTGTATGTGAAGTCGCGATCCCTTGGTAGATGGGTAACATGACTTATGGGTAAAGGGTACAACCTCTGCAGAGTGTAAAACTGGTATACTAGCCGAGCTCACGGTCATGAGCGGCTTAGGACTCTCTGATGTTTAAATTATGGAACTTAAATTCAATTTTGTCATTTGCATTGCATGGGTTGTTATTAATTTTGTTCTATTACTTTATTTATGGTTTGGTATTTACTTACACTTATTAATTGCTAATAAAATTTTGACCAACTACTTAAAAGCAATGCTCAGCTTTAACCCATATCATTGATTAGCCTTACACACCACATGAACTCACACCTTTGTGAGTTTATGTCCACTGGTTCCCCACAACTTGTTGAGCTATGATCATGTGTGAGCTCACCCTTGTTGTCTCACACCCCCCACAGGAGAAGAACAGGTGGTTCAGGAGGAGCCACAAGGCGAGGAGTTTGATCTGATCTAGGTGGCGTTTCTTAGTTGACATTGGCGCCGACGATCCTTAGTTCGTTTTATCTTTATTATTTTATTTTGTAATAAGTCTTCCGCTATGTAATAAATACTCTGATGTTTTATGACATTTATCTCTATACACTCTGTTATTATATATGTTGTCTTCTTGGCGCATGTATGAGATGCACCTGGCTTTGTTCCTTAAAGCCGGGTGTGACAGAAGTGGTATCAGAGGAAATGTTGACTGTAGGACGAAACCTAGATAGAAATGGACAACCCTCACTTACTTACCTTACTCTGACTCATTCTATACTTATCTCATCTTGATCTTGTCTCACCTTCTGCTACTCTACTCTGATTAATCTTATCTTTTCTACTCTAAAGACAAGATGGATTTCACACCTTGGAATCCTACCACTATGATCTTTTTAAGATATAGGGAACCTAAGACAAAATTTAAAACTACTTTCTTTAAAAAAAATGTTGTTTGATTGTGCTGATGCTAAATGCCTGATTTGCTTCTTTGATTGATTGAATTATTATAGATGGACATCTTAGTATGTACCACCATAAGGTAATAAATTAGCTATGGTAGGTAAAATATTAATCTGCTTAGCTAAAAAGTCCCCCAAAGTAACCTGATTTGTGAATACCTGCCTTGTCTACTATTTTCTTACCATATGTATCTAACTCAGATGGTCAATACCAGGCGAGGTGGTGGAATTGATTTTCCTCCTAATCGACACACTCGAAGGATATATAGACAACCTCAGCCACAGCCTGCAGAGATGAATCCTCCTAATCCTCCACCAGGCGGAGTTGACCCACTGGTTGCTGCTCAGATGGCGGTGATGCAGCAAATGGCGGACACTATGGCTGATATGCGTGCCCAGATGCAGCAAGAACGCTAGGAGATGCGTCAGGAAAGAGAAGATATACGACAAAAGTTGCGCGAGAAGCGAGAGGAGATACGCCAGGAAAGGAGGGCACAACAACAGCAGCTGCAACAACAAATACAACAACAACAACAGCAGCAACAGCAACAAGTACCACTGCCTCCACCTCCACCACCAGTTCCACCCCGTGATAAGCATAGGGAGTTCAGAGTCATAAGCCACCTACATTCGCTAACTCACCTGATCCACTGGACGCGGATGATTGGCTGAAGTCCGTTGAGAAGATGCTGAATATTGCGCAATGCACTGACCGGGAGAAAGTTTTATATGCTTCTGGACGTCTGACAGGTCCTGCTGCTGACTGGTGGGATTCATATACTGCTGCCCATGATGCTGCGGATACTATTACTTGGGCAGAGTTCAGTACACAGTTCAGAAATTATCATATACCAGCTGGATTAATGAAGATTAAGAAGAAGGAATTTCTGTCGCTGAAGCAAGGAAGTATGTCAGTTAGTGAGTATCGCGACAAGTTTATCCAGTTATCCAGATATGCCCTTGATGAAGTTGCGGAAGATGAGAGGAAGCAGGAGCATTTTATTGAAGGACTTAATGGACCCCTGCAGTATGCTCTTGTGGCACACACATTTCCATCATTTCAGAGGCTGCTCGATAAGGCCCTGGCTATTGAACACAAGCGTGTTCAGCTGGGAGATTTGAAGAGAAAGGCTATATCTCAAGGACAAGGAAGCAGCAGTGTTCGTCCTCGCTATAGTTCACCACAGGGTACACCGACTCGACCAGGAGGACCACGCCCAGTTCAGCAATCACCACTGAGGACTCCACCTCCTCGACAGGCTACCCCTACTGGCACCCCGACGAAGTTCTCAGGACAGAGTCCAGGCACTACTTGTTTCAAGTGTGGGAAGACTGGTCATTATGCAAATGTCTGCCCACAGAGGATTGCTACTACTCCAGTTCAGAACAGGCAGCAAACTCCGGGATCTGGCAAGGGATATTCTATTGCCAAGGTTAATCAAGTCAGCGTTGATGCTACTCCGGATGGTGGAGACATCGTACTTGGTATGTTTTATGTTAATGCAATTCCTGCAACCATATTATTTGATTCTGGTGCTACACATTCATTCATGTCTGCTAGATATGCCAACACAAATGAAATACCACTGCTAAATATGAGAAAACCCATGATAGTAATTACACCTAAAGGGCCTATTGAGGCGAATCAAATGACACGTAGATTGACATTGACCATTATGGGTAGAGAATTTGGAGCTACTGCTATAATATTAGAGTCAAGCAGTATAGATCTGATCCTTGGTATGTCATGGCTAAGAAAGGCAAAGGCCGTTATAGCATGTGGTAGAGGTACCGTAGAACTCACTACCACTAAAGGAGAAAGATTTCAAGTTAATATTGCAGTAACCTCCTCATCCATGCGTGCAATGTTCTTTATACCTGAGGAGTTTGTTGGTGACAACATCCGAGTGGTTAGAGATTTTTCGGATGTCTTTGCAGAGGAGTTACCAGGGATGCCACCTGATAGAGAAGTTGAGTTTGTTATTGATCTCTTACCTGGAACCGCCCCTATTTCTAAACGGCCATATAGGATGTCCGTAGAGGAGTTGAAGGAACTTAAGAAGCAGTTAACTGAGTTACAAGAGGCTGGGTACATTCGTCCGAGTTCCTCACCTTGGGGAGCACCAGTTTTGTTTGTACAGAAGAAGGATGGATCGCAGCGAATGTGTATGGATTATAGATCTCTTAATGATGTTACGGTGAAGAACAAGTATCCGTTGCCCCGTATTGAGGATTTGTTTGATCAAATGAGAGGTGCTAGAGTATTCTCGAAGATTGATCTCCGATCCGGTTACCATCAGATGAGGATCAGACCATCGGATATTCCTAAGACAGCATTCTCGACTCGATATGGATTATATGAGTTCACTGTTATGTCATTTGGATTAACCAATGCACCAGCTTATTTTATGAACTTGATGAACAAGGTGTTTATGGAGTATTTGGACAGATTCGTCGTGGTATTCATCGACGATATTCTTATTTATTCTCAGAGTGATAGCGATCATGAGGAACATCTGAGATTGGTGCTACAGAAGCTACGAGATAACCAGCTATATGCCAAGTTCAGCAAGTGCGAGTTTTGGATTGGCGAGGTGCCATTTCTTGGTCATATTATATCTAATGGAGGAATATCATTGGATCCTGCTAAAGTTAAGGAGATAATGGAGTGGAGAGTACCCACTACAGTTACTGAGATTCGGAGTTTCTTGGGACTTGCTGGCTATTATCGGAGATTTATTGAAGGATTTTCTAAGATTGCTAAGCCTATGACTTCACTTTTGGAGAAAGGAAGAGAATTTAAATGGGACGAGAAGTGCCAAGACAGCTTTGATCAATTGAAGAAAAGATTGATGTCGCCACCAGTATTGGTTATACCAGACCTACAGAAAGGATTTTATATCTATTGTGATGCATGTGGCCAAGGCTTAGGATGCGCGCTCATGCAAGAAGGACATGTGATTGCCTATGCGTCGCGTCAGTTACGAAAACATGAATTGAACTACCCCACTCATGACTTGGAATTGGCAGCCGTTGTGCATGCGCTTAAGATTTGGAGACATTATATCATGGGGACCAAGTGTCAAGTATATACGGATCATAAGAGTCTGAAGTATATATTCACTCAGAAGGATCTCAACCTTAGGCAACGCCGTTGGTTGGAGCTTATTAAGGATTATGATTTGGAAATTCACTATCACCCGGGCAAGGCAAATTTGGTTGCATATGCCTTGAGTCGCAAGGAGCATGTTCATTCAGCTATTGTTGCCCAGCTACCCGATGAGATTGTTGAGGATTTCAGAAGACTTAACCTGGGGATAGTTGCTCATACTGAAGGAGTTACTATTGATGTGGAACCTACTTTGGAGCAAGAGATCCGCAAAGGACAAATTGGTGATGCTAAAATAAAAGAGATTAAGGATCTGATTACTGAAGGTCGAGTTCCAGAATTCACGGAAGATGAGCAGGGCACCGTATGGTTCAAGGACAGGATGTGTGTTCCTGATATTGAAAGCCTTCGAGAGACTATCTTAAAGGAGGCCCATGACTCGGACTATTCTATTCATCCTGGTAGTACTAAGATGTATCAGGATTTGAAGCGGAAATATTGGTGGTATGGATTGAAAAGAGATGTGGCTGCACATGTGGCTATGTGCGATGTATGTCAAAGAGTTAAGGCTGAACACCAGAGGCCAGCTGGACTATTGCATCCACTGAAGATACCCGAGTGGAAAATGGGAAGAGATTGGTATGGATTTCATTACTGGATTGCCTCGCACCCAGAAAGGATATGATGCTATATGGGTGATTGTGGATAGATTGACTAAAGTGGCTCACTTTATTCCTGTCAAGACTACTTATAAAGGTTCTCAACTAGCAGAGTTATATATGGCTCGGATTGTGTGTTTGCATGGAGTACCAAGGAAGATCGTGTCTGATCGAGGTTCACAGTTTACCTCAAGATTTTGGAGAAGCTTTCATGAGAACATGAGTACAAAGTTGAATTTTAGCACGGCTTATCACCCTCAGACTGATGGACAGACTGAAAGGACTAATCAAGTATTGGAAGATATGTTGAGAGCTTGTGCACTTCAGCATGGAGGAAGTTGGGATAAGAGTCTACCTTATGCTGAGTTTTCATATAATAATAGTTACCAGGCCAGTCTGAAGATGTCACCTTTTGAAGCTTTATATGGGAGGAAGTGCAGGACTCCTTTGTATTGGGATCAGACTGGAGAAAGACAATTCTTTGGGCCTAAATTGATTCAAGAAGCAGAAGAACAAGTTCGTATAATTCGAGAGAATTTGAGGGTAGCTCAAACCAGGCAAAAGAGTTATGCTGATAATAGAAGAAGGCCACTGGAATTTGAAGAAGGAGATTATGTGTATCTCAAGATGTCACCACTTCGTGGAATGAGGAGATTCAAAGTTAAGGGCAAATTGTCCCCTCGCTATATTGGACCATTCTTGATCTTTAGGCGAGTTGGGGAGATGGCATACCAACTGGAGTTACCTGCTAGTCTAACGGATGTGCATAATGTGTTCCACGTATCTCAACTGAAGAAGTGTCTTCGTGTCCCTGAGGAACAGTTACCAATAGAAGAGCTCAGTGTTCAGGGTGATTTGACTTACACGGAGTATCCTATCAAGATTTTGGATACTTTAACTCGAGTTACAAGAAATAAGGTGATAAAGATGTGCAAAGTGCAATGGAGTCACCACGATGAAGATGAAGCAACTTGGGAAAGAGAAGAAGAGCTTCGCATCGATTTTCCCCATCTTTTCCCGAGATCTTCTTAAATCTCGAGGACGAGATTATTTTTAAGGGGGGTAGGATTTGTAATACTCAAAAGTGAGATAAAGGGATTGATATAATCTCAATAGTTTGTGGCCTCTACTATTCATCACATGTGATCAACACTAGTTAAAAATTTGATAATTTGAACAAAGAAACACATAAATAAATATAAATTCACAGTTAAACATTAATTTTGTGGTGTGCATTCTGTGACAACATAAAATAATATAAAAGAAAAGAAATATGTTAAAAATCCAAATTGGAATTTAAACTCTCAAAGGAAAATTCAAGAATTTGAGAAAGAGAAGAAAGAACACTAAACAAAGATAAAGAAAATAATTATAAAGAAAATAGTTAGATCTCTTTATTTGGGTTCAAATTGTACATTTAAAATGAATATAAATTCACAGTTAAACTTGAATTCAAATTTGAATCCTAGAAATTAAAAAGGGGAGGAAAAACAGAAAATAAAAAAAGAAAAAAACAAAACCCTGCAGCTGGGCTGGCTTATCCGTTTTTGGCCCAACTCCGAATTTTCTCCGGGCGGCCCAAGCTCCCGCTCGCGCGCACACACCCGACCGGCGGGCCCGGCTTGGCAGTCTCATCCGCGCACGCTTAGATACGCTAGGTCGCTTCCGAGTGGGCCCACCCCGTCAGCTCAACCTCCTCCCCGCGGACTCCGCGCAACGAAAAGACCACCAAATCCCCCCGCCTCCGCCGTGAATGTCACCGATGCAATTGACCGCGCCTGCAGGGTCTTGGGCGGCTGGCTATAAACCAGGCCGCCGCCTTACTCCGTTGAACGAGTTCGCTGAGGGCTCTGCATTTACCTTGCTGCGGTCGCCACCATTGACACCGAGAGAGAGGGAGAAAAGGTTACAGCGCCGTCGTCGAGGCTAGCTCGATTGAGCACTCCGGTGCTTGGGCCTTGACATTGGGAAGCTTCGGCGGCTTAGGGCAGAACCAGTCGTGTCGTCAATTTGGGCCGAGCACCCCTGGGACTCGGGGAATTGCTCGTCGGAACCGAGTTGGGGCGGAAACACTTCCCCTCTGTGGACTGCACGCGTCGCACCGTCACCGTCGGTAAGAACCGGTTGCCCACTCTCGCCTTTGGTCACTCATCGTGTGGCACGCGTTAGATCTAAGTTTGCGTCCTAGGATCGCAGCATGGCCATCGCCGGCCATGGTCGCCGCCGTGCGAAGGGCTGCGCCGCCACCGTTGAGCTAGCTGGGTCGGGTGTTGGTCTGAGCCGTTGATCCGTTAACCGATGGTGAGGATTAGTTGACAGTAACGTTTCGGCCTGCGTGAGTCGTGAACCATTGATCGGGCATCGGACGTCCCTGATTAGAAGCTAGGATAACGTTTCGCGCGCGGGATCGGATCCATTGGATTTGGATCGAACGGTCGAGGGTGGACGTGGAATAGATGCGCGCCTTGATCTAATCTGCGCCCTAGAATTCTAATCGGACGGCCCATGTTAGTCCATACCCCTTCGCGGGTCAATTTTATTAAAGAGCCCCTGAAGTTTCATAGTATCAACCCGCCATCCTCTGGCACTATGCGCTGAGTCTGCGGATTATTACCCCGTGGCCCCTGCGTTTTCCATTAATTGAGGCCCAATCCAGTGACGTGTTAAAATGAATAAATGAATTAGAAAATGTATTTTTAATACAAAAATAAACTCTAGAACTTGTAAAACTCATAGAAATTCCATTTTTGGTCCAAATTGAGCCATTCCACTTTCTAAATTTTTGTAATTTAATTCTCTATCACTTAGAGTCTCTGTTTTATCATGACAACAGTAAGAAAATTTATCCCACACTTAATCCTATTTTAAACACATAAAACCTTGGGAAATTCATAACTTAAAATCTATAACTCCAAAAATTATGATTCCTGTTCCTAGAATTTTATTTTAATGTGTAGATTATTACTGTGTATTTTGTTTATATGTTTGGTGTAATGTTAATTTCTCTATATGCACTGTGCTTGTTTGTATTGTGGCGAGTAGAAGAACCCGTGACTGAGGATCCTGGTGAGCAGCAGGTTGAAGTAGCTGAGCAGGAGCTCATTGAAGGCAAGTTGTGCCCTTGATCACTTTTTACCCAATAATGTTCTTTAATATCACTTATCCATGCATAGGTTAATTTTGATGGGACCCAATAGGTCACCCTAGATTGTTTATCTCATTACCTTGTTTACCCCTGAATCACTTGGGTAGTTTGCTATTGCTTTATATGGTTTTGGGATAATCATTTATTACCTCTATGTTCCAATTCTTTTTGTTATTCTATTTATGTTCATGTTATGATCATTAATGTTAATTGGAACATAGAGCTTAACTTGAGAAACATGTGCCACCACAAGGGTTTAATGGGACGCCCTTGGCTGAGTAATTAGGAAAGCTAGTGGAAGACTACCTTACCCGAAAGGGGCAAGGACAGTAGGGGAGTGGTTAGTGTAGGGAGGTCCTTGGTTGATTTTGCTGCGATGGCGGTCAGCCAAGAACCCTGCATTGGAACTTCCTATAAACTGTAGCGGGTTTTCTGAAGCTAGTGGAACTTTGTAAAGGCCTCGTAGTGTTGCCCTGCCGTGCTTCCTCGGTAGAGGTGTATGGGAAGTCGCGATCCCTTGGTAGATGGGTAACATGACTTGTGGGTAAAGGGTACAACCTCTGCAGAGTGTAAAACTGGTATACTAGCCGAGCTCACGGTCATGAGCGGCTCAGGACTCTCTGATGTTTAAATTATGGAACTTAAATTCAGTTTTGTCATTTGCATTGCATGGGTTGTTATTAATTTTGTTCTATTACTTTATTTATGGTTTGGTATTTACTTACACTTAGTAATTGCTAATAAAATTTTGACCAACTACTTAAAAGCAATGCTCAGCTTTAACCCCTATCATTGATTAGCCTTACACACCACATGAACTCACACCTTTGTGAGTTTATGTCCACTGGTTCCCCACAACTTGTTGAGCTATGATCATGTGTGAGCTCACCCTTGCTGTCTCACACCCCCCCACAGGAGAAGAACAGGTGGTTCAGGAGGAGCCACAAGGCGAGGAGTTTGATCTGATCTAGGTGCCGTTTCTCAGTTGACATTGGCGCCGACGATCCTTAGTTCGTTTTATCTTTATTATTTTATTTTGTAATAAGTCTTCCGCTATGTAATAAATACTCTGATGTTTTATGACATTTATCTCTATACACTCTGTTATTATATATGTTGTCTTCTTGGCGCATGTATGAGATGCACCTGGCTTTGTTCCTTAAAGCCGGGTGTGACAGTTACCAGCTGAGATTAGGAGCCTTGGGGGTACCCCTAATTACGGTCCCCGACAATTTGCAAGAACCGAACCTCGGTAAAACAAATCCTTGTGTCATACTCTGTATTTGCTTGCGATTTGTTTTTGCCCTCTCTCTCGGACTCGTTTATATTTCTAACGCTAACCCGGCTTGTAGTTGTGCTTAAGTTTATAAATTTCAGATTCGCCCTATTTACCCCTCTCTAGGCGACTTTCACATACACATGTCCTATATGTGATCGTTAATGTACGAATCGACGAGCTGAGATCCACAATGCATCTTCTGTCCCATTAGTCTCTTAGACTTTATTGTGTGCATCATCTCTCCTTTGTCGTCGTAACTCTCCCAACCGCATTTCCTCGTCTCCTACAAAAAAGGAGTAAGCATGGGTGCAACATTTGCAGAGTACTGCATAAAAATACCAACCTCATCGTACCATATGTCCACAAAAATAATCAACACCAAGCTCGGAAGAAACTAATCCATCCTTAGCTTCAATATCACATTTGCATAGTACTAGATCAAAGTTCAACTCTTCCGCACACTCATTTTTTTCTTTTCCTTTGCCTCTGGCTCTGGCTAATGGGACATATGATTATACAACCACTCTATGAAATAACACTTACGCCACCCATATGGCTGAAGGATAATAATTTAGTAAATTTGTGCAAAAAATAACGAAAGTTTAGACATTTGTTATGGACTCACATAATCAATGTTCGGACACACGAAGTGCTTCGCAGTGTCCTCGTCGATGACAACACGATCTCCGCAATCGCATCGAGGCGACGAGTCCATTCGTCTTTTTGTTGTTACCTCCTTCTCCGCATCCGTCATTGGTGGAGGATTCGGGGGAGGAGGTACCCAACGCTTAAAACGCTCATGACTAGTCCTTCCACACAACCAATTAGCGAAAAGAAGATACCGAGAGTCAAATTTATCAGGACCATCGATCCACTGGAAAAAGAAACACCTCAGGTGCTCCTACAAAAAATAGAACGAAACATTATTACACATCTAGTAAACAATATTAACTCACAAGTCATAAGCTACGTACATTAAAACCGCTGCAAAGGTAGAAGCAGCGAGCAGCCGTGTCTGGATGTTTGGATTGATATACCCAAGCCGATCTGTCACAGTCACAGTTAGGCACAGGAAGTTCAGGAGGAACATTAGCATCCTTACTAAATACATTCGGATATAACTCCCGAGGACGACCTCTCTTCTGCCACAACGCCCCTCGGTACATGTCTTTCATCTAAGAAACGATTATATATTAACACAAGTACCTAATAGACTGTATAATCAGATTTCATAAACTATCAAATCAAATGTAGTCATTATATGAACTATACTATATATTTTAGGAGCAACAATGAAAACTAATAATCGAAAAATTACAACTCAATATACAAAACAAATCAGTGAGATACCATACCTTGGTCTACAAAGTATTCCAACTCGAATCTTTAAATGGAGCAACTTTAAAGAAATTTTAAATGGAGGGGGAATGAGCTCCTCTCGGCCAGCAGCACGACCGTTTTATAGGCCTCCCTAGCTCGACATCTGTGATGCCGAGCTAGGAGGCTGCGTCGGTGCCACGCCAGCCCTAGCCGCCGAGAGACGCCACTGTCACGTCAGAGCTCGGCGTGACGCCGAGCTGTGTTGCCTCGGGGCCATAGGTTATGACGCCGAGCTTCGGGTCCAAATTAGGAATTAAGTCATCCAAAGGCCTAAATGTATTTTTTTATCAAAAAATGCTTAAAAAACAAAAGAATCGGCCGGCACGCTGGCTGAAAAAAAAATACGAAAACTGCCACAACTAGTCTCTACTACTTATTAAGTAAGTAATAGTAGTCTGCCGTTCTGCCGTTCTGCCCTCTCCCGTTCCGTGCGCAGAAAAAAAATTAAACCGTGGCTGCTCAGGAATCGAACCTTGGATCTATTGAGCAGAATACCTAGCCTTCCACCCTCTAGCCAACATGACTCATGTTGAATTGTGTACAACTTCAACTAAAACGTCTTTTGTGTTTAACCCGCCGTCCACTCTGTATGCTCACTGAGTCTAGAAAAACATTTATAGCTTAGCCCCTGATCTTTCTGGAGTTTGGGACGCAGTCCAGGAAATAAAGAAAATAGGGAAAATGAGTTTAGAAATTGATTTATAGTTTAAAAATAATTGCAGAAACCCATTTAATTCATGGAAATTTCATATTAAATCCAAATGAGTTCATTCCAATTTCTATAATTCTATAATATTATTTTTATCACATAATACCTCTGTTTTGTCATGAAAACAACAATAAAATTGATTTCCTAATTAATCATATATCAAATACATAGAAACTTTGGAAATTCGTAACTTCCCCATTTTAATTCCAAATTGAACCGTTCCAGTTGTGTTAGTCTCGTATGAATATTTACTACGCAGTAACAACATTGATTATATCATGTTTCATACTTTTATAATTAGATATTTATTTATCCTATGTTAATTGGGTTAATCTATGTCTATTGGATTAATTTATTTAATATATTAATATAGTATTCTAACTTTATGGTTATACGATGTTTGACCATTAGTCTTGCAAACACACACTTACCTTTTTGTTTAAGCAAAAGCGTATGGTGGTACGTGTCCGATGACTAACGATGTACGAGGGAATTTCTTCCGGTATGTGTGAAACGTGCTCTCTAATAATGAGACCATGCAAATCGTGACATATATCGAAGTCTGTATGATACTGATGGTTGCAATGTAGTGGTGAAACAAATAGATTAATAATTATATATTTTGTATATATAACACATATTTTGTATATAAGTTATCGTAGTATACTGGTATTATATATTCCCGTTGCAACGCACGGGCATTCAGCTATCATGTATAGAAGTCTGCACGGTACTGTTGGTTGCAATGTAGTGATAAAATAGTTAGATTGAAATAACAAAATTTATGTATGGCTAGGATCACAAATTAATTACGAAACATTTTCACATAACAGTATAACACACATTTATTCATAAGTTATCATGATATTAAATGTTTCTGTTGCAACGCACGGGCACCCACCTATATGTGTTTATGTCTACATCTATGACAGGAAACACATCTACTACATCTCTCTCCAAGCTCACTTGCTACCATTGCACAATGCGTAGTAGTAGATAAGTATCACCGAGATTTTTGAATTATATTTTTGGATGGAGGTAATATTATTTAAAGAAGAGCTTTGCATGCTATTTCTTTTGTTTGAATAATGCATTATACTTAAATTCCCTTTTTTGCATGTGTGACATTTTTTCTTCGTAATATTTTTTTTCCATGGATCAGACTTGTGTCATTTTCATAAACCAACGCCAAACATGAATCCATGTTTCCTACTTCAAACCCCGAACAAACTCCATGAGCAGGAGGCACTCACGTTGTCGTCGCTTATCGATGACGAGAAGAAGCTTGGCGACTGTCAGTTCGACCTCTAAAAACAGTCTTACGTGGTCGCATGCACTGCTGTGTACGACAAGCTCCCGCGAAGCCGCCGCTTGGACGCGGTCCAGAGCAGCTGCACCGCGTTGTCCATCGTTAAGCAGGGGGGCCTCATGGTTGTCACCAACGTCGACGACTCTCGGGTTGTTCTGGACACCGCATCCGACGACGACGCCATCACGCCGTCCAGCTCATCGTCCACCTGAAGCCCAACCTGCCACATAAGTCGCTACTGACCGGACATAAATTCTTGTGCGCTGGGATGATGGACGTTGCTGACGTTGTGTGAGTGTCCTCGAACATGATGTATGTAGTGGAATAGCGCATCCGGTGGTGCAACGGCCAAGGGTACTACCTCGCTGATGAGCCCGGGGTGCACTTCGTTTGGCAGCCCAACCAAGAGTCATCGGTACTCGTCATGTCGCGTGCGTTCGATGACTACTATATCGAGGATTGTGGCATCATCTTGGCGCCGGAGGTGACACAGAGGAGGATCGACAACAGTGACCAGTTCATCATCCTCGTCACCGTCAGGGTAGCTTTTGTGTCGGCCTGCCTTTAATTCTCTTCGCAAACACATACACACTTACCTTTTTGTTTAAGCAAGAGCATATGGTGGTGCGTGTCTGATGACTAATGATGTACGAGGGAATTTTTCCGGCATGTGTGGAACGTGCTCTCCAATGATGAGACCATACAAATCATGGCATATATCGAAGTCTGCATGATACTGATGGTTGCAATGTAGTGGTGAAATAATTAGATTAAAATAACAAAATTTATGTATGGCTAGGATCACAAATTGATTATGAAACATTTTCTCATAACAATATAACACACATTTTGTATATAAGTTATCGTAGTATACTGGTATTATATATTCCCGTTGCAACGCACGGGCATTCAGCTAGTGTTTGATAAAAGAGTCCACAGTCCACAGAAACGGTTACCTCCTTTCGCGGCGAAGTTGCTCTTCGGGAAAAAAAAACTAGCAGTTTCAGAATTCGCGCCCGCTCGACTCTTCTTCGCCGGCGGCAACCGCCATGGCTCCTCCTCGCCCCCCTCTCCCAACCGTACTCTCCGTCCTCCTCCTTCTCCTCCTCGCGGCCGGCAGCGCAGGCGGCGTGGAGATCCTCGCCAAGTCCCTTTTGGAGAGCTGCGTTGCCGATTCGGGCGCGGGGGGGCGCCTCTCCTGCGACAGAAAGGTAGTGGTCGACATGGCCGTCCCCAGCGGATCCGTAAGCGCCTCTACCCCCTCTTCCACACTCGAAATTACCGCCGCACCCGAAGTGTATGTGTTTTCTGAGTGATGGCTGCGACGACGACGGCGCTGGCGTGCCGTGTGCGTGTGTGTGTTGGGTGCAGAACGGCGGTGAGGCGTGGCTGGTCGCGCAGGTCGCGCACGTTAACGACACAAAGCAATCGAAGACCATAAGAAATCCCCCTGTCATCACCGTCAACAAGGGCGCCGTGTTTGCGCTCTACGCCCTCAACTACATCAGGGTACACCCTTTGCTCGTGCTCTCTACATTGTACATTGCTGTTTTGTATGTAGGCTTTTAATCATATAATCCATTTACTCCGGTGCATCCTTTTACCTTTACACAACGCTGAGGTTGCACAGTTTTGTATGTACATAGGATAAGTGGAATGGGTCTTATATAATGGTTATGGCATTTGAGCAGAGCATACCAATGGTAAGCTCTTAGCAATTTTCTCAATCTATGGCTGTCAGTGGTAAAGCTAGAGCGAACTCAAGAAGGGTACAATTGCCTTGGGGATGCATAGACATCATGTGATTAGGGTGCATTTAAGGTGAAAATTTGCCCATTATAACTAGTTTTGTATTTTCAGTGCATCTGCACCCCCTAAACTCAATATAGCTTCGCCTCTGATGGCTGTTCCATCAGTCTTTTAACGTGTTGGTTCCAGAAATACTGTGATGGTTAGTAGGCTCACGTTTACAAAGATTGGACGTGGTACTGGGTTGGGAACGGGATTAGAGAATCTCTGGAAGGTTCTGATACCCATTCGATGTGCTTTGCATCACTAGAAGGAGCCTGGTTTCAGGAAACCTACATGTAATTGTGTATTTGGTTGTGAGCTTGTGATAACAGTCCATTTGTCTGAAATTTCATGTGTGTTTGCTCGGCCATTTTGGTTCAGATGGTTGCAGTCCTTTTTTTACTATTTCTCGGACCAGTGTATTCAACTATTACTTGATCCTTTCTTCTTTCTTTGTCTCTTCAGGATGTTGCTTACAAACCAGAGGAACAGTATGTTGAGACACGCAAATGTGAACCAGATGCTGGTTCTGATGTTGTTAGAGCTTGTGAAAGGTATGGTCACTTACAGTTTGTTTTTCCAGTTAACTCCTCTGTATCATACCAAATGTGTTTTGGTTTTTCTAGGTACAAGTGTTTGCTATGTACCTAGATATTTCTAGAGAAGCCAAAACGACCTATAATTTAGAATGGATGGAGTAGTAGATATCGGCAACCCCATTTCCATTTATTTTTAACGAAGCTTCTTAGAAATTTTGGTAATGTCTATTTTGTTTCAAAAAAGTTGCGAGCCTTCCGGTAGATCCTTATACTCATGGGTCATATTTGTTAGACTTTTTGGTAGACTCTTTAAATTTACTTACATTCCCAATTTTGTTTATATGCCAATGCTGTTTTTCTTTTCTATGATTATGGACAGGTTACGGTATGAGAATGGTTCTATAATTGAGCACTCAGAGGTGAGCACAATTTTACCCATATGGTCTGTATTTTCTCAGTATATAATATGGTAATATTTAACTCATATTCTGCATAGATTGGGTTTTCTTTAATAAAAAAATCGGCTCCTAGTTTAACATCCACTCTATGCCATCAATTGTCATGTGCCGATGTGCCTAGTGTCACCTCTAAATTATTGGCCCTTGAATGATTGAATCTCAATCGAATTCAAAAGGATATATCCAATATCAGTATCAGATCTTAAATGTTTAAGAGATGTTTTTAGCTACATATTGATTGAAGAGTTAGTGCATAGTTAAAATGTAATACAGATTTTCATGAAAAGGTAAGTCTTTCTCGACTGGAGATTATAAACATGAGAATTGTTGCTTTGGCTGTAGGCATTACTTAAGTGACCCAGCAGCGAAGTGTGGGAGATATTCTAGCATTAACTAAAACATGGCACATAGATGGACATTCCTTTGTTTTTGTTTTTAATTATATGTCTTGTACAATTTATAATTTCCTTGCGATTCTCATGTTTTCCCTTGATTTGGCTTGCACTAGCCTGTTTGCTGTCCCTGCGGTCCTAACCGCCGTGTACCTTCATCTTGTGGAAACGTTTGTAAGTTCAGAAATAATGTTTAGCTTCTTGTTCTTTTAGTACATGACCTAACACCTTTTTCACACAATCTAATTTATAGTTGAGAAAATTTTCAAAGGAAAAGCTAATACGGCTCACTGTCTAAGATTTCCAGGTGACTGGTACGTATTGGTGATGTCCCTATTTTTTTATTTTGTATCAATAATTCCTTGACGCAATGCACTGAGTTAACTGAAATAAAGGTTCATGTCTTGACTATGACTTAATGACCTAACTGTAAATTTCTGAACATGACTAGTGAGTAGTGACTAACATTATATGTTATGTCAATCAGGCATGATCTTGAAGAACCAAACCATAAATGCAGAAAGTGGAGGCCCCCGCGTCGCCCCCGCTTGGGCGGCGCTAACCGTCGTCTCCTCCTCTTCCTCCCCTCTCTACCTCGCCGCCGTCGGAGCTAGCCGGCGGGTTGTTCGCCCGGCTCGTGAGGAAGGCGGCGGTGGGGCGTTTCGGCGCGTCGTGGCTCGCGGCGGCGGCGGCCTGTGCTCGCGCGCACGCCAACGGCGGTGGCATTGCTGTGCTCCAACGCGTGGCCGACCGGTTTGGTAAGCATGGCGGTGGTGGTGACGAACAACAGGGCGAGAGCGGAGCTGGCGTGGCTGCAGTGGCGGGAGCAGGTGCCCCGGAGTTAGCTGATGGCTTGCTCGCGGCGGCGGTGTGGCTCACGCGCCTGCTCTTCCGTCGAGTAGTGGCATCCCCGGCAATCGCTCTTGAGGCTGGCTCGCGGCGCCGCTCGCGTGTTCGCTGCGTGCGCGGCAACACACGCGGGGAGGAGTGGGCTATGTGGGCTTTGGTCGGCGGCGGATCTGGCATTGTCGGCGGATCTAGCCCCATCGGCCTAGATATGGCCCACCCTCAACTGATCTACGCCTTGGCGATGGTTGTCATTGCGGGGTGCATGTTGGTGCGCAACGGAGGCGGTGCGCCCGGCGACAGCTGGTTTCGATGTCGCGGGTGCCAGGGCCAGTGGCGGTAGCTCAAGCTGGTTTCAGCTCTGGCGAGTGGCAGTGTGGCGCACACGGCAAGGTGTTCCCTGGTTCCATGTGCCCAACCGGAAGGGATGGCAGCCGGCGCAGCTTTGCGGCTGCTGCGGCAGCCGGCACGGTGCCCCTCTGGAGGGTGTGTGCGGAGGCAAGGGCGGTGGCGATGACAGAGGCTGTATGCTTTGACCTAGGGTCCTGGACTAGCGATGAGATAGAGGGCATCTTGGACGAAAGCTTCGGCGACGGTGACGCCTGTGTGCGCCACTTCACTCTGTTGAGGGCGACGCATTGCTATGTCTTCCATGGGCGAAAGCCCGATCCATCTGGAATGTGACGGTGGCGTCCTGGATGTCACTCCCTTCCTAAAGGCGTCACGTTTGAGCCCGTCTTGGCCTCGACGTTGCCTTCGGTTGATGCTTTCGCTTCTCGACGTCTGGATTGCGGGTGGAGGTGGGATTTTTTGAAACATGAAGTCGAAGCTGCCACATTAGGAGATGTGGCTCGGTAACGATGACATGAGGCGAACCTCCTTCTTCGTGGTTTGGATTGTTTTGGAGGTCGAGCAAAAAACTGGAGGTGGGTGTTGGATCAAGATAGTTGATGAAGAATCGGAGCTGCCTCGAGTGTGGGTGTGTTGAGGCTTAGCAACGATGGCGTGTCACGGTCTTCCTCCTTCTGTGCCAGGTTTTAGGTGTAGGTGCCTTCGTGTTTCTTTTGACCGTGTGCGGCCCGTCTGGTGAAGTTGGAGCTGCTCGTACCTTGTGTTGAGCTCGGCAACGGTGACTCTGTATGGGCTTTGTGTGTGGGGTTGCCGCTGCTTATGTTGTTTGGGCACTCTGTGTAAGTTTTTGGCCCGGTTTTTCTTAAAACTAGGTCAATTCTAATCTTCTTCGTAATGGAAAGGCAGAGCTCCTGTCATTACATTCAAAAAAAAATTAGGCATGATCTTATTTATTTTTTAAAGTAGGGGAATACTTGTTTCAAACTAATATACTCTTCTACATCTTTGGGGTATCCTCGATTAATTGTTCAGGTCTGATTTGAATAAACATAATGTAATATGTGTGTGTGTGCAAGAATAATACAACTTATGATAAAGTTAGTGTGGTGCAACAATAAGCTAAACAATTATCCTAATAGTAAACATGTGTATTGATATTCCTTTTTTTTGACGAATAGGTTCCATGTTTTTGGAATTGGAACAAGGTCACTTGGGTTCAACATCAGGGTACAAGTTAAGAAAGGTTCATCTGTATCGGTAGGATTTGAAATTCTGCATAAGAGTTCCAACTAGTATCACGTGAGGACTAGGGCATAAATCATCAGATTGCTCATGCCAGTTTCTTGCTTGGTTAAGCATACATTCCCATGATCTGTGCTGAGAAAGTTCCACAACCTTACTATGTTATTTGTTTATTTTGAGATCGTTCTTCTTTCTAGAAACTAAATTATGAATTTTGGTGTTTACTTATCAAACCAAAGTTTGTTTTAAAGGGGTTTTCCTGCCAATCTGCAGCAGATTTTTTGTTATGTCAGTATGTCACTCACTTCAGAAGTGTTTTTATATCTTTCCCCAATTGCACTGTAGGAGGTTGTTGTTGGTCCAGAGAATAGAACTGTTGTTTCTAAAGACAACTTTCTGAGAGTGAATCTCATTGGTGATTTTGGTGGTTATACCAGCATCCCAGCATTTGAGGACTTCTATCTTGTGACCCCTAGGAAGGTGCATCATCAAATTACAATACACATCCTAAAACTATCAATGTATTTGCAGTGTTCTTTATGTGACTTGAAAATATTTTTTTAATGTGTTACATTGAAGAGTGCTGGTAGTGGTGAGCCACAAAACCTTGGTGCTGAATATAGAAAGTGGATGCTGTTGGAGAGAGTTCGTTTTACAGACGGTGTCGAATGTAACAAGATTGGTGTTGGTTATGAGGCTTTCCAAAACCAACCTAACTTTTGTGCATCGCCATTTGAGAGCTGTTTGAACAATCAGCTATGGACCTTTTTGGAGGTAATTATATAACTATTATAAACTGTCTCTGGAATTTTTCCTTTTTTTCTTGCACTAGATGAGAAATTGTGCATGGATCCTATAAAGAGCAGTAACGATAAATATTACCTTTATTGGTTATCACTGGTTATATATGGCAGATTCAATATAGCAACTGGACCACACTTATGGAGCAAGTGTTAGGTTCCTATTTATTAAACCACTATCTGCTCTTTGCAATGAATTACACCTATTATGCCCCAAGTCTCTAAAACTATGACCCATATGTTTCAGTCTGACAAAAACCGGATAAGCATGAGCCGACAGCCCCAATATGTTGTGCAGGGAAGGTTTCAGAGGATCAATCAACATCCAGTAATGTTTCCATCTCTTTTTCTATCTTGTTCTCATTTGCTAACATTGGATCAAGTTTTTGACACGCCCCCTACACAGGATGCAAGTGTTCATTCTTTTTCTATTGGAGTGACAGAAGTTATTAATAGCAATTTACGGATAGAGCTGAGTGCTGATGACATAGAATACATGTATCAGAGGTATATTTGTTGGCCACGGCCCTACTCATTTGAAATTAGCAAGTACAGACAGATTTATGTTTATCAGGTGTTCATACTCATTTCAATTTAGCTATTACAACCATATTTATATTTGTTGACCACGGCCCTACTCTTAAAATTAGATGCTATCCAAATAACAAGTGTCCCTTTAAATCTATGCCATGTTTGACAAACAGTAGGGAAACAAACATTGGTACTACAGGTTTCTTCTCAAGTCCTACTCTTTACATTTTTATGTTCTTTATTAATATATAGGAGAATGTCTAATATGTTGTGCTTCCACATCAGGAGTCCAGGGAATATAACAGACATTAGTGTTCCAGCATTTGAAGTCTTAAGTCAATATGGTACTGCAAAGGTCACAACTAAGAATATTGGTACACTGGAGGCTTCGTATACCTTGACAGTATGCATCTGTCAGAAACTTTACACCTTGCTTCACTTGCCAAGTAGAATGTGAACTTCTGTGTCTTCTATGTAGTCCGAGATCAAAGTAACATATGTGCTGATTTGCAACCCCGACTTTGATTTTGTTGAAATTTAACTAGTGGTTTGCTCCTTTTGTAGTTTCACTGCTCAAGTGGCATCAGTTTTATGGAGGTAATGTTTCCTTGTTTGGCACTTCTATATACATTTCTGTTGCCATACTTGTACCACTTTGGTATATATATATATATATATACATATATATATACATATATATATATATATATATATATATATATATATATATATATATAGGGTAGGTATAACGGGAGCCCTGGGCTTCCAATAGTTAAAGGAAGCCCAGGCCGACCACCCCTGCAAACTGGTTCAACCAGCGCGCCCAAACAGGCTGTCGGGTGCGCCACCTGCCCCACGTCTGTTAGCGCAAAAAAAGGAATGCATGCATGAGTCAAACACGATCGAATGCATGCGCATAAATTTAGGAAAGATATGCGGCAGTTTCTGTTTTTAAAATCCTTTATTTCCTCCATAAATTTAGGATCGCTGTAACAGCCATGCAGCTAGACGCGTAAGGACCATTTTATGATATATACTGAGACTAAATATGTTACACTGTGTTAATAATTATGCAATTCGATATACTGCGTAAAAATCTGTTACCAGCTGCATGCACACGAATTTATGATAAAAAAGTGCAATGAAAGGAAATGAATTACACGCATAGAAACAAAAAATCGTATTTAATGTTTTATTTCCTTCATAAATATAAGGTCCCTCCAGCAGCCATGCAGCTAAAACACATTAAATCTAGTTTATGACATATACTGATATAAATTATACTACATGGTGTAGGTATTTATGCAATTCGTTACACTGCGTAAAAAATCTGGCATGTTGTTCACTGGTGGATGCACCTCCGGGTTGGAGCGTAATAACCTTAAGTTTTGAGCATAAAATCCCTCAATTATAAGCGTATATACCGAGCCAATGTGAGAGGTTGATAGCTCTAGTAGGTTGTTATTACGATCCTATTTTTATGGCAGATCCGAAAAATATGGCAGTCGCATGCATGCGGTTATACAGATCCTAAAATTATGGCAAAATGCATGCATGAGTCAAACACGTTCCCTTGCATGCGCGTAAATTTAGGAAAGATATGTGTGGCGGTTTCTATTTTAAATGCTTTATTTCCTCCATAAATTTAGGATCGCTGCAACAGACATGCAACTAAAACTCGTAATGACCATTTTATGCTATATACTGATACTAAATATGCTACACTGTGTAGATAATTATGCAATTCGGTATACTGCGTAAAAATCTGCTACAGGCTGCATGCACACGAATTTATGATGGAAAGAATATGCAATGAAAGGAAATGAATTGCATGCATAGAAACAAAAAATCACATTTAATGTTTTATTTGCTTCATAAATATAGGATCCCTCCAACAGCCATGCAACTAAACGCATTAGAACTAGTTTATGATGTATACTGAAACAAATTATACTACACGGTGTAGGTATTTATGCAATTTCTTACACTGCGTAAAAAATCTGGCATGTTGTTCACTGGTGGACGCATCTCCGGGTGGAGCGTAAAAACCTTAAGTTTTGAGCATAAAATCCCTCAATTATAAGCGTAAATACCGAGTCAATTAGAGGTTGATAGCTTTAGTAGGTTGTTATTACGACCCTATTTTTATGACAGATCCGAAAAACATGGCAGCCGCATGCATGCGGTTTCTATTTTTATACAGATCCAAAAATTATGGCAAAATCGTGTGAGTTTCCATTGCATGCGCGCAAATTAAGAACAACATAAATCAAGGAATTGTCTTTCCAATGTGCATGCAGTAAACTGATATACGAATCCTGTGTTAAAGCATAAAATCATACAGTTTTTAGCGTAAATAATACATGTGGTAGGCATAAAACACAATAAACGAAAAGAAAAATGCGCTGGATTGGAGGATGTCACGCGCGATCATCGCTGCGCGCATCTCGTCCCTTCCGTGACGTCGCTCGCTCGAACATCGCGCCTCATGCGTCGCCGTCGCTACTCGCACGTCGACGGGCGTCGCTTGCTCGTCGGCCTTGGAAGTGCCGCCTCCTTGGGGCTTCGGGGACGCCGCCGCTTGCCCGCGCAAGGGCCTCGCTGCGGATCGAGGAACCTCCGCCACCGCGCGTCGAGGTAATGGAGTTGCGGCCACCGGCCTGGGATCCGTCGTCGCCGCACAAGGGCGCTACCACCGCTCGCCCTCTGGATCGGGGGCCGCCACCGCATGTCGAGGTCGGGGAGCCACGGCCACCGCAGCCACTGGCCGGGGTCCGCCGCGCGCGCGCTATCGGGCAACCGCCGTCGTTAATGAATCGAGATGGGGCATGAAAAATTGAACCCTAGCACTCCGGATCCTATTTTATAGACGTCCGGATGTGGTCCGGCTCGACCGGATTGCACTGTCTGGCCCGGGCTTCCTTTAGTTATTGGAAGCCTAGGGCTCCTAATATACAATCTATATATATATATATATATATATATATATACACACACACACACACACACACCTGTGTTTTCATAAGATTTTATATTTTTTTCAGCATGTTGTTAGTCAATGTTGCAAATATACGTTCAATATGTAATCAGTAAGCTGCCTGAGTACTCTCCGCGGTTCATGTTCTTTTCAAGAGGAATTTTCTGGACATTTCGTTCCTATTATATCAAGTTTTATGCCTCATCTTACTGTTCATTATCAATCAGCATAGTTCCCTGCTCCGTTTCTCCTCACTGGATTCAGTCTCCTGAAGTTTGCATTGCTGGTTTTCAGGAGCAGTACTATATCCTCAAACCGAATGAAGCGAGTACCCGTTTATTTTACTTGCACGCATCTACAGATCAAGCAGCAAAGTATCAATGTACAGGTGGGCTCAAACTTGCAGGACAGTTTAGCATCAGTGTGTTGACAATGTTATTGTGTTAGAGGCTTAATTTGGGATGCCTCAATGCTCTATTTCAGCTATTCTGAAGGCGTCGGATTCTACTGAACTCGACAGACAAGAATGTGTTTTTTCTACTACGGCTACAGTTCTTGATAATGGAACACAGGTTTGCAAAAGTTTGGGTTTTCCTACTGATTCTTCTAGAATCCATTAGCTTTGTTTGTATGTTCATAGAAACTGTTTCAGATTTTCAAAAAAAAAATCATTAGTCAGAAGAAAAAAAATGTCGACCTCTATGCTCCTATGGCTAAAATAGAAACTATAAATGCGCGTAGAATCATGTCACATAAATTGTTATGTATGAATAAGCAAAAGCCGCAGTATTCTTCTCTTTCGTTGACAAAATTTTGATTGACTTGGAGAAGTCTTATAATAAAATGCCCAAAAATGTTATATGGTGCTTTGGATAAACATTAAGTTCCAACAAAGTCCAACAATATTGTAGCTAGTGTTTGAACAATAGAGGCACGAATGACTTTTTTATTAGAATAAGAGTATAAGACTATATCAAGGTCAGCTTTGTGTCTTTACTTTTTTGCATTGGTGGTGGATGAGGTTACAAAGGACATATGAGGGGATATCTCTCGGTCTACATTTTTGTGGATAATATAGTGCTAATTGATGAAAGCTAGATAGGAGTAAATAGAAACCAAATATATGAGGTGACTCCGGAACTACTAGAACTAGAAGATGATAGTTTGAAAGATCAATCAATTCTTAGAAATGGTATCTTTCAGTATTTAGGATTAATGCTACACAGCGACGGGAATTTTGATGAATATGTTAGACATAGAATTAAAGCAAAGTGGATGAAGTGGCATTTAACATCTGATTTTATGTGACAAGAGGGTACCACAGAATCTAAAAGGAAAATTTTATAGGAGAGTGATTAGACATGCTATGTTGTATGGTACAAAATGTTGGTCTATAAAAAGACGACATATTCACCAGATACATGTGTTAGAGTGACGCACTAACCAGTTCAACTCAAAAGCTTAAGGTGATGGAAGAAGGTAGCCAATTCACTTATACACATTAACACCCTACTCACGTGTAGCCAGAGAGAAAGACACAAACATGGAAATAAATGGGTGGAGGCACAAATAAAGCCTCTATCAGGATTCAAACTCGAGACATCTGTCTTTGATATCATGTTAGAGTGGACATACTAACCAGTTCAACCCAAAAGTTTAAGCCTTTAAAAGAGGATAGACAATCGAGTTATACACTTCAACACCCTCACTCACGTGCAACCGAGAGAAAGGCGCAAAAGTGGAAATAAATGGGTGAAGGTATAAATAAAGCATCTATCAGGATTCGAACTCGAGACCTCTGACTTTGATACCATGTTAGAGTGAATGCACTAACCATTTCAACCCAAAGCTTAACCTGATGATAGAAGGTAGTGAATCCACTTATACACTGAAAATATGTCGATTAGACCTGCTATGTTGTATGGTGTAGAATGTTGGCCTATAAAAAGATGACGTGTTCAACATATAAATGTTATGGAAACACATATGTTGCATTGGATTTGTGCCATACAAAGAAGGAATCGAGTCCGGAACGATGATATTCATGATAGGTTAGGGATAGCACCAATTAAAAAAAGCTTGTCTAATACCGGTTGAGATAGACCTTTAGAGACATCAATGTATTGTAGGATCCTAAGTTGCTACAACAATGTAAAGAGAGGTAGAAAAAGAACAAATTTGACATAGAAAGGGATAGACAAAGGAGGACCTACGTTGACAAAAATAAAAGGAGAGTTGAAAGAATATAATATGCCCAAAGATTTAGCCTTGAATAAGAGTATCTATGTGTCTAAGGAGGTGTATGATTCCTTTATTCACCCTACTATACTTTAGGGACTAAACTTTAGTCCCTAAAATTTCTATTTGGGAGGCATAATTTAGTCATACCATTTGGCGGTTTAGAGATTAAATATGACTAAACTTTAGTCACTAAAATTTAGGAAGTGGAAACCAAACACCCCCTAAACCTTGACTATTAGGTTTCAACTTTATCATACCCTAGAACTAAAACGTCTTGTTGTTGTATTGAGAAAGCTCTGAATGTGCCCTGAACAATTAAATCCATTCATTTTACCGCAAAATCCTGATGCTTCTTGCTTTCAATCTGTAGATTATCGGTTCAAATGGCTACAAATTGGGTTTCTTTGACACCATCAAAGGCTATTTGGTTAGCTTCTGGGATTTTCTGATTGATTTAATCAGTGGCAAATCCTGCAGGTGCTCCAATTCCTTCCTGTTTGCTCACTATCTTTGACAAATTCTTGCTGCCTCCGAACAGTTTTCATGAACAGGAAATGTTTTATTGCATTTTCTGATTCCTACCATATTATCTGGGAGCAGGCTGAACAAATGTCGGAGCTTTTTTGACTTCAGCTGCCATGCGCAGTACAGATGCATAACCTGGCTCGTCATGTTGGTGCTGCTACTTTTTATGTTACCCGCAGGTACGTACGCTTTTCAACATTTCAATATCGAATGGTGTGACGAGAGTGACGTTGCCCATGCTCATCATTCAGCAAACATTTTTTTTTGGTCAATGTGGCTTGCAGGCGCAATTGTCCTGTATCTTCTTCATCAGAAAGGCTTCTTCGACCCAGTATACGACTGGTGGGATGACCTGCTGGGGGCGGACTACCGCGCGCACCGGAGGCACAAGAAAGGCCGCCGCCGCCACCACCATCACCACCATCACCACCGGCACCACCACCACCACGGGCACTCGCACGGCCATGACCACCACCCCCACAGTCACCACCACGCGCACCAGAGGAGAAAGATCGAGCCCAGCCACCACCACGTCCTACACAGGCAGCAGCCCGGGACAGCGGCAGAAGGCCACCGGCACAAGCACGACCCGGCGCTCGGCGTGCAGCACAGGGAGGCCGGGCACTTGGGGCACAAGCGTCGGCATGGCAAAGCGGTGGTCGCGGAGGACGCCCTGGACCTGGAGTTCAGGGAACGAAGGCCATACGAGGTCAGGCATGCCGGGCACCTGCACCGCGACCACCACCACCACCACTCCTGGGAAGTGTAGGAATAGTTCTGACCGTCTGAACTTAAGACATCTAGCGTAAGATGAAGTTGGTGTACCGTGGGCACGGGACATGCCCTTTTGCATGCATGCAATGAGTTAGTGGGTGTTTAATTTCTAGTAAACTAATTTGTATCGCTTCATTTTATTTTATTTTAGTCTTTAATTTGCTAAATATTGCAACTAAAATTTCATATGCACCAAATTAGAAAATAAAATAAAATGAAATAAAATGAAATAAAATGAAGTGACTAAAAATTAGTCCCTAGAAACCAAATATCCCTTAGTCCAACAAGGTATATGGAGTGTGATTATATATAGAAAGGCCAAATGTTTTTTATAATTTGTTTGAGCCTTTAAAAATTATAGTTTAAAAATAAATTGAATAAAGCTTTATTTTAATCTGATCTGATCCTTCAATTTTGTAGTCTAAAATTTCTATCTATTAAACTTAGGAGGCTACGAGGGGTAAAAAAGTGCACATCTAGATTCTAATGAAATGCAGAATATAAGAGAAAGCAAGCTCCCGCATTGTTTCAAGATAAAAAAAAAGCTCACGCTTTCCACTTCCTACGATGCCCTCGCAAACCCGAAACTCTATCTTTCCCAACTCACAAGTAGTCTCTCTCAAGGCTCTCGTAGAATTTGGTAGAGCTTTGCGGCCTTCAGCTTTGACTAAATGGCACATATAGAGAAAATGAGTCTTAGCCGATTTCATTAATAAATACATTTAAATTAGTGCTGTTGACTAGTGTTAAAGATTTGGTCGGAGGTAACATGATGATCAACAAGATCAACACCTCAAAATAAAATATTATAAAACTCATTAAAAGATGTATGAAGATCGTGCAAGAGTTCAAGACACAAAACGAAAGAAGGTCGAACGAAAAACGCGAAGAAAAAAAGAAATCAGGTTGCTTAGACGCACCTAATGAGTCTGAGTCTGGTGGTGCATTAAATAAAGCACCAAACAGGAGCGGTGCTAAACTGGAAAAGGGGCTGAAGAATTAGAGTACATCAAACATCATCAAACAAAACATCAAACCTTGCAATAGATATGGCACTTAGGTTTGCAACGTGTTTACAGAAGTTTGCAACACATCGGACATATCTGGCAATGCACCAGACATAGCGCTATGTAGAATTTCTGCTTTGCTTGTAACGACTACAACTGGCTATTTAAGAAGTGTGGGAGCTAAGAAACAAAAATAGAGTTGAACCTCCATTTATATAGCTCTACACACTCAAGTGCTCAGAGAAACACTCAGTAATTATGCAAATGCTTTATCAAGTACTTAGGCCCATTTGGTTTGGAGTGACTAAAGTTTAGTGGCTAAACTTTAGTCACTTTTAGTCTCTAAAGACTCCGCCTCGCCCGACCCTAGGGCTCGGACTCGGGCTCGGCCCCGGAAGACGACGAACTCCGCCTCGCCCGACCTAGGGCTCGGACTCGGGCTCGGCCCGGGAAGACGACGAACTCCGCCTCGCCCGACCCTAGGGCTCAGACTCAGGCTCGGCCCTGGAAGACGACGAACTCCGCCTCGTCCGACCTAGGGCTCGGACTCGGGCTCGGCCCCGGAAGACGACGAACTCCGCCTCGCCCGACCCGGGGCTCGGACACGACCTCGACCTCGGAAGACCGACTCGACCCCGACCTCGGAGGAGCCTCCGCCTCGCCCGACCCAGGGCTCGGACCGACCACGTCACAGGGGGGCCATCATTACCCTATCCCTAGCTAGCTCAGGCTACAGGTAACGGGACCGGCGTCCCGTCTGACTCGCCCCGGAAAACAGATAATGATGGCGCCCCGCGTGCTCCATGACGACGGCGACTCTCAAACCCTTACGGAAGCAAGGAGACGTCAGCAAGGACTCGACAGCCCCGACAGCTGTCCTTCCGCAAGGCTCCAACGCTCCTCCGACGGCCACGACATCACATGAACAGGGTGCCAAAACCTCTCTGGCTGCCACGACGGCATGTACTTAGGGCACTAGCTCCTCTCTGCTAGACACGATAGCGCACTGCTACACCCCCATTGTACACCTGGACCCTCTCCTTACGCTTATAAAAGGAAGGTCCAGGGCTCTCTTACGAGAAGGTTGGCCGCGCGGGAGGACGGGCGACGCGTAGAGTCCCTCGCTCTCCCCCCACGCGGACACTTGTAAGCCCCTACTGCAAGCGCACCCGACCTGGGCGCGGGACAAACACGGAGGCCGCGGGCTTTCTCCTCTCTTCGACCCCCCCTCATGCTCCGTCTCGCGCCGACCCATCTGGGCTGGGACACGCGGCGACAATTTACTCGTCGGTCCAGGGACCCCCCGGGGTCGAAACACCGACAGTTGGCGCGCCAGGTAGGGGCCTATTGCGTGTTGATGAACAGCTCCCCGTCAAGCTCCGGATGGGTAGTCTCCAGCAACCTTTCCAACCCGGGACAGTGCTCCATTTCGGGAGTCTTGAGTTCATGTCCCTCGACGGTAGCTACGACATGATACTCCTTCCTCCGCCGCGCGACGGCAACAATGGCGACCGACAACCCGTCCGCCGGCGGCGGAATCGACGACGTCTTCCCCACGAGGCGGAAGAACGGCGTCCGAATTTATCTCGTCACCTCCCCCGCCGGAGGAGGAGGAGGCGGGGCAACTATGGCCAAGCAGGAGGCGGCACTTCATCGGCTGTCGAGCGAGTCGACGGCGCCCCGACGGGGGACACGTCGGGCGTTGACCTCGCGTCTGAGACGAAGACGAGCGTTGTTTCCCCGCAACACGCCAAATCCAAGCGGACGAACGACGCCAGCACGCTCGCGAAGGACTTGCTGGGCGTCACCCTCGTACCTGAGACGATGGTGCAGTCCGCCCCTGACGTGACAACGTCACCACCTGTCGACCAAGAGGTATCGACCGACTCCCGTCTCATGCCTTTTGGATTCGGCCTCGACCCACCAAGCGACCCCGCTTTGGTGGAAGCCTTCATAGAGGCATGTACCAGCCCTCTGGGGTATCATATGTGGTCACCCTGGGACCGGCTGACGACCGTCTCGACCTACGGACCCTTGGGTTCCGAGGAAGATGACGAGCCCGACTTTGGTTGGGATTTCTCCGGGCTCAGTAACCCCAGCGCCATGCGGGACTTCATGACTGCATGCGACTACTGCCTTTCCGATTGTTCCGACGGTAGCCACAGCTTCGACGACGGAGACAGCGACCCAAGTTGTGAATGTTTCCACGTCGATCTAGGGGGTCCCGACGAAGGCAACCATCTTGGTATACCGGAAAACGGTGATCCCCCTAGGCCTACGCCTCGCGTTGACATCCTTCGGGAGCTAGCTGTGGTCCCAGTCCCTGCGGGGGGTCAGGACGCACAACTCGAGCAAATCCGCGAGATGCAGGCCAGGCTCGACGAGGGGGCAGGAACACTTGAGCCGCTCCACCGGAACATCGGGCAGGAATGGGTAGACCAAGCTCCGACCGGAGAAGCGCGTCATCTACCCTAGAGCATCCAGCTCCGCATCGCCGACGACGTCAGGGCAAGGCCGCCACCGGCTTCCAGTGGGGTCGGCCAGAACCTGGCTGCGGCAGCGATACTTCTCTGCGCAATGCCGGAACCTGTAGGATTACGGGGATGCTACACTAGCGCAAAACAAAATTTTCAACCCCATAATACCAAGAACTACTGTGGTTATAGGTCATGGAATTACCACTAGACGCGCAGAGCATCGGAAGACGTCTCGATGTAGATGAACGCATCGAGCAGTGCCGTGCAGTCGCCGGTGTCCTTCACGTCCTCGCACGGTTCGTCCAAGTGCTCTAGATGCAGCACCTCCGAGGTATCCACACGTACAGGGAGGAAGCGCCGCGTACCGAACTGCTAGGTTCGCGACGGCGGCTTGGCGAGGGCGAGAGGCAAGCGGCGGCTGCTGGTTTGCAGGTGGCGAATTAGGTTATCTCTTAACCGCGCCCCCGCCCCTCATTATATAGGCGTTATGGTGGGCTTCTGACGCCGAGGCCCATCATTAACCCTAAAGCCCAGTCTAATTTCGGATCTAATCCGAATTAGGCTTCCTTCCCCTTAAGTGTGTGACCCTATAGGTTCACGTACAAATAGACATAGCCCGAGTACTCTTACTTGGTCCAATAATTGACAGCGGCCTCTAGCAAGACATGTCAACTCCTATGTGTACGTAAAGATCATATCAGACGAACCATTGCGACATTACGTACATGTTGTTCCCTTTGTCTCACGATATTTGGTCTGGCTCAAAGCTGACCTCTCTTTCTCGATACTGTGAATTGGAATCCTTTCAATGGTTAACTCTTAACCCTAGCACAGCCATGCATTTCTTGATCCAATCACTCGAGGGGCCCAGAGATATCTCTCTCACAAAGAGAGGGACAAATTCCATCTTGACTGACCATGCCTCATAGCATGCTTCCTGACAAACCCAAAACTACCTTTATAACTACCCAGTTACGGGATAGCGTTTGATAGTCCCTAAGTAAGTCAATTCACATCTTAAGAACATGCGACAATCTCAGGTCTAAGGATACAGTATTCATGTTGCAAGAAGAGAACTATATTACAATATCTCATATTGGGTCGGTCCAGCCTCATGTCATACATGCGCCCACATTATTAGTTTAACATCTCCATGTTCATGACTTGTGAAATGTAGTCATCAACTAATACATATGCTAGTCATCGACTAATACATATGCTAGTCATCGACTCTGACTAGGGACATCATTTAGAATAACCATATAAGTAAAGAATCTCACAAACAATTCACATAATTGCTAATCAATACAAGGTGCCTTCCATGGATATTCAATTAAGCAATATATATATCATGGATACAAAGAAATATGCTCATCTCTATGATTATCTCTAGGGCATATTTCTAACAGAACCATCAACCACCGAAGGGCGGCGGATCCGGGGAGAGCTCAAGAATCTCCTGGAGGATGCCGCGGTCCGACGGGCCAAGAGCTCTGCCTCCCGTAGGCAGGGATACCCCTCGGAGCACCGCGCCGCGACTTCCCGATTCGTGCGGGAAGCCTCGGTCCACACCGGGCGCACGCGCAACACAGCGCCTGCAGCCCCGGGACGCCTCGGCAACGAGCACCACCACCGCAACCATCGAGCCCGACTCGACGAGAGGGTGCACCGAGGCTACCACCCCAGGCGTGGGGGACGCTACGATAGCGGGGAGGATCAGAGCCCCTCGCCCGAACCGCCCGGCCCGCAGGCTTTCAGCCAAGCCATACGATGGGCGCCGTTCCCGACCCGGTTCCGAACCCCGACTACCATCACAAAGTACTCGGGGGAGACAAGGCCGGAACTGTGGCTCGCGGACTACCGGCTGGCCTGCCAACTGGGTGGAACGGACGATGACAACCTCGTCATCCGCAACCTCCCCCTGTTCCTCTCCGACTCCGCTCGGGCCTGGCTGGAGCATCTGCCTCCGGGGCAGATCTCCAACTGGGACGACCTGGTCCAAGCCTTCGCCGGTAATTTCCAAGGCACGTACGTGCGCCCTGGGAACTCCTGGGATCTCCGAAGCTGCCGCCAGCAGCCGGGAGAGTCTCTCCGGGACTACATCCGGTGATTCTCAAAGCAGCGCACCGAGCTGCCCAACGTCACCGACTCGGATGTCATCGGCGCGTTCCTCGCCGGCACCACCTGCCGCGACCTGGTGAGCAAGCTGGGTCGCAAGACCCCCACCAGGGCGAGCGAGCTGACGGACTGTAACACCCACTATGTAATTTGCTAGAAATAATACCAATAGAGAAACAATTTCTCTTTATGTGAGTTTGATCTCTATGCATCATCCCATGTGAACACCATCTTTAAAACAATTAAGAAAAATATATACTACTAAATTATACATCATGCTGGGATTTTGTTGTGAGTGCATTATTTGTGACAATATAAAAATAACATTAAAAATATATATGTTAAAGTCCAAAGTGGAATTTAAATCCTAAAGGAAAATTCAAGAATCTAGAGAAAAGAGAAGAAAGCACTATATGGTATAAATAAAATAAACATGTAAATAAATATATTTTCCTCCATACTGAGATTTGAATCTATACAATTAACCTAGGTATGAACCTTACAACAAAAATTCAAAAGGGATTTGAAATCTAAAATGAGAAAAGAAAAGAAAAATAAAAAAAGAAGAAGAAGGAGAGCTAACGCTGGGTTCAGATTGTGCATTTGGCCCACTAACTCCATCCCTCACGCGGCCCATCAGAGGGGATCGGCGCCGACAGTGGGGCCCCACTGGTCATCCACTAGCAACCGTGCACCAGGTGCATACTCGTTTTCCTCCTCGCTGACGGCTGGGGCCCTCGCGTCATCACCTAACTCTCGCGATCTCCGGTGCCTCGCCGGGTGGATCGGATCGGTGCGCGCTCCAACCCTGGTCGTTGCTCCCTACCGAAGTCCTCGCGCCCCTCGGTGTATAAAGCTAGAGCCCCGTTTCTTCTCCTTCCCTCACCCATCCTCCCTGCGCGGACCCGAGCAAAGAAGCACCTCACCATCGCCGCACACCATTAGCTGGGGTGGAGAAGGTCCGCCGTCGCCGCTTGATTCGCACGGACGCTGCGCGGTTGGTTCTGCACCTGGGCGGGGAACTTCGCCGCGCCTCCACGGTGTTGTTGGTTACCTTCGCAGAGGGAGATAACCACTTGGTGGCCAACGATTCTTCACCGTACTCGCTGCTCCGCCGCAGACCCGCCATCCTCCGTGGCCAGCGTCTCCTGCAACTCCCAATCCCTGGTAAGACCTCCGATCAGATTCAGTGTCGTCCCAGTGTCGTGTAGAGTCGTTCGGAGGAGGGCCTTAGGCTTTCGCGCGCTTGACTGGTGCCACGGTAATGTCGCCGCCGTCGGGGTTCCGTTCGCCGTCGGCGTTAACTCTGTTTTGGGCGCGGGATAGACCAGAGGCAGTGGTGACCGTCGATCGAATCAGGGACGACTCTGATTAGAAATCGCGTACCGGTTCGTTCTGATTGCACGGCGACCGTCCGATCGGGATCGGGTGGTGATTACTCGCACTAGGACTCGTTAAATCAGGGCCGTCGATGGGGGATCCAACGACTGGGATCGCATACCACCCTGCGGGCAGTCAATTCTAATCTGGACCGTCGGTTTGTAATCGGACGACTGTGAGAACCCCATACCCCTTCGGCCTTGGCGTTTTACTTAAGAGCCCTCGGGCTTCCATGGAATCAACCCGCCGTCCAGAGCAACAGTGCTCTGAGTCTCAGGATTAGTTGTAGAATAGCCCCTGGGTTTATCTGGATTTGAGGCCCAGTCCAGTGCCATGATAAACTGAATAAATAAATTGGAAAATAGGTTTTTAATATAAAAATAATTACTAGAACTTTATAAATTCATAGAAAATTCATACTAACTCCAAATTAATCCATTCCAGTTCCTAAAATTTTGTAATTTGATTCTCTATCACTTAGAGTCTCTGTTTTATCATGACAACAGTAAGAAAATTAATCCCACACTTAATCCTATTTTAAACACATAAAACCTTTGAAAATCCATAACTTAAATTCTATAACTCCAAAAATTATGATTCCTATTCCTAGAATTTTATTTTAATGTGTAGATTATTACTGTGTATTTTATTTATATGTTTGGTGTAATGTTAATTTCTCTATATGCACTGTGCTTGTTTGTATTGTGGCGAGTAGAAGAGCCCGTGACCGAGGATCCTGGTGAGCAGCAGGTTGAAGTAGCTGAGCAGGAGCTCATTGAAGGCAAGTTGTGCCCTTGACCACTTTTTACCCAATAATGTTCTTTAATATCACTTATCCATGCATAGGTTAATTTTGATGGGACCCAATAGGTCACCCTAGATTGTTTATCTCATTACCTTGTTTACCCCTGAATCACTTGGGTAGTTTGCTATTGCTTTACATGGTTTTGGGATAATCATTTATTACCTCTATGTTCCATTTCTTTTTGTTATTCTATTTATGTTCATGTTGAGATCATTAATGTTAATTGGAACATAAAGCTTAACTTGAGTAACACGTGCCACCACAAGGGTTTAATGGGACGCCCTTGGCTGATTAATTAGGAAAGCTAGTGGAAGACTACCTTACCCGAAAGGGGCAAGGGCAGTAGGGGAGTGGTCAGTGTAGGGAGGTCCTTGCTTGATTTTGCTGCGATGGCGGTCAGGCAAGAACCCTGCATTGGAACTTCCTATAAACTGTAGCGGGTTTTCGGAAGCTAGTGGAACTTTGTAAAGGCCTCGTAGTGTTGCCCTGCCGCGCTTCCTAGGTAGAGGTGTATGGGATTCGCGACCCCTTGGCAGATGGGTAACATGACTTATGGGTAAAGGGTACAACCTCTGCAGAGTGTAAAACTGGTATACTAGCCGAGCTCACGGTCATGAGCGGCTCAGGACTCTCTGATGTTTAAATTATGGAACTTAAATTCAATTTTGTCATTTGCATTGCATGGGTTTATTATTAATTTGTTCTATTACTTTATTTATGGTTTGGTATTTACTTACACTTAGTAACTGCTAATAAAATTTTGACCAACTACTTAAAAGCAATGCTCAGCTTTAACCCCTATCATTGATTAGCCTTACACATCACATGAACTCACACCTGTGTGAGTTTATGTCCGCTGGTTCCCCACAACTTGTTGAGCTATGATCATGTGTGAGCTCACCCTTGCTGTCTCACACCCCCCCACAGGAGAAGAGCAGGTGGTTCAGGAGGAGCCACAAGGCGAGGAGTATGATCTGATCTAGGTGGCGTTTCTCAGTTGATATTGGCGCCGACGATCCTTAGTTCGTTTTATCTTTATTATTTTATTTTGTAATAAGTCTTCCGCTATGTAATAAATACTCTGATGTTTTGTGACATTTATCTCTATACACTCTGTTATTATATATGTTGTCTTCTTGGCGCATGTATGAGATGCACCTGGCTTTGTTCCTTAAAGCCGGGTGTGACAGAAGTGGTATCAGAGGAAATGTTGACTGTAGGACGAAACCTAGATAGAAATGGACATTCCTTACCTACTTACCTTACTCTGACTCATTCTATACTTATCTCATCTTGATCTTGTCTCACCTTTTGCTATTCTACTCTGATTAATCTTATCTTTTCTACTCTAAGACAAGATGGATTTCACACCTTGGAATCCTACATTTATGAACTTTTTAAGAGATAGGAGACCTAAGATGAAATTAAAATTATTTTCTCTATTAAAAATGTTGGTTGATTGTTCTGATGATCAATGTCTGATTTGCTTCTTTGATTGATTGAAATAGTATAGACGGGCATCTTAGCATGTACCACCATAAGGTAATGTATTAGCTTTAGTGGATAACACACTAATCTACTTAGCTAATAAATCCCCCGCATTAACATTCCTCGTAATTACTCGCCTTGTCTACAATTCTTCCTTTCTTACCCTGTATATCTAACCCAGATTTACTACCCTATAGTGTTAGAAGAGAGCACTATAGACATGATCCTTGGTATGTCATGGTTAAGAAAGGCAAAGGCACTTTGTACATTGTGCTAAGGGAACCGTAGAACTCACCAGTTCCAGAGGACAAAGATTTGAAGTTGAAGTTGCAGAAACTACCACCATCAGACTAGCGGCATTCTTAGTAGATGAGAAGTTTGTTGGTGTCAACATCCGTGCGGTTAGAGATTTTTTCGGATGTCTTTCCAGAGGAGTTACCAGGGATGCCACCTGATAGAGAAGTTGAGTTTGTTATTGATCTCTTACCTGGAACCGCCCCTATTTCTAAACGGCCATATAGGATGTCCGTAGAGGAGTTGAAGGAACTCAAGAAGCAGTTAACTGAGTTACAAGAGGCTGGGTACATTCGTCCGAGTTCCTCACCTTGGGGAGCACCGGTCTTGTTTGTACAGAAGAAGGATGGATCGCAGCGGATGTGTGTGGATTATAGATCACTTAATGATGTTACTGTGAAGAACAAGTACCCATTGCCCCGTATTGAGGATTTGTTTGATCAAATGAGAGGTGCTAGAGTATTCTCGAAGATTGATCTCCGATCCGGTTACCATCAGATGAGGATCAGACCATCGGATATTCCTAAGACGGCTTTCTCGACTCGATATGGATTATATGAGTTTACTGTTATGTCGTTTGGATTAACCAATGCACCAGCTTATTTTATGAACTTGATGAATAAGGTGTTTATGGAGTATTTGGACAGATTCGTCGTGGTGTTCATCGACGATATTCTTATCTATTCTAAGAGTGATAGTGATCACGAGGAACATCTGAGATTGGTGCTACAGAAGCTACGAGATAACCAGCTATATGCCAAATTCAGCAAGTGCGAGTTTTGGATTGGCGAGGTGCCATTCCTTGGTCATATTATTTCTAATGGAGGAATTTCAGTGGATCCTGCTAAAGTTAAGGAGATAATGGAATGGAGAGTACCCACTATAGTTACAGAGATTCAGAGTTTCTTGGGATTAGCAGGATATTATCGGAGATTTATTGAAGGATTTTCTAAGATTGCTAAACCTATGACTTCGCTTTTGGAGAAAGGAAGAGAATTTAAGTGGGACGAGAAGTGTCAAGACAGCTTTGATCAATTAAAGAAAAGATTGATGTCGCCACCAGTATTGGTTATGCCAGACCTGCAGAAAGGATTTGATATTTATTGTGATGCATGTGGTCAAGGCTTAGGATGTGTGCTCATGCAGGAAGGACATGTGATTGCCTATGCTTCTCGTCAGTTACGCAAACATGAATTGAACTACCCCACTCATGACTTGGAATTGGCAGCCGTTGTGCATGCGCTTAAGATTTGGAGACATTATATCATGGGGACCAAGTGCCAAGTATATACGGATCATAAGAGTTTGAAGTATATATTCACTCAGAAGGATCTCAACCTTAGGCAACGCCGTTGGTTGGAGCTTATTAAGGATTATGATTTGGAGATTCACTATCACCCAGGCAAGGCAAATTTGGTTGCAGATGCCTTGAGTCGCAAGGAGCATGATCATTCAGCTATTGTTGCCCAGCTACCCGATGAGATTGTTGAGGATTTCAGGAGACTTAACCTGGGGATTGTTGCTCATACTGAAGGAGTTACTATTGATGTGGAACCTACTTTGGAGCAAGAGATCCGCAAAGGACAAATTGGTGATGCTAAAATAAAAGAGATCAAGGATCTGATTACTGAAGGTCGAGTTCCGGAATTTACGGAAGACGAGCAAGGCACTGTATGGTTCAAGGACAGGATGTGTGTTCCTGATATTGAAAGCCTTCGAGAAACTATTTTAAAGGAGGCCCATGATTCGGATTATTCTATTCATCCTGGTAGTACTAAGATGTATCAGGATTTGAAACGGAAGTATTGGTGGTATGGATTGAAAAGAGATGTAGCTGCACATGTGGCTATGTGCGATGTATGTCAAAGAGTTAAGGCTGAACACCAGAGGCCAGATGGACTACTACATCCACTGAAGATACCCGAGTGGAAGTGGGAAGAGATTGGTATGGATTTCATTACAGGATTGCCTCGCACCCAAAAAGGATATGATGCTATATGGGTGATTGTGGATAGATTGACTAAAGTGGCTCACTTTATTTCGGTGAAGACTACTTATAAAGGTTCTCAGCTAGCAGAGTTATATATGGCTCGGATTATGTGTTTACATGGAGTACCAAAGAAGATCGTGTCTGACCGAGGTTCACAGTTTACCTCAAGATTTTGGAGAAGCTTTCATGAGAATATGAGTACGAAGTTGAATTTTAGTACAGCTTATCACCCTCAGACTGATGGACAGACTGAAAGGACTAACCAAGTACTGGAAGATATGTTGAGAGCATGTGCCCTTCAGCATGGAGGAAGTTGGGATAAAAGTCTACCTTATGCTGAATTCTCATATAATAATAGTTATCAGGCCAGTCTGAAGATGTCGCCTTTTGAAGCTTTGTATGGGAGGAAGTGCAGGACTCCTCTATATTGGGATCAGACTGGAGAAAGACAGTTCTTTGGACCTGAACTTATTCAAGAGGCAGAAGAACAAGTTCGTATAATTCGAGAGAATTTGAGGGTGGCTCAAACCAGGCAAAAGAGCTATGCTGATAATAGAAGAAGACCACTGGAATTTGAGGAAGGAGATTATGTGTACCTCAAGGTGTCACCACTTCGTGGAATGAGGAGATTCAAAGTTAAGGGCAAATTGTCCCCTCGCTATATTGGACCATTCTTGATCTTTAGGCGAGTTGGGGAGATGGCATATCAACTTGAGTTACCCGCTAGTCTATCGGATGTGCATAATGTGTTCCACGTATCTCAACTAAAGAAGTGTCTCCGTGTCCCTGAGGAACAGTTACCCATGGAAGAGCTCAGTGTTCAAGGTGATTTGACTTACACGGAGTACCCGATCAAGATTTTGGATACTTTGACTCGAGTTACAAGAAATAGGGTGATAAAGATGTGCAAAGTGCAATGGAGTCACCACGGTGAAGATGAAGCAACTTGGGAAAGAGAAGAAGAGCTTCGCATAGATTTTCCCCACCTTTTCCCTAGATCTTCTTAAATCTCGAGGACGAGATTATTTTTAAGGGGGTTAGGATTTGTAACACCCACTATGTAATTTGCTAGAAATAATACCAATAGAGAAACAATTTCTCTTTATGTGAGTTTGATCTCTATGCATCATCCCATGTGAACACCATCTTTAAAACAATTAAGAAAAATATATACTACTAAATTATACATCATGCTGGGATTTTGTTGTGAGTGCATTATTTGTGACAATATAAAAATAACATTAAAAATATATATGTTAAAGTCCAAAGTGGAATTTAAATCCTAAAGGAAAATTCAAGAATCTAGAGAAAAGAGAAGAAAGCACTATATGGTATAAATAAAATAAACATGTAAATAAATATATTTTCCTCCATACTGAGATTTGAATCTATACAATTAACCTAGGTATGAACCTTACAACAAAAATTCAAAAGGGAATTTGAAATCTAAAATGAGAAAAGAAAAGAAAAATAAAAAAAGAAGAAGAAAGAGAGCTAACGCTGGGTTCAGATTGTGCATTTGGCCCACTAACTCCATCCCTCACGCGGCCCATCAGAGGGGATCGGCGCCGACAGTGGGGCCCCACTGGTCATCCACTAGCAACCGTGCACCAGGCGCATACTCGTTTTCCTCCTCGCTGACGGCTGGGGCCCTCGCGTCATCACCTAACTCTCGCGATCTCCGGTGCCTCGCCGGGTGGATCGGATCGGTGCGCGCTCCAGCCCTGGTCGTTGCTCCCTACCGAAGTCCTCGCGCCCCTCGGTGTATAAAGCTAGAGCCCCGTTTCTTCTCCTTCCCTCACCCATCCTCCCTGCGCGGACCCGAGCAAAGAAGCACCTCACCATCGCCGCACACCATTAGCTGGGGTGGAGAAGGTCCGCCGTCGCCGCTTGATTCGCACGGACGCTGCGCGGTTGGTTCTGCACCTGGGCGGGGAACTTCGCCGCGCCTCCACGGTGTTGTCGGTTACCTTCTGTCGGGGACCATAATTAGGGGTACCCTCAAGGCTCCTAATTCTCAGCTGGTAACCCCCATCAGCACAAAGCTGCAAAGGCCTGATGGGTGCGATTAAGTCAGGGATCAGTCCATTCGAGGGACTTGATCACGCCTCGCCCGAGCCTAGCCTCGGACAAGGGCAGCCGACCCCGGAGGATTTCCGTCTCGCCCGAGGCCCCCCTTCAGCGGCGAACATATTTCCGGCTCGCCCGAGGCCCTGCCTTCGCCAAGAAGCAACCCTGACCAAATCGCCGCACCGACCGACCAAATCACAGGAGCATTTAATGCAAAGGTGGTCTAACACCTTTATCCTGACGCGCGCGCCCCAGCCGGCAGAGCCGAAGTGACCGCCGTCACTTCGCCGCTCCACTGACCGGCCTGACAGAAGGACAGCGCCGCCTGCGCCACTCCGACTGCGGTGCCACTTGACAGAGTGAGACTGACAGGCAGTCAGGCCCTGCCGAAGGCACTATAGGAAGCTCTGCTTCGCCCGACCCCAGGGCTTGGACTCGGGCTAAGTCCCGGAAGACAGCGAACTCCGCTCCGCCCGACCCAGGGCTCGGACTCGGGCTAAGTCCCGGAAGACGGCGAACTTCGCTTGACCCAGGGCTCGGACTCGGGCTAAGTCCCGGAAGACGGCGAACTCCCCCCGACCCAGAGCTCGAACTCGGGCTAAGTCCCGGAAGACGGCGAACTCCGCCCGAACCAGGGCTCGGACTCGGGCTAAGTCCCAGAAGACGGCGAACTCTGCCCGACCCAGGGCTCGGACTCGGGCTAAGTCCTAGAAGACGACGATCTCCACTTCGCCCGACCCAGGGCTCGGACTTGGGCTCGGCCCTAGAAGACGACGAACTCCGCTTCGCCCGACCCCAGGGCTCGGACTCCGCCCCGGCACCAGCCGGCGATCTCCGCCTCGCCCGAACCTGGGGCTCGGACCCGACCTCGGCCACGGAAGACAGACTCGACCTCGGCTTCGGAGGAGCTTCCACATCGCCCAACCTAGGGCGCAGACCAGCCACGTCAACAGGAGGCGCCATCATCACCCTACCCCGAGCTGACTCGGGCCGCAGGGAACAAGACCGGCATCCCATCTGGCTCGCTCCGCCAGATAGGCAATGATGGCGCCTTGCATACTCTGTGACGACGGCGGCTCTCAGCCCCCTTACGGAAGCAAGAGGACGTCAGCAAGGATTCAACCGCTCCGACAGCTGTCCCTCCGCCACGCTCCATCGCTCCTCCGACGACCACGACATCACACCAACTGGGTGCCAAAATCTCTCCGGCTGCCACAACGGCATGTACTTAGGGCGCTAGCTCTCCTCCGCTAGACACGTAGCACTCTGCTACACCCCCCATTGTACACCTGGATCCTCTCCTTGCGCCTATAAAAGGGAGGACCAGGGCCCTCTTAGAGAGGGTTGGCCGCGCGGGGACGAGGACGAGACAGGCGCTCGCTGGAGGCCGCTCGCTCCCTCTCCCGCGTGGATGCTTGTAACCCCCTACTGCAATCGCACCCGACCTGGGCGCGAGACGAACACGAAGGCCGCGGGATTCCCACCTCTCTCACGCCGGTCTCCGGCCGCCTCGCTCTCCCCCCTTCGCGCTCGCCCTCGCGCTCGACCCATCTGGGCTGGGGCACGCGGCGACATTCACTCGTCGGCTCAGGGACCCCCCGGTCTCGGAACGCCGACAGTTGGTGCGCCAGGTAGGGGCCTGCTGCGTGTTGACGAACAGCTTCCCGTCAAGCTCCAGATGGGCAGTCTCCAGCAACCTCTTCAACCCGGGACGGTGCTCCGTTTCGGGAGTCTTGAGTTCATGTCCCTCGATGGCAGCTATGACGTGATACTCCTTCCACCACCGTGCGACAACGACAGTGGCGGCCGACAACCCGCCCGCCGTCGGCGGAATCGGCGACGTCTTCCCCGCATGGTGGAAGAACAACCTTCGAGCTCACCCCGTCCTCTCCCCCGCTGACGGAGGAGGAGGCGGGGCAACCAAGGCCAAGCAGGAGACAGCGCCTCGTCGGCTGTCGAGCGAGTCGACGGCCCCAGCGCCCCAACGGGGGGCGCACCGGGCGTCGACCTCGCGTTTGAGACGAAGGCGAGCGCCGTCTCCCCGCGACACGCCAATCCCGAGCAAGCGGACGACGCCAGCACGCTGGCGAAAAGCTTGCTGGACGTCACCCTCGTACCTGAGACGACGGCGCAGTCAGTCCCCGACGTGACCTCATCGCCGCCCGTCGACCAAAAGGTACCAACCGATTCCCATCCCACGTCTTTTGGATTCAGCCTCGACCCGCCTAGCGGCCTCGCTTTGGCGGGCGCTCTTGTAGAGGCGAATCCAAACCCTCTGGGGTTTCGTATGCGGTCACCTTGGGACCGGCTGACGGACGTCTCGACCTACGGGCCCTCTGGGTCCGAGGAAGACGGCGAACCCAGCATCTGTTGGGATTTCTCTGGACTTGGCAACCCCAGTGCCATGCGAGACTTCATGACCGCATGCGACTACTGCCTTTCCGACTGTTCCGACGGGAGCCGTAGCCTCGGCGACGAGGACTGTGGCCCAAGTCACGAATGCTTCCACGTCGATCTAGGGGGTCCCTCCGAAGGCAACCATCTCGGCATGCCGGAGGACGGTGACCTCCCTAGACCGGTGCCTCGCGTTGACATCCCACGGGAGCTAGCTATGGTCCCCGCTTAGGCGGGGGGCCATGACCCACAGCTCGAGCAAATCCACGGGGTGCAGGCCAGGCTCGACGAGGGAGCAGGAGCGCTTGAGCCGATCCGTCGGGACGTCGGGCAGGCATGGGCGGGCCAACCTCCGGCCGAGGAAATACGTCATCTACCCCAGGGCTTCCAGCACCGCATCACCGACGACGTCAGGGTCAGGCCACCACCCGCATCCAGTGGGGTCGGCCAGAACCTGGTGGCAGCAGCAATGCTTCTTCGCGCGATGCCGGAGCCATCAACCACCGAGGGGCGGCGAATCCAGGGAGAGCTCAAGAATCTCCTGGAAGGCGCCGCGGTCCAACGGGCCGAGAGCTCTGCCTCCCGAAGGCAGGGGTACCCCTCGGAACCTCATGCCGCGACTTCCCGATTCATGCGGGAAGCCTCGGTCTACACCGGGCGCACGCGCAACACCGCGCCTGCGGCCCCGGGTCGCCTCGACAACGAGCACCATCACCACGACCGTCGGGCCCACCTCGATGAGAGGGTGCGCCGAGGCTACCACCCCAGGCGTGGGGGACGCTACGACATCGGAGTCCCTCGCCCGAACCACCCGGTCCGCAAGCCTTCAGCCAAGCCATCCGACGGGCGCCGTTCCCGACCCGGTTCCGACCCCCGACTACTATCACAAAGTACTCGGGGGAGACGAGACCGGAACTGTGGCTCGTGGACTACCGTCTGGCCTGCCAACTGGGTGGAACGGACGATGACAACCTCATCATCCTCAACCTCCCCTTGTTCCTCTCCGACACCGCTCGCGCCTGGTTGGAGCACCTGCCTCTGGGGCAGATCTCCAATTGGGACGACCTAGTCCAAGCTTTCGCCGGCAATTTCTAGGGCACATACGTGCGCCCTTGGAATTCCTGGGACCTCCGAAGCTGCCGACAGCAGCCGGGAGTCTCTCCGAGACTACATCCGGCGATTCTCGAAGCAGCGCACCGAGCTGCCCAACATCACCGACTCGGATGTCATCGGCGCGTTCCTCGCTGGCACCACCTGCCGCGACCTGGTGAGCAAGCTGGGTCGCAAGACCCCCACCAGGGCGAGCGAGCTGATGGACATCGCCACCAAGTTCGCCTCCGGCCAGGAGGCGGTCGAGGCTATCTTCCGAAAGGACAAGCAGCCCCAGGGCCGCCCATCGGAAGATACTCCTGAGGCATCAACTCAGCGCGGCGCCAAGAAGAAGGGCAAGAAGAAGTCGCAAGCGAAACGCGACGCCGCCGACGCAGACCTTGTCGCCGCCGCCGAGTACAAGAACCCTCGGAAGCCCCCCGAAGGTGCCAACCTCTTCGACAAGATGCTCAAGGAACCGTGCCCCTATCACCAGGGGCCCGTCAGGCACACCCTTGAGGAGTGCGTCATGCTTCGGCGCCACTTCCACAGGACCGGGCCACCTGTAACACCCTAAATCTCATTTTTGAGAATATAGTAAAAATTTTCAAAGAACTTGAATTAGATTTTTTTTTTCCTTTTCTTTCTTTCTTCTTGGGAATTCCCATAACATTTGAATTCACATCTCCTTAGATAAAAGTTCTATAACAAAAATTCAATAAAAAGATTCTTATATGAACTAGCCTTTATTGAAGTTTATAAGTATTAATGTGAGAATATTTTTTTAAAGAGATCATACAATACAAACTATTTCTCTTAAAATAATTGCATGTGTGCTACATATTCAAAAGCAATTGTTTATGTAGAATAATAAATGAATGAATAAATATATATATATATAGAATGAATATTGCATCATGCTGTATTTTGATTGTGCATTTTGGTTTGAATATAAAAATTCAAACTCAGATTCAAAAGTGAGTAAAATTGGAAATAGAATAGGAAAAATAAAATAAAATAAAGAAAAGAAAAACACGCCCCATGGGCCGATTTCTCTGCTGCCGGCCCAACTGAATACCTCTCCCGCGCGGCCCATTGGCTCCCACTGCACCACCCTCACACCGATAGATGGGGCCCGCGCTGTCAGCCATGTGACACGCGCTTGGACGTTCCATCACGCCGACTGGTGGGTCCACAACCCATAGGTCCCAGGACCGTCTTCAACGCCGCGTGATGCTCCGAGCATAACAGAATCCACCGCCTGGGCGCTCGGTTGTTAGGATCTCGCTTAATCTCCGGACCGGCCAACTCGGCCATTAATCTCGCCCATAAAGCAGCGCGCTTCTCTTCTCCTATTCCGCTAATAACCGACAGGAGGAGCCATGAACTAGACGTCGTGGAGTTTATAGAGCCTCCTACTGTAAAGGGAGAGTCGACAGGGAGTCTTCGGTTTGCCATTCTCGTCCTTCGCGCTCGACGGCGGGGTGCTGGGCGAGAGGTGAAGGACCGCACCTCGACAACTCGCCAAAGTGATTCACGCTCCACCGTAAGTCCACCGGTCTTCCTCGTCCCCATCCGAATCTCCGGTGCGTTAACCTCCCATTGAGTCACATAACCGCGTACCCTGCGCCTAGCTGCTGCGGTAGTTGTACCTGTTCGTCGTGGCCTCGTGGGCCCTTGTCACCGGGGTGCCTCTCGCGTGGGGGGGTTGGTGCGGCGCGACTGTATACGGCGGGAGGAAGACGACGCCGCTTGAGTGACAGTGAGATCCGACCGTCGTTCCACTGCGCTCCTCGTCCGCCTTGGCTCCCATACCGGTGTCTCTTGCCACTGATGGACTCCCACTCCTCCCCCTCGGCGGCATCGCCGGCCGGCTTGCTCCTCATCGCGGGCACCCGTGCGATTCTTGGCGCTCCTCCTGGAAGGTCGACATCAGGGCTGTGCGGCGCACTGCTGGCCCCAGGCAAAGACGTATGGAGGATGAAGAAGATGTTCGGCCGTGGGATGGACAGTGTGCGGTCAGGATTAGAAGGTTGCGATACCCCTTCGCAAATGAAATCCGAGCCGCATGTTTTTGATCTGACGGCAGTCGTAGCTTACAGATTCATACGCATCGGGATCTAATCTAAACCGCGGGATGAAGATCCAACGGCTCTGATTAGATTATACCCCTTCGGCCGTAACTTTTGTTAAAGAGCCCCTCGGTTTCACAGAAATAAACCCGCCGTCCATTTTTACTATGCACTGAGTCTAGGATATCTTGCGCCGAGCCCCCTGGGTTTCTCTGGATTTGAGGCCCAGTCCAGAGATTGTTTAAATGGGATAAATGAAATAGAAAATAGATTTTTAATACAAAAATAATTGCTAGAACTTCAATAATTCATAGAAAATTCATACTAACTCCAAATTAATCCATTCCAGTTCCTAAAATTTTGTAATTTTATTCTCTAGCACTTAGTGTCTCTGTTTTGGCATAAAAACAGTAAGGAAATTTATTTATCACTTAATCCTATTTAAAGCACATAAAACCTTTGAAAATGCATAACTTAAAATCTATAACTCAGAAAATTATGATTCCAGTTCCTAAGTTTTTATTTTAATATGTAGAATATCTCTGTGCATTTTGTTTATATGTTTGGTGTAATGTTAATTTCTCTATATGCACTGTGCTTGTTTGTATTGTGGCGAGTAGAAGAGCCCGTTGCTGAGGATCCTGGTGAGCAGCAGGTTGAAGTAGCTGAGCAGGAGCTCATTGAAGGCAAGTTGTGCCCTTGACCACTTTTTACCCAATAATGTTCTTTAATATCACATACTCATGCATAGGTTAATTTTGATGGGACCCAATAGGTCACCCTAGATTGTTTATCTCATTACCTTGTTTACCCCTGAATCACTTGGGTAGTTTGCTATTGCTTTATATGGTTTTGGGATAATCATTTATTACCTCTATGTTCCAATTCTTGTTGTTATTCTGTTTATGTTCATGTTGATATCATTAATGTTAATTGGAACATAGAGCTTAACTTGAGAACCACGTGCCACCACAAGGGAGGAATGGGACCCCTTGGCTGACTAATTAGGAAAGCTAGTGGAAGACTACCTTACCCGAAAGGGGCAAGGGCAGTAGGGGAGAGGTCAGTGCGGGGAGGTCCCTGGTTGATTTTGCTGCGATGGCGGTCAGCCAGGAACCCTGTACTGGATCTTCCCATAAACTGTAGCGGGTTTTCGGAAGCTAGTGGAACTTTGTAAAGGCCTCGTAGTGGATCCCTAGCCATTCACCTTGGTAGTGTCTAAGGGCCTAGCTAACCCTGGCGACATGGGAAACACGACTTGTGGGTAAAGGGTACAACCTCTGCAGAGTGTAAAACTGGTATACTAGCCGAGCTCACGGTCACGAGCAGCTCAGGACTCTCTGATGTTTAAATTATGGAACTTAAATTCAATTTTGTCATTTGCATTGCATGGGTTTTTTGTTATTAACTTTGTTCTATTACTTTACTTATGGTTTGGTATCTACTTACACTTAGTAACTGCTAATAAAATTTTGACCAACTACTTAAAAGCAATGCTCAGCTTTAACCCCTGTCATTGATTAAGCCTTACACATCACATGAACTCACACCTTTATGAGTTTGTGTCCACTGGTTCCCCACAACTTGTTGAGCTATGATCATGTGTGAGCTCACCCTTGCTGTCTCACACCCCCCCCCACAGGAGAAGAACAGGTGGATTCAAGTGGAGTCAAGTATCGAGGAGTTTGGTCTGATCTAGGTGGCGTTTCTCAGTTGACATTGGCGCCGACGATCCTTAGTTCGTTTTATATTTATAATTTATTTTGTAAGTCTTCCGCTATGTAATAAATACTCTGATTATTGTGACATTTATCTCTATACACTCTGTTATTATATATGTTGTCTTCTTGGCGCATGTATGAGATGCACCCGGCTTTGTTCTTTAAAACCGGGTGTTACAGAAGTGGTATCAGAGGAAATGTTGACTGTAGGACGAAACCTAGATAGAAATGGACAAACCCTTACCTACTTATCTCATTCTGAATCATTCTACACTTACCTTACTCTGATTCTTTCTATACTTATCTTGATCCTGTCTCACCTTCTACTGTTCTACTCTGATCATTCTTACCTTTTCTAATCTAAGACAAGATGGATTTCACACCTTGGAATCCTATGACTATGATCTTCTTAAGAGATAGGTAACCTAAGACGAAATTAAAACTATTTTCTTTATTTAAAAATGTTGGTTGATTGTTCTGATGATAAATGCTTGATTTGCTTCTTTGATTGATTGAAACATTATAGTTGGGCATCTTAGCATGTACCACCATAAGGTAATGTATTAGCTTTAGTGGATAACACATTAATCTACTTAGCTAATAAATCCCCCGCAGCAACATTTCTCGTAACTACTCGCCTTGTCTACAATTCTTCCTTTCTTACCCTGTGTTTCTAACCCAGATGGGCTACCCCTATACTGTTAGAAGAGAGCAGTATAGACGTGATCCTTGGTATGTTATGGTTAAGAAAGGCAATGGCAGTTTATACACTATGCTAAGGGAACCGTAAAACTCAACAGTTCCAAAGGACAAAGATTTGAAGTAGAAGTTGCAGTAACTACCACCATCAGACTAGCGGCATTCTTAGTAGATGGGAAGTTTGTTGGTGTCAACATCCGTGTGGTTAGAGATTTTTCGGATGTCTTTCCAGAGGAGTTATCAAAGATGCCACCATATAGGGAAGTTGAGTTGGTCATTGCTCCCTTACCTGGGACTACTCCTATTTCTAAACGACCATACAAGATGTCCATAGAATAACTAAAAGAATTTAAGAAGCAATTAACAGAGTTACAAGAGACTGAGTACATTCGTTCGGATTCTTCACCTTGTGGAGCACCAGTTCTATTTGTATAGAAGAAAAATGGATCACAAGGGATGTGCATGAATTATAGGTCCCTTAATGATGTCGCTGTGAAGAACAAGTATCCATTACCCCGCATTGAAGATTTATTTGATCAGATGAGATGTGCAAGGGTATTTTCGAAGATTGAACTCCGACCGGGTTATCACCAAATGAAGATTAGGCCATCGGATATTCCCAAGACGATTTTATCGACCCGATATGGTTTATATGAGTTCACCATTATGTCATTTGGACCAACTAATGCACCAACCTATTTTATGGATCTGAAGAATAAGGTGCATGATCTGGACAGATTCGTCGTGGTTTTCATGGACGATATTTTTATTTATTCCAAGAGTGATAGTGATCATGAGGAACATATGTGATTGGTACTATAGAAGCTTTAAGATAATCAACTCTACGCCAAGTACGGTAAATGCGAGTTTTGGATTGGCGAGGTGCCCTTTTCTTGGACATATCATTTTTAATGGAGGAATATCAGTGGATCCTGCTAAAGTCAAGGAGATAGTGGCGTGGAGCATACCCACTATAGTTACTGAGGTCCAGAGTTTCTTGGGACTTGCAGGATATTATCGGAGATTTATTGAAGGATTTTCTAAGATTGCTAAGCCTATGACCTCGCTTTTGGAGAAAGGAGGAGAATTCAAGTGGGATGAGAAATGCCAAGACAGTTTTGATCAATTGAAGAAGAGATTGATGTTACCACCAGTGTTGGTTATGCCAGATCTATAGAAGGGATTTGACATTTATGGTGATGCATGTGGCCAAGGATCGGATGTGAGTTCGTGAGATTGATAGCCTTTGTGAAAATATTTTAAAGGAGGCCCATGACTTGGATTATTCTATTCATCCTGGTAGTACCAAGATATATCAGGATTTGAAGTAGAAGTTCTGGTGGTATGGATTGAAGAGAGATGTGGCTGCACATGTGGCTATGTGCGATGCATGTCAAGGAGTTAAGGCTGAACACCAAAGGCCGGCTGGACTACTGCACCCACTGATGAGACCTGAGTGGAAGTGGGAAGAAATTGGTTTGGATTTCATGACTGGATTGCCTCGCACCTCGAAAGGATGTGATTCTATATGGGTTGTTGTGGATAGACTGACCAAAGTGGCTCATTTCATTCTGGTCAAGACTACTTATAAAGTATCTCAATTGGCAGAGTTATATATGGAACGAATTGTGTGTTTACATGGAGTACCGAAGAAGATCGTTTCGGATAAAGGATCACAGTCTACCTCTAGATTTTGGAAAAGTTTTTCATGAGAATATGGATACAAAGTTGAATTTTAGTTTGACCTACCATCCTCAGACTGATGGACAGACTAAAAGGACTAATCAAGTATTGGAATACATGTTGAGAGCTTGTACCCTTCAGCATGGTAGTAGTTGGGATAAGAGTCTACCTGATGCTGAGTTCTCATATAATAATAGTTACCAGGCCAGTCTGAAGATGTCACCGTTCGAGACTCTATATGACAGGAAATGCAGGACTCCTTTATATTGGGATCAGACTAGAGGAAGATAGTTCTTTGGACCTAAACTTATTCAAGAGGCAGAAGAACAAGTCCGTATAATTCAGAAGAATTGAGGGTAGCTCAGACCTGGCAAAAGAGCTACGCAGGTAATAGAAGAATACCACTGGAATTTGAGGAAGGAGACTATGTGTACCTCAAGGTGTCACCACTTCATGGAACGAGGAGATTTAAAGTCAAGGGCAAATTGTCCCCACACTTTATTGGACCATTCGTAGTTTTAGGCAAGTTGGAAAGATGGCCTATTAGCTTGAGCTACCTGATAATCTATCTGATGTGCATAATGTGTTCCACGTATCTCAACTTAAGAAGTGTATTCGTGTCCCTGAGGAACAATTACCAATGGAAGAACTCTGTGTTCAGGGAGATTTGACTTATACGGAATATCCTACCAAGACGCTTGATACATCGACTTGAGTTACAAGAAATATGGTGATAAAGATGTGTAAAGTACAATGGAGCCATCATGGAGAAGATGGAGCTACTTGGGAGAGAGAAGAAGAGCTTCGCATAGATTTTCCTCACCTTTTCCCTAGTCCTTCCTAAATCTCGAGGACGAGATTCTTTTTAAGGGGGTAGGATTTGTAACACCCTAAATCTCATTTTTGAGAATATAGTAAAAATTTTCAAAGAACTTGAATTAGATTTTTTTTCCTTTTCTTTCTTTCTTCTTGGGAATTCCCATAACATTTGAATTCACATCTCCTTAGATAAAAGTTCTATAACAAAAATTCAATAAAAAGATTCTTATATGAACTAGCCTTTATTGAAGTTTATAAGTATTAATGTGAGAATATTTTTTTAAAGAGATCATACAATACAAACTATTTCTCTTAAAATAATTGCATGTGTGCTACATATTCAAAAGCAATTGTTTATGTAGAATAATAAATGAATGAATAAATATATATATATAGAATGAATATTGCATCATGCTGTATTTTGATTGTGCATTTTGGTTTGAATATAAAAATTCAAACTCAGATTCAAAAGTGAGTAAAATTGGAAATAGAATAGGAAAAATAAAATAAAATAAAGAAAAGAAAAACACGCCCCATGGGCCGATTTCTCTGCTGCCGGCCCAACTGAATACCTCTCCCGCGCGGCCCATTGGCTCCCACTGCACCACCCTCACACCGATAGATGGGGCCCGCGCTGTCAGCCATGTGACACGCGCTTGGACGTTCCATCACGCCGACTGGTGGGTCCACAACCCATAGGTCCCAGGACCGTCTTCAACGCCTCGTGATGCTCCGAGCATAACAGAATCCACCGCCTGGGCGCTCGGTTGTTAGGATCTCGCTTAATCTCCGGACCGGCCAACTCGGCCATTAATCTCGCCCATAAAGCAGCGCGCTTCTCTTCTCCTATTCCGCTAATAACCGACGGGAGGAGCCATGAACTAGACGTCGTGGAGTTTATAGAGCCTCCTGCTGTAAAGGGAGAGTCGACAGGGAGTCTTTGGTTTGCCATTCTCGTCCTTCGCGCTCGACGGCGGGGTGCTGGGCGAGAGGTGAAGGACCGCACCTCGACAACTCGCCAAAGTGATTCACGCTCCACCGTAAGTCCACCGGTCTTCCTCGTCCCCATCCGAATCTCCGGTGCGTTAACCTCCCATTGAGTCACATAACCGCGTACCCTGCGCCTAGCTGCTGCGGTAGTTGTACCTGTTCGTCGTGGCCTCGTGGGCCCTTGTCACCGGGGTGCCTCTCGCGTGGGGGGGTTGGTGCGGCGCGACTGTATACGGCGGGAGGAAGACGACGCCGCTTGAGTGACAGTGAGATCCGACCGTCGTTCCACTGCGCTCCTCGTCCGCCTTGGCTCCCATACCGGTGTCTCTTGCCACTGATGGACTCCCACTCCTCCCCCTCGGCGGCATCGCCGGCCGGCTTGCTCCTCATCGCGGGCACCCGTGCGATTCTTGGCGCTCCTCCTGGAAGGTCGACATCAGGGCTGTGCGGCGCACTGCTGGCCCCAGGCAAAGACGTATGGAGGATGAAGAAGATGTTCGGCCGTGGGATGGACAGTGTGCGGTCAGGATTAGAAGGTTGCGATACCCCTTCGCAAATGAAATCCGAGCCGCATGTTTTTGATCTGACGGCAGTCGTAGCTTACAGATTCATACGCATCGGGATCTAATCTAAACCGCGGGATGAAGATCCAACGGCTCTGATTAGATTATACCCCTTCGGCCGTAACTTTTGTTAAAGAGCCCCTCGGTTTCACAGAAATAAACCCGCCGTCCATTTTTACTATGCACTGAGTCTAGGATATCTTGCGCCGAGCCCCCTGGGTTTCTCTGGATTTGAGGCCCAGTCCAGAGATTGTTTAAATGGGATAAATGAAATAGAAAATAGATTTTTAATACAAAAATAATTGCTAGAACTTCAATAATTCATAGAAAATTCATACTAACTCCAAATTAATCCATTCCAGTTCCTAAAATTTTGTAATTTTATTCTCTAGCACTTAGTGTCTCTGTTTTGGCATAAAAACAGTAAGGAAATTTATTTATCACTTAATCCTATTTAAAGCACATAAAACCTTTGAAAATGCATAACTTAAAATCTATAACTCAGAAAATTATGATTCCAGTTCCTAAGTTTTTATTTTAATATGTAGAATATCTATGTGCATTTTGTTTATATGTTTGGTGTAATGTTAATTTCTCTATATGCACTGTGCTTGTTTGTATTGTGGCGAGTAGAAGAGCCCGTTGCTGAGGATCCTGGTGAGCAGCAGGTTGAAGTAGCTGAGCAGGAGCTCATTGAAGGCAAGTTGTGCCCTTGACCACTTTTTACCTAATAATGTTCTTTAATATCACATACTCATGCATAGGTTAATTTTGATGGGACCCAATAGGTCACCCTAGATTGTTTATCTCATTACCTTGTTTACCCCTGAATCACTTGGGTAGTTTGCTATTGCTTTATATGGTTTTGGGATAATCATTTATTACCTCTATGTTCCAATTCTTGTTGTTATTCTGTTTATGTTCATGTTGATATCATTAATGTTAATTGGAACATAGAGCTTAACTTGAGAACCACGTGCCACCACAAGGGAGGAATGGGACCCCTTGGCTGACTAATTAGGAAAGCTAGTGGAAGACTACCTTACCCGAAAGGGGCAAGGGCAGTAGGGGAGAGGTCAGTGCGGGGAGGTCCCTGGTTGATTTTGCTGCGATGGCGGTCAGCCAGGAACCCTGTACTGGATGTTCCCATAAACTGTAGCGGGTTTTCGGAAGCTAGTGGAACTTTGTAAAGGCCTCGTAGTGGATCCCTAGCCATTCACCTTGGTAGTGTCTAAGGGCCTAGCTAACCCTGGCGACATGGGAAACACGACTTGTGGGTAAAGGGTACAACCTCTGCAGAGTGTAAAACTGGTATACTAGCCGAGCTCACGGTCACGAGCAGCTCAGGACTCTCTGATGTTTAAATTATGGAACTTAAATTCAATTTTGTCATTTGCATTGCATGGGTTTTTTGTTATTAACTTTGTTCTATTACTTTACTTATGGTTTGGTATCTACTTACACTTAGTAACTGCTAATAAAATTTTGACCAACTACTTAAAAGCAATGCTCAGCTTTAACCCCTGTCATTGATTAAGCCTTACACATCACATGAACTCACACCTTTGTGAGTTTGTGTCCACTGGTTCCCCACAACTTGTTGAGCTATGATCATGTGTGAGCTCACCCTTGCTGTCTCACACCCCCCCCCCACAGGAGAAGAACAGGTGGATTCAAGTGGAGTCAAGTATCGAGGAGTTTGGTCTGATCTAGGTGGCGTTTCTCAGTTGACATTGGCGCCGACGATCCTTAGTTCATTTTATATTTATAATTTATTTTGTAAGTCTTCCGCTATGTAATAAATACTCTGATTATTGTGACATTTATCTCTATACACTCTGTTATTATATATGTTGTCTTCTTGGCGCATGTATGAGATGCACCCGGCTTTGTTCTTTAAAACCGGGTGTTACACCACCCGCGGAGGGTGGCAAGGCCCGCGACGACGACAAAAAGGAAGATCACCAGGCAAGAGAGTTCCCCGAGGTCCGCGACTGCTTCATGATCTATGGTGGGCAAGCGGCGAGCGCCTTGGCTCGGCACCGCAAGCAAGAGCGCCGGGAGGTCTGCTCGGTGAAGGTGGCGGCGCCAGTCTATCTAGACTGGTCCGACAAGCCCATCACCTTCGACCAAGACGATTACCCCGACCATGTGCCGAGCCCGGGGAAATACCCGCTCGTCGTCGACCCCGTCATCGGCGACGTCAGGCTCACCAAGGTCCTCATGGACGGAGGCAGCAGCCTCAACATCATCTACGCCGACACCCTCGGGCTCCTGCGTGTCGATCTGTCCTCCATCCGGGCAGGCGCTACGCCCTTCCATGGGATCATTCCCGGGAAGCGCGTCCAGCCCCTCGGACGGCTCGACCTTCCCGTCTGCTTCGGAACACCCTCCAACTTCCGAAGGGAGACCCTGACGTTCGAGGTGGTTGGGTTCCGAGGAACCTACCACGCGGTACTGGGGAGGCCATGCTACGCGAAGTTCATGGCCGTCCCCAACTACACCTACCTGAAGCTCAAGATGCAGGGCCCCAACGGGGTCATCACCGTCGGCCCCACGTACAAACACGCGTTCGAATGCGACGTGGAGTGCGTGGAGTACGCCGAGGCCCTCGCCGAGTCCGAGGCCCTCATCGCCGACCTGGAGAGCCTCTCTAAGGAGGTGCCAGACGTGAAGCGTCATGCCGGCAACTTTGAACCAGCGGAGACGGTTAAGTCCGTCCCCCTCGACCCCAGCGGCGACGCCACCAAGCAGATCCGGATCGGCTCCGGGCTCGATCCCAAATAGGAAGCAGTGCTCGTCGACTTTCTCCGCGCGAACGTCGACGTCTTCGCGTGGAGTCCCTCGGACATGCCCGGCATACCGAGGGATGTCGCCGGGCACTCGCTGGACACCCGAGCCGGAGCCCGACCCGTCAAGCAGCCACTGCGCCGATTCGACGAGGAGAAGCGCAGAGCCATAGGCGAGGAGATCCACAAGCTAATGGCGGCAGGGGTTCATCAAAGAGGCGAAAAGCGTCAAGCTCAATCCCGAAAAGTGGGTCTTCGGGGAGCCCCAGGGCATGTTCTTAGGGTTCATCGTCTCCAAGCGGGGCATCGAAGCCAACCCGGAGAAGATCGCAACCATCGCGCAGCACCCCGAGCCCTTGTTGGGGGCACCCGGGGGCTACACGCACCCCTAGGAAGGGCCGCTTGTCATCGCCAAATTTCTGAAGCCCGGAACGTACAAGCTGGCCAACAGTCAAGGCGAGGTCTACGACAACGCTTGGAACATCCAACAGCTACGTCGCTTCTACCCTTAAGATGTTTTCAAGTTGTTCGTATACCTCGCTCCCACGCAAGTCTTAGTCGTGAAGGAAGGGTCAGCCTCGCCTCGGCAGAGCCCGACCCTCCCTCGGGGGCTAGAAAGGAGGGAACCCCTCTGCGTCAAGATTGGGGAACCTCTTTGCGTCCAAAATTTTCAATCAAAAAGGCTTTTGCGTTCCCCCGGCTATGTCGGAAGCAAGGCCCCAAGGAGCGAACGCGGGTGCATGTAAGTGGCAAGGCCGACTGAGCTGAGGGACTCCTATGCCTCCGGGTTAGGGACACCTCACTCGTCACCCGCCACGAAAAGTGACCCCTACTTGGGGAAGCCACCCTGTTACTAACAGGCAAAGCCGGACACGCAAAATAAAAAGGAAAGGAGTACAACTTCATGCAACGGTAACAAAGTGTTCAGGCCTTAGCGGCCGCAGAAAGACACACGTGCATCCAACAGAAATTGTTCCAACAGAGTTAGGCGTCGCCTTGGGAAGGAGCCGTGCCTTCGGCTTCGTCCCCACCATCAGCAAAGTCCATCCCGGCTTCCGGCGACGGCGCAGGTGGGAGGATCTCTGCCTCAAAGGTGGTCGCCAGCACTGCACTCGGACCCGCGGCGGCCGCATCGAGCCTCTGGACTTCTGCCAGGGCGGCTTCATCTTCGTCGGGAAGGCAATACCCCTCGCTAACCCGCTCCAGGTCCACAACGTAGTGGGAAGCGAGCACGGCGAAGGCCCGTCTGACGCCATGGTGTAACGCCTCGCGGAGCCTGCCGCGCACATGATCGCCCAAGACTTGAAGGCGACTTTGAGGGGAGCTTCCTGAGGGGACGTCGCCGGAGCCAAGGACCCGGTAAACGTCCGAGACGGCCTCAGACATGGCCGCGTGGTCGGTCTCCCTCTGCTCGGCCGCCCCGGCAAGCGCCTTGGCGGACTCATCAAGGGTGGACTCGAGCTCTGCGAACAGCCAAAGGAAAGATCTCAAACACAAGCAGACGAAACAAGCAGGAACGAAAGCCGAAGATGGTCAAGGCGTACCTCCGGCTCGGGCACGCTGCTCCGAGGCTGCGACCTGGGCTACGGCTAGGTCGGCTGCAAGGGTTTCGGCCCGGCTTTCGGCCTCGGTAGCCCGGCCCCGAGATTGGTCCCGCTCCTTGACGACCCGGTCGAACTCCGACTGCTGTCGTTGCGCTTCTGCGCGCACCGCGGCCGCCTCCGCGCGCGCCGCTGCCGCCTCGGCTCTCAGATCGGTACAGAGCAACCGAAGGTCCGCCACCTCGGCACCCTGCTGAGAGAGGCGCGCGGTAGCCCCGGTGAGCGAGGTCCTCAGGGATCGTAGTGAGCCCCAGACGTCGACCTCGCGGCGGATGAACGACGACTTGGCGGCGCTCCGATCCGTCAGATCCTGAGGGAAGGAAGCGGGGCGTCACAAAAGACGCCTTGGTCACAAAAGAAAGAAGGTATGCCTGAAACCATTACCTGGAGGATTTTGGGGACATCCCTGCAGAAAACCTCCAGCGACGACCGGAGCGACCCCACCGTTGCTTCGGCACACTCGTGGAGCTCGTCCCAGGACTGGTCCTCCCGTTCATCGTCGAGAACGAAGACGGGCTCCGAGGCCTCACGGGTCCGGAACCGGAGCAACTGGCGCCGGCCCTCGGAGCTCCACCGCACAGCGACGAGGCTGCTGCCCGGCGGGATGGATCGCGTCTCCACGCCCCCCTCTTCCGAGGCACCGAGCGCCGACGCCTCAGCCGTCTCAACGTCGGCAGCGACCGGTCGCTCCCCGACTGGGACGGTGGCGACTTCAGTAGCGACAGGTGTCGGCATCACCGACACGTCTGGTGGGCACGGGGCCACGTCCGCATCAGCCATCTCCCCTATCACAATGGCCGCCTCAGCAGAAGAGCCAGCCTCGGGAACCCGCTCCACGGCAACTGGTGCCGCCTAAGCCCCCTGCTGTGGAGCACCTTGCGAGGAGGTCAGCTGAACAGCAAGGCTCGGAGCGGCGCTGGCCGCGCAAGCCGGCGCCGTCTTAAGGGCCTTCCGGGGTGCCAGGTCAGTCAGGCCATGGCTTCGCTTGCTGAGGGAAAAAGAAAAATCACGGCCGGGACATATGAATGAAACGCCAGGACGAAGACATTCCAAGATACTTACCCGCTCCGGGCCATGATCAACCGTGCCTGGGGGGAGGTCTCTTGGATCTCGACCCCCGGAACCGCCGCCGAGGTCCGCTTCGCCGGCAGCTTCGGCACCACCCTTGCTTTGGGCGCCCTGGATGCCCGGGGGCGGACTGCCCAGGCACTGCCACGTCGACCTGAGGGTCGCTCCCCTGCGCTGCCGGCGCGGGCGGCGGCTCTCGGGGAGCAGATGCCTCGGCCTGGCTCCTCGGGGTCGCCTCAGCTCCTCCAGCCGAGGGGTCAAGTACCCTCTTGGATTGCCCCCGCCCCTCGGGCCGGGACCCCGGCGACCCGACTCCGGGGACTGACGGCATCAGCCCGCTCGGGGGCTGGCTTGATGGCCCCTGGCCTAACCCCAAGCCGGGGCTGAGGCCAAGGCGGGCAGCCATGTCGTCTTCCTCGTCATCATCTTCATCATCGTCATCGTCGTCGGGCGTTTCCGGCGACGGCTCCCTCGGGAGCCCCTCCCTCTCCTGCCGGCAACGAAGCTTCTCCAAGGTGTCTCGAGCCCGCCTCCGCTCGCGGGCCCGGGCCTTCTCCGCGTCCTTCTTTTTCTTCCTCTCCTCCGCGGCAACCCGCCGCGCTGCTCGGTCCATCGCATCCTGCGGGACCCGTGGCAGGGAAGGCTTGTGCCACCCCACCTCCTGAAGAAGGGGGAAAAATCCCAATCGTAAGAACCAGGAGCAACCCGATGCAAGAGAAAGGAAAAAGCGGCCACTCACCAGAGTCACGCACCCTTGGTCTGGGCGCATCAAAAGCTGGGAGAAGGCGCTAGGGTCCGGTTTCCCCAACACGACGGACACCCGGCCGTGGAGGACGTCGAAGGGAAGGGGATCAGAGGACATCCGCGAGCCCTCCAAGTCAGCCTCCGGTGTCATCTCCCAAAGCGACAGCCGTCGCTCCGCCAAGGGAAGCACCCTCCGACGGTGGATGGCGGCAACCACTCCCGCAGCGGTGAGTCCCCCCTTCCGCAACGCCTCCAAGGCCTTGAGAAGGGGTTCGAGGTTCTTTTGTCTTTCGTGCGGGGTCCCGTGGTGCCAAGCATCAGCGGCGGTGGTGACTACTCGCTGAGAGAACGGCGGGAGCAACTCGCCGTCATTCCGGAGGTAGAACCACCGGCGCTGCCACCCCTTGTTCGAGGACGCGAGGATGGCGGGAATATACAGCGACGCCCGCAACTGCCTCAGCAGGAGGGTGCAGCCGCCGGCCCGCACCGCTGCGCGGACCTTCCTCTCCCCCGTCGGCGAGGCAAAAAGCTCCGCGAAAAAGAGATGGGTCCACAAATCCCAATGGGGGGCAATCCCCAAGTACCCCTCGCACACCGCTACGAAGATGGCGGCCTGCGAGATGGAGTTGGGGCTGAGGTTGTGCAACTCCACCCCGTAGTGGTGCAGGATCGCCCGCATGAAGCGGCTCGCCGGCACACCAAATCCCCGCTCGTGGAAGGAGACGAAGCTCACGATGTACCCCGGCGGTGGGGATGGAGCGACTCCGCCCACGGGGGGAATCCATTCTGGTCGCTGCTCATCAGTGAGAGGGCGAAGTAAACCCTCGCCAACAAGATCCTCCAGATCACTCGCCGTCACCGTGGAAAAAGGCCATGGGTTGCGCAGCGAGATGATGGTCACCCGGTCAGCCATCACCGAGCGGAAGGGGTGGCGGCGCAAGGGACAGGGAGGGCGGTTTCCTCTTCTCTGGCTAAGTCTCTCGGGTTGCGAAAACCCAAAAGGGAGGCAGGAAGCGGAGCAAAGAACCACCACCAGACCCTCTCCCGAGTATATAAAGACCAAGGCGATACCGGTTCAAACGTTCCGCCCGGACCGGACGCGGGATTCGAAAACGCAAAGCGAAACAGCCGTTCCCCGAACGGCTCGCGCACGCGCAACAGCCGCCCCGCGAACCACTCGCCCCGTCGCATTAACTCCGCGGCGGGACAGGCGACGCCTCTGGCAGGAGAAGCGGGCGATGCTTCGCCTTCGCCATAATGACCGCGTCAAAAAAGGTACGCCGCGTCGTTCGATTTCGTATCCTTTTCCTTTTTTCCTCTTTCTCTCTCTTGCAACAGGGACCGGGAAAGGGGGATACCCCGAAAAGGATCCTTCCCTGAGAAGGAACCAGGCTCCGAGCCCCCCTACTGATCAGAGGTTTGAAGGCTGGCCCCCCGGAAGGGTTCGACAGCCGCCTCAGATCGCGTGGGCCCTACACCCACTACTGGTCAGAGGTTCGAAGGCCGGCCCCTCGAAAGGGTTCCACGGCCACCTCAGGCTACTCGGGCTCCGCGCCCATTACTGATCAGGGGTTCGAAGGCTGGCCCCCGAAGGGTTCACAGCCGCCTCAGACGCCGAGCGAGGGATGACCATGGGTACGTTCGATACATAACCAAGGCTCGGGCTGCGCTCTCGAGGTACCCTAGGACATTTCCGAGACCAGCGGGAACGATCTTGTAACGGAATCCCATCAGAGGGAGGCATCGAGCCCTCGGACCCCGTCGCCAGGGGATCGGGTCCGGCAGATCACCCGCAGGTACTTTTGGGCGTGCCTCTGGGCCCCTAGCCGACCCCTAACGAACGGGGCACGGACGTCCACTCGGATTACCCGCTTGCAGCTCATCGGAGATGTAGGAAACGGGTGACGCCTAAGAGGGGGGGGTGAATTAGGACTTCTAAAACTTTTACTAAACTAGGCCACAATTAAATCCCTAGAGCAAAACCTATGCAAGTAATCAAAACTAGAATGTGCAAACTAGGTTTTGTCTAAGTGTTGCTATCTCTACCGCAAAGGCTAAGTTTCAATCTACACTAAATAAGTATGACAATAAGATTGAAACTTAAATGCTTAATATAAATGCGGAATGTAAAGAGCTAAGTAGAGAAGCAAACTCTCGTGGATGACGCCGATATTTTTACCGAGGTATCCGGAACCACGCAAGGTCCCGACTAATCCTCGTTGGTGCCCCTACGCAATGGGAAGCCCACGCGAGGGCCAAGCACCACGGTCGAGTAACTCCGTAGAGAGCCGCGGGCCTTCTCCACGCGCAAGTGGTGCTCCGCTTCCGGCTCCTCTCGGACGTTCCCCGCCGTCTCCACTATCGAGCTTCCGGCCGAACTGCCGCGGGCCTCGTTCCCTCCGGTACACGGTGGCGGCCGTGACACAAACGGGGTTGTCACGGTCTCGCAAGACTCTCGCCCCACTCGGTACAATTTCAACGACTCACGCAAGAGCCGAGGGGTTGTGAGGTTTATCTAAACTCACTCAACAATCTAGGGTTCACCTAGAGCAAACGCTAAAGCGGTCTAACTAACCTAAGCACTTCGCAAAGCACCTATGCTAATCACCGAGTGTTTCTATTAAGCACTTGGGTGTTTGAGCTCTTGGAAATGTGCACTATATGCCTTGGTATGTTGCTTGGGCTCTCACACTTGAGAATGGCCGGTTGGGGTGGTATTTATAGCCTCCACACCCCAACTAGCCGTTGGACAGAAAGCAGCAGCTTTCTGTCGTCGGGTGCACCGGACAGTCCGGTGCACCACCGGACATCTACTGTGCAGTGTCCGGTGCATGCCACGTCAGCCGACCGTTGGCGCCTGTAGCAGTCGACCATTGGATCCGACCGTTGCCGTCTGCCCGTTGGCACACCGGACAGTCCGGTGCTACAGCCAGAGAGCGCCTGTCTGTGGCCTCTCTGCGCAGACTGTCCGGTGCCTCACCGGACAGTCCGGTGCACACCGGACACCAATGTCCGGTGTGCCACCAGGCGCTGGCTGACAGCCCTCATCTTGGATTTCTTCGCTGATTTCTTCGGGCTTCTTTGTTCTTGAGTATTGGACTCCTATGTATCTTTTTATGTCTTCCTTTGAGGTGTTGCATCCTCATTGCCTTGGTCCAATTCTCTTCGCATCCTGTGAACTACAAACACAAACACTAGAAAACTTATTAGTTCACGGATTGTGTTGTTCATCAAACACCAAAACTCAATTAGCCAAAAGGCCCGGGGTCCATTTTCCTTACAATCTCCCCCTTTTTGGTGATTGATGACAACACAACCAAAGCAAGCAAACAATACAAGTATTTGAGTGAAAATATGCAATCTACTTGCTAAGATGCATGATTGTCCCCACAATGTGATATTATGGACTTAAGCCTCCCCCTAACTCCATAATTCACTTACTTCCTATTTTTGGACCAAATAACCAAAACCACTTAAAAAGCCATTTGTAGATATAAAATTTTAAATTGGTGGTGTTTGGTGTTTGATATAGTTTTCATTGCTTTGGTCCCTAAACTTCTCCCCCTTTGGCATCAACCACCGAAAAGGAAGACATTAAAAGCATGTAGGAAGTAAATAAAAGCTTGCCCTCATCAAGAATTGTATCAAATGATATCACTAGAAGGATATTAAACTATGTGAATGATACCACTTGAAGGAGTCCTCAAAAGATTACTCCCCCTAAATGAGTGTTCTCTTTAGAAAGAAGTTTCTCCCCCTTTTTAGAGATGAAGAAATACTCCCCCTGACAGAGATCCTCTACTTAGGAAAAAGCATGTGAAAATTAGAGGAGCAAGACATGATTTGAAAAGACTAACTTCCCTTATGCATAGGTAACAGAATATGAGTTAACTACTTATGCATTTTTAGCAACATGGAAGCATATGATATGAAATATAGTCTAATCAAATATTGGAGAAGACATGTAAATGATACTGAATGTAGTCTCAAAAGATATCAATTGAAGATCAAAGGCGAGCTTGAGAGACATGAGAGTTCTTGGAGATTTTGCAGTGGAAGATTGTTGTCTTTCTCCGGGGACCTTATTTTCCTTACAATGAGACTATCACATGAAATAGACTTGAAAAGGTGTTAGTCTCAAAGTGTTAGATTATAGAGTAACCTCCCCCTAAAGGTGTGCATACAAGTTTTGAATACTTGTAGGAGACATGCACTTTGATTTGATATCAAGAGGGGCAAATTATCCATAATCCAAACTTTGGCACATATAAGTTAAATGATACACTTTGTAGAAATCAAAATTTTCAATTTATGCATCAATTACTATGGAGTGATATAAAAGCTATGTGTCGTGCTTTAACTAAACATTTTAATCCATGTAGATTTGCTTAAGTATACGAATTAAAAACAAGCAATCCTACCATATGATTTACCTAGTATGCATGATTTTAAACAAAAGTACATAACAAATGTAATACTAGGCAAGAAAGGTAAACTAGATAAAAGGTAAATAGATACGCATATCTAAAAACGAGAAATGCAAGAAAACTAGTTACCTTAGTCATGGGTGGGAAATTTAGGTCCAAAATTTTCACTAACCCACTTGGCAATAAACTTGATCCAATATGATGTATCCCATGATATACATCCCAACTTTGCCAAGTCTCCAAATTTCCCGCAGACCTTCGGTCCACTCACTTCCCTTTCGGGATCCAAACCTTCTTGGTGCTTTTCATGGTTGAAATTATCTCCTTTGGCACCCAGATGCGTTTGGCCCCCTTTCCTTTGTTGGCTTGCTTGTTGGCCTTGATTGCTATCACCTTTCCGTTCTTTTTCTTCTTGATCAAATATGGTGTAGCATCCTTTTTGTTCACCTTTTTGATGTAGGTGTTGGAGATTTTGCTTGATGGCTTTTGCTTGAGCTTTTGCCTTTGTTTATCCCCGGTCATCGCCTTGCATTGGAAAGACTTGTGGCCTTCCTTGTGGCATAGCCTACAAATCACAGTTTCTCCCTCTACAGGCTTGTTCACTCCCGCAGTGGTGTTATCCTGTGGAGGTCGGATTTGTTTGGCTTTGCCTTTCTTGTCATACAAAGCCTTGCCAAGGCGAGCCACTTCTTGCTTTAATTGTTCATTTTCCTTTGCAACCTCATCCGAACATGTTTCTACAACAATATTCTTAACAACGACTTGGTTGCAGGGGTTAGAATCGTCAATTAAATCAAAGCAGGAAGTAGAAGCATCTTTCATAATTATTTCAGGTATTTCAACTAAAGATGCTGCTGGGGTGCTACCAATGTTTTCTAGCTTAGTAGTTAGCTCATTATTGTGTATGCTAAGAATTTCCATTTTCTCTAGCAAATTTTCAATAGCTTCTTGGGAGCTAGCTAACTTAGCCTTAAGTTTTTCATTCTTTTTAATAAGGCTATCATCGGTAGCAGTGGATGGAGCACTAGATTCTAATAGCTCAATTTTAGTTGATAGCTCACTATTTAAGTTTGCAAAAGTTTCAAATTTTTCTAGCAAACCTTTGTAATCATTTTGAGAGCTAACCAACTTATTTTTCAAAGTTTTAAGTTGAGCTTTTTGCTTAGTGCAAACATCCTGGAAAAATTCTACGGCTTCCGCAAGCTCATCTAGAGAGGGCTTTCCCTCACCTTCATCATCACTACTACTTTCATCACTAGAGGATGGAATGCTTTTGTTACCTCTTGCCATAAGGCATTTGTGTGATGACCGTGATGATCGTGACGAGGACCGGTGGCTGCGCGTCCTTGGAGGTTCATCTTCACTTGAAGAATCATCCCAAGTTCTAACACTTGTTAGCGCCTTGCCTTTGCTCCTCTCCTTTTTGGGTTTGGTCATATTTGGACATTTGTCCCTGAAGTGGCCCTTCTCCCCACATGCGAAGCATCCTCTCTTCCTTTGCTTTTTCCTGTCAATGTTAAAGAGAAGATCTTCGACCTGCAGGGGCACACCCATTAGATTAATCTTGCGGATCATCCTCATTACCTTTCCGACGCGTCAGATTGTTTCTTCGTCCTCGGAGGATGATGTGCATGGTTGATTATCTTCGTCATCATCACTTTCTTCTTCTTCTTCCTCTTCTTCACTTGAGGAACTTGGAGTGGGAGCCTTCTTTTTGCCCTTCCTTTCATCACATGCAAAAGCATATGGTCTTGAGGAAGTTGGCTCCTCTCCCCGACTCATTTTTCGCGCTATCTCAAAAGCCGCGATTTTCCCAATCACGATGGTCGGGGTCATGTTTCTCAAGTCCTCCATGTTGTGAAGGATGGTGATGATGCTCCCATATCTTTGTTGTGGTAGCAGGGAGATAATCTTCCTCACAATGTCCGCATCACCTAGCTTATTAATGCCAATCGAATTGAGCTCATTGATAATTAGATTCAAACGAGAATACATGTCTCTAACAAGCTCATCATCTTTCATAGCAAAAGAATTATACTCATTTAAGACTAGGCAATGTTTTTGCTCACGGACATTGGATGTGCCGTCATGGAGCTCATGCAATTTTAGCCAAATCTCATTAGCAGTTTTCAGGGTAAATACTTGATTGAAAATATCCATGCTAAGAGATTCATACAAGCAATTTTTGGCTCTAGCATTTAAATGGATTTCTTTTTCCTCACTCGTGGTGGGTTTCTCGGGATTCTTGAGGGGTTTCATCCCATCACGAGTGACTCTCCAAACACCTAGATCAACGGCCTCTAGGTAACAAGCAATTCTAGCACTATAATATGGGAATTTGGTGCCGTCAAAGTGTGGTGGCCTATGGGTATCCATCCCTTCCTCTAAAAAGCGTCGGCTCTTTTAGCGGTGAAGCTAAAGCATTTCAAATGAGCCAAACCGGGCTCTGATACCACTTGTAGGAAACGGGTGACGCCTAAGAGGGGGGGTGAATTAGGACTTCTAAAACTTTTACTAAACTAGGCCACAATTAAATCCCTAGAGCAAAACCTATGCAAGTAATCAAAACTAGAATGTGCAAACTAGGTTTTGTCTAAGTGTTGCTATCTCTACCGCAAAGGCTAAGTTTCAATCTACACTAAATAAGTATGACAATAAGATTGAAACTTAAATGCTTAATATAAATGCGGAATGTAAAGAGCTAAGTAGAGAAGCAAACTCTCGTGGATGACGCCGGTATTTTTACCGAGGTATCCGGAACCACGCAAGGTCACGACTAATCCTCGTTGGTGCCCCTACGCAAAGGGAAGCCCACGCGAGGGCCAAGCACCACGGTCGAGTAACTCCGTAGAGAGCCGCGGGCCTTCTCCACGCGCAAGTGGTGCTCCGCTTCCGGCTCCTCTCGGACGCTCCCCGCCGTCTCCACTATCGAGCTTCCGGCCGAACCACCGCGGGCCTCGTTTCCTCCGGTACACGGTGGCGGCCGTGACACAAACGCGGTTGTCACGGTCTCGCAAGACTCTCGCCCCACTCGGTACAATTTCAACGACTCACGCAAGAGCCGAGGGGTTGTGAGGTTTATCTAAACTCACTCAACAATCTAGGGTTCACCTAGAGCAAGCGCTAAAGCGGTCTAACTAACCTAAGCACTTCGCAAAGCACCTATGCTAATCACCGAGTGTTTCTATTAAGCACTTGGGTGTTTGAGCTCTTGGAAATGTGCACTATATGCCTTGGTATGTTGCTTGGGCTCTCACACTTGAGAATGGCCGGTTGGGGTGGTATTTATAGCCTCCACACCCCCAACTAGCCGTTGGACAGAAAGCAGCAGCTTTCTGTCGTCGGGTGCACCGGACAGTCCGGTGCACCACCGGACATCTACTGTGCAGTGTCCGGTGCACGCCACGTCAGCCGACCGTTGGTGCCTGTAGCAGTCGACCGTTGGATCCGACCGTTGTCGTCTGCCCGTTGGCACACCGGACAGTCCGGTGCACACCGGACAGTCCGGTGCTACAGCTTGAGAGCGCCTGTCTGTGGCCTCTCTGCGCAGACTGTCCGATGCCTCACCGGACAGTCCGGTGCACACCGGACACCAATGTCCGGTGTGCCACCAGGCGCTGGCTGACAGCCCTCATCTTGGATTTCTTCGCTGATTTCTTCGGGCTTCTTTGTTCTTGAGTATTGGACTCCTATGTATCTTTTTATGTCTTCCTTTGAGGTGTTGCATCCTCATTGCCTTGGTCCAATTCTCTTCGCATCCTGTGAACTACAAACACAAACACTAGAAAACTTATTAGTTCACGGATTGTGTTGTTCATCAAACACCAAAACTCAATTAGCCAAAAGGCCCGGGGTCCATTTTCCTTACAAGAGACACCATGTTCGGTGCCCACCGAGGGCAACATGGCGCTTCCCCCCCTCCTCCTTGCGGAAAGGCAACGCAGGGGCGTATGTAAAAAAGCCGAGTCTGTCCCTGACCGCCCTCTCGCTCTATGCAGAGGCTCGGGGGCTGCTCTCGCAAACCCGGCTCCGGCCGAACCGTTGACAGCGTCAACATACCAGCCCGAGAACTTGGGACCCGGCCGTACACCTGGGCTACGGCCAGCTCGCATGAGGGAACGACCAGACCAGCCGAAGCATTACGCGAGGCATTAAGACCTCGAAGGAGTGAAACCACTCCTCCGAGGCCTCGGGGGCTACACCCGGTGGGTGCGCTCGCGCTCACCCACCGGAACAAAACGCAACCGAGAAAGGCTGGTCCCCTTGCAAAAAAGTGCGACGAAAGCCTCCAAGCGAGTGCAAACACTCCCTTCGAGGCTCGGGGGCTACTGTCGGGGACCATAATTAGGGGTACCCTCAAGGCTCCTAATTCTCAGCTGGTAACCCCCATCAGCACAAAGCTGCAAAGGCCTGATGGGTGCGATTAAGTCAGGGATCAGTCCATTCAAGGGACTCGATCACGCCTCGCCCGAGCCTAGCCTCGGACAAGGGCAGCCGACCCCAGAGGATTTCCGTCTCGCCCGAGGCCCCCCTTCAGCGGCGAACATATTTCCGGCTCATCCGAGGCCCTGCCTTCGCCAAGAAGCAACCCTGACCAAATCGCCGCACCGACCGACCAAATCGCAGGAGCATTTAATGCAAAGGTGGCCTGACACCTTTATCCTGATGCGTGCCCCCCAGCCGGCAGAGCCGAAGTGACCGCCGTCACTTCGCCGCTCCACTGACCGGCCTGATAGAAGGACAGCGCCGCCTGCGCCACTCTGACTGCGGTGCCACTTGACAGAGTGAGACTGACAGGCAGTCAGGCCCTGCCAAAGGCACCATAGGAAGATCCACTTCGCCCGACCCCAGGGCTCGGACTCGGGCTAAGTCCCGGAAGACGGCGAACTCCGCTCCGCCCGACCCAGGGCTCGGACTCGGGCTAAGTCCCGGAAGACGGTGAACTCCGCCTGACCCAGGGCTCGGACTCAGGATAAGTCCCAGAAGACGGCGAACTCCGCCCGACCCAGAGCTCGGACTCGGGCTAAGTCCCGGAAGACGACGAACTCCGCCCGACCCAGGGCTCGGACTCGGGCTAAGTCCCAGAAGACGGCGAACTCCGCCCGACCCAGGGCTCGGACTCGGGCTAAGTCCCAGAAGACGACGATCTCCACTTCGCCCGACCCAGGGCTCGGACTTGGGCTCGGCCCCAGAAGACAACGAACTCCGCTTCGCCCGACCCCAGGGCTCGGACTCCGCCCCGGCACCAGCCGGCGATCTCCGCCTCGCCCGAACCTGGGGCTCGGACCCGACCTCGGCCACAGAAGACAGACTCGACCTCGGCTTCGGAGGAGCTTCCACATCGCCCAACCTAGGGCGCAGACCAGCCACGTCAACAGGAGGCGCCATCATCACCCTACCCCGAGCTGACTCGGGCCACAGGGAACAAGACCGGCGTCCCATCTGGCTCGCTCCGCCAGATAGGCAATGATGGCGCCCTGCATACTCTGTGACGACGGCGGCTCTCAGCCCCCTTATGGAAGCAAGAGGACGTCAGCAAGGATTCAACCGCTCCGACAGCTGTCCCTCCGCCAGGCTCCATCGCTCCTCCGACGGCCACGACATCACACCAGCTGGGTGCCAAAATCTCTCCGGCTGCCACAACGGCATGTACTTAGGGCGCTAGCTCTCCTCCGCTAGACACGTAGCACTCTGCTACACCCCCATTGTACACCTGGATCCTCTCCTTGCGCCTATAAAAGGGAGGACCAGGGCCCTCTTAGAGAGGGTTGGCCGCGCGGGGACGAGGACGAGACAGGCGCTCGCTGGAGGCCGCTCGCTCCCTCTCCCGCGTGGACGCTTGTAACCCCCTACTGCAAGTGCACCCGACCTGGGCGCGAGACGAACACGAAGGCCGCGGGATTCCCACCTCTCTCACGCCGGTCTCCGGCCGCCTCGCTCTCCCCCTTCGCGCTCGCCCTCGCGCTCGACCCATCTGGGCTGGGGCACGCGGCGACATTCACTCGTCGGCTCAGGGACCCCCCGGTCTCGGAACGCCGACACCTTCGCAGAGGGAGATAACCACTTGGTGGCCGACGATTCTTCACCGTACTCGCTGCTCCGCCGCGGACCCGCCATCCTCCATGGCCAGCGTCTCCTGCAACTCCCAATCCCTGGTAAGACCTCCGATCGGATTCAGTGTCGTGTAGAGTCGTTCGGAGGAGGGCCTTAGGCTTTCGCGCGCTTGACTGGTGCCACGGTAATGTCACCGCCGTCGGGGTTCCGTTCGCCGCCGGCGTTAACTCTGTTTTGGGTGCGGGATAGACCAGAGGCAGTGGTGACCGTCGATCGAATCAGGGACGGCTCTGATTAGAAATCGCGTACCGGTTCGTTCTGATTGCACGGCGACCGTCCGATCGGGATCTGGTGGTGATTACTCGCACTAGGACTCGTTAAATCAGGGCCGCCGATGGGGGATCCAACGACTGGGATCGCATACCACCCTGCAGGCAGTCAATTCTAATCTGGACCGTCGGTTTGTAATCGGACGACTGTGAGAACCCCGTACCCCTTCGGCCTTGGCGTTTTACTTAAGAGCCCTCGGGCTTCTAGGGAATCAACCCGCTGTCCAGAGCAACAGTGCTCTGAGTCTCAGGATTAGTTGTAGAATAGCCCCTGGGTTTATCTGGATTTGAGGCCCAGTCCAGTGCCATGATAAACTGAATAAATAAATTGGAAAATAGGTTTTTAATATAAAAATAATTACTAGAACTTTATAAATTCATAGAAAATTCATACTAACTCCAAATTAATCCATTCCAGTTCCTAAAATTTTGTAATTTTATTCTCTATCACTTAGAGTCTCTGTTTTATCATGACAACAGTAAGAAAATTAATCCCACACTTAATCCTATTTTAAACACATAAAACCTTTGAAAATCCATAACTTAAATTCTATAACTCCAAAAATTATGATTCCTGTTCCTAGAATTTTATTTTAATGTGTAGATTATTACTGTGTATTTTATTTATATGTTTGGTGTAATGTTGATTTCTCTATATGCACTGTGCTTGTTTGTATTGTGGCGAGTAGAAGAGCCCGTGACCGAGGATCCTGGTGAGCAGCAGGTTGAAGTAGCTGAGCAGGAGCTCATTGAAGGCAAATTGTGCCCTTGACCACTTTTTACCCAATAATGTTCTTTAATATCACTTATCCATGCATAGGTTAATTTTGATGGGACCCAATAGGTCACCCTAGATTGTTTATCTCATTACCTTGTTTACCCCTGAATCACTTGGGTAGTTTGCTATTGCTTTACATGGTTTTGGGATAATCATTTATTACCTCTATGTTCCAATTCTTTTTGTTATTCTATTTATGTTCATGTTGAGATCATTAATGTTAATTGGAACATAGAGCTTAACTTGAGTAACACGTGCCACCACAAGGGTTTAATGGGACGCCCTTGGCTGATTAATTAGGAAAGCTAGTGGAAGACTACCTTACCCGAAAGGGGCAAGGGCAGTAGGGGAGTGGTCAGTGTAGGGAGGTCCTTGCTTGATTTTGCTGCGATGGCGGTCAGGCAAGAACCCTGCATTGGAACTTCCTATAAACTGTAGCGGGTTTTCGGAAGCTAGTGGAACTTTGTAAAGGCCTCGTAGTGTTGCCCTGCCGCGCTTCCTAAGTAGAGGTGTATGGGATTCGCGACCCCTTGGCAGATGGGTAACATGACTTGTGGGTAAAGGGTACAACCTCTGCAGAGTGTAAAACTGGCATACTAGCCGAGCTCACGGTCATGAGCGGCTCAGGACTCTCTGATGTTTAAATTATGGAACTTAAATTCAATTTTGTCATTTGCATTGCATGGGTTTATTATTAATTTGTTCTATTACTTTATTTATGGTTTGGTATTTACTTACACTTAGTAACTGCTAATAAAATTTTGACCAACTACTTAAAAGCAATGCTCAGCTTTAACCCCTATCATTGATTAGCCTTACACATCACATGAACTCACACCTGTGTGAGTTTATGTCCGCTGGTTCCCCACAACTTGTTGAGCTATGATCATGTGTGAGCTCACCCTTGCTGTCTCACACCCACCCCCCCCCCACAGAAGAAGAGCAGGTGGTTCAGGAGGAGCCACAAGGCGAGGAGTATGATCTGATCTAGGTGGCGTTTCTCAGTTGACATTGGCGCCGACGATCCTTAGTTCGTTTTATCTTTATTATTTTATTTTGTAATAAGTCTACCGCTATGTAATAAATACTCTGATGTTTTGTGACATTTATCTCTATACACTCTGTTATTATATATGTTGTCTTCTTGGCGCATGTATGAGATGCACCTGGCTTTGTTCCTTAAAGCCGGGTGTGACACGGACATCGCCACCAAGTTCACCTCTGGCCAGGAGGCGGTTGAGGCCATCTTCCGGAAGGACAAGCAGCCCCAGGGCCGCCAGCCGGAAGATGTTCCCGAGGCGTCCGCTCAGCGCGGCACCAAGAAGAAAGGCAAGAAGTCGCAAGCGAAACGCGACGCGGCCGACGTGGACCTTGTCGCCGCCATTGAGTACAAGAACCCTCGGAAACCTCCCGGAGGCGCCAATCCATTCGACAAGATGCTCAAGGAGCCGTGCCCCTATCATCAGGGACCTATCAAGCACACCCTTGAGGAATGCGCCATGCTTCGGCGTCACTTTCACAGGGCCGGGCCACCTACGGAGGGTGGCAGGGCCCCCCACAACGACAAGAAGGAGGATCACCAGGCAGAGGAGTTCCCCGAGGTCCGCGACTGCTTCATGATCTACGGTGGGCCAGTGGCGAACGCCTCGGCTCGGCACCGCAAGCAAGAGCGTCGGGAGGTCTACTTGGTAAAGGTGGCGGCGTCGGTCTACCTAGACTGGTCCGACAAGCCCATCACCTTCGACCAGGGCGATCACCCCGACCGTGTGTCGAGCTCGGGGAAATACCCGCTCGTTGTCGACCCCGTCATTGGCAACGTCAGGCTCACCAAGGTCCTCATGGACGGAGGCAGCAGCCTCAACATCATCTACGCCGAGACCCTCGAGATCCTGCAGATCGATCTGTCCTCGATCTGGGCCGTTGCGGCGCCTTTCCACGGGATCATCCCCGGGAAACGCGTCCAACCCCTCGGACGACTCGATCTGCCCGTCTGCTTCGGGACTCCCTCCAACTTCAGAAGTGAAACCCTCACGTTCGAGGTGGTCGGGTTCCGAGGAACCTACCACGCGGTACTAGGGAGGCCATGCTACGCCAAGTTCATGGCCGTCCCTAACTACACCTACCTCAAGCTCAAGATGTCGGGCCCCAACGGGGTCATCACCATCAGCCCCACGTATCGACACGCGTACGAATGTGACGTAGAGTGCGTGGAGTACGCCGAGGCCCTCGCCGAATCCGAGGCCCTCATCGCCGACCTGGAGAGCCTCTCCAAGGAGGCGCTGGACGTGAAGCGCCATGCCGGTAACTTTGAGCCAGCGGAGACGGTTAAGTCCGTCCCACTCGACCCCAGCAACAACGCCTCCAAGCAGATCCGGATCGGCTCCGAGCTCGACCCCAAATAGGAAGCAGTGCTCGTCGACTTTCTCCGCGCAAACGCCGAAGTTTTCGCGTGGAGTCCCTCGAACATGCCTGGCATACCGAGGGATGTCGCCGAGCACTCGCTGGATATCCGAGCTGGAGCCCGTCCCGTGAAGCAACCTCTGCGCCGATTCGACGAAGAAAAGCGCAGAGCCATAGGCGAGGAGATCCACAAGCTGATGGCCACAGGGTTCATCAAAGAGGTATTCCATCCCGAATGGCTTGCCAACCCCGTGCTTGTGAAAAAGAAAGGAGGGAAATGGCGAATGTGTGTAGACTACACTGGTCTAAACAAAGCATGCCCAAAAGTTCCCTATCCTCTGCCTCGCATCGATCAAATCGTGGATTCCACTGCGTGATGCGAAACCCTGTCTTTCCTCGATGCCTACTCAGGGTATCACCAAATCAGGATGAAAGAGTCCGACCAGCTCGTGACTTCTTTCATCACACCTTTTGGCATGTACTGCTATGTTACTATGCCATTCGGTTTGAGGAATGCGGGTGCGACGTACCAAAGGTGCATGAACCACGTGTTCGGCGAACACATTGGTCGAACGGTCGAGGCTTATGTCGATGACATCGTAGTCAAGACGAGGAAAGCCTCCGATCTCCTTTCCGACCTTGAAACGACATTCTGGTGTCTCAAGGCAAAGGGCGTAAAACTCAATCCCGAGAAGTGTGTCTTCGGAGTCCCCCGAGGCATGCTCTTGGGGTTCATCGTCTCCGAGCGGGGCATCGAGGCCAACCCGGAGAAAATCACAGCCATCACCAACATGGGGCCCATCAAGGACTTGAAAGGCGTACAGAGGGTCATGGGATGCCTTGCGGCTCTGAGCCGTTTCATCTCGCGCCTCGGTGAAAGAGGCCTACCTCTGTATCGCCTCTTAAGAAAGACCGAGCGCTTCACTTGGACCTCCGAGGCCGAGGAAGCCCTCGGGAACCTGAAGGCACTCCTTACAAATGCGCCCGTCTTGGTGCCCCCCGCCGCTGGAGAAGCCCTCTTGATCTACGTCGCCGCTACCACTCAGGTGGTCAGCGCCGCGATCATGGTTGAGAGACAAGAAGAAGGGCATGCATTGCCCGTCCAAAGGCCGGTTTACTTCATCAGTGAGGTACTATCCGAGACCAAGATCCGCTACCCGCAAATTCAGAAGCTGCTTTACGTGGTGATCCTGACGCGGCGGAAGTTGCGACACTACTTTGAGTCTCATCCGGTGACTGTGGTGTCATCCTTCCCCCTGGGGGAGATCATCTAGTGCCGAGAGGCCTCGTGTAGGATTGCAAAGTGGGCGGTGGAAATCATGGGCGAGACGATCTCGTTCGCTCCTCGGAAGGCCATCAAGTCCCAAGTCCTGGCAGACTTTGTGGCTGAATGGGCCGACACCCAGCTCCCGGCGGCTCCGATCCAGCCGGAACTCTGGACCATGTTTTTCGATGGGTCACTGATGAAAACAGGGGCAGGCACGGGCCTGCTCTTCATCTCGCCCCTCGGGAAACACCTACGCTACGTGATGCGCCTCCATTTCTCGGCGTCCAACAATGTGGCTGAGTACGAAGCTCTGGTCAACGGGTTGCGCATCGCCATTGAGCTAGGGGTCCGACGCCTCGACGCTCGCGGCGACTCGCAGCTCGTCATTGACCAAGTTATGAAGAACTCCCACTGTCGCGGCCCGAAGATGGAAGCCTACTGCGATGAGGTTCGGCGCCTGGAGGACAAGTTCTACGGGCTCGAGCTCAACCACATCGCCCGACGACACAACGAGACTGCGGATGAGTTGGCTAAGATAGCCTCGGGGCGGACAACGGTCCCCCCGGACCTAAATCAACCCTCAGTCAAGACCGATGACACGCCCGAGCCCGAGAAGGCCTCGGCCCAGCCCAAGGCATCCTCGGCACAGCCCGAGGCGCCCTCGGCTCGGCCCGAGGCACCCTCGGCCCCCGAGGGTGAGGCACTGCGCGTCGAGGAAGAGCGGAGTGGGGTCCAGCCTAATCGAAACTGGCAGACCCCGTACCTGCAATATCTCCACCAAGGAGAGCTACCCCTCGACCGAGCCGAGGCTCGGCGACTGGCGCGGCGCGCCAAGTCGTTCGTCTTACTGGGTGACGGAAAGGAGCTCTACCACCGCAGCCCATCTGGCATCCTCCAGCGGTGCATATCCATCACCGAAGGCCAGGAGCTCTTACAAGAAATGCACTCGGGGGCTTGCGGTCATCACGCAGCGCCCCGAGCCCTTGTTGGGAACGCCTTCCGACAAGGTTTCTACTGGCCGACCGCGGTGGCCGACGCCACTAGAATTATCCGCGCCTGCCAAGGGTGTCAATTCTACGCGAGGCAGACCCACCTGCCCGCTCAGGCTCTGCAGACAATACCCATCACCTGGCCGTTTGCTGTGTGGGGATGGACCTCGTCGGTCCCTTGCAGAAGGCACCCGGGGGCTACACGCACCTGCTGGTCGCCATCGACAAATTCTCCAAGTGGATCGAGGTCCGACCCCTAAACAGCATCAGGTCCGAACAGGCGGTGGCATTCCTCACCAACATCATCCATCGCTTTGGGGTCCCGAACTCCATCATCACCAACAACGGCACCTAGTTCACCGACCGAAAGTTCCTGGACTTCTGCGAGGATCACCATATCCGGGTGGACTGGGCTGCCGTGGCTCACCCCATGACGAATGGGCAGGTGGAACGTGCCAACGGCATGATTCTGCAAGGACTCAAGCCGAGGATCTACAACGACATCCACAAGTTCGGAAGGCGATGGATAAAGGAACTCCCCTCGGTGGTCTGGAGTCTGAGGACAACGCCGAGCCGAGCCACGGGCTTCACATTGTTCTTTCTAGTCTATGGGGCCGAGGCCATCTTGCCCACAGACTTAGAATACGGTTCCCCGAGGACGAGGGCGTACGACGACCGAAGAAATCAGACCGACCGAGAAGACTCACTGGACCAGCTCGAAGAGGCTCGGGACATGGCCTTACTACACTCGGCGCGGTACCAGCAGTCCCTGCGACGCTACCACGCCCGAGGGGTTCGGTCTCGAGACCTCCAAGCACGCGACCTGGTGCTTCGGCTGCGACAAGATGCCCGAGGGCGGCACAAGCTCACGCCTCCCTGGGAAGGGCCGTTTGTCATCGCCAAGGTTCTGAAGCCCGGAACATACAAGCTGGCCAACAGCCAAGGCGAGGTCTACAACAACGCTTGGAACATCCGACAGCTACGTCGTTTCTACCCTTAAGATGCTTTCAAGTCGTTCGTACACCTCGTTCACGTTCAAAGTCTAACCATCAAGGAAGGATCAGCCTTTCCTCAGCAAAGCCCGACCCTCCCTCGGGGGCTAGAAGGGGGGAACCCCCTCTGCGTCAAAATTTTCCTCGGAAAAAGTCTTTCTGCCAGAGCGCCTTTCGTGCTTTTTGACTACTTCGAAAGTGGGGTCCTGAAAACGACGGAGTACACGTAAGCAGCCAAGGCCGACCGAGCCGAGGGACTCCTACGCCTCCGGGATACGGATACCTCACTCATCACCTTCTGCGATAAGTAACTTGCGCTCGGATAAGCGATTCCGCTGACCGAACAAGTCCCAATGCCCAGAGACCCTTCTGCCGAAGCGATTTTTCGGGCCTTCTCGACTACATCGTTAACAGAATCCTACGGACGAGTAAGAGTACACGTAAGCGGCAAAGGCCGATCGAGCCGAGGGACTCCTACGCCTCCGGGATACGGATACCTCACTCATCACCTTCCGTGAAAAATAACTCTCGCTCGAACAAACAATTCTGTTACCGACAAATAAGTCTTGATACTCGAAACAAAGGGAAAAAGAAACGCAGCTTTACAACATAACGACAGCATGTTTGGGCCTCGGCGGCCGTAGAAAACATACGCACACTACAAGGTAAACCGATCCTGCAGGTTCGGACCTCGATGGAGGGGGAGCAGCAGCACCCTCGGCGTCAACACCACCTTCGCCGAAGTCCGACCGAGCCACGAATGGCGACACAGTCGGAGGATCTCCGCTCCGAAGGACGACGTCAGCACCACGCCCGGGCCATCGCCGCCAGGGTCTCCTCTAGGAGTCCGGCTCGAGCAGACGGCTCGGTTGGGCGCCCCGAAGCCTCAGCCAGCTGTCCCCCGAGGACATCAGCCCAGCCCATGGCCTCGGCAATTCGACTCCGGTGCCGGTCCCACCAGGGGACGGCCCGGTCAGGCTCCGGCCGACGAAGTCTTCTTTTAAAGCCAACTCTGCCTCTGTCCACGCTGATACCGCTGCCTCCGGCTCCGGCTCATCGAAGAGCGGCCGAGGGTTTCCTTTAACTAAGCAAGAGAAGCCTTGGGCGGCAAGGCCGACTGAGCCGAGGGACTCCTACGCCTCCGGGATACGGATACCTCACTCATCACCTTCGCACGAGGCAACTCACACTTGGTGAAGCGGTTCAGTTAGTGAAAGGGAATTAGGCTTACACCTAGTCCCTAAATAATTTTGGTGGTTGAATTGCCCAACACAAATATTGGACTAACTAGTTTGCTCTAGTGTATAAGTTATACAGGTGCAAAAGGTTCACACTTAGCCAAAAAAATGACCATGTGTTGGGTTCATCAAAAGGGGCAAAGGAGCAACCAAAGGACTCCTCTGGTCTGGCGCACCGGACTGTCCGGTGTGCCACCGGACAGTGTCCGGTGCACCAGAGGACTTCAGCTCAAACTCTTCACTCTCGGGAATTTCCAAAGGCCACTCCGCTAAAATTCACCGGACTGTCCGGTGTACACCGGACATGTCCGGTGCTCCAAGGAAGAGCGGCCTCAGGAACTCGCCAGTCTCGGGAATTCGCGAAGGCGGCTCCGCTATAATTCACCGGACATGTCCGGTGTACACCGGACTGTCCGGTGCAACCTCGGGGCAACGGCTACTTCGCGCCAACGGTCACCTGCAGGCGCATTTAATGCGCGCCAGTCGCGCGCAGATGTCAGGCACGCGGAAGCAGGTGCACCGGACATCAAACAGTACATGTCCGGTGTGCACCAGACATCCAGGCGGGCCCAGGTGTCAGAACTCCAACGGTCAAATTGCAACGGCTTTGGTGATGTGGCTGTCGCACCGGACATGTCCGGTGTGCACCGGACTGTCCGGTGCGCCATCGAACAGACAGCCTCACCAAACGGCTAGTTTGGTGGTTGGGGCTATAAATACCCCAACCACCCCACATTCAAGTCATCCAAGTTTTCCACTTCTCAACCACTTACAAGAGCTAGGCATTCAATTCTAGACACACCAAAGAAATCAAATCCTCTCCAATTCCACTCAAGCCTTTAGTGACTAGCGAGAGAGATTTACCATGTTCTTTTGAGCTCTTGCGCTTGGATCGCTTTCTTTCTTTCTCACTTGTTCTTGTGATCAAAACTCAATTGTAACCAAGGCAAGAGGCACCAATTGTGTGGTGGCCCTTGCGGGGAAGTTTTGTTCCCGTTTGATTGAGAAGAAGAAAAGCTCACTCGGTCCAAGGGACCGTTTGAGAGAGGGAAGGGTTGAAAGAGACCCGGCCTTTGTGGCCTCCTCAACGGGGAGTAGGTTTGCGAGAACCGAACCTCGGTAAAACAAATCCGCGTGTCACACTCTTTATTTGCTTGTGATTTGTTTTGCACCCTCTCTCGCGGACTCGTTTATATTTCTAACGCTAACCCGGCTTGTAGTTGTGTTTATATTTGTAAATTTCAGTTTCGCCCTATTCACCCCCCCTCTAGGCGACTTTCAATTGTTATCAGAGCCCGGTGCTTCATTAGAGCCTAACCGCTCGAAGTGATGTCGGGAGATCACACCAAGAGGGAGATGGAGACCGGCGACAAGCCCACTACAAGCCAAGGGAGCACTTCATCGGAAGAGTCCCGCACCAAGAGAAGGGAGAAGAAGAAGGACTCCTCCAAACGGAAGGAGAAAAGATCTTCCTCTTCTCACCACAAAGAGAAGAAGGAAAAATCTTCTTCTCACAAGTCGCATCGGAAAGACGACAAGCACAAGAGGATGAGGAAGGTGGTCTACTACGAGACCGACACTTCATCAACATCCACCTCCGACTCCGATGCACCGTCTGTAACTTCGAAGCGCCAAGAGCGCAAGAAGTTTAGTAAGATCCCCTTAAACTATCCCCGTACATCTAGACATACTCCATTACTTTCCGTTCCATTAGGCAAACCGCCAACTTTTGATGGCGAAGATTATGCTAGGTGGAGTGATTTAATGAAATTTCATCTAACCTCACTCCACAAAAGTATATGGAATGTTGTTGAGTTTGGAGCACAGGTACCATCAATAGGGGATGAGGATTATGATACGGACGAAGTGGCCCAAATCGAGCACTTCAACTCCCAAGCCACAACCATTCTCCTCGCCTCTCTAAGCAAGGAGGAATACAACAAAGTGCAAGGGTTGAAGAATGCAAAGGAGATTTGGGACCTACTCAAGACGGCGCACGAGGGTGATGAACTCACCAAGATCACCAAGCGGGAAACGATCGAGGGGGAGCTCGGTCGCTTTCGTCTTCGCCAAGGGGAGGAGCCACAAGATATGTACAATCGGCTCAAGACCTTGGTGAACCAAGTGCGCAACCTCGGGAGCAAAAAGTGGGATGACCACGAGGTGGTTAAGGTTATTTTAAGAGCTCTTATTTTCCTTAACCCCACTCAAGTTCAATTAATTCGTGGTAATCCTAGATATCCACTAATGACCCCCGAGGAAGTTATCGGGAATTTTGTGAGCTTTGAATGCATGATTAAGGGCTCAAAGAAGATCAATGAGCTTGACGAACCTTCCACATCCGAGGCGCAACCGGTGGCCTTCAAGGCAACGGAGGAGAAGAAGGAGGAGTCTACACCAAGTAGACAACCGATTGACGCCTCCAAGCTCGACAATGAGGAGATGGCCTTAATCATCAAAAGCTTTCGGCAAATCCTCAAGCAACGGAAGGGGAAGGATTACAAATCCCGTTCCAAGAAGGTTTGCTACAAGTGTGGTAAGCCCGGTCACTTTATAGCCAAATGTCCATTATCAAGTGACAATGACAGGGACAACGACAAGAAGGGCAAGAGGAGAGAAAAGAAGAAATATTACAAGAAGAAGGGCGGCGATGCCCATGTTTGCCGGGAATGGGACTCTGACGAGAGCTCCACCGAGTCCTCCTCCGACGAGGACGCCACCAACATCGCCGTCACCAAGGGACTCCTCTTCCCCAACGTCGGCCACAAGTGCCTCATGGCAAAGGACGGCAAAAGAAAGAAGGTTAAATCTAACTCCTCCACTAAATATGAATCTTCTAGTGATGATAATGCTAGTGATGAGGAGAATAATTTGCGTACCCTTTTTGCCAACCTAAACATGCAACAAAAGGAAAAACTAAATGAGCTAATTAGTGCCATCCATGAAAAGGATGATCTCTTGGACTCCCAAGAGGACTTCCTAATCAAGGAAAATAAGAAGCATGTTAAGGTTAAAAATGCTTACGCTCTTGAAGTTGAAAAATGTGAAAAATTGTCTAGTGAGCTAAGCATTTGCCATGAGACCATTAACAACCTTAGAAATGAGAATGCTAATTTATTGGCTAAGGTTGATTCACATGTTTGTAATGTTTCAATTTCCAATCCTAGAAATGATAATGATGATTTACTTGCTAGGATTGATGAATTAAATATCTCTCTTGCTAGCCTTAGGACTGAAAATGAAAAATTAATTGCTAAGGCTAAAGATTTTGATGCTTGCAATATTGCTATTTCTAACCTTAGAAATGAGAATGATATACTACATGCTAAGGTTGTAGAATTAAAATCTTGCAAACCCTCTACATCTACCGTTGAGCATGTTTCCATTTGTGCTAGATGTAGAGATATTGATATTAATGCTATTCATGATCTCATGACTTTAATTAAAGAACAAAATGATCATATAGCATTATTAGACGCTAAAATTGCCGAGCATAACTTAGAAAATGAGAAGTTTAAATTTGCTAGAAGTATGCTCTATAATGGGAGACGCCCTGGCATCAAGGATGGCATTGGCTTCCAAAGGGGAGACAATGTCAAACTTAATGCCCCTCCAAAGAATTTATCTAACTTTATTAAGGGCAAGGCTCCCATGCCTCAGGATAACGAGGGTTACATTTTGTACCCTGCCGGCTATCCTAAGAGCAAAATTAGGAGAACTCATTCTAGGAAGTCTCACTCTGGCCCTAACCATGCTTTTATGTATAAGGGTGAGACATCTAGCTCTAGGCAACCAACCCGTGCCAAGTTGCCTAGAAAGAAAACTCCTAATGCATCAAATGATCATGCTATTTCATTCAAAACTTTTGATGCATCATATGTTTTAACTAATAAATCCGGCAAGGTAGTTGCGAAGATTGTTGGGGGCAAACACAAGGGCTCCAAGACTTGTGTTTGGGTACCCAAAGTTCTTGTTTCTAATGCCAAAGGACCCAAAACCGTTTGGGTACCTAAAGTCAAGAACTAAAATTGTTTTGTAGGTTTATGCATCCGGGGGCTCAAGTTGGATACTCGACAGCGGGTGCACAAACCACATGACAGGGGAGAAAAAGATGTTCTCCTCATATGAGAAAAACCAAGATCCCCAACGAGCTATCACATTCGGGGATGGAAATCAAGGTTTGGTCAAAGGATTGGGTAAAATTGCTATATCACCTGACCATACTATTTCAAATGTTTTTCTTGTAGATTCTTTAGATTACAATTTGCTTTCCGTATCCCAATTATGTCAAATGGGCTACAACTGTCTATTTACTGAGATAGGTGTTACTGTCTTTAGAAGAAGTGATGATTCAATAGCATTTAAGGGAGTGTTAGAGGGTCAGCTATACTTGGTACATTTTGATAGAGCTGAACTCGACACTTGCTTGGTTGCTAAGACTAACTTGGGTTGGCTCTGGCACCGCCGACTAGCCCATGTTGGAATGAAGAATCTTCATAAGCTTCTAAAGGGGGAACACATTTTAGGACTAACCAATGTTCATTTTGAGAAAGACAGGATTTGTAGCGCATGCCAAGCCGGGAAGCAAGTTGGCACTCATCATCCACACAAGAACATCATGACTAGTGACAGGCCACTGGAGCTCCTACACATGGACCTATTCGGCCCGATCGCTTACATAAGCATCGGCGGGAGTAAGTACTGTCTAGTTATTGTGGATGATTATTCTCGCTTCACTTGGGTGTTCTTTTTGCAGGACAAATCTCATACCCAAGAGACCTTAAAGGGATTCATGAGACGGGCTCAAAATGAGTTCGGCTTAAGGATCAAGAAAATTAGAAGCGACAATGGGACGGAGTTCAAGAACTCTCAAATTGAAGGCTTCCTTGAGGAGGAGGGCATCAAGCATGAGTTCTCTTCTCCCTACACTCCACAACAAAATGGTGTAGTGGAGAGGAAGAATCGAACTCTATTGGACATGGCAAGAACCATGCTTGATGAGTACAAGACACCGGATCGGTTTTGGGCCGAGGCGGTCAACACCGCCTGCTACGCCATCAACCGGTTATATCTACACCGAATCCTCAAGAAGACATCCTATGAACTCCTAACCGGTAAAAAGCCAAATATTTCATATTTTAGAGTTTTTGGTAGCAAATGTTTTATACTTGTTAAAAGAGGTAGAAAATCTAAATTTGCTCCTAAAACTGTAGAAGGCTTTTTACTAGGATATGACTCAAACACAAGGGCATATAGAGTCTTTAACAAGTCCTCAGGACTTGTTGAAGTTTCTTGTGACGTTGTGTTTGATGAGACTAACGGCTCTCAAGTAGAGCAAGTTGATCTTGATGAGATAGGTGAAGAACAGGCTCCATGCATAGCGCTAAGGAACATGTCCATTGGGGATGTGTGTCCTAAGGAATCCGAAGAGCCTCCACATGCACAAGATCAACCATCCTCCTCCATGCAAGCATCTCCACCAACTCAAATTGAGGATGAGGCTCAAGATGTTGAACAAGAAGATCAAGAAGATGAGCCACCTCAAAATGACGGCAACGATCAAGGGGGAGATGCAAATGATGAAGACAAGGAGGATGAACAACCAAGGCCGCCACACCCAAGAGTCCACCAAGCAATACAACGAGATCACCCCGTCGACACCATCCTCGGCGACATTCATAAGGGGGTAACTACTCGATCTCGTGTTGCACATTTTTGTGAACATTACTCTTTTGTTTCCTCTATTGAGCCACACAGGGTAGAGGAAGCACTTCAAGATTCGGATTGGGTGATGGCGATGCAAGAGGAGCTCAACAATTTCACAATAAATGAGGTATGGCATTTAGTTCCACGTCCCAATCAAAATGTTGTAGGAACCAAGTGGGTCTTCCGCAACAAGCAAGACGAGCATGGTGTGGTGACAAGGAACAAAGCTCGACTCGTGGCCAAGGGGTATTCACAAGTCAAAGGTTTGGATTTTGGTGAAACCTATGCACCCGTAGCTAGGCTTGAATCAATTCGCATATTATTAGCCTATGCTACTTACCATGGCTTCAAGCTTTACCAAATGGACGTGAAGAGTGCCTTCCTCAATGGACAAATCAAGGAGGAGGTCTATGTTGAGCAACCTCCCGGCTTTGAAGACAGTGAGTACCCTAACCATGTTTATAGGCTCTCTAAGGCGCTTTATGGGCTCAAGCAAGCCCCAAGAGCATGGTATGAATGCCTTAGAGATTTCCTTATTGCAAATGGCTTCAAAGTCGGCAAGACCGATCCTACTTTATTCACTAAAACTCTTGACAATGATTTGTTCGTATGCCAAATTTATGTTGATGATATTATATTTGGGTCTACTAACGAATCTACATGTGAAGAATTTAGTAGGATCATGACACAAAAATTCGAGATGTCTATGACGGGGGAGTTGAAGTATTTCCTAGGATTTCAAGTCAAACAACTCCAAGAGGGCACATTCATTTGCCAAACAAAGTATACTCAAGACATTCTAAGCAAGTTTGGAATGAAGGATGCCAAGCCCATCAAGACTCCCATGGGAACAAATGGGCATCTCGACCTCGACACGGGAGGTAAGTCCGTGGATCAAAAGGTATACCGGTCGATGATTGGTTCATTGCTTTATTTATGTGCATCTCGACCGGACATTATGCTTTCCGTATGCATGTGTGCAAGATTCCAAGCCGACCCTAAGGAATCACACCTTACGGCCGTAAAACGAATCTTGAGATATTTGGCTTATACTCCTAAGTTTGGGCTTTGGTACCCTCGGGGATCCACTTTTGATTTGATTGGTTATTCGGATGCCGATTGGGCAGGGTGTAAGATTAATAGAAAGAGCACATCGGGGACTTGCCAGTTCTTGGGAAGATCCTTGGTGTCATGGGCTTCAAAGAAGCAAAATTCGGTCGCTCTTTCTACCGCCGAAGCCGAGTATATTGCCGCAGGCCATTGTTGCGCGCAATTGCTTTGGATGAGGCAAACCCTGTGGGACTACGGTTACAAATTAACCAAAGTTCCTCTTCTATGTGATAATGAGAGTGCAATCCGCATGGCGGATAATCCCGTTGAGCATAGCCGCACTAAACACATAGCCATTCGGTATCATTTTCTTCGGGATCACCAACAAAAGGGGGATATCGAGATTTCATACATTAACACTAAAGATCAATTAGCCGATATCTTTACCAAGCCACTTGATGAACAATCTTTTACCAGACTTAGGCATGAGCTTAATATTCTTGACTCTAGGAATTTCTTTTGCTAATTTGCACACATAGCACACAAGTATACCTTTGATCATATCTCTTTTATATATGCTATGACTAATGTGTTTTCAAGTGTATTTCAAACCAAGTCATAGGTATATTGAAAGGGATTTGGAGTCTTCGGCAAAGACAAAGGCTTCCACTCCACTCGACTACTCATCCTTCGCCGTCACTCCGAGCATCTCTCCAACTTTGGTATAATCTTCACTCATTCATTTTATGACCAAAGGGGGAGAAAGTACTTCATTTTATGACCAAAGGCCAGCGGGTGAAAGGGCGGGCCTCCATGCAGGCGGTGTGCAACCGCACCCAGGGGGACGCACCCTTTCGACTTCGACACATCCAGTATGGAGGCCCAGGCCCACACGTCATGTAACCGGCGCACCGGTTGCTACGTACAAGAAACTGCACCGCCACTCGCGCCGGTACCACGCCTTCTCGACTGCGGAACCAGTACCGCGACTCGAGGTGACCCTGCGCATGACCCGACAGTGCCAACCGAGCACATCGGCCACGGGCCGGTTGAAAGTCGCCTAGAGGGGGGTGAATAGGGCGAAACTGAAATTCTCAAAAATAAACACAACTACAAGCCGGGTTAGCGTTAGTAATATAATAGAGTCCGCGAGAGAGGGTGCAAAACAAATCGCAAGCAAATAAAGAGTGAGACACGTGGATTTGTTTTACCGAGGTTCGGTTCTCGCAAACCTACTCCCCGTTGAGGAGGCCACAAAGGCCGGGTCTCTTTCAACCCTTACCCTCTCTCAAACGGTCCCTCGGACCGAGTGAGCTTTCTCTTCTTAATCACTTGGAACACAAAGTTCCTACAAGGACCACCACAAGATTGGTGTCTCTTGCCTCAATTACAAGTGAGTTTGATCGCAAGAAAGAATCAAGAAGGAAGAAAGCGATCCAAGCGCAAGAGCTCAAAAGAACACAAGCAAATCTCTCTCACTAGTCACTAAAGCTTTGTGTGGAATTTGGGAGAGGATTTGATCTCTTGAGTGTGTCTAGAATTGAATGCTAGAGCTCTTGTAAGTAGTTGAGAAGTGGAAAACTTGGATTACTTGAATGTGGGGTGGTTGGGGTATTTATAGCCCCAACCACCAAACTAGCCGTTTGGTGGAGGCTGTCTGTCGTATGGTGCACCGGACAGTCCGGTGCACACCGGACAGTCTGGTGCGCCAGCCACGTCACCAAAGCCGTTGGGTTCCGACCGTTGGAGCTCTGTCTTCTGGGCCCGCCTGGATGTCCGGTGGCGCACCGGACATGTACTGTAGAGTGTCCGGTGCGCCAGCATGGGCGTACCTGCCCTCTGCGCGCGCTGGCGCGCAATAAATGTGCTGCAGGTAGCCGTTGGCGCCTGAAGTAGCCGTTGCCCCGCTGTTACACCGGACAGTCCGGTGTACATCGGACATGTCCGGTGAATTATAGCGGAGCAGCCGAACCGAATTCCCGAGACTGGCGAGTTTGGAGCCGCGACTTCGTGGAGCACCGGACACTGTCCGGTGTACACCGGACAGTCCGGTGAATTATAGCGCGCCGGCTTCCGAGAATTCCCGAAGGTGAATAGTTTGAAGTCGGTTGTCCCTGGTGCACCGGACACTGTCTGGTGGTGCACCGGACAGTCCGGTGCACCAGCCCAGGGTGCCTTCGGTTGGCCCTTGCTCCTTTGTTTGAACCCAATACTTGGTCTTTTTATTGGCTAAGTGTGAACCTTTGGCACCTATATAACTTATACACTACAGCAAACTAGTTAGTCCAATTATTTGTGTTGGGCAATTCAACCACCAAAATTAGTATAGGAAATAGGTGTAAGCCTAATTCCCTTTCAATCTCCCCCTTTTTGGTGATTGATGCCAACACAAACCAAAGCAAATATAGAAGTGCAGAATTGAACTAGTTTGCAAAATGTAAGTGCAAAGGTTACTTAGAATTGAGCCAATAAATGTTACTTACTAGATATGCATGGATTGTTTCTTTATTAACATTTTGGACCACGCTTGCACCATATGTTTTATTTTTGCAAATTCTTTTTGTAAATCCTTTTCAAAGTCCTTTTGCAACATAGTCAAAGGTAAATGAATAAGATTTTTTTCAAAGCATTTTCAAGTTTGAAATTTTCTCCCCTTGTTTCAAATGCTTTTCCTTTGACTAAACAAAACTCCCTCTCAATAAATTCTCCTCTTAGTGTTCAAGAGGGTTTTAAGATATCAATTTTGAAAAAGATACTTTCTCCCCCTTTAGAACACAAAGAGATACTAATTTGAAATTTTCAATTGAAAATCATCAATTTTTAAAATTAGGGTGGGTGGTGCGGTCCTTTTGCTTTGGGCTCATACTTTCTCCCCCTTTGGCATGAACCACCAAAAACGGATACTTTGAGTGAGATATAAGCCCTTCGAAGTACTTTCTCCTCCTTTGGTCATAAAATAAATGAGTGAAGATTATACCAAAGTTGGAGAGTGATGTGGAGCGACGGCGAAGGATGAGTAGTAGAGTGGAGTGGAAGCCTTTGTCTTCGCCGAAGACTCCAATTCCCTTTCAACATACCTATGACTTGGTTTGAAATACACTTGAAAACACATTAGTCATAGCATATATAAAAGAGACATGATCAAAGGTATACTTATGAGCTATGTGTGCAAATTAGCAAAAGAAATTCCTAGAATCAAGAATATTGAGCTCATGCCTAAGTTTGGTAAAAGTTTGTTCATCAAGAGGCTTGGTAAAGATATCGGCTAATTGATCTTTAGTATTAATGTACGCAATCTCGATATCCCCCTTTTGTTGGTGATCCCTAAGAAAATGATACCGAATGGCTATGTGTTTAGTGCGGCTATGCTCAACGGGATTATCCGCCATGCGGATTGCACTCTCATTATCACATAGAAGAGGAACTTTGGTTAATTTGTAACCATAGTCCCGCAGGGTTTGCCTCATCCAAAGCAATTGCGCGCAACAATGGCCTACGGTAATGTACTCAGCTTCGGCGGTAGAAAGAGCGACCGAATTTTGCTTCTTTGAAGCCCAAGACACCAAGGATCTTCCTAAGAACTGGCAAGTCCCCGATGTGCTCTTTCTATTAATTTTGCACCCCGCCCAATCGGCATCCGAATAACCAATCAAATAAAATGTGGATCCCCGAGGGTACCAAAGCCCAAACTTAGGAGTATAAGCCAAATATCTAAAGATTCGTTTTACGGCCGTAAGGTGAGATTCCTTAGGGTTGGATTGGAATCTTGCACACATGCATACAGAAAGCATAATGTCCGGTCGAGATGCACATAAATAGAGTAATGAACCAATCATCGACCAGTATAACTTTTGATCCACGGACTTACCTCCCATGTCGAGGTCGAGATGCCCATTTGTTCCCATGGGTGTCTTGATGGGCTTGGCATCCTTCATTCCAAACTTGCTTAGAATGTCTTGAGTATACTTCGTTTGGCTAATGAAGGTGCCCTCTTGGAGTTGCTTGACTTGGAATCCTAGAAAATACTTCAACTCCCCCATCATAGACATCTTGTAATACCCAATTTGTAAGAAATAATATAAAAGAAAAAAATTTATATGTGTGTGTTGTATCTATTTATCATCACATGTGAACACCATATTTAAAAAAAAGATTAATAAAAGCCATTAAATTATGCATCATGCCGGAGTTTAATTGCTTGTGCATTTAATAATAAAGAAAATATTAATAAGGTTACATTAATGATGTGAATTAAGGATTAAAACCTAATACAAATCTTAGAATTTGGGAATAAAAATGTAAAGAAAGAAATATTATTCAATATAAAATAATATTAAAATTGACTACCTTCACCACATGTTGGTGTAACTAAATTGCATAGTTAACATGAACTTGAATTTGCACTTAAGTGGAATTCAAAATTTAAATTCAAATGAATTAGGAATAAAGAAGAAACCAGAAAAAAAAACAGAAAAGATTTAAACTAAAATATTTTGTAATAAAGATTTTCCTTTATTTAAGTGGATCGGTTATTACATAGGACTATTCCTATTGGATTACATATAAATAGAAGCATTTATATACATGAATAAAATGATAAATAATAAAGTTAGACCTTTCATATCATGCTAGGGTTTTTGTTTGTGCATATGGATTGAAGTTAAAACTCCAACTTAGATTAAAAGGATTTAACTTTTGAGTTCAAATCTGAAAATAGAATTAGCAACTAGAATAGAAATGGGAAAAAGAAAAAAATCTCCATCCGTTGGGCCATCTCTTTGGCAAACTAGCCCACACGTCCTTACCATGCATGATTTTTCCCTTTCTTTATTCCCTTGCCGAAAATGACATCACCACATCATCATGGGTGACATCAGCAAGCTAATTCTCAGCAGCACCTGCGTAACAAACGGAGCCGTAGTTGAGATTGGATCGATCGTAACTGCCGCGCGATCTCGTTGCCTCTCAGGAATAAAGCTAACCCCTCCCGGCCGTGAGCCTCTCATCACCATCATATTGCCAACTCCTGTGACATCGCAGGGAAGGGAGTGCTCGACGCCGAGCGAACCTGTGACCGCCGCTACCTTAGCCATCTCTCATAGTGCCGATCAGGGAGCTCTACCGCCGAGATACTATGAACACAGCAAAAGCATTAGCCGACAGGAACCACCATTGGGCCATGCGTGATCGTAGCCTGTCGGGTGAAGAAGACCAACCAGGGGTCCTCACGGTCATTCAAACTCCATCGCGTGACAGGGAACTCCGTGGTAGGAGGCTTCTGTGGCGTCATCGCTGGTGAGTACGGGTTTCAGTAGTCTACCATTGCCTTCGCTATGTGTATCCCAGTTCGGATCGAGGTTTAGGCGTGGAGTCGAGTGCTGGTAGATCCTGGCAATGGCGCCGCCGCTGAGGTGGGGTTGCCGTCGTTGTCGGCGTTGTGTTCGGGCAGAGCGTCGTGAACCCTTGATCTTCTGAGCAAAGGCTAGGATTAGATTTATGTATACTGGTCCGCCCAGATCCGATGTGAGCCATCTGATCTGGATCGGGCGCTTGAAAATAGATCTGAGAGTTTTAAATCTCAGGCATTAGTTTGGAATCGGAGGGTTGTCAGTTGTGTACCGGTTTAGGTTATGGCGGTTCTAATCTCGATCGCCGAGTGGTGATCCAACGGCCAGATTTGGCCCGTACCCCCCTTCGATCGGTGGTTTTATAAAAGAGACCCCCCGCAAAATAGGAATCAACCCGCCATCCACCCTAGGGTAAAGCCTGAGTCTTAGAAAACTTGCGCTGAGATCCCTGCTGATTTTGGTAATTGTGCGCCCAGTCCAAAAGATTAGAAAATGCAGAAAAATACATACGAAATGGATTTTTAATACGAAGATATTTGGTAGAACTTGCAAAATTCCTATAAAATTCATATGGAGTCCAAATTTATTCATTCCAATTTCTATAATTTCATAAAATTATTGTTTATCAATTAGTGTCTCTGTTTTGATACGAAAACGGTGATAAAATTGATTTCCTAATTAATCCTATGCCAGACCCATAGAATCTTCGAAAAATCATAACTCCTTTGTTTTAAATCTGAATTGACTCGTTCCAGTTGCGTTAGTCTCGTACAAGTATTTACTATGCAGTAACAACATTTATTATACCATATCTTATTATTTTCTAATTAGATCTTTATTTAATTTATGTTGGTTAGTCTGGTTAAACTGCTTATAAACTACTAGAATATAATTTATGGTTAATTTATAACTTAGATTAAAGTTGGGATAGTTATTTATAGAATAACCTCTCATAAGATTTATATTAACCAAATAATAATATAGTTTAATATTTTAATCACACAGTTCTTTTATAAAATCATAACTCCTTAATCGTAACTGTGATCTTAGTAGTCCTCGATCTCGCGATCTCGTAGCAATGCGTAGATCATTATTATTCAGTTTGTTCTTATGTTTGATGTGATGTTAATTTTATCTGTACCATGTTTGTTTGTATTGCTACGACTAGCGCAAGGACACGTGTCATCTGAAAAGCAAGTTGGTACCTGGAATCTCAAGTGTCAGGCAAGTTGTGCCCTTGATTCACTTTTGTTACCCAATAATGTTCTTTACAATCATTTACCATGCATAGGTTTAATTTTGATGGGACCCAATAGGTCACCCTAGTCTGTTTATCCATTTTACCTTGTTTACCCCTGAATCATATGGGTAGTTATGCTATTGCTTTACGTGGTTTTGGGTTAATATTTCATTGTATCCATGTTCCAGTTATCTTGTTATTCTATTTATGTTCATGTCAAGATCATTATATTATTGTTAATTGGAACATGGAGCTTAACTTGAGAAACACGTGCCACCACAAGGGAGGAATTGGACCCCTTGGCTGACTAATTAGGAAAGCTAGTGGAAGACTACCTTACCCGAAAGGGGCAAGGGCAGTAGGGGAGTGGTCAGTGTAGGGAGGTCCTTGGTTGATTTTGCTGCGATGGCGGTCAGACAAGAACCCTGCATTGGAACTTCCTATAAACTGTAGCGGGTTTTCGGAAGCTAGTGGAACTTTGTAAAGGCCTCGTAGTGGATCCCTAGCCATTCACCTTGGTAGTGTCTAAGGGCCTAGCTAACCCTGGCGACATGGGAAACACGACTTGTGGGTAAAGGGTACAACCTCTGCAGAGTGTAAAACTGGTATACTAGCCGAGCTCACGGTCATGAGCAGCTCAGGACTCTCCGATGATTAAATTATGGAACCTAAACTCAATTTGTCATTTGCATTTGCATGGGATCTGTTATTAATTTTGTTCTATTATTTTATTATGGTTTGGTATTCACTTACACTTAGTAACTGCTAATAAAATTTGACCAACTACTTAAAAGCAATGCTCAGCTTTAACCTCTATTGTTGATCAGCCTTACACTTCATGATCTCCCACCTTTGGTGAGTTCATGTCACATTATTCCCCACAACTTGTTGAGCGATGAACATGTGTGAGCTCACCCTTGCTGTCTCACACCCCCCCATAGGAGAAGAACAGGTGGTTCAGGAGGAGCCACGTATCGAGGAGTTCGATCCGATCTAGGTGGCGTTTCTCAGTTGACATCGGCGCCAACGATCCTTAGTTCGCGTTATATTTATCTTTTATTTTGTAAGACTTCCGCTATGTATTAAATACTCTGATTATTGTGACATTTATCTCTATACACTCTGTTATTATATATGTTGTCTTCTTGGCGCATGTATGAGATGCACCTGGCTTTGTTCCTTAAAGCCGGGTGTGACAGAAGTGGTATCAGAGGAAATGTTGACTGTAGGACGAAACCTAGATAGAAATGGACAAAACCCTTACCTACTTACCTTATTCTGATTCATTCTATACTCGTCTCATCTTGGTCTTGTCTCACCTTCTGCTTTTCTACTCTGATTAATCTTATCCTTTCTACTCTAAGACAAGATGGATTTCACACCTTGGAATCCTACCATTATGATCTTTTTAAGAGATAGGGAACCTAAGACAAAAAAATGAAAACTATTTTCTCTATTAAAAATGTTGGTTGATTGTTGTGATGATCAATGCTTGATTTGCTTCTTTGATTGATTGCAACATTATAATTGGGCATCTTAGCATGTACCACCATAAGGTATTGTGTTAGCTTTAGTGGATAACACACTAATCCACTTAGCTAATAAATCAATCGTAGTAACATTCCTCGTAATTACTCGCCTTGTCTACGATTCTTCCTTTCTTACCCTGTATTTCTAACCCAGATGGGTTACCCCTATAGTGCTAGAAGAGAGCAGTATAGACTTGATCCTTGGTATGTCATGGTTAAGAAAGGTAAAGGTAGTATATACACTGTGCTAAGGGAACCGTAGAACTCACCAGTTCCAAAGGACAAAGATTTGAAATTGCAGTAACTACGACCATCAGATTGTGGCATTCTTAGTAGATGGGAAGTTTGTTGGTGACAACATCCGTGTGGTTAAGGATTTTCTGGATGTCTTTACAAAGGAGTTATTAGGGATGCCACCTGATAGAGAAGTTGAGTTTGTTATTGGTCTCTTACCTGGAACCGCCCCTATTTCTAAACGGCCATATAGGATGTCCGTAGAGGAGTTGAAGGAACTTAAGAAGTAGTTAGCTGAGTTACAAGAGGCTGGTTACATTCGTCCGAGTTCCTCACCATGGGGAGCGCCGGTTTTGTTTGTACAGAAGAAATATGGATTGCAAGAGATGTGTGTGGATTAAAGGTCCCTTAATGGTGTCACTATGAAGAACAAGTATCCATTACCCCACATTGAAGATTTATTTGATCAGATGATAGGTGCTAGGGTATTCTCGAAGATTTATCTCCGATCGGGTTATCATCAAATGAAGATTAGGCCATTGGATATTCCCAAGACGGATTTCTCGACCCGATATGGTTTATATGAGTTCACCGTTATGTCATTTGGTCTAACTAATGCACCAGCCTATTTTATGGATCTGAAGAATAAGGTGTTTATGGAGTATTTGGACAGTTTCGTCGTAGTATTTATCGACGATATTTTTGTTTCAAGAGTGATAGTGATCATGAGGAACATCTGAGATTGGTGCTACAGAAGCTACGAGATAATCAACTCTACGCCAAGTACAGTAAATGCGAGTTCTGGATTGACGAGGTGTCATTCCTTGGACATATCATTTCTAATGGAGGGATATCAGTGGATCCTACTAAAGTCAAGGAGATAGTGGCGTGGAGCATACTCACTACAGTTACAGAGATTTGGAGTTTCTTGGGACTAGCAGGATATTATCGGAGATTTATTGAAGGATTTTCTAAGATTGCTAAGCCTATGACTTCGCTTTTGGAGAAAGGAAGAGAATTTAAGTGGGACTAGAAGTGCCAAGACAGCTTTGATCAATTAAATAAGAGGTTGATGTCACCACCAGTATGGGTTATGCCAGATCTACAGAAGGGATTTGATATTTATTTTGATGCATGTGGCCAAGGCTTGGGATGTGTGCTCATGCAAAGACATGTGATCGCCTACACGTCTCGTAAGTTACGGAAACATGAATTGAACTACCCCACACATGACTTAGAACTTGCAGCCGTTGTGCATGCGCTTAAGATTTGGAGACATTATAATTGGAACCAAGTGTCAAGTATACACGGATCATAAGAGTTTGAAGTATATATTCACTCAGAAGGATCTCAACCTTAGGCAACGCCGTTGGTTGGAGCTTATTAAGGATTATGATTTGGAGACTCACTATCACCCGAGCAAGGCAAATTTGGTTGCAGATAGCTTGAGTCGAAAGGAGCATGTTCATTTAGCTATTGTTGCCCAGCTACTCGATGAGATTGTTGAGGATTTCAGGAGACTTAACTTGGGGATAGTTGCTCACACTGAAGGAGTTATTATTGATGTGGAACCTACCTTGGAGCAAGAAATCCGCAAAGGACAAATTGGTGATGCTAAGATACAAGAGATTAAGGATCTGATTACTGAAGGTCGAGGTCCGGAATTCACGGAAGATGAGCAAGGCATCGTATGGTTCAAGGACAGGATATGTGTTCCTGATATTGAAAGCCTTCGTGTGACTATTTTAAAGGAGGCCCATGACTTGGATTATTCTATTCATCCTGGTAATACGAAGATGTATCAGGATTTGAAGTAGAAGTTCTGGTGGTATGGATTGAAGAGAGATGTGGCTGCACATGTGGCTATGTGCGATGTGTGTCAAAGAGTTAAGGCTGAACACCAGAGACCAGCTGGACTACTATACCCATTAAAGATACCCGGATGGAAGTGGGAAGAGATTGGTATGGATTTCATTACTGGATTGCCTCGCACCCCGAGAGGATATGATTCTATACGGGTGATTGTGGATAGACTGGCCAAAGTGGCTCATTTCATTCTGGTCAAGACTACTTATAAAGTATCTCAATTGGCAGAGTTATATATGGCTCAGATTGTGTCTCTACACAGTGTACCGAAGAAGATCATTTTGGATAGAGGGTCACAGTTTACCTCCAGATTTTGGAAAAGTTTTCATGAGAAAATGGATATGAAGTTGCAATTTAGTTCAGCCTATCACCCTCAGACTAATGGATAGATTAAAAGGACTAATCAAGTATTGGAGGATATGTTGAGAGCTTGTACCCTTCAGCATGGTAGTTGCTGGAACAAGAGTCTACCTTATGCTGAGTTCTCACATAATAATAGTTACCAGGCTAGTCTGAAGATGTCACCGTTCGAGGCTTTATATGACAAGAAATGCAGGACTCCTCTATTTTGGACCAGACTAGAGGAAAACAGATCTTTGGACCTGAACTTATTCAAGAGGCAGAAGAACAAGTTTGTATAATTCGAGAGAATTTGAGGGTAGCTCAAACCAGGCAAAATAGCTACGCAGATAATAGAAGAAGACCACTGGAATTTGAGGAAGGTGATCATGTGTACCTCAAGATGTCACCACTACGTGGAATGAGGAGATTTAAAGTCAAGGGCAAATTGTCCCCTCACTTTATTGGACTATTCAGAGTTTTTAGGCGAGTTGGAGAGATGGCCTATCAACTCGAGCTACCTAATAATCAATTTGATGTGCATAATGTATTCCATGTGTCTCAACTTAAGAAGTGTCTCCGTGTCTCTGAAGAACAGTTACCAATGGAAGAGCCCAGTGTTCAGGGTGATTTGACTTACACGGAGTATCCTATCAAGATTCTTGATACATTGACCCGAATTACAAGGAATAAAGTGGTAGAGATGTGCAAAGTTCAATGGAGTCACCACGGAGAAGACGAAGCTACATGGGAAAGAGAAGAAGAGCTTCACACAGATTTTCTCCACCTTTTCTCTAGTCCTTCTTAAATCTCGAGGACGAGATTTCTGTTAAGGGGGGTAGGATTTGTAATACCCAATTTGTAAGAAATAATATAAAAGAAAAAAATTTATATGTGTGTGTTGTATCTATTTATCATCACATGTGAACACCATATTTAAAAAAAAGATTAATAAAAGCCATTAAATTATGCATCATGCCGGAGTTTAATTGCTTGTGCATTTAATAATAAAGAAAATATTAATAAGGTTACATTAATGATGTGAATTAAGGATTAAAACCTAATACAAATCTTAGAATTTGGGAATAAAAATGTAAAGAAAGAAATATTATTCAATATAAAATAATATTAAAATTGACTACCTTCACCACATGTTGGTGTAACTAAATTGCATAGTTAACATGAACTTGAATTTGCACTTAAGTGGAATTCAAAATTTAAATTCAAATGAATTAGGAATAAAGAAGAAACCAGAAAAAAACAGAAAAGATTTAAACTAAAATATTTTGTAATAAAGATTTTCCTTTATTTAAGTGGATCAGTTATTACATAGGACTATTCCTATTGGATTACATATAAATAGAAGCATTTATATACATGAATAAAATGATAAATAATAAAGTTAGACCTTTCATATCATGCTAGGGTTTTTGTTTGTGCATATGGATTGAAGTTAAAACTCCAACTTAGATTAAAAGGATTTAACTTTTGAGTTCAAATCTGAAAATAGAATTAGCAACTAGAATAGAAATGGGAAAAAGAAAAAAATCTCCATCCGTTGGGCCATCTCTTTGGCAAACTAGCCCACACGTCCTTACCATGCATGATTTTTCCCTTTCTTTATTCCCTTGCCGAAAATGACATCACCACATCATCATGGGTGACATCAGCAAGCTAATTCTCAGCAGCACCTGCGTAACAAACGGAGCCGTAGTTGAGATTGGATCGATCGTAACTGCCGCGCGATCTCGTTGCCTCTTAGGAATAAAGCTAACCCCTCTCGGCCGTGAGCCTCTCATCACCATCATATTGCCAACTCCTGTGACATCGCAGGGAAGGGAGTGCTCGACGCCGAGCGAACCTGTGACCGCCGCTACCTTAGCCATCTCTCATAGTGCCGATCAGGGAGCTCTACCGCCGAGATACTATGAACACAGCAAAAGCATTAGCCGACAGGAACCACCATTGGGCCATGCGTGATCGTAGCCTGTCGGGTGAAGAAGACCAACCAGGGGTCCTCACGGTCATTCAAACTCCATCGCGTGACAGGGAACTCCGTGGTAGGAGGCTTCTGTGGCGTCATCGCTGGTGAGTACGGGTTTCAGTAGTCTACCATTGCCTTCGCTATGTGTATCCCAGTTCGGATCGAGGTTTAGGCGTGGAGTCGAGTGCTGGTAGATCCTGGCAATGGCGCCGCCGCTGAGGTGGGGTTGCCGTCGTTGTCGGCGTTGTGTTCGGGCAGAGCGTCGTGAACCCTTGATCTTCTGAGCAAAGGCTAGGATTAGATTTATGTATACTGGTCCGCCCAGATCCGATGTGAGCCATCTGATCTGGATCGGGCGCTTGAAAATAGATCTGAGAGTTTTAAATCTCAGGCATTAGTTTGGAACCGGAGGGTTGTCAGTTGTGTACCGGTTTAGGTTATGGCGGTTCTAATCTCGATCGTCGGATGGTGATCCAACGGCCAGATTTGGCCCGTACCCCCCTTCGATCGGTGGTTTTATAAAAGAGACCCCCCGCAAAATAGGAATCAACCCGCCATCCACCCTAGGGTAAAGCCTGAGTCTTAGAAAACTTGTGCTGAGATCCCTGCTGATTTTGGTAATTGTGCGCCCAGTCCAAAAGATTAGAAAATGCAGAAAAATACATAGGAAATGGATTTTTAATACGAAGATATTTGGTAGAACTTGCAAAATTCCTATAAAATTCATATGGAGTCCAAATTTATTCATTCCAATTTCTATAATTTCATAAAATTATTGTTTATCAATTAGTGTCTCTGTTTTGATACGAAAACGGTGATAAAATTGATTTCCTAATTAATCCTATGCCAGACCCATAGAATCTTCGAAAAATCATAACTCCTTCGTTTTAAATCTGAATTGACTCGTTCCAGTTGCGTTAGTCTCGTACAAGTATTTACTATGCAGTAACAACATTTATTATACCATATCTTATTATTTTCTAATTAGATCTTTATTTAATTTATGTTGGTTAGTCTGGTTAAACTGCTTATAAACTACTAGAATATAATTTATGGTTAATTTATAACTTAGATTAAAGTTGGGATAGTTATTTATAGAATAACCTCTCATAAGATTTATATTAACCAAATAATAATATAGTTTAATATTTTAATCACACAGTTCTTTTATAAAATCATAACTCCTTAATCGTAACTGTGATCTTAGTAGTCCTCGATCTCGCGATCTCGTAGCAATGCGTAGATCATTATTATTCAGTTTGTTCTTATGTTTGATGTGATGTTAATTTTATCTGTACCATGTTTGTTTGTATTGCTACGACTTGCGCAAGGACACGTGTCATCTGAAAAGCAAGTTGGTACCTGGAATCTCAAGTGTCAGGCAAGTTGTGCCCTTGATTCACTTTTGTTACCCAATAATGTTCTTTACAATCATTTACCATGCATAGGTTTAATTTTGATGGGACCCAATAGGTCACCCTAGTCTGTTTATCCATTTTACCTTGTTTACCCCTGAATCATAAGGGTAGTTATGCTATTGCTTTACGTGGTTTTGGGTTAATATTTCATTGTATCCATGTTCCAGTTATCTTGTTATTCTATTTATGTTCATGTCAAGATCATTATATTATTGTTAATTGGAACATGGAGCTTAACTTGAGAAACACGTGCCACCACAAGGGAGGAATGGGACCCCTTGGCTGACTAATTAGGAAAGCTAGTGGAAGACTACCTTACCCGAAAGGGGCAAGGGCAGTAGGGGAGTGGTCAGTGTAGGGAGGTCCTTGGTTGATTTTGCTGCGATGGCGGTCAGACAAGAACCCTGCATTGGAACTTCCTATAAACTGTAGCGGGTTTTCGGAAGCTAGTGGAACTTTGTAAAGGCCTCGTAGTGGATCCCTAGCCATTCACCTTGGTAGTGTCTAAGGGCCTAGCTAACCCTGGCGACATGGGAAACACGACTTGTGGGTAAAGGGTACAACCTCTGCAGAGTGTAAAACTGGTATACTAGCCGAGCTCACGGTCATGAGCAGCTCAGGACTCTCCGATGATTAAATTATGGAACCTAAACTCAATTTGTCATTTGCATTTGCATGGGATCTGTTATTAATTTTGTTCTATTATTTTATTATGGTTTGGTATTCACTTACACTTAGTAACTGCTAATAAAATTTGACCAACTACTTAAAAGCAATGCTCAGCTTTAACCTCTATTGTTGATCAGCCTTACACTTCATGATCTCCCACCTTTGGTGAGTTCATGTCACATTATTCCCCACAACTTGTTGAGCGATGAACATGTGTGAGCTCACCCTTGCTGTCTCACACCCCCCCCCCATAGGAGAAGAACAGGTGGTTCAGGAGGAGCCACGTATCGAGGAGTTCGATCCGATCTAGGTGGTGTTTCTCAGTTGACATCGGCGCCAACGATCCTTAGTTCGTGTTATATTTATCTTTTATTTTGTAAGACTTCCGCTATGTATTAAATACTCTGATTATTGTGACATTTATCTCTATACACTCTGTTATTATATATGTTGTCTTCTTGGCGCATGTATGAGATGCACCTGGCTTTGTTCCTTAAAGCCGGGTGTGACACATCTCGAATTTCTGTGTCATGATCCTACTAAATTCTTCACATGTAGATTCGTTAGTAGACCCAAATATAATATCATCAACATAAATTTAGCATACGAACAAATCATTGTCAAGAGTTTTAGTGAACAAAGTAGGATCGGCCTTGCCGACTTTGAAGCCATTAGCAATAAGGAAATCTCTAAGGCATTCATACCATGCTCTTGGGGCTTGCTTGAGCCCATAAAGCGCCTTAAAGAGCCTATAGACATGGTTAGGGTACTCCCTATCTTCAAAGCCGGGAGGTTGCTCAACATAGACCTCTTCCTTGATTGGTCCATTGAGGAAGGCACTCTTCACGTCCATTTGATAAAGCTTGAAGTCATGGTAAGTAGCATAGGCTAATAATATACGAATTGACTCAAGCCTAGCTACGGGTGCATAGGTTTCACCAAAATCCAAACCTTTGACTTGTGAATACCCCTTGGCCACGAGTCGAGCTTTGTTCCTTGTCACCACACCATGCTCGTCTTGCTTGTTGCGGAAGACCCATTTGGTTCCTACAACATTTTGGTTAGGACGTGGAACTAAATACCATACCTCGTTCCTCGTGAAGTTGTTGAGCTCCTCTTGCATCGCCATCACCCAATCCGAATCTTGAAGTGCTTCCTCTACCCTGTGTGGCTCAATAGAGGAAACAAAAGAGTAATGCTCACAAAAATGTGCAACACGAGATCGAGTGGTTACCCCCTTATGAATGTCGCCGAGGATGGTGTCGACGGGGTGATCTCGTTGTATTGCTTGGTGGACTCTTGGGTGTGGCGGCCTTGGTTCTTCATCCTCCTTGTCTTCATCATTTGCATCTCCCCCTTGATCATTGCCGTCATCTTGAGGTGGCTCATCATTTTGTTCTACCTCTTTATCAACTTGAGCCTCGTCCTCATTTTGGGTTGGTGGAGATGCTTGCTTGGAGGAGGATGGTTGATCTTGTGCCTGTGGAGGCTCTTCGGATTCCTTAGGACACACATCCCCAATGGACATGTTCCTTAGCGCGATGGACGGAGCCTGTTCTTCACCTATCTCATTAAGATCAACTTGCTCTACTTGAGAGTCGTTAGTCTCATCAAACACAACGTCACAAGAAACTTCAACTAGTCTTGAGGACTTGTTAAAGACTCTATATGCCCTTGTGTTTGAATCATATCCTAGTAAAAAGCCTTCTACAGTTTTAGGAGCAAATTTAGATTTTCTACCTCTTTTAACAAGAATAAAGCATTTGCTACCAAAAACTCTAAAATATGAAATATTGGGCTTTTTACCGGTTAGGAGTTCATAGGATGTCTTCTTGAGGATTCGGTGCAGATATAACCGGTTGATGGCGTAGCAAGCGGTGTTAACCGCCTCGGCCCAAAACCGATCCGGTGTCTTGTACTCATCAAGCATGGTTCTTGCCATGTCCAATAGAGTTCGATTCTTCCTCTCCACTACACCATTTTGTTGTGGGGTGTAGGGAGAAGAGAACTCATGCTTGATGCCCTCCTCCTCAAGGAAGCCTTCTATTTGTGAGTTCTTGAACTCCGTCACGTTGTCGCTTCTAATTTTCTTGATCCTTAAGCCGAACTCGTTTTGAGCCCGTCTCAAGAATCCCTTTAAGGTCTCTTGGGTATGAGATTTTTCCTGCAAAAAGAATACCCAAGTGAAGCGAGAATAATCATCCACAATAAATAGACAGTACTTACTCCCGCCGATGCTTATGTAAGCGATCGGGCCGAATAAATCCATGTGTAGGAGCTCTAGTGGCCTGTCACTTGTCATGATGTTCTTGTGTGGATGATGAGTGCCAACTTGCTTCCCGGCTTGGCATGCGCTACAAATCCTGTCTTTCTCAAAATGAACATTTGTTAGTCCTAAAATGTGTTCTCCCTTTAGAAGCTTATGAAGATTCTTCATTCCAACATGGGCTAGTCGGCGGTGCCAGAGCCAACCCATGTTAGTCTTAGCAATTAAGCAAGTGTCGAGTTCAGCTCTATCAAAATCTACCAAGTATAGCTGACCCTCTAACACTCCCTTAAATGCTATTGAATCATCACTTCTTCTAAAGACAGTGACACCTACATCAGTAAATAGACAGTTGTAGCCCATTTGACATAATTGAGATACGGAAAGTAAATTGTAATCTAAAGAATCTAAAAGAAAAACATTAGAAATAGTATGGTCAGGTGATATAGCAATTTTACCCAATCCTTTGACCAAACCTTGATTTCCATCCCCGAAGGTGATAGCTCGTTGGGGATCATGGTTTTTCTCATATGAGGAGAACATCTTCTTCTCCCCTGTCATGTGGTTTGTGCACCCGCTGTCGAGTATCCAACTTGAGCCCTCGGATGCATAAACCTACAAAACAATTTTAGTTCTTGACTTTAGGTACCCAAACGGTTTTGGGTCCTTTGGCATTAGAAACAAGAACTTTGGGTACCCAAACACAAGTTTTTGACCCCTTGTGTTTGCCCCCAACAAACTTGGCAACTACCTTGCCGGATTTGTTAGTAAGCACATATGATGCATCAAAAGTTTTGAATGAAATGTCATGATCATTTGATGCATTAGGAGTTTTCTTCTTAGGCAACTTGGCACGGGTTGGTTGCCTAGAGCTAGATGTCTCACCCTTATACATAAAAGCATGGTTAGGGCCAGAGTGAGACTTCCTAGAATGAATTCTCCTAATTTTGCTCTCGGGATAACCGGCAGGGTACAAAATGTAACCCTCGTTATCCTGAGGCATGGGAGCCTTGCCCTTAACAAAGTTAGACAAATTTCTAGGAGGGGCATTAAGTTTGACATTGTCTCCCCTTTGGAAGCCAATGCCATCCTTGATGCCAGGGCGTCTCCCATTATAGAGCATACTTCTAGTAAATTTAAACTTTTCATTTTCTAAGTTATGCTCGGCAATTTTAGCATCTAATATTGCTATATGATCATTTTGTTGTTTAATTAAAGCCATGTGATCATGAATAGCATTGATATCAACATCTCTACATCTAGTACAAATAGAAGTGTGCTCAACGGTAGATGTAGAGGGTTTGCAAGATTTTAATTCTACAACCTTAGCATGCAACATATCATTCTTAGTTCTAAGGTCGGAAATAGTAGTATTGCAAACATCAAAATCTTTAGCCTTAGCAATTAACTTTTCATTTTCAATCCTAAGGCTATCAAGAGAAATATTCAATTCATCAATCCTAGCAAGCAACTCAACATTATCATCTCTAGGATTGGAAATTGAATCAATACAAACATGGGAATCAACCTTAGCAATTAATTTGGCATTTTCATTTCTAAGGTTGTCAATGGTCTCATGGCAAGTGCTTAGCTCACTAGACAATTTTTCACATTTTTCAACTTGTAGAGCATAAGCATTTTTAACCTTAACATGCTTTTTGTTTTCCTTAATAAGGAAGTCCTCTTGAGAGTCCAAGAGATCATCCTTTTCATGAATAGCACTAATCAATTCATTTAATTTTTCCTTTTGTTCCATGTTAAGGTTGGCAAAAAGGGTACGCAAGTTATCCTCCTCATCACTAGCATTTTCATCACTAGAAGACTCATATCTAGTGGAGGATTTAGATTTAACCTTCTTCTTTTTGCCGTCCTTTGCCATGAGGCACTTGTGGCCGACGTTGGGGAAGAGGAGTCCCTTGGTGACGGTGATGTTGGCGGCGTCCTCGTCGGAGGAGGACTCGGTGGAGCTCTCGTCGGAGTCCCACTCGCGGCACACGTGGGCATCGCCTCCTCTCTTCTTGTGGTACCTCTTCTTTTCTCTCCTCTTGCCCTTCTTGTCGTTATCCCTGTCACTGTCACTTGATAATGGACATTTAGCAATAAAGTGACCGGGCTTACCACATTTGTAGCAAACCTTCTTGGAACAGGATTTGTAATCCTTTCCCTTCCGTTGCTTGAGGATTTGGCGAAAGCTTTTGATGATTAAAGCCATCTCCTCATTGTCGAGCTTGGAGGCGTCAATTGGTTGTCTACTCGGTGTAGACTCCTCCTTCTTCTCCTCCGTCGCCTTGAATGCCACCGGTTGTGCTTCGGACGTGGAGGGTTCATCAAGCTCGTTGATCTTCTTTGAGCCTTTAATCATACATTCAAAGCTCACAAAATTCCCGATTACTTCCTCGGGAGTCATTAGTGTATATCTCGGATTACCACGAATTAATTGTACTTGAGTAGGGTTAAGGAAAATAAGTGATCTTAAAATAACCTTAACCATCTCGTGGTCATCCCATTTCTTGCTCCCGAGGTTGCGCACTTGGTTCACCAAGGTTTTGAGCCGGTTGTACATATCTTGTGGCTCCTCCCCTTGGCGAAGACGGAAGCGACCGAGCTCCCCCTCGATCGTTTCCCGCTTGGTGATCTTGGTGAGTTCATCACCCTCGTGGGCGGTCTTGAGAAGGTCCCAAATCTCCTTTGCACTCTTCAACCCTTGCACCTTGTTATATTCCTCTCTACTTAGAGAGGCGAGGAGTATGGTTGTGGCTTGGGAGTTGAAGTGCTCGATTTGGGCCACTTCGTCCGTATCATAATCTTCATCCCCTATGGATGGTACCTGTGCTCCAAACTCAACAACATTCCATATACTTTTGTGGAGTGAGGTTAGATGAAATTTCATTAAATCACTCCACCTAGCGTAATCTTCGCCATCAAAAGTTGGCGGTTTGCCTAATGGAACGGAAAGTAATGGAGTATGTCTAGATGTACGAGGATAGTGTAAGGGGATCTTACTAAACTTCTTGCGCTCTTGGCGCTTAGAAGTTACGGACGGCGCATCGGAGTCGGAGGTCGATGTTGATGAAGTGTCGGTCTCGTAGTAGACCACCTTCCTCATCCTCTTGTGCTTGTCGCCTTTCCGATGCGACTTGTGGGAAGAAGATTTCTCCTTCTCCTTGTGGTGTGAAGAAGAAGATCTTTTCTCCTTCCGTTTGGAGGAGTCCTTCTTCTTCTCCTTCCTCTTGGTGCGGGACTCTTCCGATGAAGTGCTCCCGTGACTCGTAGTGGGCTTGTCGCCGGTCTCCATCTCCCTCTTGGTGTGATCTCCCGACATCACTTCGAGCGGTTAGGCTCTAATGAAGCACCGGGCTCTGATACCAATTGAAAGTCGCCTAGAGGGGGGGTGAATAGGGCGAAACTGAAATTCTCAAAAATAAACACAACTACAAGCCGGGTTAGCGTTAGTAATATAATAGAGTCCGCGAGAGAGGGTGCAAAACAAATCGCAAGCAAATAAAGAGTGAGACACGTGGATTTGTTTTACCGAGGTTCGGTTCTCGCAAACCTACTCCCCGTTGAGGAGGCCACAAAGGCCGGGTCTCTTTCAACCCTTACCCTCTCTCAAACGGTCCCTCGGACCGAGTGAGTTTTCTCTTCTTAATCACTTGGAACACAAAGTTCCTACAAGGACCACCACAAGATTGGTGTCTCTTGCCTCAATTACAAGTGAGTTTGATCGCAAGAAAGAATCAAGAAGGAAGAAAGCAATCCAAGCGCAAGAGCTCGAAAGAACACAAGCAAATCTCTCTCACTAGTCACTAAAGCTTTGTGTGGAATTTGGGAGAGGATTTGATCTCTTGAGTGTGTCTAGAATTGAATGCTAGAGCTCTTGTAAGTAGTTGAGAAGTGAAAAACTTGGATTACTTGAATGTGGGGTGGTTGGGGTATTTATAGCCCCAACCACCAAACTAGCCGTTTGGTGGATGCTGTCTGTCGTATGGTGCACCGGACAGTCCAGTGCACACGGACAGTCCGGTGCGCCAGCCATGTCACCAAAGCCGTTGGGTTCCGACCGTTGGAGCTCTGTCTTCTGGGCCCGCCTGGATGTCCGGTGGCGCACCGGACATGTACTGTAGAGTGTCCGGTGCGCCAGCATGGGCGTACCTGCCCTCTGCGCGCGCTGGCGCGCAATAAATGTGCTGTAGGTAGTCGTTGGCGCCGGAAGTAGTCGTTGCCCCGCTGTTACACCGGACAGTCCGGTGTACACCGGACATGTCCGGTGAATTATAGCGGAGCAGCCGAACCGAATTCCCGAGACTGGCGAGTTCGGAGCCGCGACTTTGTGGAGCACCGGACACTGTCCGGTGTACACCGGACAGTCCGGTGAATTATAGCGCGCCGGCTTCCGAGAATTCCCGAAGGTGAAGAGTTTGAAGTCGGTTGTCCCTGGTGCACCGGACACTGTCCGGTGGTGCACCGGACAGTCCGGTGCACCAGCCCAGGGTGCCTTCGGTTGGCCCTTGCTCCTTTGTTTGAACCCAATACTTGGTCTTTTTATTGGCTAAGTGTGAACCTTTGGCACCTGTATAACTTATACACTAGAGCAAACTAGTTAGTCCAATTATTTGTGTTGGGCAATTCAACCACCAAAATTAGTATAGGAAATAGGTGTAAGCCTAATTCCCTTTCACCGGTCAGCCGCGGGAGAGGGCGCGACGGTCGATATGGCCAGAAATGGGCCGGCAGTAATGGCGGTGGCAGGCGGGCAGAAGCGGCAGTCGAGTCATCAGCAAGCTCACGTCCCCTCCTGTGATAGCGAAAAGACCTTCTCCCACGGCGAAAGACGACACGTCCGCGTTCCGTTCCTCGAACGGCTCGCGCACGCGCAACGGCCGCCCTGTGAACCACTCGTCCCGTCGCATTAACTCTGCGGCAGGACATGCGGCACCTTTGGCAGGCGAAGCAGGCGACGCTTCACCTCCGCCATAATGACCGCGTCAAAAAAGGTGCGCCACGTCATTCGATTTCGTATCCTTTTCACTTCCTCTTTCTCTCTCTTGCCTCAGGGGTCAGAAAAGGGGATACTCCAAAAGGGATCCTTCTCCGCGAAGGAAGTGGGCCCCGAGCCCCCTACTGATCAGAGGTTCAAAGGCTGGCCCCACCGAAGGGTTCAACAGCCGCCTCAGAGCGCTCGGGCTCCGCGCCCACTACTGGTCAGAGGTTCAAAGGCCGGCCCCTCGAAAGGGTTCAACGGCCGCCTCAGGCCACTCGGGCTCCGAGCCCGCTACTGATCAGGGGTTCGAAGGCTGGCCCCCGAAGGGTTCGACAACCGCCTCAGACGCAGAGCGAGGGATGACCCTGGGTACGTTCGATACATAACCAAGGCTCGGGCTGCGCTCCCGAGGTACCCTAGGACATTTCCGAGACCAACGGGAACGATTTTGTAACGGAATCCCACCAGAGGGAGGCATCGAGCCCTCGGACCCCGTCAAAAGGGGACCGGGTCCGGCAAGTCACCCGCAGGTACTTTTGGAGCGCGCCTCCTGGCCACTAGGCGACCCCTAACAAATGGGGCACGGGCGTCCACTCGGATTACCCGTTAGCAACTCACTGGAGACACCATGTTCGGCGTCCTCCGAGGGCAACATGGCGCTTTCCCCCTCCTCCTTGCGGAAAGGCGACGCAGGGGCGTATGTAAAAAGTCGAGTCTGTCCCTGACCGTCCTCTCGCTCTGTGCGGAGGCTCGGGGGCTGCTCTCGCAAACCCGGCCCCGGCCAAACCGTTGACAGCGTCAACATACCAGCCCGAGAACTTGGGACCCGACTGTTCACCCGGGCTACGGCCAGTTCGCATGAGGGAGCAGCTAGACCGGCCGAAACATTACGAAACGTACTAAGACCTCGAAGGAGTCAAACTACTCCTCCGAGGCCTCGGGGGCTACACCCGGCGGGTGCGCTCGCGCGCACCCACCGGAACAAAAGACAACCGAGGAAGGTTGGTCCCCTTGCAAAAAAGTGCGACAAAAGCCTTCAAGCGAGTATCAACACTCCCTTCGAAGCTCGGGGGCTACTGTCGGGGACCATAATTAGGGGTACCCCCAAGACTCCTAATCTCAGCTGGTAACCCCCATCAGCACTAAGCTGAAAAGGCCTGATGGGTGCGATTAAGCCAAGGCTCGGTCCGCTCAAGGGACACGACCTCGCCTCGCCCGAGCCCAGCCTCGGGCAAAGGCAGCCGACCCCGGAAGATTCACGTCTCGCCCGAGGACCCCCTCAAGCGACGTACACACCTTCGGCTCGCCCGAGGCCCAGTCTTCGCCAAGAAGCAACCTTGGCCAGATCGCCACACTGACCGACCGAATCGCAGGAGCATTTAATGCAAGGATGGCCTGACATCCTATCCTGTCATGCGCCCTTCAGTCGACAGAGCTGAAAGTGACCGCAGTCACTTCGCCGCTCCACTGACCGGCCTGACAAGAAGACAGCGTCGCCTGCGTCGCTCCGACTGCTGTGCCACTCGACAGAGTGAGGCTGACAGCAGCCAAGTCCGGCCTCGGGCGCCATAGGAAACTCCGTCTCGCCCGACCCTAGGGCTCGGACTCGGGCTCGGCCCCGGAACACGACGAACTCTGCCTCGCCCGACCCAGGGCTCGGACTCGGGCTCGGCCCCGGAAGACGACGAACTCCGCCTCGCCCGACCCTAGGGCTCGGACTCGGGCTCGGCCCCGGAAGACGACGAACTCCGCCTCGCCCGACCCAGGGCTCGGACTCGGGCTCGGCCCCGGAAGACGACGAACTCCGCCTCGCCCGACCCGGGGCTCGGACACGACCTCGACCTCGGAAGACCGACTCGACCCCGACCTCGGAGGAGCCTCCGCCTCGCCCGACCCAGGGCTCGGACCAACCACGTCACAGGGGGGCCATCATTACCCTATCCCTAGCTAGCTCAGGCTACGGGTAACGGGACCGGCGTCCCGTTTGACTCACCCCGGAAAACAGATAATGATGGCGCCCCGCGTGCTCCATGACGACGGCGACTCTCAAACCCTTACGGAAGCAAGGAGACGTCAGCGAGGACTCGACAGCCCCGACAGCTGTCCTTCCGCAAGGCTCCAACGCTCCTCCGACGGCCACGACATCACATGAACAGGGTGTCAAAACCTCTCTGGCTGCCACGACGGCATGTACTTAGAGCACTAGCTCCTCTCTGCTAGACACGATAGCGCACTGCTACACCCCCCATTGTACACATGGACCCTCTCCTTACGCTTATAAAAGGAAGGTCCAGGGCTCTCTTACGAGAAGGTTGGCCGCGCGGGAGGACGGTGCGACGCGTAGAGTCCCTCGCTCTCCCCCCACGCGGACGCTTGTAACCCCCTACTGCAAGCGCACCCGATCTGGGCGCGGGACAAACACGGAGGCCGCGGGCTTTCTCCTCTCTTCGACCCCCCCCCCTCGTGCTCCGTCTCGCGTCGACCCATCTGGGCTGGGACACGCGACGACAATTCACTCGTCGGTTCAGGGACCCTCAGGGTCGAAACGCCGACAATAATACTTAAAGTTTAGTCAAGTGACTAAAGAAACTAAAGAAGGTCTTAATTTAGTCACACTTAAATATAAAGTAGTTTCCTAAATTATAATTTAAGATTTAATTCATTTTTATAATATTAAAATTACGATTATTGAATAGTATATTTTGCTACCAAACTAATTGTATGTTTGCATTACGTTGTTACAATAGTTATTTAGATTGGTAAAAATTATAAAATTTAAAGTGTACTCTATTTAAACCATGAGATATTTTGATTTTTAGATATTATGTTTTTATCATGTATCTATATATATAGTGTATAATATTGAAAAACAAAACATCATAATTACTTAGAATGCAACAAGTCTCGCTAACGAGCATCTCAAAGAGCTCCTGATTAATACTTCCAAAACAATAGTCTAGGGGCAATGGTGAAAAAAATCAGTCCAACAACTTCTATTAGGTGATTTTAATTTATTCGGTACCTTAAAACTAGAACATCGGGGTACAAATTTAGGGTCGAGCCAGTGTTGCTTCTATCTATGATTTTTTTTGTTTCCCACGCCTAGAAACATTGCCACCGTTCTTAAAGTTGTATTGGGATATTTTTAAGGAGCTGTTGGAGTTATACATGTTTTTTTTTACTTTTAAACTTTTAGGATGAAACTAATATAGAGATATTGAAAGTAGAATTATTAGGAGATATCCGAGATGCTCTAATCGTTTGAAGGCTGGGATCACGGCGGGTGAAAGAAAAAATTAGTTTATTTTCTCTACGATCCCCTCTCACTTCAATCCCGACGTGATCCTAATAAGTGTTGAGAACTGTTTGATGATAAAGGAAAGCCTTTTTGAAGTGGGTTGTTCAGCTCAAAGACTTCAGCCAACAGGTCACCGCTTCAGAGATCGGAATCAGAACACCTGCCGCTCTTCAGTTTGTTGACGCAACTCCTCTCCTATATTCTATCTCCCTCGCTCCCTCCTCGGCGTCGCGTTGGCACCGAGCCCTCCCGCCATGGCAAGGCCGCTGCAGGAGGCGATCGATACTTTCATCAGCATCACGGGGGCGGACGAGGCCGTCGCCGTACGCAAGCTCGAGGTACCGCTTAAAGGCCTTTCTTTTTTCCTTTTCACTTTTTCCTGTTCAATTCAGAATCAAGAATCTAGCGAAATTGGTTAGGCTTTGGATTTGGTCACGTTGGTGCGAGCGTTAGCGCTTGGTGTTTAATCGTGCTTTCAGGTTTGTAGCGGATGGGGTTGGGGTTTTGGTGTGATGCGACGAGATGTCATCGGGATGAGGTGCGACGGATTTGCGTGCCGGGCTTATTAACCCACATGACTTTTTGAATCGTGGAGTCACTAGCAAGTGTTGGAATTCGTGTACTGTTACGGAGTGGATTTTGTTGCCAAACCTCGTCGCTTTTCTTGTCCCCTTTCTGTTTTTCTCTTTATATATAACTGTTATTCATCAAAAGAAAAGGTTCAATTTCTGCCTCAGTCAAGTGAAAAAAGGCCCGTGTTGGTCACAGGGCATCCAGTTTGATTGACATTGTTTGCATGATCTGGTCCAGTTTGCTGTTCCTGTTCGAAATGATTTACTTGGCTTTGCATCATTCTGTTCAGTAGCATTTTCAGAAATATCTCATGCTCATTACGTTTATGGGTGTTCATAGTTACAATTCCACGATAAGCCTGTCAGAGTGTTGACTACACTTGATATCATACTTTCATTCAATGTGCTCGATCCAATCCTAAGTTGGAACTCACAAAACAATTTTGTTACCTTGTTATTCCTATCGTTTTCTTTTTCAGGGGTCTGTTACTGTAACTCGTATCTTTAGATACCACCAATGAAGTGGCTTGTACCATCTGCAGACATTTCTTGTACTTGTTTACATGCGAGTATTCGTAGTTACATTTCCAACGAGCCTGTTGAGTGTTGGCTACGCTTATTACCGTACTATCATCTAACGTGCTCGATCCGATCTTGAGGGAGATCTCATAACAGTTCGTTAACTTCATATTACTATGATTTTCTCTTCCAGAAGTCTACCAAAGCCTATTTCCTTCTGTTTCCAACTTTCCATCTACCTATCATCTAGTCATAGTGGCTAACTGACTAATGTAATCCAGGAACATGGTGGTGACCTTAATCGAGCAATAAATTCGCATTTCAATGATGGAGACAGCATATTGTAAGTGTTTCAGCTTTCCTAACCATGTTTCCTATGGATATTGAAGTTCACTCCTGGTACCAATACTGTCGATTAATAACATGTTTTGTTGTTTACAGGAATGGGATCAGTCAAAACACCATGCCCACTAGTCATGATGATATGATGGACCTGGATGGACCCCTTGATAATACATTTCAAAGATCTTTGTTCCCAGAGAATTTTCGTGACCCTTTTGCTCTAATGGATCCAAATTTTCAGCACCAATTTTATGACAGGGTTGGCTCCACTGATGGTGTCACTCGTGGACCGCTAGTTTCACACCCTAGAGAGGTGAGGGAGATTCCTATAGAAGTTAAGGATAGTGATCCTCAAACAAGTCCATCTGGCCAGGCCCCTGTTATTGAGGATGTTACTGGACATGAGTCTTCAAATGGCCTTGAAGTTCATGAAACTATCATAATTGATGATGAGGACAGCGGATTGTTATCTGCGCCATCTGCTCCACATGCTAGTGTTCCTAGCAATATATCTTCTGAGCCCACTGCTCCTCCACTGGTTCATGTTAATGACTATGATGATGACATAGAAGAGGAAATGATTAGGGCAGCAATTGAAGCTTCAAAGAAGGATTCTGAAGGACTGGCAAATGTAAGCTGTCTGTGTGTGCGTGTTTGTTTATATATCTTTTTCTTCAATATAGATGTGCTAGCTTGCATGCAAGTGCATACACATATTATCTGCAACATTCTTTTGTGAATCTTCAATTTTGCTTTATGATGTCAGTGTGCACACTCACTTGTGTGTCTACGCTCAAAGTTTGTACCCAACATGCTTGAATCTATGTTGATGTCATCTGTATGTTTTCAACAACTGTCAGATAGCAGAGCAAGGAGACCAGCATCAAGAGGGAGTGAATTTGGGGGAACATTCTTCTGATAAAGCAGTCATGGGAACCACAGATGGAATAGTTGAGAGGTGAATATTAACTTTTACTACCCACCTCTTTACTCAGGCTACCTTACTACAGCATCAGTTGATCCCTCATACACACAATTTCCTTTTGGAGGCAAGTACTAGCTTCAGGAAAGGCTGGAACATCTAGGCAACCAATAGATGAAGAGAGCTTCCAAGAGGAGACTGAAGATGTAGAAGAACAACCGCTAGTTAGACGTCGTTCTCGGCGTGCCCCCTCTGAGAACACCGAGCTAGCACAAATGGCGCACCCAGGAGCTAGCCCTGTTCTGAACAATCACCAGTCTAGTGGAGGTGATTTCCCATCTGAGGTATTATAATCTGTGGTTCCAATGCGCGCTATGACATTACACAGCATTTGTTTAATTTCTGACTTCTTTCTTTACAATAAAGTGGGGTGGTATTTCTTCTGAGGAACATTATGAAGCTGTTATGCTTGAGGCTGCAATGTTCGGCGGAGTTTTTGGAAGACCAATGCATCCTTTCTCCATGCCTTCTCACAGAAGCTCTACTTATTATCCCCCAATAACTCATTCTTCATCACCAGCATTAGCTGAACAGCGGTTATTAAGAGAGCAGCAGGTTCGAGGTCTAAGATTTATCCATCTTTTCATAATTGCCACTATGGGTGAATATTTTTATCAGTTTTGATTTATAGGACGATGAGTACCTTGCGTCACTACAAGCTGATCAAGAAAAAGAGTTGAAGGCCTTACAGGATGCTGAGCTCCGTCGCCTAGAAGAAACAACTACAAGAGAGGCTGCTCTTAAGAAACATAAGCAAGAGCAGGAGGAAAGGCGTAAAAAGCAACTTGAGGAAGAGGTATATTCTGCCACATGTAACCTGGAAGATGAAGGGTTGATACTTGATAGACAACTATCTTGAATATTTGAATGCTAGATAAGATAACTGCGGCATCAGTTCATCCATCAGTGTGATCATATGAAACTGCTTTTTTATCTTTCGTTTGGATGGATATTGGTTTAGGTTTAGTTTGTGAGTTGTACTCATTATATTAATATCACGTGTTTAATTGGAACTGAGGTTATGACAACTAGCCACTTCATCGCTGATTTTTAGTTTGGCTTTACTTGATCTGCATTTTAATTGTTTATGCTATCTGTTTTTCTTGACTCGATATCTGACTATCTATCTGTCATGTTGTCCCTGATGTTTCGATCAAATAGGAGCTAGAGTCCAATCTCGCTTCCAAGCAAGCATCATTACCATCAGAACCGCCTCCAGACGCAGAGGGTGCCGTGACAGTTGTAGTCCGCATGCCTGATGGCAGTCGACAGGGGCGTTGCTTTCTCAAAACTGATAAACTTCAGGTAAACAATTTTGAGATGCATGTACCTCGAACAAAAATATCTGTTTGCCTTCTTCCTTTCTTTTTTCTGTATTTTTTATATCGAGTGATTAATACTTGCTTGTTGGCTTGCATGCAGTTCCTATTTGATTTCTTAGACATTGGGAGGATTTGCAAGCCAGGGACCTACAGATTGGTAATTGTCTACCATTAGTTGTTAATAGAATTTTGTGTTAGAAAAGAACTTGTCGGTTTCCTGTTTTCTCAGTTTCGAGTTACTTTATCCGAGGGCATGCTATGTGGCTTTTGAGTGGATGTTTCATGCAGGCTTTCGTAGCTTTAAACGTGAGAGTTTAATCTCACCACAAGCATTGGTGAGCACAGGAACTACTACGAAGCCAACCAACCAAACAGGATATTAGCAAATGCAACTTACATATATACATGGCAACCAAACACAAACACATTGCGTGCATTTATGTTGGCTTAGGCTATATGCTGCATTAGACCCGATGCAGCGAAAGGCTCGTGCAAGCAACCAATTGCACCCATAGTGTTTCCTTTCCCTTCTATGAGATTAGGACTGTTGGGGGTTATCGTTTTTTATCATTGCCCTGAAACGGAAAATCTCTGATCCACGAGTTCCTTTTTCATTCTTCTGTCTAAATTCACCCAACCTTTGTGTTTGCCGCCATTCATAGGGTGCTGTTTGGTTGCTGTGAGGCAGGCTATGCGCATGCGAGCTCTCTGTTTGGTTGCCTGCATACAGATTTGGATCCAGACTCACACGATCCTCGAAGCACTCTGGGCCAGACTCACCAGATACGAGCAGATTGGTCGTATCTCTAGAGGCAGGCTTCAATGATCCTGGCTCACATAGCCAGGTTGGCGAGAGAAACTAACCAAACAGGCTGTCTGTCTCGTGCAGGTGAGGACATACCCGAGGCGCACGTTTACGAGCAATGAGGGGGACGTATCGTTCAGTGATCTTGGCCTAACAAGCAGGCAGGAAGCCCTATTTCTAGAACAGATCAGAGTAGAGGATAAGTGTTTAGGCAGCATAGTTATAGACACCACCGCTGGAGCCGGAGAATTTTTTTTTTTTTTACATTTTATACTTGCAGCTTTTGCTAGTAAAAACTCGGTGTGTGAAAATGGTTGGGTTGGTCGAAGAAAGGCGTCACGTTACCTATACAATGTGACAGCTACGCATGGCCGTTCATTCCCACGAGTCTCAGAAGAGTGGTTCTGTACATACTGTCGGTTCTGTGAATCAAAGGGATGTTGCGTATATAAGCAAACTGCGCAGCAACGGGAGATGATGCGAAACGGCCGTCAGAGTTTGCTGCTTTCGCATCACTGGTCACTGGTGTCTCAGACTCAGAGACAGGACTGGCTGAACGTGTATTGAAAAAACTGAGAAAAAATGAACCAAACGAGCCGTCAGAGTTTGCTGCTTTCGCATCACTGGTCACTGGTGTCTCAGACTCAGAGACAGGACTGGCTGAACGTGTATTGAAAAAACTGAGAAAAAATGAACCAAACGAGCCGTCAGAGTTTGCTGCTTTCGCATCACTGGTCACTGGTGTCTCAGAGACAGGACTGGCAGGACGTGTATTGAAAAAACTGAGAAAAAATGAACCAAACGAATGCGAATGAAGACACTGGAGCTGACGGTCTTCACGAATCAGCATGCTTGGATTGGATCCTTGGCTACACCTTCTGCCTAGCCTGATGCACTGGACATCAGCTCATCGCTCTGCACGCAGGGCAACAAAGAGCAAATCATCAGCACGGCAGATGATTTTTTTTCCCTCACTGCACAGCCCTGCACCGATCCCTGGCTTATCCCCTTCGGATCGCATCCGGCCACGACGTTGGCGGCGCGGCGACGCGAAGTGACGGCGTGTAGGCGGCGCGCAGCCCCGACGATGACGCTCTCCTGTCGCCTTCTTACCGGTAAGGAGCTGCTCTCTCTTCCTTCCCCTCTTCCATCCGTGTTCTTGATGTTGAGTGCCACACCCCTGGAGCTCGTAGCCCCCATCTCCTCTGTCGAATCCCCTGTCGCCTTCTTACCGGTAAGGAGCTGCTCTCTCTTCCTTCCCCTCTTCCATCCGTGTTCTTGATGTTGAGTGCCACACCCCTGGAGCTCGTAGCCCCCATCTCCTCTGTCGAATCCCCTCCCTGCTAGGGTTCGTTTTGATCTGGATGCATCATCTTTAGGGTATTGTTTTTTCTCTAGACACAATATCTTCTGTTCTGGATGCATCATCTGCCTGTTCATCATGGGCAGGAGGCTTTGAGGTAAAGCTGGTTGAGTTCACGTGTACCTGGTGAAGGAAGGCACTGCGCTCCACATTGCTCTGTTGTGGTGCTTAGTACCTTTTTTGTTTATAAGCATGTATATACAGTAAGTAGAATAGATATATTAATCTGAGCATTCGGAGTAACTGATTGAATTAGGCTGTGTTGCTTAAGTAAAAAATCCTCACATTTGTAAACGATAAGGCTCTCATTGTTGTAATCTATTGCACACATCTCCCAAAGCGCAATCTTCGTTTACTACACATTAATAATAAGTAATGATACTGTTTTTAGGTGGTCAATTTTTCACAAGATGTTTTTATAAAGCAATATATTGTCTGTAATATATGCAAACATCCAAGCCTACAGTTTTAATTGAAACTGTATGGAGATGCTGCTCGCTCCATCCTTAGTGCTAAACCATCATTTGAATTGTTTTTTTTTTTATATAATGTTGGTTGGTGCACCGTATTGTATTTTCAGAACATATACCAGTTGATTAAAACATATATCTGTGATCTATGATATATTGGTTAAGACATATATCAGTTGTTTCTAAACCGAGAGGAGAGCAGCAACTAGCTGCACCATTTGGTAAAGAACAACTGATGCTAGCTTTCCAGTGTTTGGACGAATCAGCACCCTAGTGACCTTGTGTACTTCTCCAAACATGAGAGCAGAGCATCTGTTGCAGAGGAGAGAAGAGCTATCAACTAGCTGCACTGGGTGCTGAACTGAGAGAGCAGCAAGTAGCTCACTGGGTGGTTGACTTGATGCAGGCTCTGAATGCTCAGTCGGGTAGTGTCTAGGCAATGTTGAATAATTAGACAAATTCCAGATTAAATTCCGAATATAAATCATGACAAAATCACAAGCACTGAAGTAAAAAGTCAAATCAGATGATGCGTACTGATTAGATATATTGATAGATGGCGCGCGCCGGAATCAGCAGGGTCGACGACGTCGAAGTAGCGAAATCAGCAGGGTCGACGAGGTCAGTCAGATCACGAGCAGTCGCGTGAAGACGCTTCCCAAAAAACCTTATTCGGCCTCTCCTGGTGCAGGATCTAGAAGGCGAAGGGTTCCGGAGACCTGCTCTCCTAATCGCAGATACACCTCTGCGATCGGGATGAAGAGAACTGGAAGGCGGCTCAACTGTGAAGAGAGGTGAAAGCGAATTGGGATGAATTGGAGGCTGGCTGCCGGGCTCCTTTTATAGGGCCGAGTCCGCGACCCCTGGTCTTATCCGCCCACGAAAATCTCGCAATCAGTTGAGATTTTATAGCGATCGGTTAGGATAGACGTAACAGCCAAGAAACCAAAAAATCGAACGGCAAAAGATAGTCGCGCCCCCGCAAGGCGAGGGGCCGGATTTCGGCGGACCATTCACGCGCATGTCGTGCGCCCGCGCCCTTCGCCCTGGCCCGGCCCGGCCAGGCGAGCGAGCGCGCGCGCGCGTGGCTCTCCACACTCTCTCCTCTCATCCATGACTTGGTGAGTGAGTGTGGCTTCCATATTTAAGCTAGCTCTACTCCACTAGAACTAGCAATATGGTGCTAATGGTTCCACCTATCCTCTAGCCATCCTCTTGTATGGGCTTTTGAGTTTTTTCTGGGATTTATTTGAATTTCTTAATTGGGCCAAGCCCATAAATCCTAACAGGCAATACAGAAGATGTCTAGGCAATACAGAAGATTAACTATTGCATGGAGCTACCGAACTACTACATTGCACGGAACAAGTGTAATCAACATGGCGATCCTAGGCTACTGCCGAACGGTGCCTGGTATTCGGAATTAAACTCATGGTTGCAAGACGAGACATAGAGCCAAAATTAATATGACACAAACGAGAATGCCAAATACTCGTAAGATCATCAACATTAGCGCAAATATGGTTCATAGATTTATTATTGAAATCTAACAGAGAAAAGCGGAACAAGCCTCCGCAGTCATAGCCTTTACCAATAAATTGTCCAGACTTAGACACAACTAATTTATTAGACTCCAAAACTACCTTGAACCCATCTCTACATAGAAGGGTTCCACTAACGAGATTCTTGTGTATAGAAGGGACATGATGCACGTTCTTCAGCTGCACGATCTTTCCCGAAGTAAACTTCAGATCCACTGTGCCAGTGCCATGAACAGAAGCATGTGCCCATTCCCCATTAGGACGGAAGAATCCCGGGCACCCTGATAAGAAGAGAACAAGTTAATGTCAGAACACACATGAACATTAGCACCAGTATCAAGCCACCAACTAGGTGATTGAAATACTGAGAAGATAAAAGGTAAATTACCATACCCTTTGTCTTCCTCATTGCTAGCGATCACTGTATTGACATTGCCCTTTTTGCCACGGCGATCCGCTCGATCAGGACAATCCTTGGCAAAATGACCCGTCTCGCCACATGCGAAACATGTCAGTTCAGCCTTGTTCTTCTTCTTCTTGAAGTTGGTAGTGTAAGGAAAATGGACCCCGGGCCATTTGGCTAATTGAGTTTTGGTGTTTGATGATTAACACAACCTGTGGACTAATATGTTTGCCAGTGTTTATTATTATAGTTCACAAGATGCGAAGAGAATTGGACCAAGGCAAAGAGGATGCAACACCTCAAAAGAAGACATAAAAAGATGCGTAGGAGTCCAATACTCAAGAACAAAAGAAGCCCGAAGAAATCAGCAAAGGAATCCGAGAAACGGGTTGTCAGCCAGCGCCTGGTGGCGCACCGGACATTGATGTCCGGTGTGCACCGGACTGTCCGGTGAGGCACCGGACAGTCTGCGCAGAGAGGCCATGGACAGGCGCTCTCTGGCTGTAGCATCGGACTGTCCGGTGTGCACCGGACTGTCCGGTGTGCCACGGGCAGACGGCAACGGTCGGATCCAACGGTCGACTGCTACAGGTGCCAACGGTCGGCTGACGTGGCGTGCACCGGACACTGCACAGTAGATGTCCGGTGGTGCACTGGACTGTCCGGTGCACCCGACGACAGAAAGCTGCTGCTTTCTGTCCAACGGCTAGTTTGGGGTGTGGAGGCTATAAATACCACCCCAACCGGCCATTCTCAAGTGTGGGAGCCCAAGCAACATACCAAGACACTTAGACCAACTCCAGCAACACTCCCCATCCCACTCCGCATCCGCATTTTACACGGTCTGAGGCACTATTTCGCTCTCCAGCAGGCTCCGCATCCGTCTCCGCAAAATGGACGCCGTGTACCCTGACTCCCCATTTCCACGCATTCTCTCTCCTCTCCGCAGCTCTCTGCTCGCGCGCGCGGCTGCTCGCGGGCCCCACGTGTCATAGACTGCATGCGGAGTGTAAATACGGAGTCTGCTGGAAACGGAGACGGATACGGAGAGGAGAGAGAACCTGTTGGCCGCGCGTTTTAGGGATACGGAGACTCCGTCTGCTGGAGTTGGTCTTAGTGTATATTTCCAAGAGCTCAAACACCCAAGTGCTTAATAGAATCACTCGGTGATTAGCGTAGGTGTTTTGCGAAGTGCTTAGGTTATTTAGACCGCTTTAGCGCTTGCTCTAGGTGAACCCTAGTTAGTTGAGTGAGTTTTGTAAAACCACACAACCCCTCGGCTCTTGCGTGAGTCGTTGTAATTGTACCGAGTGGGGCGAGAGTCTTGCGAGACCGTGACAACCGCGTTTGTGTCACGGCCGCCACCGTGTACCGGAGGGAACGAGGCCCCGCGGCGTTTCGGCCGGAAGCTCGATAGTGGAGACGGCGGGGAGCGTCCGAGAGGAGCCGGAAGCGGAGCATCACTTGCGTGTGGAGAAGGCCCGCGGCTCTCTACGGAGTTACTCGACCGTGGTGCTTGGCCCTCGCGTGGGCTTCCCTTTGCGTAGGGGCACCAACGAGGATTAGTTGGGACCTTGCGTGGTTCCGGATACCTCGGTAAAAATACCGGCGTCATCCACGATAGTTTGCTTCTCTACTTAGCTCTTTACATTCCGCATTTATATTAAGCATTTAAGTTTCAATCTTGTAGTCATACTTATTTAGTGTAGATTGAAACTTAGCCTTTGCGGTAGAGATAGCAACACTTAGACAAAACCTAGTTTGCACATTCTAGTTTTGATTATTTGCATAGGTTTTGCTCTAGGGATTTAATTGTGGCCTAGTTTAGTAAGAGTTTAGAAGTCCTAATTCAACCCCCCCTCTTAGGCGTCACCCGTTTCCTACAAGTGGTATCAGAGCCTGGTTTGGCTCATTTGAAACGCTTTAGCTTCACCGCTAAAAGAGCCGACACTTTTTAGAGGAAGGGATGGATACCCATAGGCCACCACACTTCGACGGCACTAACTTCCCATATTATAGTGCTAGAATGGCTTGTTACCTAGAGGTCGTTGATCTAGGTGTTTGGAGAGTCACTCGTGACGGGATGAAACCTCTCAAGAATCCCGAGAAACCCACCACGAGTGAGGAAAAAGAAATTCATTTAAATGCCAGAGCCAAAAATTGCTTGTATGAATCTCTTAGCATGGATATTTTTAATCAAGTATTTACCTTGAAAACTGCTAATGAGATTTGGCTAAAATTGCATGAGCTCCATGACGGCACATCCAATGTCCGTGAGCAAAAACATTGCCTAGTCTTAAATGAGTATAATTCCTTTGCTATGAAAGATGATGAGCTTGTTAGAGACATGTATTCTCGTTTGAATCTAATAATCAATGAGCTCAATTCTATTGGCATTAATAAGGTAGGTGATGCGGACATTGTGAGGAAGATTATCTCCTTGCTACCACAACAAAGATATGGGAGCATCATCACCATCCTTCACAACATGAAGGACTTGAGCAACATGACCCCGACCATTGTGATTGGGAAAATCGCGGCTTTTGAGATGTCGCGAAAAATGAGTCGGGGAGAGGAGCCAACTTCCTCAAGATCATATGCTTTTGCATGTGATGAAAGGAAGGGCAAAAAGAAGGCTCCCACTCCAAGTTCCTCAAGTGAAGAAGAGGAAGAAGAAGAAAGTGATGATGATGAAGATAATCAACCATGCACATCATCCTCCGAGGACGAAGAAACAATCCGACGCGTCGGAAAGGTAATGAGGATGATTCGCAAGATTAATCTAATGGGTGTGCCCCTGCAAGTCGAGGATCTTCTCTTTAACATTGACAGGAAAAAGCAAAGGAAGAGAGGATGCTTCGCATGTGGGGAGAAGGGCCACTTCATGGACAACTGTCCAAATATGGCCAAACCCAAAAAGGAGAGGAGCAAAGGCAAGGCGCTAACAAGTGTTAGAACTTGGGATGATTCTTCAAGTGAAGATGAACCTCCAAGGACGCGCAGCCACCGGTCCTCATCACGCTCATCACGGTCATCACACAAATGCCTTATGCCAAGAGGTAACAAAAGCATTCCATCCTCTAGTGATGAAAATAGTAGTGATGATGAAGGTGAGGGAAAGCCCTCTGTAGATGAGCTTGCGAAAGCCGTAGAATTTTTCCAGGATGTCTGCACTAAGCAAAAAGCTTAACTTAAAACTTTGAAAAATAAGTTGGTTAGCTCTCAAAATGATTACAAAGGTTTGCTAGAAAAATTTGAAACTTTTGCAAACTTAAACTGTGAGCTATCAACTAAAATTGAGCTATTAGAATCTAGTGCTCCATCCACTGCTACCGATGATAGCCTTATTAAAAAGAATGAAAAACTTAAGGCTAAGTTAGCTAGCTCCCAAGAAGCTATTGAAAATTTGCTAGAGAAAATGGAAATTCTTAGCATACACAATAATGAGCTAACTACTAAGCTAGAAAACATTGGTAGCACCCCAGCAGCATCTTTAGTTAAAATACCTGAAATAATTAAGAAAGATGCTTCTACTTCCTGCTTTGATTTAATTGATGATTCTAACCCCTGCAACCAAGTCGTTGTTGAGAATATTGTTGTAGAGACATGTTCGGATGAGGTTGCAAAGAAAAATGAACAATTAAAGCAAGAAGTGGCTCGCCTTGGCAAGGCTTTGTATGACAAGAAAGGCAAAGCCAAACAAATCCGACCTCCACAGGATAACACCACTGCGGGAGTGAATAAGCCTGTAGAGGGAGAAACTGTGATTTGTAGGCTATGCCACATGGAAGGCCATAAGTCTTTCCAATGCAAGGCGATGACCGGGGATAAACAAAGGCAAAAGCTCAAGCAAAAGCCATCAAGCAAAATCTCCAACACCTACATCAAAAAGGTGAACAAAAAGGATGCTACACCATATTTGATCAAGAAGAAAAAGAATGGAAAGGTGATAGCAATCAAGGCCAACAAGCAAGCCAACAAAGGAAAAGGGGTCAAACGCATCTGGGTGCCAAAGGAAATAATTTCAACCATGAAAAGCACCAAGAAGGTTTGGATCCCGAAAGGGAAGTGAGTGGACCGAAGGACACCGGGAAATTTGGAGACTTGGCAAGTTTGGGATGTATATCATGGGATACATCATATTGGATCAAGTTTATTGCCAAGTGGGTTAGTAAAAATTTTGGACCCAAATTTCCCACCCATGACTAAGGTAACTAGTTTTATTGTATTCTTTGTTTTTAGATATGCGTATCTATTTACTTTTTATCTAGTTTACCTTTCTTGCCTAGTATTACATTTGTTATGTACTTTTGTTCAAAATCATGCATAGGCAAATCACATGGTAGGATTGCTTGCTTTCAATTCATATACTTAAGCAAACCTACATGGTTTAAAATGTTTATTTAAGCACGGCACATAGCTTTTATATCACTCCATAGTAAATGATACAATAATCGAAAATTTTTGATTTCTACAATTTGTATCATTTAACTTATATGTGCCAAAGTTAGGATTGTAGATAATTTGCCTCTCTTGATATCAAATCAAAGTGCATGTCTCCTACAAGTATTCAAAACTTGTATGCACACCTTTAGGGGGAGATTACTCTATAATCTAACACTTTGAGACTAACACCCTTTCAAGTCTATTTCATGCGATAGTCTCATTGTAAGGAAAATGAAGTCCCCGGAGAAAGACAACAATCTTCCACTGCAAAATCTCCAAGAACTCCCATGTCTCTCAAGCTCGCCATTGATCTTCAATTGATATCTTTTGAGACTACATTCAGTATCATTTACATGTCTTCTCCAATATTTGATTAGACTATATTTCATATCATATGCTTCCATGTTGCAAAAATGCATAAGTAGTTAACTCATATTCTGTTACCTATGCATAAGGGAAGTTAGTCTTTTTAAATCTTGTCTTGCACCTCTAATTTTCAACTGCTTTTTCCTAAGTAGAGGATCTCTGTCAGGGGGAGTTTTTTTCTTCATCTCTAAAAAGGGGAGAAACCTCTTTCTAAAGAGAACACTCATTTAGGGGGAGTAATCATTTCAACTGGTATCATTCATATGGTTTAATTTAATATCCTTCTAGTGATATCATTTGATATAATTCTTGATTGAGGGCAAGCTTTTATTTACTTCCTACATGCCTTTAATGTCTTCCTTTTCGGTGGTTGATGCCAAATGGGGAGAAGTTTAGGGACCAAAGCAATGAAAACTATATCAAACACCAAACACCACAAATTTAAAATTTTATATCTACAAATGGTTTTTCCAGTGGTTTTGGTTATTTGGTCCAAAAATAGGAAGTAAGTGAATTATGGAGTTAGGGGAGGCTTAAGTCCATAATATCACATTGTGGGGACAATCATGCATCTTAGCAAGTAGATTGCATATTTTAATTCAAACACTTGTATTATTTGCTTGCTTTGGTTGTGTTGTCATCAATCACCAAAAAGGGGGAGATTGTAAGGAAAATGGACCCTGGGCCATTTGGCTAATTGAGTTTTGGTGTTTGATGATTAACACAACCTATGAACTAATATGTTTGCCAGTGTTTATTATTATAGTTCACAGGATGCGAAGAGAATTGGACCAAGGCAAAGAGGATGCAACACCTCAAAAGAAGACATGAAAAGATGCGTAGGAGTCCAATACTCAAGAACAAAAGAAGCCCGAAGAAATCAGCAAAGGAATCCGAGAAACGGGCTGTCAGCCAGCGCCTGGTGGCGCACCGGACATTGATGTCTGGTGTGCACCGGACTGTCCGGTGAGGCACCGGACAGTCTGCGCAGAGAGGCCATGGACAGGCGCTCTCTGGCTGTAGCATCGGACTATCCGGTGTGCACCGGACTGTCCGGTGTGCCACTGGCAGACGGCAACGGTCGGATCCAACGGTCGACCGCTACAGGCGCCAACGGTCGGCTGACGTGGCGTGCACCGGACACTGCACAGTAGATGTCCGGTGGTGCACCGGACTGTCCGGTGCACCCGACGACAGAAAGCTGCTGCTTTCTGTCCAACAGCTAGTTTGGGGTGTGGAGGCTAAATACCACCCTAACCGGCCATTCTCAAGTGTGGGAGCCCAAGCAACATACCAAGACACTTAGTGTATATTTCCAAGAGCTCAAACACCCAAGTGCTTAATAGAATCACTCGGTGATTAGCGTAGGTGCTTTGCGAAGTGCTTAGGTTAGTTAGACCGCTTTAGCGCTTGCTCTAGGTGAACCCTAGTTAGTTGAGTGAGTTTTGTAAAACCACACAACCCCTCGGCTCTTGCGTGAGTCGTTGTAATTGTACCGAGTGGGGCGAGAGTCTTGCGAGACCGTGACAACCGCGTTTGTGTCACGGCCGCCACCGTGTACCGGAGGGAACGAGGCCCCGCGGCGTTTCGGCCGGAAGCTCGATAGTGGAGACGGCGGGGAGCGTCCGAGAGGAGCCGGAAGCGGAGCATCACTTGCGTGTGGAGAAGGCCCGCGGCTCTCTACGGAGTTACTCGACCGTGGTGCTTGGCCCTCGCGTGGGCTTCCCTTTGCGTAGGGGCACCAACGAGGATTAGTCGGGACCTTGCGTGGTTCCGGATACCTCGGTAAAAATACCGGCGTCATCCACGAGAGTTTGCTTCTCTACTTAGCTCTTTACATTCCGCATTTATATTAAGCATTTAAGTTTCAATCTTGTAGTCATACTTATTTAGTGTAGATTGAAACTTAGCCTTTGCGGTAGAGATAGCAACACTTAGACAAAACCTAGTTTGCACATTCTAGTTTTGATTATTTGCATAGGTTTTGCTTTAGGGATTTAATTGTGGCCTAGTTTAGTAAGAGTTTAGAAGTCCTAATTCACCCCCCCTTAGGCGTCACCCGTTTCCTACAGGTAGTTTTGTTGGGCTTGTTAGATTTTGGCTTTCCTTTGCCCTTGTTGTGGTTCCTCTGAACCATGTTGGCGCTGGAGTGGCCCTCGCCTCCTTTAGATCCCGTGTCCTTAGCCCGAGCTTTCTCCTCAACATCCATAGACGCTATCAGATTTTCAACTGATATCTCCTGTCTCTTATGTTTCAGAGATGTGGCGAAGTTCCTCCATGTAGAAGGCAACTTTGCAATAATGCACCCAGCCACAAATCGGTCAGGAAGGACTATCTTAAGGTGGTCGAGCTCCTTGGCTATACACTGTATTTCATGAGCTTGCTCTACAATAGAGCGATTATCAACCATCTTATAATCATGAAAGCTCTCCATGATATACAGGTCACTGCCAGCATCCGATGCACCATACTTGGTAGTAAGTGCATCCCATAACTCTTTCCCGTCTGTATACTGAATATTCGCATCAACCAGACGGTCAACAAGGGCGCTAAGAACGGCTCCCGTAAAGATAGTATTGACATGGTCGTACTCTTTCTCCTGTTCAGGAGTCAGTGGACCCTCAGGTCTGCCTTTACTAACATGGAAGACATTCATAGCAGTAAGCCAGAGCGTGGCCTTGACTTGCCATCTCTTAAAGTGCATACCATTGAACTTTTCTGGCTTGAGCGCATCGGCAAAAGCAGCCATAGAAAAACTAGGAAAATGTCAACAATAAGGTTTTTGGATTGTTGAATAATTAGACAAATTCCAGATTAAATTCCGAATATAAATCATGACAAAATCACAAGCACTGAAGTAAAAAGTCAAATCAGATGATGCGTACTGATTAGACATACTGATAGATGGCGCGCGCCGGAATCAGCAGGGTCGACGACGTCGAAGTAGCGAAATCAGCAGGGTCGACGAGGTCAGTCAGATCACGAGCAGTCGCGTGAAGTCGCTTCCCAAAAAAACCTTATTTGGCCTCTCCTGGTGCAGGATCTAGAAGGCGAAGGGTTCCGGAGACCTGCTCTCCTAATCGCAGATGCACCTCTGCGATCGGGATGAAGAGAACTGGAAGGCGACTCAGCTGTGAAGAGAGGCGAAAGCGAATTGGGATGAATTGGAGGCTGGCTGTCGGGCTCCTTTTATAGGGCCGAGTCTGCGACCCCTGGTCTTATCCGCCCACGAAAATCTCGCAATCAGTTGAGATTTTATAGCGATCGGTTAGGATAGACGTAACAACCAAGAAACCAAAAAATCGAACGGCAAAAGGTAGCCGCGCCCCCGCAAGGCGAGGGGCCGGATTTCGGCGGACCATTCACGCGCATGTCGTCGCCCGCGCCCCCGCCCCGCCAGGCCAGGCCAGGCGAGCCGAGCGCGCGCGGCTCTCCACACTCTCTCCTCTCATCCATGACTTGGTGAGTGAGTGTGGCTTCAATATTTAAGCTAGCTCTACTCCACTAGAGCTAGCAATATGGTGCTAATGGTTCCACCTATCCTCTAGCCATCATCTTGTATGGGCTTTTGAGATTTTTCTGGGATTTATTTGAATTTCTTAATTGGGCCAAGCCCATAAATCCTAACAGGCAATACAGAAGATGTCTAGGCAATACAGAAGATTAAGGGCCCGTTTGGCAAAGCTCCAGCTCCTGCTTCTTTAGCTCCAGATCTTGATCCTCGTGAGGAGCTGATCCTCTTGATTCTCTTAGAGAATCAGAATCATTTTTAAAACCGTTTGGTAAGTAAATTTGTTCTTGTCTGCTGAGAGTTGGTGGTATGTGGCGATTGTCTGTTTTACTCTTTGCGGTTCAACTTTGTTACAAACCAATAAGTAGGATGCATATACGGAAAAAAATTATGAAACAATAACATATAAAATATTCCCATCATAGTAGTGCATAAAATGGTCTCAAATATTTAATCTATAAATTGGCTCGTTATGTTTTTGTCCAATGGCAATTGCGGGTAATTTCGATCAAACTTTAAGAGGAGGTCCATATTTGGTTGGTTGAGGAGCTGTTTTAAGAGAGGGTGGAGCAGGTTTTTTTGATCCCACCTTTCTTCACAAAAACGACTCCCAATCTTTCGGCTCCACACGAGAATCAGTTTAAAAAATACCCGTTTGGCACGGCTCCTTCAGATCCTCGCTTAGAATCAGGAGCTGGAGCTGTGCCAAACGGGCCCTAACTATTGCATGGAGCTACCGAACTACTACATTGCACGGAACAAGTGTAATCAACATGACGATCCTAGGCTACTGCCGAACGGTGCCTGGTAGAATTATTCTGGCTGATACTGAATCCTGACCGGAACAAGTGAAAGGAACGAATCCACTGAATCAGAATACGCCATTTATTTGGTTGGCTCGAGCATGGGGAGACGGAACCGAGAACACGAGCAATGCAGGATCAGACAGCGCCGGGTGGTGAGCGGTACAGTTTGTATGGTCCATATCCGATGGCGTCGTGATCCATTGCATATTTGATCTAACCAAACAGCGTGTAATTTATCTGATAACTATGTGCAAAATTGCTCAACCAAACAGCACCTAACAGTATTTGTCATGCATATGGGTATCGTTCATTAGGAGCTACACACATACAGAATCGAGGTCTTTGCGTCAGCTGCGTGCGCTGTGGTCCAGCTGCGCTTAAGTGATCAATGTCCATGTTCTTGCTTGAGCTGTTGCCAGATGACACAAGTGGACGATAGCTAGAAAATGCCACAAAATGCAAACATGCTTCTGTAGATATGCCACTGCTCAATTCAGGACGAGTGCTAACGTTTTTAAAAAGGTAGGAAAGAGGCTGAAACGAGGTTGTGCAAAACGAAACATATCCATAATTTAATATAGCAAAAAAAAGTGTTAATAAGTTCAATGTAGATTGTGCACGGAGCTCACGATTGTATGGCTAGGTCAACAAAGTAACAGAGACACTGACTATCCGGTGCCCAGCCACCATGAGAACGTCCTAAAATCATCCTTTCGCTCGCCTCCAGAATCAGGAAACTATTATGCATCTCCACTGCGTCGGTACGGCATGAACCGATGATCTTTGGAGGCATTCTTCCTCCGCCGCTTTTCCATGAATGCATCAAGCTTTCCTGCCTCCTGTGAGCAATGAACACGAATTGAGACAAATAGCCCAGCTTTCAAAAAGAACTCCCAGTAAACCTTGCAGACTTTACCTTGAGCTCGTTGTACTTGTTCATCAGCTTCCTTTCGCGAAGTTCAGCTGGTGAACAAAAAAAAAATCAACCATCAGGTTGAGGAACAGATAGTAACCATTTGATTAGAAGACGAGGAAGGAGGTATTGGGATTGATGAACTCACATTTCTTCAGATAGTATGGTCGTTTTCCAGCCTTTGCTGCCTTCCTCTCTTTCTTGATATGCTCACGCAAGATTTCGGATTCAACGTTCTTTGGAGGATGAGACTTCAACTGCTTATCCTGTAGGTAGTTACATTCCAGGAATCAACTAAACCAATCAATCGTATTGCTCCCAGAAGCATACAAAGGTCAGCTTTTAAAAGTTCTCTCATAGATGTCAAACCATTTGTGGATTGTAGCAGCTTGTTTCTGGCAAGGCGTAACAGCTAACATCATCTTATTCTAACTCCATTCAGATCAAAAATCACAACTGTTGTCTAGTTTGTGATGCAATAACAAATAATTATGTTCACAATATATTTTGAGCGGATAAACATAGATATCCAAGAGTTTCACCGATGATGGATACTCTTTCTAGTTTCTAGTGATACAGTATGGCCAACATTGCCTTTTTGCCTACTGGGGCTGAACTGTTGAAGTGAACATAGTCAACATACTTCAATCAACTATCATATATCCAGTGGACAAAAAGTTAACCAAATTTGCTATCAGTAAATTAAAATTCAGGAAGTTTAGCTCACCGATTATCACAAGATAAGCATCAACCTTTTATGAAAAAAGATAATTTTCATGGTAACAGCCAACATGTTAAGTATACGTACAATCCACGTGACACGACTCTTCATTTCTCCAATGGCATCTGAGTCCTTAGATTTCTTAATTATTTTTTGCAGTCTCTACAAAAAAATATGGATAGAATTATTTTCATCGAATAGAAACATCTTCTGATCAATGCATTTGAATATGAACACTGAGCTCACTTCTTTTTCAGCAGGAAAGTCTTCATCAAATAAGAAATTGTATCTTTTCCTAAACCTGCATACCAACCAAGAATTCATCAAGCTTACAGCCAGTACCAGAATGAACAAGCAAATAACACTTAAGGAGTAATGCTTTCAGAAGAAAAATGAATGGAAATACCAACTGGGTGAAATAGGTTAGGGTCCGAATTCACCCACCAATAGGAAGCAGACAAATACATGCTTAGAGCATTAGACCGAAAACACACTGGAGAACCTCTAATAGTATATCAAGATAAAGCAGAGATTGACAAATACAAAATGAACCGAATGTGTGTGGACACTGGACACTAAAGAACAATTACATATGCGGACACTAAAGAACAATTACATATGCATCCGAGTAACCAAGTCTTACCCTTCTTTGTCAACAGATCCATATACAGGCTCAAATCTTGGATCCCTTCCAACCTATGGGAAAGAACGGTATCAGAAATTGATATGAATTTAGAAGACAAAGTGCATAATACAACCTCTAAAGACAGATTGATAATTACACATTTGAATGAAAGAAAATAAGATGTAGATAAAAGCACTAACTGGAAGTAAAGGAAGTCAATATATAAACTGCATTCTTTCACGATGAATGTTTTCAGTTAATGAATATCAATTCAACAGATATCTTTTATGTAATAAATTGAACACAGCTAACCTTCTTGGGAACCTGTATCACCTCCCTCAATTTCGGTGGCCGCACTTTCGTGCTTATCTCCATAGGCCTGTTGAAAACACACGCGAACCCATTAGGAACAATAGCCACCGGGAACAGCAGAACCCACGAAAGGGCAACAGCAGCTGGGGCCTGGGCATCTCCGAACCTCCTCTTGCTAGCCCTGCGAGCCTTCTTCTCCGCGGCTGCCTTGGCCGCAGAGGTGGCTCGCGCCAGCGACCCGTCGGCCCTCGCGCGCTGCAACTCTCCGAAGGGCACGTCTGCGAGCGCGCGCTCCAGCTCCCGCTCCCGCTCCGCGTCCTCGCCGCCGCTCTCCGACTCCGACTCCGACTCCGACGCGGACGACGAGGGGACCTCCTGGGGGAGCCAGCGAACTCTGGTAAGCGCTCCGCGAATTCGTGCGAGGAGATCGGAAGAGTAAAAGCTCACCTCGCCGTCGCTCGATTCGTCGGCGGCGCTGGCGGATTCTTCTTCGAGTTCGCGCTTGGTAGACGTAGATGCGATGGAGGCCGAGCTGGAGGCTCCCGTGCGGCGGCGGTTGGCGCCTCTCATGGCTGCGGTGATGGTGGTGGCGGCGGCGGCGGCGAGGATTTGCTTCGAGCGTCGCGTGCTCGCAGGATTACGGAACGAAGCTCAGGTTCGGGCCGCTTTGTGTAGAACGAAGGAACCTTTACGACGACGTGAACCTGGTTTAGGCTCGGCCCAGCTATTAGCTCGTGCTAACTAAAAGCCCGATAGCTGCCCCTAGGGCCCAAGTATGATCGACCCATATTTGATCTGATTTTTGGGCCCAGGTTGTAGTCTGCCTATCAAACACTGTGAAGTCTACTCACCCTTGGCCCTTTTTCTCAGAAAAAAAAACTCTGCGAAGTCTACTTAGGGCTGCAAATGGGATGGGTGTAAACGGTTATTTTAGGTGGGTTTAAGAAATATGTTTGTTTTGGTGGGTTGTGATGTGTTTTAATTGTGAACGTGTTAGGTTGGGTGAGTTTATTTTGTATTGCGAGTTAAAATGGTTGATACCCATGAGTATAGATGGGTTTCATAGACATGGGCTTCCATGAGTCTTCACCCATCCGTATGTAGGCCTGCAATATTTTATGTGGGTTTAAGAAATTAGTTTGTTTTGGTGGGTTGTGATGGTTTTAATTGTGAACGGGTTGGGTGGGTTTATTTTGTATTGTGGTTTAAAATGGTTGATAGCCATGGGTGTAAATGAGTTTGCATAGACATGGGCTTCTATGGGTCTTCACCCATACGTATGGACCGTATTCGACTACCAAGTGTCCAAGTCCCAGCAGACTTACAGTCTTACAGACCCCAACCCTAACTCACGTGCTTCATCCTCGTGCCGCACTCAGTGCTCCTCTCCCGCCCTAGCGGTCGTGCGCATCCCGCCCTGGCGGCCGGTGACTCCTCTCTCGTGCTCCATCCCGCCTTAGCGCATTCCGCTCGTATCTCCGTGCTCCATCCCTGCTCGGTCGATCCTCTCCCGCCTGCTCGCCAACACGAGCACGAGCCGTGCTCCATCCCCTTAGACGCCAAGCCCCCTGCGCGACGACGATGGCAGCACAGTGCAACGACGGTAGCACAGTACCACGATAGCCCCCTACCTATATATATACATTTCTTTAATTATCTGCATTTCTTTGTTGACTTACTGGAGCATGAAGGTATATGCGCAGCTTTTATGCAATCTAGCATCTAACCAACATATGTGCCTTTAACTATAAATTATCTACTTAATTTGGCTGAAGTTCTACTACAAATTATTTATTTAACATTATTGACCCCAAACCAATCCATAACTGGGTGAAAACACATAGGTTCAACTTGTTAAGGCAGCAGCATACACAATGATAAATTTACATGTAGCTTCAATATCACTGTGTATGTTACTGCCTTAACAAGCTGAATCTACGGGTTTTTCACGGGTTTCTATCCAACTATGGATTGGTTTAGGGTCAATAATGTTATTGGGTGGGTTGAGTTTAATTTCTTCTTTTTGTTTTTGGGTGGTTGTGGGGTGGATGTCAAAGCTACTAGATTTAGGTATGAGTTAGATGTGGCGGTTGGGTTTTTTTTGCCAATAGCAGGCTTAAGTCTACTGCAATCACTCGAGTCGCTGTCCACTTATATATCTTTTCGGCAACAAAATTCTTCTTGAAATCTTGCTTGTGTGACCATCAATTTCACGTAAATGCTTGTTCGGTTATGAGTGCATTGAGGTGCCTCCCTCAAACCGAACATGGCCTAAGGGTCTGTTCGGCAAACCTAGATCAAAGCCACGTCAGGAAGCCAGCCAACTTAGGATCGAGTGGAACACTCATTCTTGGCCAGGAATCGATCCACGTGAGAGGATACTTGGATTTGTTCTAGGTGGAGAAGTGAGAATGGGGAGTCAAAATCAGATGGATTTGTTCTCGATCCGGATCAAAACGAACAACTAGATCGGATTCCAATCCAGGCCAATTTATTCAACCTGGAAGGAGGCTGGAAACATGCCAATCCGGCCCCATAGGAACGTGCCCTGCAGTCCGTTGATTTCCACAGGCTTATGAGACGACCGGCGACGGTAACTGGTCATCAGAACGAGATGCGACGGGCGAACGCCTTGGCTCTATACTTGTCCAAAACGGGCCGGCCCGTGGTGCAGCCCGGCACCCAGCACGCCCAAGCACGGGGAAAGCCCGGCCCGGCACGACGGCCGGCGTGCCCGTGCCGTGCTTGGGCTGCCATGTGGGCCCGTGGTGCAGGCACGAGCCCGACCCACGTAAGCCGCGGCACGACGTCGGCCCGTTAAGCCGTATAAGGCGTGAGGCGTCGCGGCGTGCGTAACCCTAGCATCCCATTTTCTGTCTCGGCGTCTCCGTCTCCTCTCCTCTCCAGCTCGTGACCGGCGACAGGCGATTCGGCTCCGCCGCTCCGGTGTCCTCGCCTCCGCCCTACGGTGTCGACGGAGCGGTGAACTCCGGTGTCCTCGCCTCCTGCTCGCTGCTCCTCTCCTCTCTTACTCCATCCTCGCTCCTCTCTCCCTCGACCCTCACTAACCCTAACCCTAGAACTCGATCTTCGCCAAGCTCGCTCCTCTGCCTCTGCCGTCAGCCATCCGGTTCGTGGATCCGGTGCTCCGGTGTTGCAGGTAAGGTTTTCTTGCTCTTGGTCTCGTCTCTCTCTTAATCCGATTCGTCTTCTTGTGCTTGATCTTGTTGCTTCGATTCGTCTAGGTGTGCACCGTGTGTGTGCGCCACGCGCCGTGAGGAGCCGGTGAAGCCGACCGAGGCGGCGGCCATGTCCACGGCCTCGGCTGACGACGAGCTCAGTCTCCAAGCAGTGATCGAGGAGCGGAGGCTTGAAGCGCAGAACGAGGCTGACGATGCCCGATGCCTCCTCCTTGGTACCACCTCCGCTGGTGCCACCGATCTGGACGGCGCCGGTGCACAAACGGGGACGGGCTCCACAAGCCCGACGGCCGACGCGAGCACCTCTGTCCCTGTGGCTGGTAAACGTTCTAGAAGGAGAGGTCCGACCTCTAAGGTATGGCTGCACTTTGAGGAGGTAACTGCCGTTCAAAATGGTAAGGAGGTAAGAGTATCTGCCATTTGTCTTCACTGCAAGAATAGCATGTCTGCTAAATCTTCATCTGGAACTGGCCATTTGATCCGACACCTGGATCTTTGCCCTGCTAAGAAAGAAAAAGACAGAACTGGAAAAACACAGTCTTTGCTTAAATATAATGCTGATGGATCTGTTAATCACTGGGAGTATTCCCCTTCTGTTGCTAGAACTGAGCTCTGTCGTTTAATAGCTAGGCTAGACCTGCCACTTTGTTTTGGTGAATCTAGTGCTTTTCAGGAGTATATAACCCATGCCCACAATCCAAGGTTTATTAAATCTTCTAGGCAAACTACTGCTAGAGACTTGATCCGACTGTTTAATGAGCGTGTTGAACAACTGATTGAAGTACTTAAACATGTTTCATCTGTTGCTTTGACATCTGATATATGGTCTGGTAAAGCTAAAGAGGACTATATAAGTGTTGTTGCTCATTTTGTGAACTCTGATTGGTGTTTAGAAAAGAGATTACTTGGTCTTAGACCTATAGAGGTAGCTCATACAGGTCTTAACATTGCTGAACGTGTTGAAATGGTTGCAAATGACTTTAGCATTACTGATAAGATTTTTGCCATTGTGCTTGATAATGCTTCATCTAACAAAACTGCTATTGATGTTCTGAAACCTGTCTTTGCTGGTTATATTGGGCATTTGGTACCTTCACCTACTAGGAATGAGAGTGATTTGAGTAACATATTTTTGCATCAGCGTTGTGCTTGCTATATTATTAATCTGATTGTTAAAAGTTGTTTGAAACGTTTACAATCATATCTTGAAGACTTTAGGACTGCTATAACTTTTTTAAACTCTTCAAATCAAAGAATTGCTTCTTATAAACAATATTGCATGAGTGTTGGTGTTAGACCACGTAAATTTGGAGTAGATATGGAAGTTAGATGGAATTCAACATTCCTGATGCTTAAACATTTAGTTCCTTATCAAAGCACTTTCTCTGTGTGGATTAGAACTAATTCTCCTGCCAAAGATGATGGGTCTTGTTTGTTGAGTGATAATCATTGGGTTGTTGCAGAAAAATTATTGTCTTTCTTTCAGTTATTCTATGACTCAACTGTTGCACTATCTGGAATATATTACCCTACATCACCCTTAATGTTGCATCATATTTTGAAAATTGCTAGACATCTAAATGCATATGAGAACCATGAGCTTTTAAGAACTGCTGTAGTGCCTATGAAAACAAAATTTCTGAAATATTGGAGGGACATACCCATTCTTTATGCATTTGCTTTCATTCTTGATCCTAGAGCAAAGATGAGGGGCTTTCATAAAGTTCTTCAAAGATTATCTACTCTTAATGGCACTGATTATAGTAGATATCCTTCATGTATTAGAACCAAATTAACTAAGATGTACCAAATTTATGAGGCCAAATTTGGAGGTATTTGCTTGACTCCTCAACCACAGTCAGCTAGTGGTTCTAGTAAGGCCACAGAGGCATGGGATGATATATATGGTGATGATGAAAGTTATAGCAATACTGGTACAGGTGGTACAGCTGGTACATCTACTGGTTTATCTGAGTTAACTTCTTACCTTGACAGTGACACTGAAACTAAATTTGGGCCTGATTTCAACATTCTTATGTGGTGGCAACGCCACAATCAAACTTATCCTATTCTTTCTATACTAGCTAAAGATGTGTTGACTGTCCCTGTTTCTACAATATCTTCAGAATCTACTTTCAGTCTAGCTAGCAGGGTGCTCGAGGAGCGACGACGACGGTTGACGACAGACATGGTGGAGGTGCTCTCCTGTATCAAAGATTGGGAGTTGGCTGACCAGCACAAGCAGCATACTGTGGAGAAGGAAACCAAAGACCTTGAAGCAACCTTTGAGGATATGTACCTAGATGATGAGCGGCGAGTATCACCAGGGAACAAAAGAAAGGAAGCAGCACCACAGAGTTCAAGAAGGGCTGGAGCTGGACTATGAACTTATTCTCTCCGTTTCTACCTATTTAAGTTCTCTACTTCTCTTATCTGCTGTAAATCTGTAATATGCTCATATGGACTGACTGTGGACTGAACACTGAACTATGAACTTATAAATATTTTAAGGAGCTGGTTGTACTCTTTTCCTTCCTAGGGTTTTCTCACGAAGTGTGAGTTTTTACCTAGGAAGGTTTTTAATGAGGCAGCATTGCACTAAAGCTCCAAACCATTTAAAGACTATTTTGTAGCCTATTTGACTTGTAATCTTGTATTCTGTTAACTCTGAATTTTGTCATGTGGATTATGTAACTGGGCCCGAGCCCGGCACAGCACCAACGGGCTGCCCGTGCCCTCGGCCCGGCCCGGCCCGATTAACAGTTGGCGTGCCGTGCCTGGGCAGGGATTTGGGCCCACGTGCCAGCCCGGCCCGGCCCGTGACACTGGCGTGCCGTGCCTGAGCACGCCAAAGTCGTGCCGGGTCCAGCCGTGCCCGTGCCGGGCTGGCCCGGCACGTCCATTTGGACATGTATACTTGGCTCCCTGCAGAAGCTACGGACGCCGTTGCTCTCCTCTCAAGATAGAGGTGAACCTGTTCTGTCTTGGCTCTTGAGTTAGAGGTGAACCTGCCTGGTGGGTTTGCTTCTTGCCATTGAACAGGTCATAATTGACGCTTAATCGATGCAGCTCACTCGATTTTATTATGTGTGTCCCTTTCAGACACCGTCCTGAACCAGCTGTACACGAATGCCTTACAGCTGAATGACTAGCTAGCAGCTTTGGTACGGCGCAGAGCTTACTGCTAAGATGGTGTCGACTTATGGTTTCTTCTACGATCTGAAACCCCTAGGCTAGAAACAATACACACAGTTGCAGCGGCAAGGCAAGCAAAGCCTCCGGCACCAAACCCATGTTTAAAGCAGATCGTATTTCTTCTCCATCTCGTGCAAATTGCTTGCAACACACACACACACACAGCTTGCTTCACCTTCTTCTCCATCTCGTGCAGCCCATGCATGCACTGGTGCAAGGTGTACATCGTCAGGCATGAGACCTACGTACGGTAAAGAGTGTTCCTCCGACGAAACGACCTCGATGCCGAACTCGAGATCTTCTCAAGTTATGCCCTGAGCCTTGATCTGCCCAGTGGGGGAAATAATGGGAAACGAGCGAATGAGCTGTGTGGCGGTGTGGCCCTCACACACTGAACGACGGCACGTATATGTCCAAATCAGTGCTAATGGCGATGCGGGGGAGGGCTTGGTTTGCTGATTCAATGTCGACAGGTATGATCTGTGTGGCGTTGGCATCCCCCCCTGCTTAGTAGTCTTGTATGGATGTGCTTTGCTTACCAGCAAACGAATAGAGACAGGGGATACGGCCGCAGAAGGTTAGCCGCTGTGGTGGTGGACTGGCGGTGAAGGAAGAGCGGAGTACGTTATGTAAAAGCACAGACCACAGAGGCGTTTCAAAAGAATCGTCGCGGATAGTAACAGTCCCTCTCACACGTTCGTATGTCGTTGGAGCCAATTGCGAGTCCTAGACAAATACAGTGTGGAATTTAGAACCAGACTAGATTCTAGTCTATCTTAGAACCGGAACATCTATGCGATTGCATCTTCTGATCCTGTACGATATCTATCATGCATCTTTCCACATGCTTTTGTTGGTTTCACCGTACTAATTTAATTGGGCCTAGCTTGCAAGAATGGGGCTATTATTACTTTTTTTATTTCTTGTCGCCGCATTTTGTCCTTTAACAAATGTGCAGGTACGATGCTATTTGCTCGCGCGCTTTTTCTTGGATGCATGATACAGAGCTTGTTCGCTGCGGCTTTAATCCAGCTGCGGCTGCGTCTTCTACAGTATTTTGTCTCTATAGATTACAGCTGCAGCAGTCCAAACGGCTTTAATCCAGCCGCAGCGAACAAGCCAACAGCTTCCATGAAATAGGCAGCAAGTGGCCTTAGTTTAACGTACTCACTTATTGCCAATCTGCTCTGAACAACTGACCGACAAATCTCTCTCTATTATTATTATTATTATTACTCAGAATAATAATAATAATGCTCTGAACAAATAATAATACTCTGAACAAATAATAAAAAAAAGTAACAAATCGTCATGGGAATCGTGCTCTGAGTATTATTATTACCCGCCATGACAAAAGTCGGTTTACATGCACTTGATAACCTGGGCTATAACGGTACAAGTCGCTGTCTTGGAGCGCATATGAGAATCACCATTCCCAGTGCAGCATGAGAGGGCCGTTAATAAAAAAAAACGAGATATTTTAGCAAGGACGAGCCACTGATTAGATGCTCTGGAATCATATGCTAATCCTCGCTCCTTCAGATGGAGGAGGACGCCTTAGAAGAATCTGACGAGATGTTTTTGGCAGCAAAAAGAAATGCGTTGTGGGGCGATGATGATATAGGCGGCCGGTATCCCAAAACCCAAAAGCAAAGGCCGGCACGTACGCACACCGCATCATGCCAGGGAAAAAGAAGATGGAGGGAAAACAACGTATTGTTGTTGGGTAAAAAGAAAGAGGCCCAGCATTATGATTGCGCTCCTAATTAAAAAAAAAAGGCCCACGTACGTACGTACGAGGGATGTTCTTGCGTCGCGGTCAGTTCTTGCGCTTTTTATATAGCTTTTGTTTGTTTTTTGGGCATGTCAGGAAACCTAGCAGTGTCGTCTTAATTTGTGTGTGATCTCAGCTTATTAATTACGTACAGTACAGGTCGCGAAGACTGAGGAGTAGGCTGTAGGCACAACGGCTAGGACTGTTATAGTAAGTACGTCGGATTAGAAAACAGAGAGTTACGGCTAGCTAGTTTATGCATGCACACCGACGACGACTGTACTGAACCATTATTATTAATCATGAAACCAAGACGAATGTCATGCATCTGTACTTTTTTTTCAGTTGCAGGTGAAGAGCGTCTGGCTAGCTTCCTTCCCCCCTTCGCCACGTGAAAGTGGACACGCACGCCTTGTACTGTGGTCGCTGCAACCTCAACGGCCAGCCGGGCCAGTAAATAAAACACACTCCGTCTGTCCACTTGCTGTGCGAAATGCGATGCCATCGACGCCGGTCTCGGAAAGGGGAGGGGCCGGCAGATGGTTATTAGTGGTTATTAGTTCTCTGCCAAGAGGAGAGGGTATCCGAAGCTGGTTATTAGTGGTTAGTGCACTAATAATAATAAGTACTTATAAGCATCTCGCGCCAGCAACTTGCATGCCCCACGGACGCGGTGGCTGTAAACGACGAGACGAGTCAACAACCAACTGGCATGGCATGGCAAGCCGACACCACTCGCAGTCGCAGCTGCCATGCTGCTGCAGTCCAGGGCCAAACCGCACGTGCGCAGCCAGAAAATTCCAGTTTTTTTACTGCCCAGACCTCTTCTAGCACAAGCGAGGGGGCGAGGGCAGCTCATGATATGCTACCGTTTGGGTTTGCAGTTTTATGCAGTTTTTTTATTTTACAGCCGTGGGGCAGGTGAGGAGAGTTTGGTCTCGATCTCGCCTCGCTTATCTTTGGGTAAAAAAATTTACTCAGATGATGGTAAAATTTCAAAAAAAAAATATATTATGAACAATCAAGATACACAATTTATTGTACACATTTATATTCTTTGTTCTTAGCCTTGATCTTGTAAAGATTCGTAAAAAGTAAACATCGGATTTATTATATATCTTTTCAAATGCCAGATATAAAATTCGCACACGGATTCAAATCCAGAAGCTTTTACACGTTTTTTTCTGCATAAAATGATTTTATACCCAAAAAAATTATTGAAATAATGTGCTTGACAGTATAGGAAAAGAATAGCAACAAATTCCATGCATATCTATTTCAGAATATCAAATTTGTTCTAACAAGTTGAATGTCTACTTTCGCTCCTAGCTTCGTCGTAGGCTCGACCGGACTTCTATTCAGATTCAGATGCGGTCGTGGTACTGGGTGGGTGGGTGCCGAGACAGAGGTCTCAGTATCGTTTTTTTTGTATTCTAGTTTTGTTAATAGGATTAGATTCACGGTTATGTTCATTTTCAGAGTGTAGATATATCAGCGTCATTAGAGTGAAGCTGCCGCTCTTCTATCATACGATACGACAACTAGAAAAGAAACTGTACTCTGCTATACCTGAAGCCAGTACATCTCATGGTGCCTGCCATGCATGAAACTCTCTCGGTGATTCGTGCTGACATGCATGATGCGGTGATGCCTGCTGCTGCTGCTGCCGAGGTCGCTGGCTTATCTGTCGAAGAACACAACGGGCACTTGGAGTCGAAGGCACCAGTACCATCAACAGCTAGCAGCTCTAGCCTTTTGTGGCAGGCGTGCCTCTTTTTTTTTGGCTCGCCGAATGAAAGCACCGCCACAGCACTGGGCACTGAAGAAAGGGATCGTGGCGGTCGTCGATCCCCAACGGCGCGCGGTATGTGTGGCAGGCAGGTTCGGTTTGCCGCCCACCCGCCGGCCGCCACCGGCAGCAAGGCCGTTCTCCCAAGCAAGCGCCTGCCTGCCCAGCACCAGCAGTACCCACCCCACCCGCTTCCACCACCTCCTGCACACGGTCAAAAAAACCTCACGGCAAGAAACGAACCGGACCGGAGCTGGGCAAGCCTGGTTTCATGGCGTGGCGTCACCCGCTCGCATGCCGCGTTTTTTTTATCGGTATTCTGCTGCCCCGTCCCTGAGTTGTACGCGCTGTTTTTTCCCTCCCTCCTTTTTTTCGTCGTCTCGTACTCTCGCTCTCTGTCCCTCTTCGTGGCTGTTTGTTTCAACTTCTGGCAGCTTATGGCCACCAAAAGCTGCTGCGGACTGCCAAACGCTCAGCTTTTCAGTCAGCTTCTATAAAATTCGTTGGAGCAAAAACCATCCAAAATCAACATAAACACATAATCGGTTGAGTCGTTGTAATAGTAGGAATCTGTCACTTTCTAGATCCTGAGCCCTATGAACAACTTTATCTTCCTTCACACGTAATCGTAATGATATTCAGATTCTCTCCACAGCCAGATTCTCCCCACAGCCAGATTTTCAGAAAAGCTGGTCAGAAAAAAGCTGAACCAAACATACCCTTCCTCACCCTCACCCCCACCTCGGCTGGCTCAGAGCCTCAGCTCCTAACCCCCCCCACCTACCTCTCTGCCTGCTGTGCTGCCCCGGCCCCGATCCTGATTTCCTCACTTGAGGCCGAGGCCCGAGAGGAGGCACCTACGCTAGCTGCAGCTGCAAACCGTGCGCCTCCGTCTTCCCCAGGCGCCGCCGTCCTTGTCCACCCGCAGAGATCGCTCCGGGGACAGCCGAGCAGAGCTGACTCTGCTTGCGGCTTGCCCGTTTCTTGGTTGCTTTTGCTGGCGTGAGTGCGGGAGGAGCGGTTGGTTTGATTCTCTCTGTCTCTCCCTCGCTTGGTGCGCGCGGGGGTGCGTGTGCACTGCACGTACCATGAGAAAATGATGCGCGCCAGGCCCAAATGTACATTCGCCGACGCGATGAGGGAGAGCTCTCCTCCTCCTCCTCCTGCTGCTGCATCGGCGGCGGCGGTGAAGGAGGACGAGTGGGAGGTGCGTCCGGGCGGGATGCTGGTGTAGAGACGGAGCCCCGACGCCGACGCCCCCGCCGGGGCGCCCGTCCCTACCATCCGCGTCAAGGTCAAGTTCAACGGCGTCTACCACGAGATCTACATCAACTCGCAGGCATCCTTCGGTAAATACAGTACCAGCAGAATGCACCCGTCCCGTCCGGCGATCCCGCGAGCTGCTCCTGCTCCTGCTCCTGCTTCTGACCGAGATGGTGGTGGTGGTGCTCCTCATCCTGCAGGTGAGCTGAAGAAGATGCTGTCGGCGCGGACGGGGCTGCACCCCGAGGACCAGAAGCTGGTGTACAAGGACAAGGAGCGGGACTCCAAGGCGTTCCTGGACATGGCCGGCGTCAAGGACCACTCCAAGATGGTGCTGCTCGAGGACCCCGCCGCGCAGGCCAGGCGCCTCCTCGAGCAGCGGCGCGCCGACAAGGCGGAGCGGGCCGCCAAGTCCATCTCCCGCATCAGCCTCGACGTCGACAAGCTCGCCACCAAGGCAAGGAAGGGATCGATCTAGTTCTTTGTAGCTCACGGTGGTCACGGCCGCCCTCACGGGTGCTGAATTTGGCTGTTCAACGTGCGCGGTGCAGGTGTCGGCGCTGGAGACCATCATCGTCAGCAAGGGCGGCAAGGTACCGGACGCCGACGTGGTCGCCCTCACCGAAGCGCTCATGAACGAGCTGGTCAAGCTGGACTCCGTCGCCGCCGAGGGCGAGGTCAAGGTGCAGCGGCGAATGCAGGTCAGTCGGTCGGTCAAGTCAGTCAGTGCGTACGTCGTAGCCCGTAGGCTAAATTTCTTGGACGGATTCGCGCGCGCCGGCCGAGAGGCGAGAGAGTGCTCAATTCAACGCAACGCCCAACCGATGGTTGTGTTGTGCAGGAGAAGCGGGTGCAGAAGCACGTGGAGACGCTGGACGCCATCCGCGCGAAGAACGCGGCGGCGCCTGCCAAGGCCAACGGCAGCATGGACGTGGACGGCCACGCCAAGGCCCGCGCGCCGCCCGTGTCGCAGAGGCGGAACTTCCAGCAGCCTTCCCCGGCGCCGCCCGCGCAGAGCTGGGAGTCGTTCGACCTGCTGTCATCGGTGCCGTCCACGTCCTCGGCCGCCGTGACCACCACCTCGCCGGCCGTCGCCTCCCCGGTCCCGCGGTTCGACTGGGAGCTCTTCTGAAGCCTACTCAGTGCGTGACGGTTGATCGATCAGACGACCTCAGACGGTACCTCGCTTGTCCATGGATTCTTTCCATTTCTTTTCCCCTATCCCTCTTCTTCTTCTTCCATTTTCTTTCGATTTGTATATCTACAACAAAAGGAACAGAGACCGACCCCGGTGCGGTGAGAGTGTTCAGTGAGTCAAAGTCCGTCAGTTCACAGCTACTACTCATGAGGATCCTCCATCCACGCATGGCGTTGTCCAGTCACACCCAAATAAGATGAGGAAATTTCCGTGCAAATATACACACATATAAATAGCAATGTACTTATTTGGTCGTGTATGACTACGATGATTGTTTGATTTCCATTCCAGTGCAATGCTTGTGTCGGACGGACTAGCCTGAATCGGAGTGTGAGAGAGGGGGCGGGACTCAGATTTGCTGTGCAGGCGCATCATTGATTGAGCTGGGGCTGGGAGCTGTGGTGTTCTGTGGGCGCCGGGCACGATTATTGTAGGCCATCCCGCGTGCCTGCCAGGCGAGACGCCAGACGAGGCGCCGGCCGGCCAGTGAGGGTGCTCTGCTCGGCTGGTTCGTGTCTGGGTGCGCTTTGTCATGGCTCGCGCTCGCGAAACCGTGTGCAGTGTGCTTCGCCATTTCAGTCAGGAGCTTAGGTTGTTCGTTTCCTTGCTTTGAATACTAAATGCTACTCTACAATAATTATTGTACATGCAATTTATTGTTTTTTTTTTCTTTTTCGGTTTGGAAATTGACAAATCTCACATGAGTGCCTTGGAGGGCCTCAGCGCTTAAAATTTGTGTGCCTCTTGTTTGTGCCAATATTTACGCTTTTTGAGGTTGAGGACAGAAGCTTTTGTGTGTTCTATTTGACTCAATTTGAGGCATTCTATAACACATAGTGCCTTATTTGGAACGCATGAAATTCAGAAGAATCATATATGAATTAAAAAATCAGTTTATTTTCATAGAAAAACGCATGAAACAGAAAAAAACCCTGCATTCCAATGGTGTCCTAAAAGTTTCGATTACAAACATCTTATTTTGGGTTAGTTTGTAAACACATTAAGTCATGAACCGTGCTTACATTTTTTGAGTGTTGAACAACCATGTTTCAATAAAATTCAGATGTTGCATACTTGTCCTTTGGAGACACCTAGCTTTATATTAGTACATTTGTTTTACGAGAAGTTTTATATTAAAGAATAAAGAGGTATTTGTTTGGGATTATAATTTGTCCAGATTATATAATCTAACAAACTTTGAACTAACACTTAGTTCAAAATTTGTTAGATTATATATTGTAATCCCATACAAACTCGTCCGAAATATACATGGTTACGTAACACTCAAAAAAACATGTACAAGAAGTCTTGTGCTTTCGTCCGAGAAACGTGGCACTCTAAAATTTGCAGGACAAAGTAATGTGAGATAAAAACAACCACAGTGCTCGGGTACTCCCTGAGTCTAGTATGCGCTCTAAAAATTTAAGACAAATTAATAAAAACACTCAAATATAATGGCACACTTACTCGTAGATTAAATCCAACCGAGAAGTTTCTCAAATTATGGTTTTGTTTTAAACTTTTTCTTTTTTGCTAAACATGTGTATGATGGACAGTTGAGATCGTATAGAATGGATCCATATTATTCTTGTACAAATTTCAGAAGTCATAATGCACAAGACGGAGAGCGTAGTTTCTAAGAACGACATGGCACTTGATTAATTGCCTACGGTTATGCTTAGATAATTGCAGCATGTTGGTAATCAAGGATGTTGTATGCAAGCATGCATAAAGGTTTGTTACAGATAATAAGGCTGATGTGGAAATCTTTGCACCGTCTAACATCATAGATGCCATTTTTACTCCCGGTTTTCCTCGCAGCTCGTGTTTGTTACGAACTCTGGCACTAGAACGAAGGCATAGACCTAGACCGCCATATGGCTGTATCTGATACTACTACTAGTAGATCTAGACATCTAAGTCCCAGTAGAACAAGTAAAAAAAAAAAAAACTCTCGTGTCTGGAGAAGAGAAGACCACGTGCACGCTGAAGGCCCAGAAGCGGCCGTGTCCAGACTCCAGACCAGACCTAACCTAATGCGGTTTCTGAAGCAAACTCTCGGGGCCCGTGTCCGTGCGAAAACAAATGCCGAGTGCCAACTGACCTGAAACAAATGCTAAGCTAGAAGCGGTTGTTAGTACGATGCAAGTAACTGGCCAGGCCAGCAAAAGAAAGACCATCTGCCGTTCGTTGATTTGGATGCGGGCGAGACCATCTCATCTACCTATATATCCTTTCTTTTCCTGAGGGCTAGGCACCGGCCATTGGGTAACATCCGCAACTAGCATATTGAGAGAGACGAGGAGACGAAGCCACGAAGGGATGTTGCGCCGGGGTCCCGCCGTTCAGCGGGCACGGGAACCGTCGATGAGTTGGCAAAAGTGTGGGCAATGATGAGGCCGAATTGGAGTTTTTGGAAGCTCCAGCCTCCAGGTCGCCCATGGCCATGCATATATACCACATACAATATTCCTGCGTACGTGCCGCCGGACGACCAGGCGAGCAGGAACTCCGGCGCATAGCTAGTTCCGCGGTATAGAGGGCTAGCTAGCCCATCGGCACGCAGCACAGGCGACGTCGTCGGCGTCGTCGTCGTTGTCACTTGTCAGCGGCCGTGAAATTCTGTTACCACCGACCTGCAGGCCGGTTGTAGCCGACAGAGCCACGCGGCGTCCGGTAGGTCGGTCTCTCTGCTGGGCTCTGGCTCGACCGACAGGGACAAAAGCTTCTCTCAAATTCTTATGCAGCGGCTTGGACCAGCGCCGTGCAGTGCACCGCAGTCTCGACTCGCTCGGCGAGTCGGCGGCGTCATGTCATGTGACCCGTGTTCGGTGGTCCTCCAAGCGAATGCATGGCCACGTTTCGGCCCGTCTGGGAGCGGCGGGGCAAGGCGCAACGCAACGACGACCCCCGTGCGTACGTGCATCGATGCATGCCTGACCTGACCGAGGGTGGTGAGTGAGGTTTGGAATCGACCGGGATAATGCCGCCGGCTGCGCGCGCGCGCTCTCGCCTTATCGGCCGGCGGTGCTCTCCCACAGACATGACCACCAACAGTTCGCCAGCAACCAAAAGTGGCCGCGCTTGCGCACATGCAGTGCAGTGCAGTGTGCAGGCATACACCAACTCCCTCCCTCTGCAGCACAACAACGAGAAGGTCCTACCTAATGCTGGGAATTGAGCAGGATTTAGGATAGAAACAAAAAACTTCTGGCTCATATATTGAACCATATAAAATCAAAATATTACAATCACATAAAATCCATAACTTACTAAATTAAAGATATTAAACAATTCTAACATCATTTAACCATATAAACTCTAAATATCACAACAATATAAAGTCGATAGATTACTAAATTAAAAAAATTAAATAATATAGGTTTTATTGGTCGTGCTGGTCCCAGCCCGATGTATCTATTATAGTCTTAAATAGATGTATTATACCAGCAAATAGAAATCCATTTAGCGTAGGCAGCCCATAAGTCAGCCCAACAGCATAGGCAGCCCATCAAAATTAGGTTACCCTCCCCACGCCTCCCACACACACACACTCCCATTCGCTCCCAGCCGCCAGGACACTCTTCTCCCCGGCGCAGTCAGGACACTCTTCTTCTCACCGCCGCCAGCACTGCTCTGGGCGCGCGCCGCCTACCCTCCCCTCTTCCCTCCCTCACCTCTCGTCCTCGAAGCAAGGGTTTCCCTGCCCCAGGCTGCCTCTCGTCCGTTCTCCTTCTCTACCGCCGCCACAACTCGCCCGCCGCCCCGCCCTTACCGCCGGCAACGTGACACGACAAGCCCGCCCCTTTATTCTTGCAGCTATACTCCGATGGCCCTCGTGAAGTCCGACGCTGAGGAGGAGTGGTCCGACTCTGACTTCGATGATGCATCCGACTCCGAGGTCGCCGAAGCTCTGGACTGGCTCGACGCCGTGGAGGGCCCTGACGGCTCAGCTCGCCCCCACGTCGCCTTCTCGGCCTCCGGAGGCGGGGCTGCGGCGCGGAGGCCTAACGCACACGGCGGCGTGCTGTCTCGCCCGCTCCAGCCGCTGTCTAACCGGACCCAGAAGCTGGCCTCGCACATTAGTGCTACTCCCTTGGAGGTATTCAACTTTTACATCCGGACTTAGGGCCTATTTTAGCTGTAGAGATTTCAAACACCCCAGATAATACTCTAACTAATTGTTAGTTAACTCACAGCTAGCAATTAGCTCATTAGCTAGCTTAAACCAGCTAACAATTTGTTAGCTGGCTAACTATTAGCTCTAGCTGTTCCAAACAAGGTCTTAGTAGATGGGTTTGCTGAAATATGGTGGCAATCCTGTGGTGTCCGTGACATGGACGCGATGACCTATATAACAATCAGTGGCGAACCTAGGTTTTTTATATAGGGTGTGCTTACAAATCTATATAATGTGCATATAATTTCATATACCCTGCAACATGCAGCACTACATGGCCAAAGCAGTGAAGCTAGATACATTTTATCAGCGAAATAAGTCAAAGTCTAGTCGAGATAAAAAAACAAATTCAAAAGTATGGTCCAAGTAATGTGAATACATCAGGCATTGCAACCACCACCAGATACATGTCTGAACTCTAAGGATTAAGGAGACAATATCCAACTAGTCAGATCAAGGCGTCGAGCAGACATCTAGGCGTTTGGGGGCACACCGTGTAGTGCCCGTACTGCTGAGAGCAGACATGAAGGCGTCAAGCACGCTGTGCAGGCAGGATGCCGATGTGGGTGCTGACGACCGGGCAGTTGGCGCTTGGGGGCTCGGGTGGCTTGCTCCGTCGACGAGAAGCCAGCGTAGGGTAAGGGATGTCAGGGTCTAGAGGTGGGTCCCTGTTGGAGGTGGGTGGCTTAGGGTGTGCCAGGGCCCACCTGGACCACCCTGTGGGTCTGCCCCTTTAACAGTTCCAAGTTTAGATTCTATGTATGTACTGTATCAGTTTGGAACATGTCTAAAAGGATAGGACACTTATGGTAAACACAATTAAAGCGCTTTAACTCTTGGGAGATTTGCGAATTGAATGAATGCAAATTTGAGAGTTCATGTGGTTTCTGTTGAATGTTTCTTGTCCGGAATGATCCAGGAGTGGGAAGGTAGGATGAACGTTGCGATGTCAAATTCCGTCACAACTGCAATCAGGGATAGCATAAGGGACACAGCTATTGGGAAAATAAGGAACACTGAGAAGGCTGATCGTGCTACAGTGGAACAGGTATGTAAAATGTTCTCAGTTGGCTGTAAAATGTTCTCTGTTGGGTTGTGGTGTTTTTTTTACTTGTGCTGTGCTTTCTGGAATCGAAGTTGTTGTCATGCACTTGCACAATCCTGTTGAACCATTCCACCCTTTTAAACCTAGCTAACTTTCCTGTTAAGTGCCCGTCTGCTGCTTGGTTCCTGTTTTGCTTATGCAACAATGAAAGGAATCAAAATTTATTGCATAACTTGGATTTATGATGTACATGATGAATTTGTTTTGGCTCATTTAACCTCATGTAGTCATGTTCTATCTTTGCTGGCAGCATTTCCAAAACCCGAAACCACTTTAGGCCTTGTTTGACACTTTGGGATTCTTTCCCAGGTTGATTTCCCCCCCCCCCCCCCCCATGGATTGGGTGATTCCAAGCCTTTCACCCAATCCCTTGTGGGATTAAATCCCAAAACCCAATCAACCAATGTTTGTTCGTTTATGCCAGATGGATTATATCCCAAAACCCAAACAACTATGTTTGTTTGTTTATTCCATGTGGATCAAATCCCAAACTTAAATACCAACAAAAGCCAATAAAAGCAACAAAATTTAAGCTATATATATATATTAAAAAATTAAGCATGTCATAGGCTCAGTATAAGCTATATTTTGTCCAGAAATTTAAGCATGCCATACAAGTCTTGCAACAACCTTCCTTCAGTTCTATTACATGCTGAGCCCAAACATGGAGAAATGCAACATATATATATAGCTCATACTGGCACATGCAGAGTCAGACCGCTGTGCAGGGCTGTCTCTATATGACCAATATTTCTTGTCTGCAAAGTTTAAATAAGGAATCAAAAGCAGAAATGAACAGATAAAAAATTGAAATTTATGCAGAAAGAAAAACAGCAGGGAACCCATATCAATTAATAAACAGCAGGTCCTCAAAATATGCAAGCGCTTGTTGCTGTTGCTACACTTTTCTTGAGTGAGCACAAATGGAGGCTGATTAACAGCAACAACAAAGAACTGACCAGCTGCAGGGAACCTAGTACAGCTACTCCCAGCCATGGGATTCAGTGTCTCTCTCAAGCAATACAAATGTAGTGCCCCCATTGCATTCATCACCATGCATGTGCACTCACGCTATGCCTGCTTGGAACTAAAAACCATATACATACACACTATATACACGTCAAGCACAGCTAGCTTCACACATTTCGCAAGCACCCAGATCGACGCATGACTAGCAACAAACTAGTACAAGGTATGAAATCGTAGATTATACTTACCTTAGAGCTTATCCATCTTCCGTCTTAATCATAGGAGGGCAGTTTCTGGCTCATCAACACTAAAACTGATAAAGGTCTCTATGTTGTTTGGTATGTCAAACACCTCATCTGCTTTTATCTTCTCATCTGTTGTCACGTTTATAGATCTAAGGACAGAAATGCATCTCTTGATGGAGAAGTCATTACATTGACCAGATTCTATTCCTTTAGCCATCTGTGTAACCTCATCCTCAACTTGTTTTGCTTTCAGACCTAGATATCTCCCAACAAGTCCTTCCAAAGAATCCTTCTTCATCCTCTTTGGTTCCTTATCTTGATTGATTGTTGATGCAGCAGGCCTTCTTGTTGTTATATGTACCCTCTGTTCAGTCCTTTCAATTATAGGATCTTCATCTCGTTCCAATCTTGAATCTTCTTGTGGTTCTTGTTCAATAAGACCTCCCTCGTCCATTCTTGTGGTGTTTACTTGTTCTTCTTCGTTTGAAGCTGTGTTCATTCTTGTCATCTTGCGGCAACTGAGTAGATGTTATGTTCTAGGTCCCTTGAGCAATGTGCCCATCATATAGTTCCCCAAGAGCATCAAAGAGAGGGAAAGACTTCTTTTGAAATTTCTTGGTCCTAGAAAATGTCTAAATAAAACATTGTAGAAAAAGGAATAAAACCAACATGACCTTTTCTTAAGAAAAAGGAATATGGTTCTAAAAGTGATGTAGTCATTTCTATATAACCATCAAAACTTCATAATATATCAAAGAACACAAAGTAGTATAAAGACCACAAAGACAATATACTCTACTATATTGTCTGTGCTGTCCTGTCATTGTTTTTACCTAGTAACGCTTAAATACACATTACATATCATTTTCTACCTCGCCGAATTACCCCTCCCCTGCAACTCAGCTTCCAGATCCATAGAAGTCAGCTGAACTAGAACCCTTCAAAGGAAGCATAGTGACTGGTGAGGGTCACCAAACAGCCCTTTTGTTAAGTTTACTCCTATTTGGTAGATCAACAACCAGGTCAAGCCACATTTGTCAGCACTTGTGCACAGCTGCTGTATAATTAGTAGCAAGTGAGCTACTATCGGCATCATCTCCCAACTCATTTGCTAACAACCCAGTTAACTACAGGCAGTCCATTGTATGACATAAGGCATCCACGGCACACCACCGGTGTTCAGTTTTTAGAGCTAGATATTTGTGTAAAATATTGGCACATGAGAATAATATATACCACATGAAAATATTTGTGTAGGAAGAGTGTGAAGTATTGAACTAAACAATCTACATGCTACTCATGTTCATAACGAAAAGAGACTTCTAGAGTTGAAGGATGACTAGGAGTAACTAAAGCTGGAGTTAAAAAACTTACTTTTATGATGTTTTCTCATATTGGTGGATCAACAACAATCATGCATCGTTTCTCATTCCTGGAAACACCACTTTGCTTTCTAGCCTCAACAATCATGCATCGTTTCTCATTCCAGGAAACGCCACTTTGCTTTCTAGCCTCTTTCAACATCTTGTAATCCCTTTTCAATTCCTTCTCTTTTCCTGAATTTGAATCTTGTTGAATGTGACATATTCATGCTTGTTGAATTCAGCAACAATTTTGTTCCAAGCATCTGGACTCCACCCATTTTGAGCCATATATGGAGGTACATTGTGCTCAAACAACAAATCAACAAGGCTCTTCAATTCAGAATTCCATGCTGCTCTCTGAACACCACCTAAATTTCAAAAAATATGAGGGACAATTAATCATTTGAAGTTGAAACACAATAAGAATAACATGTACAAGCTTTTATATTAAATAACATGTACCTCCGCACTTCTTTCATATAAAAGTTGTAAATTATCTATTACGTAAAAACTGTAAGCTATCTATTATGTAAAGGTTGTAAGGTATTTGGTTGAATTAAGTATAAAATAGCTACCAAACAGATCTATTTTTTCCTAATTTAAAAGGCAAAAAGTCCAAAAATAAGAATCCATCTTAAAAAACCAGAGCCAAAAACAAAATCCAAGACACACCCAAAACTATACTACACGAAGCTGCTTAAACAGCTTCAGGCTTATTATGTTCATTCACTTTCTGCTTTTTAACAACGGAAGCACCTTCAGACGTTCAACCAAATAGTGGTAACATCCTGCTGCTACGCAGAAATCCTCATCTAATATATCTCAAGCATCCAGAGAACACTTGATTTCTGAGTTTTACTATCAGGCAAACATACGGTCTTTTTTTTCTATCTGACAAACGGACACTCAGACCGGAGCGGACGAGCTGTGAGCGAAGAAGCTGGCTACGGACGGAGCTGGAGAGGAGAGCTAGAATGGCGGGGGGCAGCGACGGAGAAGCAGGCTGCGGTAGTGGAGTCGGCATGCGAGTGACTCGGCGAGGCTACGAGCGGCGTCAGAGAAAAAGACTAGTAGACTGCGGCAAGGTATGGCGAGAGCCATAGCTGGCCATACTGGCGCTCCGCCGCTGCTCTCCAACCTGCAGGAAGGTCCCGTGCAGGCTCGTCGTCAAGACAATGCTGTCCGGCGACATCCGCCTGTTCCGCTACGCGCTGCCGTCACTTGAGGAGCTTGGCCTCCCCATTGGCAAGCACATCTTCGTGTATGGCCGGATCTACCCACTTCTGCCTCCTGGTGAAGGTACCGAACGAATCTACCCACTTCGTCCTCTTTGAAGTAACAAAGACAGTGAGAGAGAGGTGGAGAGCAGATCTACCCAACTGGAGAGAAGCTTGCCGGAGTAGAGGTTGCCAGCGTCTCGCTTGTGCCGCCGTCCGTCGCTCGTTCGTTTCGGGTTTTTTCCAAACCATTCGACTCTTGGGTCCGATCCAGGACCTCCTCAAGTCAAAATTTTTTTCCAAACCCATGGGCTAGGATTCCAATGGGCTTAAACAAACACAAAAAATTAGGATCCTGGATTTTAACCTGGATCAGTTCCCCCATTCCAGGCTCAACCTGGCTTGGTTGGGCACAACTGAATGAGGCCTTAGTATTTGATCCAAATGGCCCAAGGGACGAATGCATTACAAACATGAGCAGAACTTCTCTAGCTGGATATTATAATTATTCATTGATGCAAATTTTCATCAGACCTAATTTCCTTTGTTTTTACTATCCATGGCTTGCTGTATACATACAATTGGGTGGCAGAAGTTTCTTCCTTTATTTAAATGTCGTAGTAGTCTTGTCTTAAAAATAGGTGTGAGTTGGCTTACCGAAATCTAATGAAGGTTATTTCAATTGAACCATTTTCTGAACACTGAATGTTTTTTGTTTGAATATGCAGGCTATTGACCCAAGAACACGCATGGTTTTATTCAAGATGTTAAACCGTGGTGTCTTTAATAACATAAATGGCTGCATTTCTACAGGGAAAGAGGTAGCTTTAAGATACCATATTATAGTGCATATTGGAATGACTTATATTGTGTATCAAGAAACATAATAGATACGCAGCTCTTTCTGTAGATAGAAGATTGAAACTGAGTTTGAGTCTTTGAGATGCTCCTTGACCTGCTAGTTAGAGATCTTTATTTTCCTAATTAAGTATAATTATGAACATGGTCAAATTAATCCTATCTATGGGCAGGCAAATGTCTATCATGCAACAAAGACGGATGGCCAGGAGCTTGCAATTAAAGTCTACAAAACCTCTGTCCTTGTTTTTAAGTAAGATTACAATTCAATGGTTGTTTCCAACTATCGATACTTGTTGAATCCTGATCATGTGGTCATGCTATTTACCTTTTGGTGCTTGTATAAATTATTTGATCTCAAAACGTATGCTTGTTAAGAAACTGTGTCATTTTATTATTGCAGGGATAGAGACCGATATGTCCAAGGAGATTATCGTTTTAGACATGGTTACTGCAAGCATAATCCTCGGAAAATGGTTAAGACCTGGGCTGAAAAGGAAATGAGAAATCTTCTACGGTGGGATTCTTTTAACTTAGGATCAAAGAATGACCTTATCAATTCATTGAATCCCCTGCTAGTCATGCAAATAGGAAATGCATTAGCTCTGATATTTGGATATGCTCATTTCTTTGCTACCCTTGTTACAGAGTGAGGGCAGCTGGAATCCGATGCCCTGCACCATTACTCCTAAGGCTTCATGTACTGGTGATGGAATTCATAGGTAAATTTTGTATTAGTTTTTGCCTACCAGTACCAGATACTTGTCTTCTTACTAATGTTTAATCTGGCAACAAGCTAAGTTTGCTTGCTTTACAAGATAATTGTATTGTTAAATGCACCCTAATAAGTTGATTTTTTATAGGGAAAGGAGGCTGGGCTGCTCCTCGTCTCAAGGACGCTGCTTTGTCAGATGACAAGTTGCATGAAAGTTACTTTGAGGTACATGTTATGTTAGAAAGCACAGGACCTTGCAATTGCTGGATTGATTTTTGTGCCATGCATGTCTGATCAGGGACCCAATATAACTTGTAGGGAGTTTGCTGTATTTCCGCATATCTCTTTGATATAAGGCATAAGAACAAAAAGAAGAGCTGCAAATTTCTATCAGAAGAGTAACATTAGGGAACCTAAGGAAAGATCTCAAACTGTTACATATAGTATTGAACTATTGATAATCCACTTGCATGTTTTAAATTTGAAAACAAAAAACTTTCCTCTAGACCAGTACCTTAGCATACTGACCATAATATTAGTCTTGAATATTTCTTGTTGATTCGGAATTTCGATTGATGATGGTGCAAACAACCTTGTGCTTCACCATTTTCTCACTTATTCCTGGCCCTTATTATTGATTGGTGTACGTTGGGAAAATTGCAGAAGAGTACACTAAAACAAGTGTGGTTGTTGTTTTTATGGATTTGAAAAATAGTTGGATCTATGTAGATAAAACTTTGCTCAGACCGATTTTGTAACGGCAACTTACATTTTTCACCGGTTGCCATGCAAAGTTTATGTGATGTTACTGCTCACATATAATAACCATTTTTAGAAGTTTTAGAGGTGATCCTCCACAACAAGTTATCCCTTGTATTCCGTTGCCGATGTGTGTGCATAGCATTATCTATTTACAATTGATATTTATTTTACTGTTGGATTTCATTGTATGTATTGTTTTCAGTTTTCTCATACTACTTACGGCACCTTTTCAGATAATTACAACAATGCGGACTCTTTACCAAACGTGCAAACTGGTCCATGGTGATTTGAGTGAATACAATATTCTATATTTTGAGGTAGTGAACCTCATATTAAATATACCATTTCCAAACATATTGTACTTTTCAAGTTTACTGTTCCTTATCTCTATCCTGATGTACCTATTGCCTAGGGTCACTTGTATATTATTGATGTTTCACAATCCGTCGATCTTGATCACCCTTCAGCTTTGGATTTTCTGAAGGAAGATTGCTTGCATGTTTCTGTAAGTGAAAGTTGAAGCTTACTTCGCATATATACTCATAAATTTCTGTGACCGATATGTTCAATATTTTGCAGGACTTCTTTAAAAAACGTGGTGTTCCTGTCATGACAGTAACGGATTTGTTTAATTTTGTTATTGATCAAAGCATTTCTGATGAAGATGTTGATGATTACCTGGAAAAGGTACTTTTGTCTTTAAGGGCTATTTGGGAGCAAAAATACCAGAGGGGATTGAAGGGGCTAAAATCCCTTTCTTATTTTAAAATAAATAAGAAAGGAAATTTAGACCCTCCAAACCCCTCCGGTTTTCTGGCTCCCAAACTAGCTCTAAGTATACCACAATTTCATTGTAATGACCACTTTGTAAAAGCTACCATTGTTCTTGCTGCATGACAGGCACAAATCTTGTTGATTAACAATATTGTATTTTAATCACAGGCTCAGCAAAAGATTTTGGAAAATGGTGGTGCGGTTCCAAATGATGATGAAATTACTCCTACAGTCATGGTGCAGGTAAGATTAGTTTAATATTGTCATCTGCTTGCTTGTCAATACCATGAACATTCAATCATTAACATCTTAATAGCACATCCTGCTGACAGAGCTCACTTTCACTTACTATGTTTTGGCTGCAGTGCATATGGCATGATTTCTCCCACACTAGTTTCAACGATGCGTATTTTATTTTGTTCTTTTTATTGTGTCAAATACCATGAGTAATACTAATGTAATGATTTCTTTGCATAGACGTTGGACTACGTGAAGCAATGTGAGGCAGATATTGTCAACATGTCAATAATGCAACGTTCATCCTCTGGCTATGAGCCAACCGCAGATAAGCTTTATGACCAGCCATTGTTAGGGTTTGTGCGGACTAAAAACACAAACACTGAAAAGGAGCAAGGACAACCGGCACGAAACTTAGTTGAGGTTGAAGAAGACGAGAGCGAATCTTGCTTGAGTTCTGATGAAGATGATTCGTGGCACGAGGATGATCCTAAGGTGGGACCCGAGGAAAGGAAGGCTGCTCGGAAGGAAAACAAGAAGAAAGTGAAGGAAGAGAAGAGGGAGGCCCGCAAGACCAAGATCCCAAAAGCTGAGAAGAAGAAGAGGAAGAAAATGGCGAAGGCAAAATGCAAGCGGTAGCGAATATCTATGAACAATCCAGTAGTTAACTCCGTCAGTAGAGATGGATAACTTCGTCGTGAATCAAACAAGATGATGGATAACTTCATTGTGAATCAAACAAGATAGCCTTTATGAGGGAGTGCAGGGTGGAAGTTTGGTTCACAGCGCTACCTTACACATAACAAGATTATTCACGATGTTTTCAACCTTTTTGTTCGTTTCAATTTTGTAGAAAACTACTGTATGTAATGTGACCACATATATGTCTATCTTTAGTGGAACCGTATAGTATTTTTTAGAGAAGAGTACAAATGGTACTTTGTGCCGCTGGATTCTTTGACCTAGTGCAACTTAATTAGGGTCCACTTCATGGTGCGTTACTGTTCTTCAACCACGGGTTTGTTCATTCGTTTCTGTGAGGGTTGATAGGTTCCGATTTGTTACTCTGCGCATTGATCGAGTGTGGTGAATTAAGCTAGCGTGTGGCCGTGCAAAGCAGTGTGTAACACAATTGTGGTGGCATGCATGCATGAATGAATGGGATTGTCGAACCTAAAGAGTAAAAGGTTCTGCTATGCTATTCATATGACTGCCGATTAGTGTATTTAGTCTTGCTACCCTGCAGCTCTTACATGTCTTCACCTTGCCACATCGAGCTGATCCTGTCAGAGAAGCTTGGAAGAGCCTGTGAAGAAAGAGGTATTTCACACGCTCATCGAATGCCATCGAGATATTTTCTGAGGACCTTGTTTTGTTCTTATTTTTCAGAGCAGTTTTGATTTCGGTTCTTATTATGATGATATATGCCCTGTATTATCCTTCCGTTTTTAGTTTAAGTAAAACTATACTGAGCTATCTCCAAGCGCAACCGTCTTCCTGGTGGATTTCTCCCGTTCTTGCTGCTTCCATGTGACTAGCGTACCCTGTCGTCCGTCGTCGTCCAGTCCAGCTACACACAGGACAGGACCCCCCCTGCCTGCTTCACCAAAGGCGACATGTACGTACGTAGCGAATCAGGCGCCAGATCTGACGCACAGGCACAGCACGCAGAAAGAAAGAAAAGGTCGGACGTGCACGCACGGCACGCGCCCACCCTGGCACTAGCTGCTAGTATTTTTACTGTTCTCATCACTGTGCGGCCAACGTGCGACATACATGCCCATCCATATATATGCATCATGCAGTCAACATGCGTGTTTGTTGTTCTCACTTGTCTCGGCCGCCGGATTGACGACGATCTATCAGTTCCTGGAAGGTTTCCATTATTCTCCTACCACACGTCATCTTCATTTATTCTTGTCCATGCATGCACTATATATATATATATATATATATATATATATATATATATATATATATATATATATATATATATATATATATATATATAAACTTCCTGTCATTTCGTATCCAGCAGACGAGACGTACATCATGCTTCCAGCACATTGCATTGCAATTTGCAACATATATATTACTGGTAACATGCATGCAATATAGAGACGAACGAACAGGCTGATCCGGCCGGCACATCATGTGTGCACTATTATTGATTGTTCTCCAGCTGCTGCCTACTAGAGTGCTGCTCTAGGACTAGGACACTAATAAAAAAAGACAACGAACAGAGAGTGCTAGGACTAGGAGTGTCCCCCCACGCATATAACAGTGATCGACCGGCAGGAAATAAAGGAATAAGTGCATACCGGAAACTGAAGGGCAAAAGTTTCCAGTCGTTCAGCAGCACCTTCCCCACCATGCATCATCTTCTTGACCAGCTCGATCGCTTAATCATCCACACACACAGACACAGCAGTGTGCCCAGACCAGAAGAACCTGGAAGGTGGGAACTGTGCGTCGTACGTGTGCAAGCTAGCTAGCTAGCACCAGGCATGCGTGTTGTTTCCATCCCGTCCATGCACAGTACTCCACCCTGCTAGCTATAGCTAGGGTTCAGTGGTTACACCGAACCCCTAGCTAACCAGCTAGCTGGTAGGACTCATGCACAATATACGTGGTTAGGCGCGCGCAAACATGCATGCAGCAGATTGTCAAGAGATCGATAGATAGGCTATATATAATTAATTGATATGGAACTTGGACACAGTAAAATTGACCGACCGGTTATATATGTTCTTGCGTTGCGTCTCGATCGGTTTGGGTTGCCAGCAATGTGCTAAACATTGACTTTAATTTATTGCACGAGCGCTGCTAGCTGATACTGCAGTACAGAGACAGATCGATGATGAGTGATACAATTGGACGCCTACAGTAAACGCCTTCAGCCTTTTCTTTTACTTGTAGCGAACCATGATGACGGTCATGCGATTGACCCATGGTTGTTTCAGTCTGACAGTAAGAATGAGCAGGTGAGGATTGAGGCGCTGGGACTGGGATGCAAGGTCATCCAATGGAACGGCTATCAGGTCTTATCAGTCTGAAAGTAGGAATAACATATTGGTTTTCTTATTAAGCACAAAAGCTGGGGGCTTGGTATTAATTTGACCGCTGCTAATACTGTTATTTTTATGAAATTGTCTAGAATCCAACACAAGACCAGCAGGCAATGGATAGAACCCACACACACTTGGTCAAACAAAGGAGGTAACTAAAACTTCAGTTTATGCAAAGTTTTTTTTCCTTCACTTCACAGACCATCATTTATAATTTTAAATGACATATGTGTAAAAGTTCAGAGGGCAGGAAGCGTCATACCCCTTCAGGGGCCGCGGGTTCCGTGTTAATATAGGCGCCCATTGCGCAAGGATAACATCAGATGTAACAACCTTCCCTTGGCCCGGTTACATGAGAGTAAATCTAGCTAATAGCTAACAAACAATCTATATCCGTAGCTAGAGGTTGTTACAAGGAGTTCGGGATATACATTAAATAATATGACTATTCTAATAGCCTCCCTCAATCACAGCCGTCGGAGGTTGAGATTGACTTTAAAGTTCTCCAGCAGTTTGACCGATAATGCCTTAGTGAAACCGTCTGCAATTTGTCCTTGGGAGGAAACAAAATCAATTTCTAGTAGCTTTTGTAGAACTCTTTCTCTTACAAAGTGATAATCCACCTCAATGTGCTTGGTTCTTGCATGAAAGATAGGATTGGCTGATAAATATTTTGCTCCCATGTTATCACACCAGAGCTTAGCTGTTCTCGGACTGCTAATATTTAGTTCTTTGAGTAAAATTTGTACCCACATAATTTCAGCTGTGGCATTAGCAATAGCCTTATATTCTGACTCCGTACTTGATCTAGATACTGTGGGTTGCTTACGAGCACTCCAAGAAATAAGATTAGATCCTAGAAACACTGCAAAACCTCCGGTTGATCTTCTATCATCAATGCTACCAGCCCAGTCTGCATCAGAAAATGCGCTTACCAAAGTTGAGGGTGATTTGTGTATATGCAGACCCAACTTTGTGCACTGTTTGATATACCTGAGGATTCTCTTTACTGCTGCCCAGTGAACAGTTGTAGGGGCATGAAGGAACTGACATACCTTATTAACAGAGAATGCAATGTCGGGCCTAGTGAGTGTTAAGTATTGTAAAGCCCCAACAATACTTCTGTATTGTGTGGCGTCATTGCTCCCCAACAATGACCCTTCATGCAGGGATAGCTTTTCACTAGTGGACATTGGTGAGCTAACTGGTTTGCAGTTTGACATTCCTACCTTTTTTAATAAATCTGAAGCATATCTCTCTTGAGTAAGAATAATCCCATCACGTACCTTGTTCACTTCTATGCCCAAGAAATAATGTAGATCACCAAGATCTTTGAGTGCAAATTCTCCTTTTAAATCTCTTAGCAGTGCTGCGGTTGCTGCTTCTGTAGAGCTTGCAACAATTATATCATCAACATAAACAAGCACAAATACTGTAGTGTTACCCTTGTTATAGAAAAATAAAGATGAATCAGCTTTTGATGGTGAGAAACCGAGGTTCACCAGCTTGGAACTTAGGCGAGAGTACCATGCTCTTGGTGCTTGTTTGAGTCCATATAATGCTTTATCAAGCTTACACACATATTGTTTCTTTTCTGGATCCTCAAAACCTGGTGGTTGCTGCATGTAGACTTCTTCTTCAAGAAAACCATGAAGGAAGGCATTTTGAACATCAAGTTGTCGAAGGCTCCAACCTCGAGAGATAGCCATAGATAGAATAATACGTATTGTAGTAGCTTTAATGACTGGACTAAATGTGTCTTCATAATCTATTCCATATTGTTGCTTAAAACCTTTTGCAACTAGGCGAGCTTTATATCTATCTAAGCTTCCATCAGCCTTCCTTTTAATTTTATATACCCATTTACAACCTATCACATTTGTGCCTTTTTTTGGTGGAACTAGATGCCATGTTTCGTTATTCATCAGAGCAGCATATTCCAGATCCATAGCATTCTTCCAATGAGAATTACTAAGTGCTTCATCAAGACACTGTGGCTCACCAGAGGACGTGAAGTAGCCATACCTGATTGTGCCATCAGTGTATATTTTCTCTTTCCGGATGCCGCTCCGCAGTCTCGTGTGTGGACGTAGGGACGTGTCAGCAGTATCATCATGGGCATGGACCGGCTCTGGCAAGAACGCGGCTGCTTCCCCTGTTTGCTGTAAAGAGAGTGCGTCCTGTATAGTCACATCAGCGCCTGTAGTAATAGGGGAAATAGGGGCTGTAGGCGCGGTACAGTGGAGCGGCACAGGAGCAGCATGCGTGGTACAGTGGTCCGGCACAGGAGCGGCGTGCGCCTGTACAGTGTCCCGGATTCCCTCAGATGCATGCGCGGTAGACTGGTCAGGTTCCTCCCCTGGCGTCAAACTTGCAACAGTGGGTAGTGATCCATCAATTCGGTGAACAGGACCCCCTGCATATTGATGTCTGTGCACTGCAGTATTCTCATCAGACAAGTTAGTATTAACAGGGAGAAAATCAGGAACATCAGTATCACGTCTATTAGCACCTATTTTAGTCGTGAGGGATGGCATTAAGAGAACTTCAGACTGTAATCTGGCGCCAGCATTTGGATGGAGAGCGGAGAAAGGAAAAACAGTCTCATCAAATATGACATCTCTAGAAATATAAACACGTCCTGTGGAGATATCGAGACACTTAAAACCCTTGTGAAGAGGACTATAGCCAAGAAAAGCACACTGCTTTGATCTGAATTGAAGTTTGTGAGTATTATAGGGGCGCAAATTTGGCCAACAGGCACAACCAAAAACACGTAAGGAGGAATAATCTGGTTTTTGGTGAAAAAGACGTTCTATAGGAGTTTGATTATTAATGACTTGACTAGGTAGTCTATTAATAAGATATGTGGCTGATAGGAAAGCTTCATCCCAGAATTTAAGAGGCATAGATGCATGAGATAGCAAGGAAAGGCCGACTTCAACAATGTGGCGATGCTTTCGTTCGGCTGCCCCATTTTGCTGGTGTGTATGAGGGCAAGAGACTAAATGGGAGATGCCAATTTTGGTAAAGAAGGAATTTAATTTTTGATATTCTCCTCCCCAATCTGTTTGAATGGCACGAATTTTTCTATCAAATTGCCTTTCAACAAGACGTTGGAAATCAATGAATTTCTGGAATACCTCAGATTTTAACTTAATAAGGTAAATCCAGGTAAACTTGCTATAATCATCAATAAAGCTAACATAATATTGTTTTCTGCCCACAGACTCAATCGCAGGACCCCAGACATCAGAAAAAATAAGCTCCAAAGGAGAGTTCGATTTACTAGAAGAAATAGGATATGGCAGCTGATGGGCTTTCGCTTGTTGGCAAGCGTTGCATACAGACTCATTATTAGATTCAACTAAACAAGGGAGTTTATTTCTACTAATAATTCGCCGAACTATAACAGATGAAGGATGACCAAGACGATCATGCCACCGAGAGATTGATGGCTGGCTGACTCCACAGGCGTGACGCTTTATTGATGATGACGAAGGAAGAGGGTACAGTCCTCGGTGACATGGCCCCCTAAGCAGCGTGTGCCTAGTTGCTTGATCCTTAATCAAAAAGAAATCTGGGTGAAATTCTATAAAGGCAGAATTATCTGTAGTTAAGCGATGGACAGACACAAGATTTTTCTTGGCTTCAGGAACATATAGAATATCTTTTAGATGAAGCTTACGACTAGAGGTGCTAACAGAGGAATTACCGATGTGGCTGATTTCCATACCTGTACCGCTTGCGGTGTGGATCTGATCTCCACCGTTGTATTTATCTCGGATGGACAGTTTCTCTAATTCACCGGTGATGTGATCAGTGGCGCCACTATCAGCATACCAGTTTGTGTCAACTGTGTATGAGCTGGTCGCGGCAGCAGCATGGCGTTCTTCAGGGACATAGCTTTCATCAAATCGGTGCCAGCAGTTGACAGCCGTATGTCCTTTCTTAAAGCAAACTTGGCATGAGTCACCACTTGAGCGCCTGTAGCCACGTTGCTTGCCTGCCACAGTATGGCTGTCTTGTCCGCCAGGGCCATGTCCCTGTCCACCTGCTCCACGGGAGTCCTGGCCGCCCACACCTGCACCGCTGTAGCCGCGGCTAGGAGGCCGAGCACGCCCACGACCGCGGCCCGGTCCTCGAGAGCGACCTCCACGACCTGCAAGATTAGCGGATGCCTGCTGCTCTCCTTCATGAATTAGATCCATTCTTGTTTCGTAACTCAGCATCTGAGAATATAATTCTTCAACTGAGATTGGCTCCACCCTTGCAACGAGGGCAGAGACAAGTGAGGTAAAATCACGGTCCAAACCGGTGATGATGTATTCGACGAGTTCGTCGTCTTCGAGCGGACGTCCTGCGGCCGCCATATCATCAGCATATCCCTTCATCTTCGTGAAATATTCAGCAACATTCATGCTGCCTTTCTTGGTCGTCGAGAGGGCGATGCGGAGATTCACAGCCCGAGCCCGGGTCTGTGAGGCGAACATCGCCTGAATTTTTCTCCACGCATCTGCTGCAGTCTCAGATCTTGAGACGTGGACCAGGATTTCCTTGGAGATAGACGAGAGCAGGTAGCTGAGGACCTGTTGGTCCCGAGCATCCCACTCCTCGAACGCCGGATTTGACGTCTTCTTGCCATCAGCGTCGGCAATCTCCTTCTCCGGCACTGGTGTGGTTCCAGTAAGATGGCCAATGAGGCGAGAGCCACGCATGGCCGCACGAACATGGGCTTCCCATATGGCATGGTTTGCTCGGGTAAGTTTTTCGGATACTGGATGTGCAATGAGTGGATTGGAGGGGGAACTCGACATGGCTGATTTGCAAGGTGAACTTGGCTCTGGTACCATGTAAAAGTTCAGAGGGCAGGAAGCGTCATACCCCTTCAGGGGCCGCGGGTTCCGTGTTAATATAGGCGCCCATTGCGCAAGGATAACATCAGATGTAACAACCTTCCCTTGGCCCGGTTACATGAGAGTAAATCTAGCTAATAGCTAACAAACAATCTATATCCGTAGCTAGAGGTTGTTACAAGGAGTTCGGGATATACATTAAATAATATGACTATTCTAATAATATGGACTTCATGACAAACTTACTATGAAAATATGTGCGCTGCTGCAGTTTGACTAGCTGCTATTTGATAATCTTTATGCTTAACTTGTTTCACATTTCAAAAGTTAGATTGTTTATTAATGAAAGCTAATGAGGTGTTTAATTTTTAACTCCACTTTTAATCATCATTCCTTTCATCCAGTTTATTTAGTTTGAAAGTGTCCACCACTCTTTTTTTTTCTTTGCTCTTTCCCCCTTGTAGATTATTATACAATAAAGCCAGATTTGTCCCTAAAATTCGTTCAAGTAAGCCAAATCGGGTTCCTGTGTATTTATGGGCTTCAAATTTTGGGCTTGACTGAAGGAAGTTGAAGCCGATGTGTCATTTCTTTTTCACTTGAGGTACTTATGTTGATTCTTCCCAAGGAATATCAATAATGTCATCTTTGTATTAAAGGTAAGATCCAACAATTGCTGAGAGCCTTACAATGGAGAGACGATTGACATCTGATAAGCTAGACATATTTCACAACGAGTACATGCTTCCATGTAAGTTACTTCTTTGTTTAGTGAAAAATCATGGCATCTTTTACGTCACTAACAAGGGAGCAAGAAGCACAATCTTCCTCAAGGAGGCTTATGAAAACTGTAAGACTGTAAGCATCACCTACAATATTTCTTGGCAAAAACATGTGAAGTTTGTACTCATCAACTTGGGGGCCTAATATGCATGTGAAGTTTGTAGTGGTTATGATATGAGTGGATTGAAACACTGTGTTGTTTAAGATCATGTAAAATTTATATATATCTAATTTAGGTCGACAAGTCTCGTGTTATGATATGTTGTTTGATTTACGGTGTCATGTCATGTGTATAAATTTTATGTTTTGTTTGATTTGCGGTACCACATAGATAACGATTCCATGTGTTTCCTCGTAGTATCGCACGAGCATAAACCTATTTGTACATAATTATCGTGGTATTATAGGTCCCCGTTGCAACGCACGGGCACTCACCTAGTTATTAGCTTATAAGGAATAGAGTGGTGATGGATCAACTCATTCTATTCAACAAACTAAATAAAAATGTGAGGAGTGAGAGAAGAAGATGGATCACTTTATTCCTCAAACCAAATACACTCTTTGTTTCTCAGAGATACTCTCTATGCTGCGCCTAGACACACGTGATCTGAATGCGCGTCCATGCACGAGCGCTGCTAGCCGGAGGCGAAGCTAGAGTAAAATAGTGAAGGGTGTAAATAGCTTAAGGTGTATGGTAATAACCGGTAGAGGTTACATATACGGTGAAAATCTGGTCCGTATCACTAGTTTTGTAAAATTTAGCGGGTGCAGACCTGTACCGGACAGGGAGGACGCGCCCATGCATGCATGCATGCATGAATTTTTACATCCGCGCGACCATTAATTTGTACTACTACTTGCACAAAATCAAGCAAGCCATTTTCACAGGTCATTAGTTGATAATCCTGCTACAATGTTTTCTTCGGCGCGTGGTTCTATTAAAACCGACGATGATAGTGATTAGGACATGTACAGTAGGTGTCTTAGGGTCTGTTTGGTTGGGCTGTGGCTGTGGAAAAAGTTGCTGTGGGCTGTGAGCTATTGAAAAAGCTGTTGTAGGCTGTGAACTGTTAAAAAGCTAAAAACCATTTGGTGAAAACCACTAAAAGTCATTAAAAGTTCTTCGATATATGTTTTCACAGTTCCATCCAAAAGCCGCTAAAAGTAGGTCCAGGGGTGCTTTCAGTTTTGCAATACGAGAAAGTCAGCTTTTAGAAAAAGCTGCTTCCTGAATCCAGCCCTTTGGTTGGCTTTTGGCTTTTAGGGGGCAAAAGCCAAAGCCAAAAGCTAAACCAAACACACCCTTAAGTTGTGTCTTAGAGTGTGTCTAGGGGGTGAATATAAAAAATCTCAAGAGATATGTATCTTGATGAAGACACAGTGTCTTAGCTCTATATTCGAGACAGGAGACTATCTGATTGTTCACTTTAATTTATTGAATGCTCTGTTTGGTACAATGAATATGGTAAGACACATGTTTTAGACATGACCACTGTATTACGTTGTGTTTTAGTTGTGTCTTATACTTGGAGAAACGTGCAGCTGTATCTAGGTTGTACATGCCCTTATATATGCAACCGAATACGGCCTGCTTAGGGGGTGTTTGGTTTGCCCCTGCTAAAATTTAGCCCCTATCACATCGAATGTTTGAACCTCCGTTCGGGGTATTAAATGTAGTCGGATTATAAAACTAATTTCTGAGCCGAAGATTAAAAAGTGAGACGAATCTAGTACAGTTGGTTGGGTCTATATTTCATACTCCTATTTAAAAGTCAAACGCTTGATGTGACCCGGGCTAAACTTTAGTCCACAGAACAAACACCCCCTTAGTGTATCTGTATGGTACGATAAATACAAGCGTGCACGACAGCTAGCATGGGCAGGCGCCGAATTTGCTGATCCATCCGGCGGATGTGCATGCATGCATGCGGGAGTACATTGCGGCTTAGGCGGCGGCGGCGAGAGCGAGACCACGCAACACGTGGGATAAATCGAGCGATGCAATTCCCTGCAGCCGCGCGCAGTTATGGCTAGGCCAAGGGACAAAGATCTTTTTGTGTCGTGGCGCAGCGGCCGCCAAGTCTCTGGTAGCCGCAGCAACAACCGGAGGCGCGACCAGGACGTCCTTCTGGCACCTCCTCGCATGCTGCACAAGCACGTCCGGCCAAGATCCCAGTGGCACGGTACGGTCCATGCAGATCGAGGAATGAGTGAACGAACGAAAGATACGTGGAGCATCCTATCCGCCGCCCGAATCTTAATTAAATTCCAAATGATCTTTTGTCAGGTTTGGATAACGCACGACTCTATACATCCTATTTTTTGCAGTGCTTGCGGCGCCTCCTGCAGCAGCTAACGTGCCGCTGTGTGGATCGGAGGCGGCACTGAAGAAATATTTTGCGATCCCACGGAAATGGAATGAATTTTTGTGCGCCGCTCGATGGATAGGCCCCGTTTGGTTCTTTCGGATTTGGTTGGCTGGTGTTGACGCCTTTTCGGAGCGTCAAACACTCAATAAGAATCGTGGCAGTGCTCTCTGGTCAGGTGCGAACGATCCACGGCCAGGGCCGGACGGTCCACGACCTAGCGCAGGGGCTAGGGTTCTCTGCCTGACGACCGGACGGTCCGCGCTTTAGGGCCGAACGGTCCGCGCGTGCGCAGGGGCGGCGGAGGATCATCGACGGCGCCTGGATCTCGCTCCTGGGAGGGACCCCATCGGGGAGGAGAGATCCTATGAGTTGTCTAGGCTCGGGTAGACCGACCTAAACTCCTCTAATCGACGTAGAGTCGAAGAGAAGCGGAGGATTTGGGGATTGGAAGACTAAACCTAAACTAGACTAGAACTACTCCTAGGATAAAACATAAATTGTATTGATTGAAGGTTCGATTCGTTATCTCAAATCGGTCGTATACCTCTCTATTTATAGAAGAGGAGGCTAGACCCGTTACAAACAAATCTTCGAGTTTATCCCGAGATTCTCACCAACAAACATAGCAAGAAACTCGGAACCCTAATCTGTTCTGCGCCTGCGCGGACCGTCCGGCCCACAGGTGCGGACTGTCCGGACCACGGACCGTCCGGCCCCAGGGCCAGACCGTCCAACCTTCTCATTTTGGTGCCCAACATATGCCCCCCTGCCTTTTGGTGGAGCTGAGCAAACCAAAAGCATTTAACTCGATGTGATTACATCGGTTTTCTTAAGCATCTTGCCACATAGTAGGATGGTACTGCTTGAGGAAACGCCCATTCAAAGCTTTAGGTAAATCCTTGTCTTGTAATGTTTGTAGTAAATAAGCTTTACCAGACATCACCTGTTTTACTTTATAAGGACCCTCCCAGCTTGACGACCATTTTCTAAACTTCCGGTTTTTATTCCTTAGAGGCAGGATGGTCTTCCACACCAGATCCCCTACTTGAAATGACTTTTTTTGACCTTCTTGTTGTAGGCCCTGGCTACCATGATCTTGTCCTTTTCTATTGCTCCCAAAGCTATCACCCTCTTGTCGGTCACCTCATCAATATTATCCATCATTGAATTATAATAATCAGTGATGGTTAGATCATTTTGTCTGGCGAACCTGACAGCATTCAAACTTATTTCCACAGGCAACACTGCTTCCTGCCCATAGACAAGCTCAAAAGGAGATACTTTAGTAGCACTATATTTAGATATTCTGTGAGCCCATAAAGCTTCGGACAAAATCTTATGCCAATGCTTAGAATTATCCGATATCTTCTTTTTTATCAAGTTAATCAATGTCCTATTACTAGACTCGGTCTGTCCATTGGCCCGAGCATAATATGGAGATGAATTAAGCAACTTAATTCGATATAATTCAGCAAATTCACGTACCTTCTTTGACATAAAAGAAGTCCCTTGATCTGTAGTCAAGGTCTGGGGAATGTCGAATCTATGAATAATATGCTCAATTATGAACTCAATTACCTCCTTGTGTGTCATGTTCTTCAGAGCAATGGCTTTAGTCCATTTGGTAAAGTAGTCAGTGGCAACTAACACGAACCGATGCCCATTTGATGATGAAGGATGAATTTCTTCGATAAAGTCTAATCCCCATCCTCTGAAAGGCCAAGGCTTGATGATAGGATGTAATTCGGCTGCAGGGACCAACTGTAGGTCGCCGAATTTTTGACACACTTGACAACCCTTGTAGTACCTGAAGCAATCAGCTATCATGTTCGGCCAATAAAAACCAGACCTTCGCAATAGCCACTTCATCTTTGGAGCCGATTGATGGGTACCACAAATTCCTTCATGTACTTCGGCCATGGCTAATATAGCATCATTGGGCCTAAGCACTTAAGCAGGACGTCGTTGACTGTTCGGCGGTAAAGTTCATCACTCATCAAGACATACTTGAAAGATGTACACCGAATGTTCTTATCTGTCCTGACATTAGGATTTCGTAAATAATTAGTTATGGGCGTCCTCCAATCACTTGTATCGGCTTCATTATCAGCCGAATCGATTAGGAGAACTTTCCTAGTAACCCCGGACGGTCCGGCGTCTTCACGTGGACGGTCCGCGACCTGGGGAATTGGCCCTGCACCGGTTATCAGATTTTCAGTGTTGTAAAATCTCCCTCGCTTTATCCGATATCCTGATGCATCTTGTGCCAAATTGTTAGCTCTATGATTCTCAACTCTAGAGATATGTCGAATGCTGAATTCGTCAAAAGAATGAATTATGCCCCCAACATTTTTTAAGGTAATTATTTAGAGTACCATAAAAACATTGATATTCTTCTAACACCTGTTGGACGACCAGCTAAGAATCACCAAATGCCTTCACATGTTTTACTCCCATACAATTTAAAAGCTCCAAGCCGAATAAAAGGGCCTCATATTCGGCTTGATTGTTAGTGCAATAAGTTTTCAATCGGCTAGAGAAGTCGAAGGAGACATCACTTGGTGAAATAAGTACCATGCCAATTCCTTGCCCTTCATTGCAAACCGATCCATCAAAATATAAAGTCCAAGGAGTAATAGTGAGGTATGACATGTCTAGTTTATGAATATCATTAATCCGATGTTCTACAATAAAATCCGCTACGACCTGGCCTTTCATAGATTTCAATGGTTTATAGGCCAAATCATATTCTATGAGTGCATAAGCCCACTTACCAACTCTACCACTCATAATTGGGTTATGCAACATATATTTGATCACATCGGCTTGACCAGAAACAGTGCAATGACTAGATAGTAAATAACATCTGCACTTGGTGCATGCATAAAACAAGCATAAGCATAACTTCTCAATAAAAGTGTACCTTGTTTCAGCATCCACCAACCTCTGACTTAGATATGTCACCGCATGCTCCTTTCCTTCAGTTTCTTGTGTTAGAACAGCCCCAATGACCTTATCTTCAGCTACAATGTATAATCTGAATGGTACTCCTATTTGTGGTGCTTTTAATACGGGAGCCGAAGACATGTATTTTTTAATGAGATCAAATGCTTCCTGCTGCTCTACCCCAAGCGAATTCGGCCTCATTCTTAAGCCAAAGGATAGGGGTGAATGCATCAATCTTCCCGGCTAGGTTAGGGATAAATCTTTGTAAATAATTCACCTTACCGAGAAACTTCTGCACTTCGACCTTACAGGTTGGAGGTCCCACATTCCGAATAGACTTGATTTGGTCAGGGTCTATCTCTATACCATGTTCATGGATGACAAATCCTAAAAACTTACCAGCCGACACTCCAAAAGCACATTTTTTAAAAAAAATTACGTGGGTTCATTTTCGAACCATACCGACGCATTTTTTCAAAGGCTTTGCACAAATCAGCTACATGAGAACTAAACTCAGCCGATTTAACTACAATATAATCAATGTAGACTTCCACAGTGTTTCCCAATAGCTCATGGAAGATCAAATTCATAGCCCTCTGATAGGTAGCACCAACATTTTTCAGACCAAATGTCATGACCACCACTCAAATAAACCAATGAAGCCTGGACATATGAAGGCTGTTTTAGACGCATTACCATCAAGAAAGCTAATAATTCTATTTCCTGATGCATTATTGATTAATGTGTCGGCTATGGGCATGGGATACTCATCTTTAGGAGTTGCTCTATTTAAATTGCGAAAATCAATGCGTACTCTAAGCTTACCTGACTCCTTCTTCTCCATCGGCATAATATTGGAGATCCATTCTGTGTATCTGCAAGGTCTAATAAAATTAGCTTCTAGCAACCGGTGGATTTCGTCCTTGATTCGTGGGAGAAGATCTGGACGAAATGTTCTAGCTCTCTGCTTGAAAGGTCTGAAACCGGACTTAATGGGCAGCCGATGCTCTACGATCTCTCGGCTTAGTCCCGGCATCTCAGTGTAATTCCAAGCAAAGCAATCCGAATATTCCTTCAATAGACCGATCATTTCACTTCTAGAATCGGTCTCTAGGGTCTTGTTTATAAAAGTTGGCCTTGGAGTTTTACCATCTCCTATGTCGATCTCCTCCAAAGGATCAGCTGATGTAAACCTCTGTCCTAGTTTATCGAGATCTCTGAATTCCTCTATCATGTCCCCCATAGAGGAATCAGATGTTCTTTGTGTGGTGGCGGACTCTCCGATCTTGGGGGTCAGATCATCCGTAATATCGTCTCTACGCTGTGGTAGATGTTCGGTCTTAAAGTCCGAACTGTTTGGTGAAGATTAGATGATTCGACTTTAGAAACCGAACTGTCCGTGACCAAGGACTCATAAATTTTGTGTGTACTCATCATTTAAACTTTACTTAGGATTTAGCTGATTCTCCATCGGCTCTAGCATTACAGGAATGAAACCCTTCTTATCTATACTTATGAACTGGTAATCAGAAAAATCTACTCCTGTGAGACATGTAGCTGTCTCATAAGTCCAGAGTACAGGGGCATTGGCCACAGCGATACAGGCCGATACATCAGCATGTACCTGTTCTACATCATCGCCTACCCATTGTATTAACATTTGATGTAATATAGAAGGTATACACTAGTTGGCATGAATCCAATCTCTACCTAGGATTAGACTGTAATTTCTTTCTACATCAGCGACGAAGAATGCAGCAGCAAGGGTCTTAGTCCCGATAGTTAATTCAACGGACGTGACTCCCCTGGCTTTAATCGAACTATCATTTCCAACACCGCTGAGGGTCATGTTGGTCTTGACGAGTTCGTCATCTTGTTTACCTAATTTTCTGTATAAAGAATAAGGCATTAGATTTACAGTCGCCCCTCCATCTACCAACATTTTAGCAATCAGTATTCCATCAATGTGACCGCGCACGAAGAGCGACTTTAAATGATTTACCGATTTCTTTGGTTTAGTAAAGGCGACTTCTTTACAAACTAGGCAACAACAGGTTCATCGCCGCTGACAATAGTACAATCGGCGGAAAATGTAATAACATTTACATCCATACCTGGGCACTTTGGAGAAGCCTCGTAGTCGACTAGGTCTTCTCCCAGTAGGTCGTCCTCTTTCATTGATGTTGGCATGTCGTTGGAGGCTTCCTAGTGTGGTGCGGACGGTCCGGACTCCGGGAGCGGACAGTCCACGCCTGGTGCAGATTGTCTGGCCTTGTTGGCCAGGCTATCTGCCGTACCTACAGGGTGCTGCACAAGTGTTGTTTTATTTTCTATTTTTATGGCCATTTGTTTTTCTTCAATGGCCTTTGGTCTCCATTTCTTTTGCGGTGGTGGGTACTGTGGATGTGTGTCATTGAATATCTTTTCCGCCTCCTTCTCCTGGCTCTCTTTTGCTCTTAGGCGCTGTAATTTCCGCTTTTGGGACCGTGTCAATCCCGCTGGGCACCATCGAGGCATGGAGTATTTCGGATCGGCTGTTTTGATGGTAGCCGTATCTTCTTTTTTGGTTGTGTTGGCCGATTCGCCAAAAATCATCGGCCCTTTATTATCTTCCTGTATGACAACATCTGCAGTACCTATTTTCATGACGTCCTTTTTTGTTGTCCTTTTAGTTGCTGCAGGCATATGCTCCCCTGCCGGATTGGTCGGCCTTTGAGGCTGAGTACTCCGGCACTCTTGTTGGGCCTGTGCCTGATGGCCGGATTGAGCGGTGCTCAATCGGTCTTGTACTAGAGGTGCCAACCTATCAAATACAGATGTTTGGGGTGCCCCCCAAGCAGGGTACTGTGGCATCCCAAATGGATATGGTGGCATGCCCCACATTTGGTTTGGGACATATGATGGAGGTAAATATGTGTATGGATATGGCATTGGCGGATACGGTGGAGGTGTCCATGCAGGCATGTTAGGTCTCAGTTGCACAGTATGACCTTTCATTTCTTCCGGTTGGTAAGGTGGTCCAATCGGCCTTACCTGATGTTGCTCATGAATAGGTGAGCGGGGTCGCTTTGCTGGCCGGTCACTGGGGTCGGTCTTCTTTTTTACGTATTTAGACAATAATTGATCGAAAGTCGGGCCGGTTTGACCAACCGACCAACTGCCTTGAATGTATTTGTTTTCCACGTAGCTATCTCTGGTCATCGTGGTATGAAAGTGCGTGGCCGTTGTGAGTCTTGAGCATGGCCGGACTGTCCGCTGGAGTTCTCCGGACCGTCCGGCGGGGTCCCGGACCGTCCGGCGGGGTCCCGGACCGTCCGTGCCTGTGTGTCGGACCGTTCGGGGTGTGTAGCACGGGTTCCTACTCCTTGGTCCATGCTTGCCCCCCAGTGCCGGAGGTCGTAATGGTCACCTTAAGAGTTTCCCCTCCATCAGGAGTCTTTTCTGCCACCACTTTCCTGCAAGAAATTTTATAATTCTCATCGGCCTCTCTTGCATTGCCGATGACTATCTCCTTGCCTTTGCCTTTATCGGCTGTGTATGGCCAAACCAGGACTTTCTTGCCCTTGAAGTCGATCACGTTCATTGGAAAGAGCTCTGTATCCACCTGCATTTCCTGAAATTTCAATCGTCCCTCGTTAATGGCCGATTGAATCTATCGACGGAATACATTACAATCATTAGTGGCATGAGAAAATGAGTTATGCCACTTGCAGTATGCCCGACGTTTTAGCTCGTCGGCGGATGGAACAATGTGATTTATTTTAATGTTGCCATTCTTGAGTAATTCATCAAATATTTTATCACATTTACCAACATTAAATGTAAACTTAACCTCCTCTTGCCGTTTCTTTTGAACCGGCTGTAAGGAGGAACAAGCCGAAGATTTGGCCTGCTTTGGCCAAACCATTTCGGCAGCATAAATTTCTGTTGATTCATCGTCCGAACTACTTTGGTCACACTCTACTATATGGACATTGTGACGAATAGTTTTGGCAGTCTCTTTGCTTTGGCTTTCACAGACCAAAGCTCTTTGGTGTAATTGTGCTAGCGTGAAAAATTGAATGCCTTCTAATCTTTCCTTTAAATAATATCGCAATCCATTAAAAGCTAGTCCTGCTAACAGCTTTTCTGCCAAATGAATTTGGAAGCATCGGTTTCTGGTATCTCGGAATCTCCGGTTATAGTTGTCGGGGACCATAATTAGGGGTACCCTCAAGGCTCCTAAATCTCAGCTGGTAACCCCCATCAGCACAAAGCTGCAAAGGCCTGATGGGTGCGATTAAGTCAGGGATCGGTCCATTCGAGGGACGCGATCACGCCTCGCCCGAGCCCAGCCTCGGGCAAGGGCAGCCGACCCCGGAGGACCTACGTCTCGCCCGTGGCCCCCCTCCAGCAACGGACACACCTTCGGCTCGCTCCAGGCCCAGTCTTCACCAAGAAGCAACCTTGGCCAAATCGCCACACCGACTGACCAAATCGCAGGGGCATTTAATGCAAAGGTGGCCTGACACCTTTATCCTGACGCACGACCTCCAGTTGACAGAGCCGAAGTGACCGCAGTCACTTCACCGCTCCACTGACCGGTCTGACAAGAGGACAGCGCCGCCAGCGCCACTCCGACTGCCGAGCCACTCGACAGAGTGAGGCTGACAGCAGCCAAGTCCGGTCTCAGGCGTCATAGGAAACTCTGCTTCGCCCGACCCCAGGGCTCAGACTTGGGCTCAGCCCCGGAAGACGGCGAACTCTACTCCGCCCGACCCCAGGGCTCGGACTCGGGCTCAGCCCCGGAAGACGGCGAACTCCGCTCCGCCCGACCCCAGGGCTCAGACTTGGGCTCAGCCCCGGAAGACGGCGAATTCCGCTCCGCCCAACCCCAGGGCTCGGACTCGGACTCAGCCCCGGAAGACGGTGAACTCCGCTCCGCCCGACCCTAGGGCTCGGACTCGGGCTCGGCTCCGGAAGACGACGAACTCCGCTCCGCCCGACCCCAGGGCTCGGACTCGGGCTCGACCTCGGAAGACAGACTCGACCTCGACCTCGGAGGAGCCTCCACCTCGCCCAACCTAGGGCATGGACCGACCACGTCAACAGGAAGCGCCATCATTACCCTACCCTGAGCTAACTCAGGCTGCGGGGAACAAGACCGGCGTCCCATCTGGCTCGCTCCACCATACGAGTAATGATGGCGCCCTGCATGCCCTGTGACGACGACGGCTCTCAGCCCCCTTACGGAAGCAAGAGGACGTCAGCAAGGACTCGACAGCCCCGACAGCTGTCCTTCCGCTAGGCTCCAGCGCTCCTCCAACAGCCACGACACCACGCGAACTGGGTGCCAAGACCTCTCTGGCTGCCACGATGGCATGTACTTAGGGCGCTAGCTCTCCACCGCTAGACACGTAGCACATTGCTACACTCCCCATTGTACACCTGGATCCTCTCCTTACGCCTATAAAAGGGAGGACCAGGGCCCTCTTACAGAAGGGTTGGTCGCGCGGGGAAGGACGGGACGGCGCTCGCGCAAGGCCGCTCGCTCCCTCCCGCGTGGACGCTTGTATCCCCCTACTGCAAGCGCACCCGACCTGGGCGCGGGGCTAACACGAAGGCCGCGGGTTCCACCTCCCACGCTTGTCTCCCTCCGGCTGCTCTCTCCCCCCTTCGCGTTCTGCCTCGCGCCGACCCATCTGGGCTGGGGCACGCGGCGACGATTTACTCGTCGGTCCAGGGACCCCCCGGGTTTCGAAACACCGACAGTTGGCGCGCCAGGTAGGGGCCTGCTGCGTGTTGACGAACAGCTTCCCGTCAGGCTCCAGATGGGCAGTCTCCAGCAACCTCTCCAACCCGGGACGGTGCTCCGTTTCGGAAGTCTTGAGTTCATGTCCCTCGACAGCAGCTACGACATGATACTCCTTCCCCCGCCGCGCGACAGCGACAATGGCGGTCGACAACCCGCCCGCCGGCGGGGAAATCGACGACGCCTTCCCCACGCGGTGGAAGGACGACATTCGGGCTTGTCCCGTCCCCTCCCCCGCCGACGGAGGAGGAGGCAGGGCAACCAAGGCCAAGCAGGAGGCGGCACCTCGTTGGCTGTCGAGCGAGTCGACGGCGCTGGCGCCCCAACGGAGAGAGCGTTGGGCATCGGCCTCGCGTCTGAGACGAAGACGAGCGCCATCTCCCCGCAACACACCAACCTCAAGCAAACGGACGACGCCAGCACGCTCGCGAAGGACTTGCTGGGCGTCGCCCTCGTACCTGAGACGACGGTGCACTCAGTCCCTGACGTGACTTCGTCACCGCCCGTCGACCGAAAGGTACCGACCGATTCCCATCTCGCGTTTTTTGGATTCGGCCTCGACCCGCCAAGCAACTCCGCTTCAGTGGACATTCTCATAGAGGCGAGTCCAAACCCTCCGGGGTATCGTGTGCGGTCACCCTGGGACCGGCTGACGGCCGACTCGACCTATGGGCCCTCGGGGTCCGAGGAAGAGGGCGAGCCCGACCTCTGTTGGGATTTCTCTGGACTTGGTAACCCCAGTGCCATGCGGGACTTCATGATCGCATGAGACTACTGCCTTTCTGACTGCTCCGACGGTAGCCGCAGCCTCGACGACGAGGACTGTGGCCCAAGTCGCGAATGTTTCCACGTCGATCTAGGGGGTCCCGACGAAGGCAACCATCTTGGTATGCCGGAGAACGGTGATCCCCCTAGGCCTGTGCCCCACGTCGACATCCTTCGGGAGCTAGCTGTGGTCCCCGTCCCGGCGGGGGTTCCTGACCCACAGCTCGAGCAACTCCGCGAGATGCAGGCCAGGCTCGACGAGGGAGCAGGAACGCTTGTGCCGATCCACCGGGACATCGGGCAGGAATGGGCGGGCCAACCACCGGCCGGAGAAGCACGTCATCTCCCCCAGGGCATCCAGCACCCCATCGCCGACGACATCAGGGTAAGGTCGCGACTTCCTGGTTCGTGCGGGAAGCCTCGGTCCATACCGGGCGCACGCGCAACACAGCGCCTGCGGCCCTGGGTCGCCTCGGCAATGAGCACCATCATCACCGCCGTCGGGCCCACCTCGACGACAGGTGCGCCGAGGCTACCACCCTAGGCGTGGGGGACGCTACGACAGCGGGGAGGATCGGAGTCCTTCGCCCGAACCACCCGGTCCGCAGGCTTTCAGCCGCGCCATACGACGGGCGCCGTTCCCGACCCGGTTCCGAACCCCGACTACTATCACAAAGTACTCAGGGGAGACGAGACCGGAACTGTGGCTCGCGGACTATCGGCTGGCCTGCCAACTGGGTGGAACGGACGATGATAATCTCATCATCCACAACCTCACCCTATTCCTCTCCGACACCGCTCGAGCCTGGCTGGAGCACCTGCCCCCGGGGCAGATCTCCAACTGGGACGACCTGGTCCAAGCCTTCGCCGGCAATTTCCAAGGCACGTACGTGCGCCCTGGGAACTCCTGGGATCTCCGAAGCTGCCGCCAGCAGCCGGGAGTCTCTCCGGGACTACATCCAGCGATTCTCGAAGCAGCGCACCGAGCTGCCCAACGTCACCGATTCGGATGTCATCGGCGCGTTCCTCGCCGGCACCACCTGCCGCGACCTGGTGAGCAAGCTGGGTCGCAAGACCCCCACTAGGGCGAGCGAGCTGATGGACATCGCCACCAAGTTCGCCTCTGGCCAGGAGGCGGTTGAGGCTATCTTCCGGAAGGACAAGCAGCCCCAGGGCCGCCCACCGGAAGATGTTCCCGAGGCGTCAACTCAGCGCGGCACCAAGAAGAAGGGCAAGAAGAAGTCGCAAGCGAAACGCGACGCCGCCGACGCGGACCTTGTCGCCGCCGCTGAGTACAAGAACCCTCGGAAACCTCCCGGAGGTGTCAACCTCTTCGACAAGATGCTCAAGGAGCCGTGCCCTTATCATCAGGGGCCCGTCAAGCACACCCTTGAGGAGTATGCCATGCTTCGACGACACTTCCACAAGGCCGGCCCACCCGCGGAGGGTGGCAAGGCTCTCGACGACGCTAAGAAGGAAGATCACAAGGCAGGAGAGTTCCCCTAGGTCCGCGACTGCTTCATGATCTACGGTGGGCAAGTGGCGAACACCTCGGCTCGGCACCGCAAGCAAGAGCATCGGGAGGTCTACTCAGTAAAGGTGGCGGCGCCAGTCTACCTAGACTGGTCCGACAAGCCCATCACCTTCGACTGGGCCGACCATCCCGACCACGTGCCGAGCCCGGGGAAATACCCGCTCGTTGTCGACCCCATCATCGACAACGTCAGGCTCACCAAGGTCCTCATGGACGGAGGCAGCAGCCTCAACATCATCTACGCCGAGACCCTCGGGCTCCTACGGATCGATCTGTCCTCGGTCCAGACGGGCGCCGCGCCTTTCCACGGGATCATCCCTAGGAAGCGCGTCCAACCCCTCGGACAACTCGATCTACCCGTCTGCTTCGGGACGCCCTCCAACTTTTGAAGGGAGACCCTCACGTTCGAAGTGGTCGGGTTTCGAGGAACCTACCATGCAGTGTTGGGGAGGCCATGCTACGCCAAGTTCATGGCCGTCCCCAACTACACCTACCTCAAGCTCAAGATGCCGGGCCCCAACGGGGTCATCACCGTCGGGCCCACGTACCGACACGCGTACGAATACGACGTGGAGTGCGTGGAGTACGCCGAGGCCCTCGCCGAGTCTGAGGCCCTCATCGCCGACCTGGAGAGCCTCTCTAGGGAGGCGCCAGACGTGAAGCGCCACGCCGGCAACTTCGAGCCAGCGGAGACGGTCAAGTCCGTCCCTCTCGACCCCTGCAACGACGCCTCCAAGCAGATACGGATCGGCTCCGAGCTCGACCCAAATAGGAAGCAGTGCTCGTCGAATTTCTCCGCGCAAACGCCGACGTTTTCGCGTGGAGTCCCTCGGACATGCCCGACATACTGAGGGAAGTCGCCGAGCACTCATTGGATATCCGAGCTGGAGCCCGACCCGTGAAGCAGCCTCTGCGCCGATTCGACGAAGAAAAGCGCAGAGCCATAGGCGAGGAGATCCACAAGCTAATGGCGGCAGGGTTCATCAAAGAGGTATTCCATCTCGAATGGCTTGCCAACCCTGTGCTTGTGAGAAAGAAAGGGGGGAAATGGCGGATGTGTGTAGACTACACTGGTCTAAACAAAGCATGTCCGAAAGTTCCCTACCCTCTGCCTCGCATCGAACAAATCGTGGATTCCACTGCTGGGTGCGAAACCCTGTCTTTCCTTGATGCCTACTCAGGGTATCACCAGATCAGAATGAAAGAGTCTGACCAGCTCGCGACTTCTTTCATCACACCCTTCGGCATGTACTGTTATGTTACCATGCCGTTTGGTTTGAGGAATGCGGGTGCAACGTACCAGCGATGCATGAACCATGTGTTCGGTGAACACATCGGCCGAACGATCGAGGCCTACGTCGATGGCATCGTAGTCAAGACGAGGAAAGCCTCCGACCTCCTTTCCGACCTTGAAGTGACATTCCGATGTCTCAAGGCGAAAGGCGTGAAGCTCAATCCCAAAAAGTGTGCCTTCGGGGTCCCCCGAGGCATGCTGTTGGGGTTCATCGTCTCCGAGCGGGGCATCGAGGCCAACCCGGAGAAGATCGCAGCCATCACCAGCATGGGGCCCATCAAGGACTTGAAAGGCGTACAGAGGGTCATGGGATGCCTCTGAAAGGGAAATGTGCCCTTGGGCCATTTCTAAGTATTTTGGTGATTGAGTGCCAACACATGTGCTTAATTGTGGATTTATGTACATGGATGAACAAGGTGCAAATCATGAAGTAAAGGTATGTTTCTAAGCCTTAGTTCATTGGTTTTGTGTACTAATATATTTGTCTAAGTGTTAGAAACAGAAAGAAAAAAAAAAGAAGAGGAGAAAAGACTTGGCTGTGTGCTGCCAAGACCCAGCTCGGTCTGGAGCACCGGACTGTCCGGTGTGCACCGGACAGTGTCCGGTGCGCCAGGCTGACTCGGCTCGAACTGGCCGCTCTCGGGAAATTGGCCGACGGCGTACGGCTAAAATTCACCGGACTGTCCGGTGTGCACCGGACTGTCCGGTGAGCCAACAGTCGGCCGGGCCAACGGTCGGCCGCGCAATCTGCGCGGGACACGTGGCGGAGCCAACGGTCGGAAGACGGCACCGGACTGTCCGGTGTGCACCAGACATGTCCGGTGCGCCAACGGCTCTCAGATCTCCAACGGTCTGCAACGGTCGGAAGTGCCAGTTATGGAAACAAATCGGGCACCGGACAGTGTCCGGTGTGCACCGGACTGTCCGGTGCCCCCGACGACAGAAGGCAAGGATGGCCTTCCGGATTTGCTCTCAACGGCTCCTAGCTGCCTTGGGGCTATAAAAGGAGCCCCTAGGCGCATGGAGGAAACACACAAGCAACCTTTGAGCATTCTTGATCATCCACACTCAGTCTCTGCGCATTTGTTTGTCATTCTAAGTGTTTCGAGCTCCGTTCTAGTGAGAACTTTGTGATACTCTTGTGAGCTCGATTCTTGGCCGTGTGTGTGCGCGTTTCGCTGTGGATTTGTGTGTGTTGCTTCCCTCCCTTACTCTGTGCTTCTTTGTGATCATATACTTGTAAGGGCAAGAGACTCCAATCTGTGGAGATTCCTTGCAAACGGGATAGTGAAAGGAAAAACAAAACACCATGGTATTCAAGTGGGTCTTTGGACCGCTTGAGAGGGGTTGATTGCAACCCTCGTCCGTTGGGACGCCACAACGTGGAGTAGGCAAGCGTTGGTCTTGGCCGAACCACGGGATAAACCACTGTGTCACCTCTGTGCTTGATCTCTTGTGGTATTGTGTTTTGTTGAGACTTCTCTTTAGCCACTTGGCAATCATTGTGCTAACACTTAACAAGTTTTTGTGGCTTAAGTTTTAAGTTTTCACAGGATCACCTATTCACCCCCCCCTCTAGGTGCTCTCAATTGGTATCGGAGCCGTTCTCTTCACAAAGGGACTAACCGCCCGAAGAGATGGATCCTAAGGGGAAGGGTATCGTGATCAACGACAAAGAGAAGGAATCCTTCGTCAACGAGCCGAAGGACGACAAGCCTACCGACTCCGGCTCGGGTCATAGACGGAAGGAAGGGAAGAAGAAGAAGACAAGGCGCATCAAGGAGATCGTCTACTACGACAGCGATGAGTCTACTTCTTCCCAAAAGGACGACGACCACAACGACTACGAGAGAAGGAAACCGGTTAATTCGAACTTTTCTTTTGACTACTCTCGTATTCCGCAAAGTTCAAATTCACATTTGCTCTCCATTCCACTCGGCAAGCCCCCACACTTTGATGGAGAGGACTACGGATTTTGGAGCCACAAAATGCGTAGTCATCTATTCTCTCTCCATCCTAGTATATGGGAGATTGTAGAGAGTGGAATGCACTTTGATAGTTCGGATAGTCCCATGTTCATTAATGAACAAATTCATAAGAATGCACAAGCTACTACTGTTCTTCTAGCTTCCTTGTGCAGGGATGAATATCATAAAGTTAGCGGCTTGGACAACGCCAAGCAGATCTGGGACACCCTCAAGATTTCTCATGAGGGGAACGACGTCACCTTGCTCACCAAGATGGAGTTGGTGGAGGGAGAGCTCGGACGGTTCGCAATGATAAGAGGCGAGGAGCCGACGCAAACATATAATCGGCTCAAGACCCTTATCAACAAGATAAGGAGCTACGGAAGCACACGATGGACGGACCACGACGTCGTCCGCCTAATGCTCAGGTCATTTACCGTTCTTGATCCTCATTTGGTGAACAATATACGTGAAAATCCCAGGTACACCAAGATGTCGCCCGAAGAAGTTCTTGGGAAATTTGTTAGCGGGCGAATGATGATCAAGGAGGCGAGGTATGTGGACGACTCCTTGAATGGTCCGATCAACGAGCCGCAACCCCTTGCTCTCAAGGCAACACGAAGCAAGGAGGCGCTACCTAGCAAGGTGGCACAGATTGAGGCGGCCGGACTCAATGATGAAGAGATGGCCCTCATCATCAAGAGATTCAAGACGGCGCTAAATGGTCGCAAGGGGCAGCCAAGCAAGACCAAGACAAAGGGGAAGCGCTCATGCTTCAAATGCGGTAACCTTGGTCATTTTATCGCTAACTGTCCCGATAATGAAAGTGACCAGGAAAAGGGGAACAAAAGAGAGAAGAAGAAGCAATACAAGAAGGCAAAGGGCGAGGCACATCTAGGAAAGGAGTGGGACTCGGATTGCTCCTCCTCCGACTCCGACAATAAAGGACTCGCTGCCACTGCCTTCAACAAGTCTTCCCTCTTCCCCAACGAGCGTCTCACATGCCTTATGGCAAGGGAGAAGAAGGTGAGTACTCAAGACTCCACTTATGCTTCTTCTAGTGATAATGAGTCTAGTGATGATGATGACATAGATTATTCATGCTTGTTCAAGGGCTTAGATAGATCTAAGATAGATAAAATCAATGAATTGATTGATGCATTGAATGAAAAGGATAGGCTTTTAGAAAAGCAGGAGGATTTATTGTATGATGAACATGATAAATTTGTAGAGGCACAAAAATCATATGCTTTAGAAGTGAAAAGAAATGAAATGCTTTCTTATGAACTATCTACTTGTCATGAAACCATTTCTACTTTACAAGGTGTTAACAATGATTTAAATGCTAAGTTAGAAGTAGCAAATAAATCTAATTCTTGTATAGAACATGTTATGATTTGCACTAGGTGTAAGGATTTCGATGTTGATGCCTGTAGTGAACACCTAGTTTTAATTTCCAAATTAAATGAGGAATTGGCTAGTCTTAATGCCCAACTTAAGACTAGCAAGAGTGAAGTTGATAAAATAAAATTTGCAAGGGATGCCTACACGGTTGGTAGACACCCCTCAATTAAGGACGGTCTTGGCTTCAAGAGAGAGGCCAAGAACTTAACAAGCCATAAGGCTCCCATCTTCGTCAAGGAGAAGGGGAAGGCCCCTATGGCTAGTAGTGCGAAAAAGAACCATGCCTTTATGTATAATGATAGGAGAAATGCTAGAAATGCTTATAATAATTTTGATTCACATGTTTATGATTCTCATACCATGTTTGCTTCTAGTTCTTCTTATAAGCATGATAGAGATATGCGTAGGAGAAATGTTGTACATATGCCTAGGAGAAATATTGCTCATGTGCCTAGAAAGAATGTTATTCATGCTCCTAGGAAAGTAGTGAATGAACCTTCTATAATTTATTGTGCTTTAAACACTTCCTTTGCTATTTGTAGAAAGGATAGGAAAATAGTTGCTAGGAAGTTAGGGGCAAAATGCAAGGGAGACAGGACTTGCATTTGGGTCCCTAAGGACATTTGTGCTAACCTTGCAGGACCCAACATGAGTTGGGTACCTAAGACCCAAGCCTAAATTTGCCTTACAGGTTTATGCATCCGGGGGTTCAAGCTGGATTATCGACAGCGGATGCACAAACCATATGACGGGGGAGAAGAAGATGTTCACCTCCTACGTCAAAAATAAGGATTCCCAAGATTCAATTATATTCGGTGATGGGAATCAAGGCAAGGTAAAAGGGTTAGGTAAAATTGCAATTTCTAATGAGCACTCAATTTCAAATGTGTTTTTAGTTGAGTCTCTTGGTTACAATTTGCTATCTGTTAGCCAACTATGCAACATGGGATATAATTGCCTTTTTACTAATGTAGATGTGTCTGTCTTTAGAAGATGTGATGGTTCACTAGCTTTTAAGGGTGTACTAGACGGCAAGCTTTACTTAGTTGATTTTGCAAAAGAAGAGGCCGGTCTAGATGCATGCTTAATGGCTAAGACTTGCATGGGCTGGCTGTGGCATCGCCGCTTAGCACATGTGGGGATGAAGAACCTCCACAAGCTTCTAAAGGGAGAACACGTGATAGGTCTAACAAATGTTTATTTCGAAAAAGATAGACCTTGTGCAGCTTGTCAAGCAGGTAAACAAGTGGGAGGAGCACATCACAGCAAGAATGTGATGACCACGTCAAGACCTCTGGAGCTGCTGCATATGGACCTCTTCGGACCCGTCGCCTATCTAAGCATAGGAGGAAGTAAGTATGGTTTAGTTATTGTTGATGACTTTTCCCGCTTCACTTGGGTGTTCTTTTTGCAGGATAAGTCCGAAACCCAAGGGACCCTCAAGCGCTTCCTCAGGAGAGCTCAAAATGAGTTTGAGCTCAAGGTGAAGAAGATAAGGAGCGACAACGGGTCCGAGTTCAAGAACCTTCAAGTGGAGGAGTTTCTTGAGGAGGAAGGGATCAAGCACGAGTTCTCCGCTCCCTACACACCACAGCAAAATGGTGTGGTAGAGAGGAAGAACAGGACGCTAATCGATATGGCGAGGACGATGCTTGGAGAGTTCAAGACCCCCGAGTGCTTTTGGTCGGAAGCCGTGAACACGGCTTGCCACGCCATCAACAGGGTCTACCTTCACCGCCTCCTCAAGAAGACGTCATATGAGCTACTAACCGGTAACAAACCCAATGTATCGTACTTTCGTGTATTTGGGAGCAAGTGCTACATTCTAGTGAAGAAGGGTAGAAATTCTAAGTTTGCTCCCAAAGCTGTAGAAGGGTTTTTATTAGGTTATGATTCAAATACAAAGGCGTATAGAGTCTTCAACAAATCATCGGGTTTGGTTGAAGTCTCTAGCGACGTTGTATTTGATGAAACTAATGGCTCTCCAAGAGAGCAAGTTGTTGATTGTGATGATGTAGATGAAGAAGATGTTCCGACAGCCACTATACGAACCATGGCGATTGGAGAAGTGCGGCCACAGGAACAAGATGAACGAGATCAACCTTCTTCCTCAACGACGGTGCATCCCCCAACTCAAAACGATGAACAGGTTCATCAAAAGGAGGCGTGTGATCAAGGGGGAGCACAAGATGATCATGTGATGGAGGAAGAAGCGCAACCGGCACCTCCAACCCAAGTTCGAGCGATGATTCAAAGGGATCATCCCGTCGACCAAATTCTGGGTGACATTAGCAAGGGAGTAACTACTCGGTCTCGACTAGTTAATTTTTGTGAACATTACTCTTTTGTCTCCTCTATTGAGCCTTTCAGGGTAGAGGAGGCCTTGCTAGATCCGGATTGGGTGTTGGCCATGCAGGAGGAACTTAACAACTTCAAGCGCAATGAAGTTTGGACGCTGGTGCCTCGTCCCAAGCAAAATGTTGTGGGAACCAAGTGGGTGTTCCGCAACAAACAAGACGAGCACGGAGTGGTGACAAGGAACAAGGCTCGACTTGTGGCAAAAGGTTATGCCCAAGTCGCAGGTTTGGACTTTGAGGAGACTTTTGCTCCTGTGGCTAGGCTAGAGTCCATTCGTATCTTGCTAGCATATGCCGCTCACCATTCTTTCAGGTTGTACCAAATGGATGTGAAGAGCGCTTTCCTCAATGGGCCAATAAAAGAGGAGGTGTACGTGGAGCAACCCCCTGGCTTCGAGGATGAGCGGTACCCCGACTACGTGTGTAAGCTCTCTAAGGCGCTCTATGGACTTAAACAAGCCCCAAGAGCATGGTATGAATGCCTTAGAGATTTATTAATTGCTAATGCTTTCAAGGTTGGGAAAGCCGATCCAACTCTTTTCACTAAGACTTGTGATGGTGATTTGTTTGTGTGCCAGATTTATGTCGATGACATAATATTTGGTTCTACTAATCAAAAGTCCTGTGAAGAGTTTAGCAGGGTGATGACGCAGAAATTCGAGATGTCAATGATGGGCGAGTTGAACTACTTCCTTGGGTTCCAAGTGAAGCAACTCAAGGACGGTACCTTCATCTCCCAAACGAAGTACACGCAAGATCTGCTAAAGCGGTTTGGGATGAAGGACGCCAAGCCCGCAAAGACTCTGATGGGAACCGACGGACACACCGACCTCAACAAAGGAGGTAAGTCCGTTGATCAAAAAGCATACCGGTCCATGATAGGTTCTTTGCTTTATTTATGTGCTAGTAGACCGGATATTATGCTTAGCGTATGCATGTGTGCTAGATTTCAATCCAATCCTAAGGAATGTCACTTGGTGGCGGTGAAGCGAATTCTTAGATATTTAGTCGCTACGCCTTGCTTCGGGATCTGGTATCCAAAGGGGTCTAACTTTGACTTGATTGGGTACTCAGATTCCGACTATGCTGGATGTAAGGTCGATAGGAAGAGTACATCAGGGACGTGCCAATTCTTAGGAAGGTCCCTGGTGTCATGGAACTCTAAGAAACAAACATCCGTTGCCCTATCCACCGCTGAGGCCGAGTATGTTGCCGCAGGACAGTGTTGCGCGCAACTACTTTGGATGAGGCAAACCCTCCGGGACTTTGGCTACAATCTGAGCAAAGTCCCACTCCTATGTGATAATGAGAGTGCTATCCGAATAGCGGAAAATCCTGTTGAGCACAGCCGCACAAAGCACATTGACATCCGGCATCACTTTTTGAGAGACCACCAGCAAAAGGGAGATATCGAAGTGTTTTATGTTAGCACCGAGAACCAGCTAGCCGATATCTTTACCAAGCCTTTAGATGAGAAGACCTTTTGCAGGCTGCGTAGTGAGCTAAATGTCTTAGATTCGCGGAACTTGGATTGAATTGTAGCATACATGTATTCATGCTTTTGATCATGTTCCTTTTTGCATTTTGTTGCTTATCATGGTGCTCAAGTTGTACAAACACTCCCTGGACCTCACAAGTCCGTTGCAAAGTGATGCACATGTTTAGGGGGAGATGTGTTACAACTTGACCCTTTGAGACTAACCATATGTTTGAGTTTGCTTGTTTTAGTCACAAAGGAGAATTGAAAAGGAAAAGGTGGACTTGGACCATGAAAGACTTCCACTGCACTCCGATGAGGGGTAACTTATTCCAAGTTCATCTCATGAACTCTTATTGCTGTTTGCTCTTAATTGAAGATTTTTGTGAGGCAATGGGGTTAAAGGGCCAAAATTGATCCCGTTTTGGTGCTTGATGCCAAAGGGGGAGAAAATAAAGGCCAAAGCAATAAATGGATCAGCTACCACTTGAGAGATTTTGAAAATAGTAGAATAGAAAATTCTTATGTTGTCTCTCTTGTCAAAAGTTGGCTTCTTGTGGGGAGAAGTATTGATTATAGGAAAAAGGGGGAGTTTTTGAAATCTTTGATCAATCTCTTTTGGAATGACTCTCTTTATGCTTCAACATGTGTTTTTAACTTAGAGATAGAGATTTGAGTTTGATTTGCAAAAACAAACCAAGTGGTGGCAAAGGATGATCCATATATGCCAAAATTGATTCAAAATAAATTTAAGTTTTATTTGAAGTGAGTTTGCACTTGTTCTAGTTGCTTTATGTTGTGTTGGCATAAATCACCAAAAAGGGGGAGATTGAAAGGGAAATGTGCCCTTGGGCCATTTCTAAGTATTTTGGTGATTGAGTGCCAACACATGTGCTTAATTGTGGATTTATGTACATGGATGAACAAGGTGCAAATCATGAAGTAAAGGTATGTTTCTAAGCCTTAGTTCATTGGTTTTGTGTACTAATATATTTGTCTAAGTGTTAGAAACAGAAAGAAAAAAAAGAAGAGGAGAAAAGACTTGGCTGTGTGCTGCCAAGACCCAGCTCGGTCTGGAGCACCGGACTGTCCGGTGTGCACCGGACAGTGTCCGGTGCGCCAGGCTGACTCGGCTCGAACTGGCCGCTCTCGGGAAATTGGCCGACGGCGTACGGCTAAAATTCACCGGACTGTCCGGTGTGCACCGGACTGTCCGGTGAGCCAACAGTCGGCCGGGCCAACGGTCGGCCGCGCAATCTGCGCGGGACACGTGGCGGAGCCAACGGTCGGAAGACGGCACCGGACTGTCCGGTGTGCACCGGACATGTCCGGTGCGCCAACGGCTCTCAGATCTCCAACGGTCTGCAACGGTCGGAAGTGCCAGTTATGGAAACAAATCGGGCACCGGACAGTGTCCGGTGTGCACCGGACTGTCCGGTGCCCCCGATGACAGAAGGCAAGGATGGCCTTCCGGATTTGCTCTCAACGGCTCCTAGCTGCCTTGGGGCTATAAAAGGAGCCCCTAGGCGCATGGAGGAAACACACAAGCAACCTTTGAGCATTCTTGATCATCCACACTCAGTCTCTGCGCATTTGTTTGTCATTCTAAGTGTTTCGAGCTCCGTTCTAGTGAGAACTTTGTGATACTCTTGTGAGCTCGATTCTTGGCCGTGTGTGTGCGCGTTTCGCTGTGGATTTGTGTGTGTTGCTTCCCTCCCTTACTCTGTGCTTCTTTGTGATCATATACTTGTAAGGGCAAGAGACTCCAATCTGTGGAGATTCCTTGCAAACGGGATAGTGAAAGGAAAAACAAAACACCGTGGTATTCAAGTGGGTCTTTGGACCGCTTGAGAGGGGTTGATTGCAACCCTCGTCCGTTGGGACGCCACAACGTGGAGTAGGCAAGCGTTGGTCTTGGCCGAACCACGGGATAAACCACTGTGTCACCTCTGTGCTTGATCTCTTGTGGTATTGTGTTTTGTTGAGACTTCTCTTTAGCCACTTGGCAATCATTGTGCTAACACTTAACAAGTTTTTGTGGCTTAAGTTTTAAGTTTTCACAGGATCACCTATTCACCCCCCCCTCTAGGTGCTCTCAGCCTCGCGGCTCTGAGCCGCTTCATCTCGCGCCTCGGCGAAAGAGGCCTCCCTCTGTACCGCCTCTTAAGGAAGGCCGAGTGCTTCACTTGGACCCCTGAGGCCGAGGAAGCCCTCGTGTACCTGAAGGCGCTCCTCACGAATGCGCCGATCTTGGTGCCCCCCGCTGCCGGAGAAGCCCTCTTGATCTACGTCGCCGCGACCACTCAGGTGGTTAGCGCCACGATTGTGGTCGAGAGACGAGAAGAGATGCATGCATTGCCCGTCCAGAGGCCAGTCTACTTCATCAGTGAGGTACTGTCCGAGACCAAGATCCGCTACCCACAAATCCAAAAGCTGTTGCACGCGGTGATCCTGACGCGGCGGAAGTTGCGACACTACTTCGAGTCTCATCCGGTGACTGTGGTGTCATCCTTCCCCCTGGGGGAGATCATCCAATTCCGAGAGGCCTCGGGTAGAACTGCAAAGTGGGCGGTGGAGATCATGGGCGAGACGATCTCGTTCGCCCCTCGGAAGGCCATCAAGTCCCAGGTCTTGGCGGACTTCGTGGCTGAATGGGTCGACACCCAGCTCCAGACAGCTCCGATCCAACCGGAGCTCTGGACCATGTTTTTCGATGGGTCGCTGATGAAGACGGGGGCCGGCGTGGGCCTGCTCTTCATCTCGCCCCTCAGAAAGCACCTACGCTACGTGCTACGCCTCCACTTCCCGGCGTCCAACAACGTGGCTGAGTACGAGGCTCTGGTAAACGGGTTGCGAATCGCCATCGAGCTAGGGGTCCGACGCCTCGACGCTCGCGGTGACTCGTAGCTCGTCATCGACCAAGTCATGAAGAACTCCCACTGCCGCGACCCGAAGGTGGAAGCCTACTGCGATGAGGTTCGGCGCCTGGAAGACAAGTTCTACGGGCTCGAGTTCAACCACATCGCCCGACGCTACAACGAGACTGCGGACGAGCTGGCTAAAACAGCCTCGGGGCGAACAACGGTTCCCCCGGACGTATTCTCCCGAGACCTACATCAACCCTCCGACAAGACCGATGACACGCTCGAGCTCGAGAAGGCCTCAGCCCAGCCCGAGGCACCCTCGGCTCAGTCCGAGGTACCCTCGGCTCAGTCCGAGGTACCCTCGGCACGGTCCGAGGTACCCTCGGCTCGGCCCGAGGTACCCTCGGCCCCCGAGGGTGAGGCACTGCGCGTCGAGGGGAAGCAGAGCGAGGCCACGCCTAATCAAAACTGGCAGACCCCGTACCTGCAATATCTCCACCGAGGAGAGCTGCCCCTCGACCAAGCCGAGGCTCGGCGGTTGGCGCGGCGCGCCAAGTCTTTCGTCTTGCTGGGAGATGGGAAGGAGCTCTACCACCGCAGCCCCTCGGGCATCCTCCAGCGATGCATTTCCATCGCCAAAGGTCAGGAGCTCTTACAAGAGATACACTCGGGGGCTTGCGGCCATCACGCAGCACCCCGAACCCTTGTTGGAAACGCCTTCCGACAAGGATTCTACTGGCCGACGGCGGTGGCCGATGCCACTAGAATTGTCCGCACCTGCGAAGGGTGTCAGTTCTACGCAAAGCAGACCCACCTGCCCGCTCAGGCTCTGCAGACCATACCCATCACCTGGCCGTTTGCTGTGTGGGGTCTGGACCTCGTCGGCCCCTTGCAGAAGGCACCCGGGGGCTACACGCACCTGCTGGTCGCCATCGACAAATTCTCCAAGTGGATCGAGGTCCGACCCCTAAACAACATCAGGTCCGAACAGGCGGTGGCGTTCTTCACCAACATCATCCATCGCTTTGGGGTCCCAAACTCCATCATCACCGACAACGGCACCTAGTTCACCGACAGAAAGTTTCTGGACTTCTGCGATGATCACCACATCCGGGTGGACTGGGCCGCCGTGGCTCACCCCATGACGAATGGGCAGGTAGAACGTGCCAACGGCATGATTCTGCAAGGACTCAAGCCACGGATCTATGACGACCTCAACAAGTTCGACAAGCGGTGGATGAAGGAACTCCCCTCGGTGGTCTGGAGTCTGAGGACAACACCGAGCTGAGCCACAGGCTTCACACCGTTCTTTCTAATCTATGGGGCCGAGGCCATCTTGCCCACAGACTTAGAATACGGTTCCCCGAGGACGAAGGCCTACGCCGACCAAAGCAATCGAGCTAATCGAGAAGACTCACTGGACCAGCTGGAGGAGGCTCGGGACATGGCCTTACTACACTCGGCGCGGTACCAGCAGTCCCTGCGACGCTACCACGCCCGAGGGGTTCGGTCCTGAGACCTCCAGGTGGGCGACCTAGTGCTTCGGCTGCGACAAGACGCCCAAGGGCGGCATAAGCTCACGCCTCCCTAGGAGGGGCCGTTCGTCATCGCCAAAATTCTGAAGCCCGGAACATACAAGCTGGCCAACAGCCAAGGCGAGGTCTACAGCAACGCTTGGAACATCCAACAGCTACGTCGCTTCTACCCTTAAGATGCTTTCAAGTTGTTCGTATACCTCGTTCACACACAAAGTCCGGTCGTCAAGGAAGGGTCAGCCTTTCCTCGGCAAAGCCCGACCCTCCCTCGGGGGCTAGAAGGGGGCAACCCCCTCTGTGTCGAAATTTTCCTCGAAAAAAGAAAAAAATCTTTTCTGCCAGAATGTCTTTCGTGCTTTTCGACTACTTCGAAAGTGGATCCTGAAAACGACGGAGTACACGTAAGCAGCAAAGGCTGACCGAGCCGAGGGACTCCTACGCCTCTGGGATACGGATACCTCACTCATCACCTTCTGCGATAAGTAACTCGCGCTCGGATAAGTGATTCCGTGGACCGAACAAGTCTTCACCCTCGAAAGCCCCTCTGCCGGAACGATTTTTCGGGCCTTCTCGACTGCGTCGGTGACAGAACCATATGGACGAGTAAGAGTGCGCGTAAGCGGCAAGGCCGACCGAGCCGAGGGATTCCTACGCCTCCGGGATACGGATACCTCACTCATCACCTTCCGTGAAAAGCAACTCTTGCCCGCACAAACAATTCTGTTACCGACAAATAAGTCCGGATACTCGAAACAAGAGGAAAAGGGACACAGCTTTACAACATGACGACAGTGTGTTTGGGCCTCGGCGGCCACAGAAAACATACACACGCTACAAGACAACCCGATCCTGCAGGCTCGGACGTCGACAGTTGAAGGGGGCGGCAGCACCCTCGGCGTCAACTACACCTTCGGCGGGGTCTAACCTAGCCTCGGACGGCGACGCGGTCGGAGGATCTCCACTCTGAAGGACGACATCAGCACCACACCCGGGCCATCACCGCCAGGGTCTTCTCCAGGAATCTGGCTCGAGCAGACGGCTCGGCCGGCCACCCCGAGGCCTCGGCCAGCTGTCCCCCGGAGACATCAGCCCGGCTTGTGGCCTCGGCAGCTCAACTCCGGCGTCAGTTCCGCCAGTGGACGACCCGGCCAGGCTCCGGCCGACCAAATCTTCTTCTCGAGCCAACTCTGCCTCTGCCCGTGCTGACACCGCTACCTCTGGCTTCGGCTCATCGAAGGGCGGCCGAGGGGTTCCTTTAACTAAGCAAGAGAAGCCTCGGACAGCAAGGCCGACCGAGCCGAGGGACTCCTATGCCTCTGGGATACGGATACCTCACTCGTCACCTTCGCACGAGGCGGCTCACGCTTGGTGAAGCGGTTCGGATAACCAACAGGCGAGTCTTAGTGCTCGAAATGAAGGAAAAACACGGCTCCGCACCGAAAATAAATACATGTTCAAACCCCGACAGCCACGATGAACACAAGACCGGCACACAAGGAGCTAATGCAAACGGAACTCCGGTTCCGTCCCCACAGCAGCAGCCATGATCCCAGGACGGACGCGGCCACCGGAAGGCTCTCGTTCGCGTTCCCACTCAAGGGACGCGAACCAGACATTAAAGCCAACGAGCCGGGGGCCGGCCCGTCGGCGGCGCCGACGGCCTTAACGGGGGGAAGCTTCCTCCAGCTGCCACCATGTCAGCACGGACGGCGGCGTCCGCCTCCCCACCAACGCCGACAGTCGGCAAGGTGCACCGGCAGGTCCTCACTCCTGTCCTCGCCACGAAAGCGAGGAGAAGGACAGAATGTTGCATCCTAGCTGGATAGCAACAGTTCGCCTTCCCCGGCATGGCTGGAGGACGCCTCCTCCGCAGGGCCGGAGGATGGTTTCCACCACCAGAAGCTGGAAGAGGAGGTGACCAGCCGGCCCGCGTGGGAGGTAGAGCGTCGGCTCAGCCCGGCCTCCGCCCCAGCAAGGATGATGAACATCCTTGAAGCTGAGGGCGGAACCAAGATCGCAGCCCGGCTTGCTTCTCCCCATCCAGGGGCTGGTGGTCTCCGTCTTGGGTGACCACCGGCGAGGGGATGCAGCCGGGCTGCATGATGAAAATCCTTGAAGCCGAACGATAGCTGAAAGGTACCAACTTCCACGAAGTTGCGTTCCTCCGACGACAAGACGGAAGGATTGCGGGCGTCCCCCCATTCGGGGGCTCGGAAGATGGAAAGACATGATGCATGAGGGGAGCGCGAAGACATGGTTGCCCTCCAAGGGGGTCGCCCTCATTTTAAAGGCGACTCTCCCCACTTGTGTCCTCAGCCGTTGCGGGCTGAGTCTTCTCCAACACGCTCCAAGGTCCTCCCCCTACGGCACGGGGGCTGGGCCCCACGCGTCATGCAAGCTGGTCTAGGGCAGAAGGAGCCAAACCGCCGCGCGCAGGGCATGCAACTGCCCAGCGGTTACAAGCATTCCTCCACTTTCGCCCAGACCAGCGGGTGAAAGGGTGGACAGCCATGCAGTCGGCATGCAACCGCGCCAATTGGGCGCGCCCCTTCGGCTCCAACGCGCCCAGCATGGAGGCCCAGGCCCACACGTCATGCAACCGGCGCGCCGGTTGCTACGTGCGAGCAACTGCACCGCCACTCGCGCCACTACCGCGCCTCCTCGACTGCGGAGCCAATACCGCGACTCGAGGCAACCTTGCGCGTGACCCAGCAGTGCCAGCCAGGCGTGACGGTCAAATATGGTCAAAAATGGGCCGACGGTAATGGCGGTGGTAGGCGGGCAGGAGCAGCGGACACGTCGTCAGCCAAGCTTACGTCCTATCCAGGGCAGCGAGGGAACCCTCTCTCACGGCGTGAAGACGGCGCACCCGTGATCCGTTCCTCGAACGGCTCGCACACGCACAACGACCGCCTCGCGAACCACTCACCCCGTCGCATTAACTCCGCGGCGGGACAGGCGGTGCCTCAGGCGGGAGAAGCAAGCGACGCTTCGCCTTCGCCATAATGACCGCGTCGAAAAAGGTACGCCACGTCATTCGATTTCGTATCCTTTTCCTTTTCCTCTTTCTCTCTCTTACAACAGGGACCGGGAAAGGGGGATACCCCGGAAAGGATCCTTCTCCGTGAAGGAAACAGGCCCCGAGCCTCCCTACTGATCAGAGGTTCAAAGGCTGGCCCCTCGGAGGGGTTCAACGGCCGCCTCAGAGCGATTGGGTTCTACGCCCACTACTGGTCAGAGGTTCGATGGCCGGCCCCTCGAAAGGGTTCAACGGTCGCCTCAGGCCACTCGGGCTCCGCGCCCACTACTGATCAGGGGTTCGTAGGCTAGCCCTCGAAGGGTTCACAATCGCCTCAGACACAGAGCGAGGGATGACCCTGGGTACGTTCGATACATAACCAAGGCTCGGGCTACGCTCCCGAGGTACCCTAGGACATTTCCAAGACCAGTGGGAACGATCTTGTAACGGAATCCCATCAGAGGGAGGCATCGAGCCCTCGGACCCCGTCAAAGGGGACCGGGTCCGGCAGATCACCTGCAGGTACTTTTGGAGCGCGCCTCTGGGCCTCTAGCCGACCCCTAATAAATGGGGCACGGGCGTCCGCTCGGATTACCCGCCAGCAGCTCACCGGAAACACCATGTTCGGCGCCCTCCGAGGGCAACATGGCGCTTCCCCCCCCTCCTCCTTGCAGAAAGGCGACGCAGGGGCGTATGTAAAAAAGTCGAGTCTGTCCTTGACCGTCCTCTCGCCCTGTGCAGAGGCTCGGGGGCTGCTCTCGCAAACCCGGCTCCGGCCGACCCGTTGACAGCGTCAACATACCAGCCCGAGAACTTGGGACCCGACCGTGCACCTGGGCTACGACCAGTTCGCATGAGGGAACAACTAGACCAGCCGAAGTATTGCGAAACGCACTAAGACCTCGAAGGAGTAAAACTACTCCTCCGAGGCCTCGGGGGCTACACCCGGCGGGTGCGCTCGCGCGCACCCACCAGAACAAAATGCAACCAAGAAAAGGCTGGTCCCCTTGCAAAAAGTGCGGCAAAATCCTCCAAGCGAGTATTAACACTCCCTTCGAGGCTCGGGGCTACTGTCGGGGACCATAATTAGGGGTACCCTCAAGGCTCCTAAATCTCAGCTGGTAACCCCCATCGGCACAAAGCTGCAAAGGCCTGATGGGTGCGATTAAGTCAAGGATTGGTCCATTCGAGGGACGCGATCATGCCTCGCCCGAGCCCAGCCTCGGGCAAGGGCAGCCGACCCCGGAGGACCTACGTCTCGCCCGAGGCCCCCCTCCAGCAACGGACACACCTTCGGCTCGCCTGAGGCCCAGTCTTCACCAAGAAGCAACCTTGGCCAAATTGCCACACCGACCGACCAAATTGCAGGGGCATTTAATGCAAAGGTGGTCTGACACCTTTATCCTGACGCACGACCTCCAGTCGACAGAGCCGAAGTGACCACAGTCACTTCGCCGCTCCACTGATCGGTCTGACAAGAGGACAGCGCCGCCTGCGCCGCTCCGACTGCCGAGCCACTCGACAGAGTGAGGCTGACAGCAGCCAAGTCCGGGCTCAGGCGTCATAGGAAACTCCGCTTCGCCCGACCCCAGGGCTCGGACTTGGGCTCAGCCCCGAAAGACGGCGAACTCTGCTCCGCCCGACCCCAGGGCTCGGACTCGGGCTCAGCCCCGGAAGACGGCGAACTCCGCTCCGCCCGACCCCAGGGCTCAGACTTGGGCTCAGCCCCGGAAGACGGCGAATTCCGCTCCGCCCAACCCCAGGGCTCGGACTCGGGCTCAGCCCCGGAAGACGGCGAACTCCGCTCCGCCCGACCCCAGGGCTCGGACTCGGGCTCGGCTCCGGAAGACGACGAACTCTGCTCCGCCCGACCCCAGGGCTCGGACTCAGGCTCGACCTCGGAAGACAGACTCGACCTCGACCTCGGAGGAGCCTCCACCTCGCCCAACCTAGGGCACGGACCGACCACGTCAACAGGAAGCGCCATCATTACCCTACCCCGAGCTGACTCAGGCTGCGGGGAACAAGACCGGCGTCCCATCTGGCTCGCTCCACCATACGAGTAATGATGGCGCCCCGCATGCCCTGTGACGACGGTGACTCTCAGCCCCCTTACGGAAGCAAGAGGACGTCAGCAAGTACTCGACAACCCCGACAGCTGTCTTTCCGCCAGGCTCCAGCGCTCCTCCGACGGCCACGACACCACGCGAACTGGGTGCCAAGACCTGTCTGGCTGCCACGATGGCATGTACTTAGGGCGCTAGCTCTCCACCGCTAGACACGTAGCACATTGCTACACTCCCCATTGTACACCTGGATCCTCTCCTTACGCCTATAAAAGGGAGGACCAGGGCCCTCTTACAGAAGGGTTGGCCGCGCGGGGAAGGACGGGACGGCGCTCGCGCAAGGCCGCTCGCTCCCTCCCGCGTGGACGCTTGTATCCCCCTACTGCAAGCGCACCCGACCTGGGCGCGGGGCTAACACGAAGGCCGCGGGTTCCACCTCCCACGCCTGTCTCCCTCTGGCTGCTCTCTCCCCCCTTCGCGTTCCACCTCGCGCCGACCCATCTGGGCTGGGGCACGCGGCGACGATTTACTCGTCGGTCCAGGGACCCCCCGGGTTTCGAAACACCAACAATAGTCATTAACCGATTCGTCCTTCCCCTGTCGCAAGGCCACTAGGTCTACCAAATCTAACTCATAGTCACCAGAGAAAAAGTGGTCATGGAATTTTTATTCTAAATCCCCCCATGACGAAATAGAATTAGGAGGTAATGTAGTGTACCATGCGAGCGCGGCTCCTGTTAAAGATAATGAAAATAAACGTACGCGAAATGCTTCTGTGTCGGCCAATTCCCCTAATTGCGCTAAGAACTGGCCTATGTGTTCGCGCGTGTTTTTTCCTTGGCCACCCGAAAATTTCGCAAATTCGGGTATCCTGGTTCCCTGTGGGTATGGGTGGTGATCAAATCGGCTGTCATATGGTTTCCGATATGATTGCCCCCAGGAACCATGCTTACTCCGAGTTTATCTTGAAACGTCCCAGCTATCTCTTCCCTCACCATATCAATGGCAGCCGGTGCGAGACCACCGGCTCTCTGGTCAAACATAGGTGGGGTTGGCTGGATATTGGCATGTTGTCTTCCCCCCATTGGTTTGAGCTATGTGGCGCATTGCCGTTTGCCCTATATGGCTCATAGGATTGATCGCTCCTTTTCGACCTTCTAGGCGGGGCCGGAAAGCTTTCCTAGGCTCTGAATTTTGTATTATTGGGCTGATGCATCGCATAGTGTGATGGGAAGTGTTGCTGGGACGGGTGAGAATTTGGGTAACAATTCTCTTCAAAAAGGTCACACGCGGACTGTCCGGACATTGGCCCGGACCGTCCGTGATTATATGCGGACCGTCCGTTGTGGTATGCGGATGGTCCGACTGGGTAGTTTGAATTTTGCGCAAAACGATGTGGCTCGGGCACATGTGTTGGTAATTCATTAAAAATGGGTCCGACCGTTGCTGGCCCGGATGGTCCGCACTCACGTGCGGACGGTCCGGGCATGTGCAGATCGGCTGATTTGCTGCCGATTTGCGGTTGCTCAGGGTATGTGTCCATCGGCATCCCATAAAGGGGTTGTGACTGGTCGTGACAACCTGTAGCCGATGTATTACGCGTGTTACCCCCTAACTCAACCTCGTGCGGAGGAAAATTTGCGATATTAGACTTATCAAATACACGTACTAGTCTCCTGTAATCGTTTTGCATACCCCCTATGATATTTTGCATTTGTTCACGCTGTTCATCTACATAATTCCTAAGAGATTGTAACTCGTTTGTATTACTTACATTGGGGATATCTGGTGTGGGTCAAAGCCAAGCCAGATCCGTCGCCCGATGTCGGACGACCTTGTTGTTCCTGTCCACTTTGAAGTTGGCCAAGAACTTTGCTTTTGCCTCCTGGATCATCTGCTCCTTGTGCTCCTCGAACTGGAGCTGTTCGTCAGCCGGCAAGGTCTCCCAAGTCGGCTCTATGATGTTGCTTGGGGAAATATCAGAGCTATCCCTTGAACCAGCCATTGAGGGTCGATTTGATGAGTCTATATTTGTTTTGTCCCCAGCGGAGTCGCCAAAAAGTATGTTGACGCCTTTTCGGAGCGCCAAACACTCAACAAGAACCGTGGCGGTGCTCTCTGGTCAGGCGCGGACGGTCCGCGGCCAAGGGCCGAACGGTCTACGACCTGACGCAGGGGCTAGGGTTTCCTGCCTGACGACCGGACGGTCCGCGCCCTAGGGCCGGACGGTGCGCGCGTGCGCAGGGGCAGCAGAGGATCGCTGGCGGCGCCTGGATCTCGCTCCCGGGAGGGATCCCGTTGGGGAGGAGAGATCCTAGGAGTTGTCTAGGCTCGGGTATACCGACCTAGACTCCTCTAATCGACGTAGAGTCGAAGAGAAGCGAAGGATTTGGGGATTGGAAGACTAAACCTAAACTAGACTAGAACTACTCCTAGGATAAAATGTAAATTGTATTGATTGAAGGTTCGATTCGTTATCTCAAATCGGCCGTGTACCTCTCTATTTGTAGAGGAGGGGGGCTGGACCCGTTACAAACAAATCTCCGAGTTTATCCCGAGATTCTCGCTAACAAACATAGCAAGAAACTCAGAACCCTAATCTGTTCTGCGCCTACGCGGACCGTCCGGCCCACAGGCGTGGACTGTCCAGACCGCGGACCGTCCGACCTTCTCATTTTGGTGCCCAACAACTGGAATAATTCCTAGCCACCGGATTGCTTCTCTAATTTATACTATAAATTTTGATCATCAGTTAGAACACACAAGATCGATCTCGACGACGTAGAATTGAATAGCTATAGAGGTGGATACGTGGAAAGCTATAAATAGGCCGGACTATGTTACATCTACTATAAGACAGGAATGATAAAGAAAATAAATTGGTTTGATTGAGGGTTCTTGATCGATCGTACCGTATATATATATATATATATATATATATATATATATATATATATATATATATATATATATATATATATATATATATATATATAACCTTCTGCCATTTTTGATGTTCAACACATATGCACGATTAGATATATAAGTCTGCGCGTGCGTGTATTTATAACACTTATGAGGCATGTGTGAGTGACGAATTGTACTTGTGGTGGATAACAGTACGTTATGAACTCAAGTTTAATGTTCATCTCACAGACATGGGTTTGTAAGCTGTTGGGACCATGCTTCGTCGTCGAAGGTCCTGCAGGAATAAACAGCTTCGGTTAAAGCTGCTTATACATGATGACCGAAGCTACCACTCATGAAGCTTCAGTGTTATAGGATGCCCGAAGACGAAGGATCGAACCGACTTAAAGATAGAATGACCTTTTAGCCCATAAGGGTCTGAGTCATTGTTGTAAACTTTTATAAGGGGCATGATTGTAATTCCTTACGGGCTGTGTCCTGTGTCTATAAATAGTGAACAGTATTCCTTTACTGTTCACGGATTTCTGTGATTGCAAACGCATTGCCCGAGAATTATTATCTGTCAAGGAGAAGGTATAAATGTACTTAAACCCTATGTTCTGACATTGTTATGTTCATATAATAAAATATGTGAATGATGTTACTTATTTCTGATACATCTATCTTTAATGTCTCATGTTTTATATATTATTTCATATTATTTTGTAAGTTTAATCACGAAGGTATAACCTTCGTGATACTTCACTCATGGTCTTCGTCCGAAGTTCATTAAATCCTTGGGAAAATAATGCTTCAGCGGACGAAGAACATTAATATTTAACATTTTATGTTGCCTTTTCTTAATTCATAGCATTTGAGAACAAGTCCCCAACATAAACTCTACACCACGTTGTCATCCCTGACCATGCAGCACAGTAGTAGCCATAGATGTTGGCGTCACGGTGGTTGCGACGGTGGACCAGGACCATCGGGCGCTCTGGCACCACACGGGCCCGACGTAGCTAGCCAGCTCCTCTAGCCTCTAGGCTGCTAGCCTTTCGCTCTCCGCGCTGCCCTGTCCCTTCTGCTCTCGGCTCTCCCTGTGGTCCGGGCCACAGTTGACACTTGAGACCAGCTGAATGACTGCATCTACATCTATCTATCTTGTACTGTCTCACTTCAAGTGGGCTGCTGCGCCTGGCACGACAGCCGGATCGATCTCTGGTCCTGCCCACCCCTCATGCGCACACAGCCACACACACACACAGATTTGACCTTTCAGTACTCTCGTTCGTCTGGCCTTCTTCACGTACTAATTCGCTGTGTCACATGCAGAGCAGAGGCTGCTACAATAATAGGATCGATCGCGGTAATTAAACACGGCACTGCATCCTGGCCTGTAAAGTTTACAGGTGTGAAGTGAAATTAAAGCTCCCGGCGGCCGGGAGGCGATCGAGCAGTCTTCTCATCCGTCATATCATATCCAGTTCCTGCTCCCACTGGCCATGGTTACCACTGGTACGTAGTACACGCATGTGTGCACTGCTCATCTCACTCGCCCTGGCCCTGGCCCTGCTTGCATTATTTGTTCTGTGGGTGCCAGGCCTCCTGGCCATGACAAAACTGACAAGCTCGCACCGCATCGCAGCCGCTGCTGCTCCTCCACCTGCATGTCAATTGTCAATTTGTCATACGAGTGTGTGTGTGTATCCTTATCAACAACCGCTGCGCCGCTGTCCGGCTAGAAGGAGCCATGCAATGCAGTGCCAGTCCCGGCCCCCGTGTAGTACGTACGTGCAGACAGATTCTTTTATCCGATGCTGACGACGAGTTTAATAGCCGAGTGAGGCCCCGTTTGGTTACCCCAAACTAAAGTTTAGCCCCTGTCCAATCGAATGTTTGAACATCCGTTTCGGGTATTAAATGTAGTCGGATTATAAAACAAATTTGTCAGCCGAAGATTAAAAGACGAGACGAATCTAGTCCAGTTGGTTGGGTCTATATTTCATACTCCTATTTGAAAGTCAAACGCTTGATGTGACCCGGGCTAAACTTTAGCAGGGGCAACCAAACACCCCCTGAATGGATGCATGGATATGTTTGCCCCAACGGAACAGTACATCGTCGTCTCGACTTGAGCCCTGGCCCTGCTGGGAGGCTGATGATGAGATGCATTCCTGCATGCTCTCTGAACTTTGACAATTTACGCTAGTAGAAAAAGGCTTAAAGCGTGCGGGACGATATATTTTTACAGACGGATTCGGTTATCAACCGACTGTGCTATTTTTAGTGGCGGTTCCTCAAGAAAACCACCACTAGAAATCATTTGTATCCTTAATTTTTCGAGTTTTCCAAACGACCTCATATGACAAAACCAGCAAAATAAAAGTTGTAGATCTATAAAAGTTATAAAACTTTGTAATTGACAACTTTTTTATTTGAACTCATTTCGGTTCTCAAAAATTGAATCTAAGTATGTCAAATTTAAAATTCAAATTTTGCAAACTGCCTCGGATGAAAAAAGTGTCAAAATAAAAGTTGTAGAACTTCAAAAGTTATTCAACTTTGTAGTTGACAACTTTTTTATTTGAATTCGTTTACTGTCTCAAACAAATAATTTACACTCAAATGGTTGTAATATGTGGACAATAAAACTACAAACTAGACACAAAGCATGTCATAGATGGAGTGGTAGTGGAGGGTACGCGCGAGGGTAGGGTCGACGGTTCGATTACTAACAACCGCATAGCGCGTGAAAAATGCCACGACTTGCGACTTCGACGGAGACAGACGGGTGGGGTGGAGTAGGCTGAATCCTCTCCTTAAATATTTTTTTTGCTATTTTAAAAACCCGTTTAATGTTTCAAAAATATTTTTTACTAGCGAATTTATTACATCGACCGTTAGTGGAAATCGATTTCCATTGGCGGTTTTCTTAACTCAACCGTCAGTGGAAATCGATTTCCACTGACGGTTTTCTTAACTCAAATCGATTTCTACAGGCGGTCCTCAGTTACCCGCCTATAAAAATAATGATTTTTACTGGCCTCTAATACCGACGGTTCTAAGAAACGTCAGTAAAAATAGGTTTAGAACCGCCACTATAGAACTCCTTTGTACTAGTGTTATCCTCCAGTCCTGCACAACTCTGCGACCTAATCCTAGCTTAGGCATGCTATCTGGCCCGGCATGGATATATATATATATATATATATATATATATATATATATATATATATATATATATATATAGTTATAGTATTTAGAGCCCTGGGCTCCTAATAACTAAATGAAGCCCTAGCCAACCTTGTAAGTCTGGTTCGACCAAACCCAACCGAGCATCTAGTCATATTGACCAAAACCGCCTCCGTGCCCCTGAAATTTCGCTCCAATCTGACCAAACTTCACATCTTCACCCGGCGTGCCCCATAGCCGAGATCCATGGTGGTGATCTCATTCATCCCCGTGCTAATCTCGGAACATGGGACCCAGCCCAACGGGGACGGCGATGCGGTGGCGAGTGGAGAGGTCGAGGGGGTCCGCGAGCAGGCCGTCGATGCTGCTGCTGGGGTGGACAAGAGCCGGAAGGGGTAGAACGGCGCCGCCGAGGAGGACAAGGACGGCGGCGGCGATGACTATGACGCCATGCCGAAGGCCCACACCAGATCCGGCATCGGCGGCGGTCGGTGCTTCTGCTTTGTCCTGTCCACCCCCGTTTCAATTCTCCACTCCTCACAATGTTGCCGATCTCTTCTCGTCTTTCGCCTCGTTTCAGATTATTAAGGCAGAACAAAATAAAGGTAACCAACCTTTATGCTTGAGTATCTCCTTTTTCCAGAGAATAACCCCCTTGCTCTCTGCGACGAAAGAGGAAAGGAGAAAAAGGTACGCCTCCAATTCGAATTTGATGCAGTCGGATGATGTTCAGCGTTCGTCTAGAAATATCTATAAGAATAAAATAATATACCTTGAAAAATAACCCCTATTGTGAACTGAACCTGGTGCCTAAATGTAGGACGTCTAAATGAAGTTGGTGAGGATTTATGCAATCAAGAAGATCAGATACACTGGATAAAAGTAAAAGTCAATACAATATCTGAATATCTGTCTAAAATGGAGCATCAAAATAGCAGTGAACAAGTTTTCTTTGTACTAGCCTAGTGTGGAACACAAGTTTATCCAAGGATTTATTATGTTCTTTGGTGGGAAGTATCCTGTTAAGGTCTCACCTAAGGTGTCCTTGACTGATGCGTCAGGTTTCTGAGTTCCATTCCACACTACCTCTTGTTGTTCAAATACTTTTGACTCAAAGTATTCAAGCCAAGCAGCCGCATCCTGCATTCAGAAAAGGCTAAAAGGTTATGAATGCCCCATGAGTCTTTGTCTAAGCAAATCTGGGTGCCTGGTTGTAGACTTGTAAATCCATAACCCTTATTGTGAACTGAACCTTGTGCCTAAATATATATTGAGAGTAAAACAAATGTAATAATGTGTTGTATACATTCTGTACGACCTCATATTTTGTGTTTACATATATTAGTTTTAGTTTCCCTTCTTAAATAAAACTTTTTTAAAAATATAAGTTTTATGCCGGCTTACTTGTTGTTTTCTGAAAGTTGCCTAGAGGGGGGGGTGAATAGGCAAGTTAAAACTTTTTCAACAAAAACTAGAAGCAAACTGGGTAAAACTGAATTGATCTCGAAATTCACCCAGTTAACTTTGGAAATGAGATGTTCTAAATGATCCACAGGGTTCAAAGTAGTAGATCTGAGAAGGGCACTTCTCAAAATCCACACACCAAAAAGGTATAAACAATTCTTTCGCGGGATGGTGAGAGAACGAAGAACACAAACAAACACAATGAGCAAGAACACAAGAGACACAAGATTTATCCCGAGGTTCGGTCACACCACCAAGGTGCCCTACTTCCTCGTTGAGGCGCCCACAAAGAGACGGGTCTCTTTCAACCCTAATCCTCCCTTTGCCGACCACAAAGGTCAAGCTCACACACTAATCTTTGCTCAAACGAGCGGGTAATACAAACTTTCTTGTGGTCTTCCACAAGATTTGGAGACTCACAAGAGACACCTAGTCGTCTAGGAGCTAGAAGCTCCAAGAGTAATGAATCCACAAAGAACTCGATGTAGTACCAAAGCTCGAATGAAGAAGAAGAGCAAGAGAGATTTAGAGATGAAGCACAAAACCGCAGCTCTCAAGCTCACTCAAAGATTTCTCTCCAAAGATTTGAAATGGGAGAGGCAAGAGATGTGTGAGTGAGAGAGAGGTGTTTCTTGGGTTAGAAATGGAGTTCAAATCGTGCTCATTTCTGTGGGGAGAGAGGTAGGAGGTAGTATATATAGGTGGAGCTCAAAACTAGCCGTTGGGCAGATTTTTCTACCTGAGGGCGGTTGAGCCTCCCCCTAGGGCGGTTGAGCCTCCCCTGGCAGGCCTAGCAGCCTGTCTACCAGTCTGACTGGCAGACTGACACGCAGACTGACCTGCAGACTGGTCAAGTTGACCAAGACCGGTTGAACTGCCCAGGGGGGCGGTTGAACCGCCCCTGACAGCTCTGGCGACCTGTTTGCCAGTCTGACTGGCAGACTGCAGAACAGAGGTCAGAGGGGTCAGAGACCAGCTGAACTGCCCCTCAGGACCAGTTCAACTGGTCTTGACCAGTGAGTTTAGGAGAGAAAACCCCAGCTCAACTGCCCGGAGGCAAGTTCAGCTGGTGTATGGTCAAAGAGGTTCACAGCTGAAGTTGAGATTCAGCTGAAGTTCAGCCCAGCTGAAAAGCTCAGCTGCAGCTGAAGAAGCTCAACTCAGCTGAAGTCCAGCTCAGCTGAAAAGCTCAGCTGCAGCTGAAGGAGCTCAGCTCAGCTGAAGTCCAGCTCAGCTGAAAAGCTCAGCTGCAGCTGAACAAGTTCAGCTGCTTTTCAGCAAGAACACTCTAGGTTTCTCAACCCTAACCACGGTCAACCATAGAACGTTAAAGAGATTTTTGCTTTTCAAAAATAGCTTTTGAATAGAGAGGTTTGAGCTTTGGCAAACACCAACCTTCTTTTTGGATCCCCCTTTATAGTACGACGATTCCTATACTCAAGTTAAATAAAATTAATTAAGAAAACTCCTTGAGTCACTGGTGTCTCATGTGTGATTTCTCCATGGCATTGCCTCATAAGGATCACAAACATCTTTGTCTCACCTTTTGAAGCAAACTCAAATCAAACCCTGTGACTTGTACCATATCACCTTATATGAGTTCAAATCATGGCTTCAAGTCACCTTACTGATGCATCAACATGTTGTAACTCTTCATAGCTGATTAGTTCATCGACTTAGTGCAAGTACTCTCTTCTTCACCTTAGCCATGGTACCTCGGTCTACAAGCCGTCGCTTGGCCTTCACCTTCGCTTAGTTCCTCGAAGCCCTTTCCTTGCTATCTTCACCCTATCAAGCCATTCTTGAGTCACATCCTATTGAGCATCCATTGAGAGAATCATTTCTTCAATATTGTGAACCTTGCTTGAATGTCTTCTAGATATAACTGTTAAGATTAATCAAGCTTTAGTTTGATTCTCATAGAAGCATATATGGACTGATAGTAATATGGTCAAGCCAATTCACGATTCCTCATATCTTATCCACTTTGACTTGACCAATCCTCTTAATCACTTCAACCTCTATTATGATCATATTTATGCATAGTGATTTCTCAGGACTTGTCCATATATTCAAACCAATATAGAGACCATATTATATCCATTTTCATTGTCTCACTGGTTATTTAACCTCGTGTTGAACCTTCGTTCACTGATCATTATACACTATTCAAGTATGTTCATCATACTGAATTTCCTGTTCAACACTTAGCAAACTCGTTAGACCTTTAAATGTGTTGTTATCCAAATCACCAAAACTCACAAAAGGGATGAATGCACTTTCAATCTCCCCCTTTTTGGTGATTGATGACAACACATTTAAAGCTTACATGAGATTTGATAAATAAGATTTTGAATCCTATGATATAATTTCTCCCCCTAAATATGTGCATTTCAGAAAATACCAATTTTGAACTCAAATGCCAAAAGCACATATTTGGGTCAAAGTATGGAGACAACTTATATCATACTATTCATAGGGTGCAGTGTATCATAAAATAAACATGATGCTCATGACATAGTATACACTCATCAACTTTCTACATCTTATGTTTTTCTTATGATTCCCCCTTTTGTTAATTATTTCTCCCCTTTTCAAAAATAAAGATAAGCTTTAATGCAAAATTTCTCCCCCTTTGTCATAAATCTCCAAAAAGGATATAAAGAATATAAAGGGTAGAAATTATGATTTAAGCAAGATGTGAACACACTATCATGAAAAGGGTCCTTAGATGGCACAAAGGTAATGGAGAAGTGACATGAAGTGATATACCTTTGTGTTTTACCTTTTCAAGGGGGTGTTCCAAACTTGTGTTGGATTTAGAATTCATTTGCACGCTCTTGTTGGTATAGTTGTGACATAAGTCCAAGATATCAAATGAAGATTGCCATACTAAATCGAAGGTGAAACTTGATACCCAGAGTCTAGATGTCACCTAGCATTTTCTTATCACAACAAGAGGTAACATGAAAATTGCACAAGTATGGATTATGCAACTAGTGATCATGTATGAAAAATATCAATTGAAAAACCCCAATTGATACAATTTGATAGATAAGCAGATCACTAATAGCATATTACACTAAGTTCTCCTCAAGTTTTAGTGCACACATATATATGAATTCAATTGATATCCGTTGAAAGTACTTATTTGCAATTTAAAGTACCATTGGCATAAAAGGAGTATCAATTGAACATAATCATGCAACATAAGGAACATGTGCACTATTTAATCAATTAAGTTCTAGACAGGAGAATTTATAAGTTATGCTACTTTAGACATATGCAAACGAAAAGAATATGATACATGTTTACCAGTTTTAGATGGTGTTGGAGTAGCATATAAAAGAGAAACTCATTCCCTTATGAAATGTATAAAAGATACATTTATTGGAGCAAAGAATCTTTGATACCCATCAAAATTTGCAGTGGAAGTGATTGTCTTTGCCTGAACATTCCTTTCTAATTTGAGACTACACACATAATAGACTTGAAAATAAAGTTAGTCTCAAAGATTCAAATTATAGACTATTCTCCCCCTAAATGTGTGCATACAAGTGATGAATACTTGTTTAGCTTATGCACTTGGACTTGTGAGGTCAGGGGATTAAGTCCTACAATTTGAACCTTGGTACAAATAAAGTATGAAAATATGAAATTGCACCAATTTAAGGAATTACTCATAATCAAACGATATACTAATAGACATGATATGCAATATTTTAAGCCAAGATTCAAGTGCAACCTTATGATGTGACTTAAGATATTGCATATACATGCATACACTAACTTGTAAGAGCCTAGATACACAAATATAATACAAGAGTTCATGGAGTGACACACCTTTGTTCCATGCCATATGGTCTTCATTATAAACATGAACTTTCATTTTAGCTTTTGATAGGCTTGACATTTCTTTACAAGGCAAGATAGTTTTCATTGATGTCCATCAGTCTTCATCATGACTTGGATTGAGTCAATTTAGTATGCCAAAGAGGAACTTATCCTCTTCAAAAATCAACACAAACTCATTCTCTTCAAAGAACTACACAAATTCACTAAAAGAAAATGTTAGTCTTTTAAGGACACAAGATATAGAGTGAGCTCCCCCTAAATGTGTGCATCAAGTACTCGAATTACTTGTAACATGCACTTGATTCAATTAAGATTCTTAGAGGAGTTCATCATATATCTTGGTCAAGGCATAATATATTTGAAACAATTGAATTTATGCTAGAGAACACATATTGTTCCCCAATAGAACTAATCCATGGGGTGACATGTGGTAAATATTTGATCATTTCCTTGGAACCACTCATCCTCATTTGATGTTCTCCAAGGCGTGAGACTACACAATCATGAACTTGAAAGAAATCATTAGTCTCACAAGATATAGGCTAAATTCTCCCTCAATTTGTGCATGCAAGAGTACACAAAGTACACTTATGCACATCAATAATACGAGGTTAAAGGAGATGTTTGCACTATATCTTGGTTTAACATAACATGTTTTACATAGATGATGAAAATTAAACCAATTGAAAGTTTAAGAACTTAAAGTATATCAATTGAAATTCTGAAGGGTAAAGCATGCTAATATGAACCTCAAACCTCATAATGAAGGATATTATATAAATATATTGCTACATCTTCATTATTTGGTTGACAAAAAAAAATATAACTCCCTTCTTGAATCACTATGATTTCTTTTCTCTTTATGATTCCATCCAACCAAGCGATCTTGAACTTCATTCATCTTTGCTTGGTTCGATCATGCTTGATATGAGACCCATTGAAACTTAATGATTGAAAGAACCAAGTCTATTATATTTGTAGATTTTGAATCCATCTTGAAAGCACTTGGAAGGACCTTGTTGAAACACTTAGAAAAGAGAGCATTAGAAACACAAGAGAGGGTTTCACAAATGATGATCCTTATATGTGGATGGAAAATGAATCATCATTATTGAAACCTAAAAGGATAGATTAAATTCCTTTAAATTAGTGCACACATATAGTTGATGTCAAAGTTATATGCACTATTGAACATTTTATATTGCAAGGAATTTAACCTATACTATGGTACATCCCAATAAGAATAGAATACTAAAACAACTGAAGGAGAGAAAGTTTTCATACCTTGGCCTCTTATCAACTTCTTACTTTAGTTGAATAGTATCCTTTAAGCTTGTGATTTATCCAATTTAAAACAAGCACCATCTCTTAACATAGATTTTTTAAGAATAAACTCAACACAAGAGATGGCATTAGTAGCACAAGCACTAGTTTCTTATTTAGCAATCCTTTATATGTGGAAGGCAAGCGAGTTGCTAGAATAGAGAAATCTCATAATATGGACTAAATTTCCTTTGAGCCCTCATGCACAATATATTTTGAATGACATGGATAATATGCATGGTGTTCAATGAAGTCTAAAGGGCTGACTTAATCCATATTATGGTAAGTGTCTAATATAGAAGAATCAAATCCAAATTAACTAGATAGAGAATACATCACATAATTTTGGATTGTTGACCATATGATAATATTCATTCATCTTCCAATTGGACCTTTATTTCATATTCAACAACTGATGTATATCCTCAAGTGCTTCTTTTCCCTTAGTGGCTACACAAGTCACAAAAGAGATAAGATTTGAAAATAATATGCACTTGAGATTCAGTCGTTACCACCCTTGCTACTATCTCCAAATATGATTTATACATTCATTATCGAGCACCCAACTTGATCCATTGAAGGCGTGATCCTGCAAAACAAGTTTAAGCTGCATATCTTGGTACCCAATTTGAATTGGGTCCTTTGAGATTAGTAGGAAGAGCCTTGAGTACCCACACAATCCTTATTGTGGCCTTTCTCATTGTGTAGGCACCCACATATACTTGACAACCATCTTACATGGTTTCAAGTCAATATTTAATCACATAGATAAAAACTAGAGTTAAGAATAGGAGCCTTTTCTCCTTTTCTTGATACATCGTTGTGTTGCTTTCTTGATGATGAACCTAGCTTGACTTTGGGTGCACCTAGCTTATCAAGGTTAGTCACACAAGCATTCATATCATAAAGACAAGTTATGCATGGAATTTACAACTTAGTGATCCAATTCAATGTGAAGCATACGGTTATCAATTGAAGTAGATTTCTAAAATATCAAAATATGGGTTTTCAAAATTTAGAGAGTATGGATCACTAATTGTACCTTTTACAGTTTAAAAATCATATCCATGTTAGTGCATATGTATGTGATGAATATCAACAAAAAGATTCTTATGCACTTTTAGAATTAACGATAAGGGAATTTTAAACTGCATCAAGAGTAGCTATTTAGAAAACAAAGATTACAATCCATATGAATGAGATACAAATTTACCATTTTGGATTGTCTTAGTTTAGCTTACTCAAGGGAAACTTATTCTCTACAACACAAGATATATAATGTTCTCCCACTAGATATGTGCATCAAGTATTTGAATGACTTGCCACATGCACTTTCAATTCAGTTAATAGTCGCATGAGGAGTACATTACATATATTGGTCAAGGCATGACAAATTTGCAATGAATTAACTTATGCCTAAGAATACTCACCACCATAGAGAATGTACTATTTGTTATACCAATTTGAAAGATCTTACTATCTGTGGTGGTGTCATCGTAGTATTCTTCTTTTCATCATTTGTGGAGACTTCCTTCTTTAGCTTGTTATCTCTTTTCCTTTTAATACTAGTTGAAGAAGAACTTTGAAAAGAGATATTAGTAGTACTGTCGGCGTTCCGAGACCGGGGGGGTCCCCGAGCCGACGAGTGAGAGTGCCGCGTGCCCCAGCCCAGATGGGTCGAGCGCGTGGGCGAGCGCGAAGGGGGGAACAGAGAGAGAGAGGTCGGTGGCCGGAGCCGGGTCGTGAGGGAGTCGGAGAATTCCCGCGGCCTTCGTGTTCGTCCCGCGCCCAGGTCGGGTGCGCTTGCAGTAGGGGGTTACAAGCGTCCGCGCGAGGTGAGGGGAAGCGAGCAGCCCCTAGAGAGCGCCTGCCCCTGCCCTTCGTCCCCGCGAGGCCAACCTTCTCTAAGAAGGCCCTGGTCCTTCCTTTTATAGTCGTAAGGAGAGGATCCAGGTGTACAAGATGGGGGTGTAGCAAGGTGCTACGTGTCTAGCGAGAGAGAGCTAGCGCCCTATGTACATGCCTAGGTGGCAGCCGGAGAGATCTTGGCACCCTGTTGGTGTGGCGTCGTGGCTGTTGGAGGAGTAACGGAGCCGGACGGAGGGACAGCTGTCGGAGTGGCTGGACCCTTGCTGACGTCCTCCTGCTTTCGTAAGGGAGCTGAGAGCCGCCGTCGTCATGGTCTAGCGGGGCGCCATCATTTGCCTATCTGGTGTAGCTGGCCAGATGGGACACCGGTCTTGTTCTCTGCGACCCAAGTCGGCTCAGGGCAGGGTGATGATGACGCTTCCTGTTGACGTGGCGGTCTCGCGTCCTAGGTCGGGCGTCGTGGAGGCTCCTCCGAAGCCGAGGTCGAGTCCGTCCTGCAAGACAGAGGCAGAGTCCAAGCCCTGGGTCGGGCGAGGCGAAGATCGTTCGGCAGAGGCCGAGGCGGAGTCCGAGCCCTGGGTCGGGCGAGGCGGAGTTCGTCGTCTTCCGGGGCCTTAGCCCGAGTCCGAGCCCTGGGGTCGGGCGGAGCGGAGTTCGCCGTCTTCCGGGGCCTTAGCCCGAGTCCGAGCCCTGGGGTCGGGCGGAGCGGAGTTCGCCGTCTTCCGGGGCCTTAGCCCGAGTCCGAGCCCGGGGTCGGGCGGAGCCTCCTATGGCACCTCTGGCGAAGTCTGGTCGCCCGTCGGTCTTACCTTTTGCGTTAAACGCCCCGGTGACTCGGTCGGTCGGCGCGGTGATTTAGTCAGGGTTTCTTCTTATCGAAGGCGGGGCCTAGGGCGAGCCGGAGATGCGTCTGCCATGAAAGAGGAGGCCTCAGGCGAGACGGAGTCATCTTAGGGTCGGCTGCCCTCGCCCGAGGCTAGGCTCGGACGTGGCGTGGTCAAGTCGCTCGTATGGACTGATCCCTGACTTAATCAAACCCATCAGGCCTCTGCAGCTTTATGCTGATGGGGGTTACCAGCTGAGAATTAGGCGTCTTGAGGGTACCCCTAATTATGGTCCCCGACAGTAGCCCCCGAGCCTCGAAGAGAGTGTTAACACTCGCTTGGAGGCTTGCGTCGCACTTTTTTGCAAGGGGACCAGCCTTTCTCGGTGGTACTTTGTTCCGGTGGGTGCGCGCGAGCGCACCCGCCGGGTGTAGCCCCCGAGGCCTCGGAGGAGTGGTTTCACTCCTTCGAGGTCTTAATGCCTTGCGCAATGCCTCGGCTGGTCTGGCGGTTCCCTCATGCGAGCAGGGCGTAACCCAGGTGCACTGTCGGGGCCCAAGTTCTCGGGCTGGTATGTTGACGCTGTCAACGGTTTGGCCGGAGCCGGTTTTGCGAGAGCAGCCCCCGAGCCTCTGCACGGAGCGAGAGGACGATCAGGGACAAACTCGGCTTTTTTATATACGCCCCTACGTCGCCTTTCCGCAAGGAGGAGGGGGGAGTGCGCCATGTTACCCTCGATGGGCACCGAACATGGTGTCTCCGGTGAGCTGCAATCGGGTAATCCGAGTGGACGTCCGTGCCCCGTTCGTTGGGGTCGGCTAGGGGCCCGGAGGCACGCCCAAAAGTACCTGCGGGTGATCTGCCGGACCCGGTCCCCTAGCGACGGGGTCCGAGGGCTCGTTGCCTCCCTCCGATGGGATTCCGTTACAGAGTCGTTCCCGCTGGTCTCGGAAATGTCCTAGGGTACCTCGGGAGCGCAGCCCGAGCCTTGGTTATGTATCGAACGTACCCCTGGTCATCCCTCGCTCAGCGTCTGGGGCGACTGTGAACCCTTCGACAGGCCAGCCTTCGAACCCCTGATCAGTAGGGGGCACGGAGCCCGAGTAGCCTGAGGCGGTCGTGGAACCTTTCGGGGGCCGACCTTCGAACCCCTGACCAGTAGTGGGTGTCGGGCCCACGCGATCTGAGGCGGCTGTTGAACCCTTCGGGGGGCCAGCCTTCGAACCCCTGATCAGTAGGGAGGCTCGGAGCCTAGTTCCTTCACGGGGAAGGATCCCTTTGGGGTTATCCCCCTTCTCGGTCCCTGTTGCAAGAGATAGAGAAAGAAGGAAAAGGGAAAAAGGATTCGAAATTGAACGTCGTGGCGTACCTTTTTCGGCGTGGTTGTTTTGGCGAAGGCGAAAACGTCGCCAGCCGCTCCCGCCCGTAGCGCTGTCCGTCGAGCCGCGGAGTTAATGCGCCGGGGTGAGTAGTTGGCGAGGTTGCTGTTGCGCGTGCGCGAGCCGTTCGAGGTACGGGTCACGGGTGCGTCGTCTTCACGCCGTGAGAGGGGGTTCTCTTGCTGCCTCCGGATGGGACATGAGCTTGGCAGATGGCGTGACCGCTGCCCTCGCGCGCCTGCCACCGTCATTACTGCCGGCCCATTTTTGACCGCTTTTGACCGCTGCGCCAGGCTGGCGCTGCTGGGTCGCGGGCTGGGTCGCCTCGAATCGCGGTATTGGTTCCGCAGTCGAGGGGGTGCGGTGGTGGAGCGAGTGGCATAGCGGTTCGCATGCAGCGCCCGGCGCGCCAGTTGCACGACGCGTGGGCTTGAGCCGTCGCGCCGGCCTGTCAGGAGTCGGAGAGGCGCGTCCACTTGGCGCGGTTGCATGCCGCCTGCATGGCCGCCTGCCCCTTTCGCCCGCTGGTCCGAGCAAAAGTGGAGGGTTACTTGTAACCACTGGGTGGTTGCGTGCGTCGTGCGCGACGGTTCGGCTTCTTCTTAGAGCCGGTCTGCATGACAGGCGGGCCCCAGCCCCCGCGCCGCAGGGGAGGACTTTGGAGGCGTGTTGGAGAAGACTCAGCCCGTGACGGTTGAGGGTGCGAGCAGGGGGAGTTGCCTTTAAAAGGAGGGCGACTCCTTTCGTAAGGCGACCATGTCTCCTTCTTCCCCCATGCATTGTGTCTCTCCGTCTTCCAGGCCCCCGGATGGGGGGAAACCGCCGTCTTTTCGCTCCATCGCCGGAGGAACGCAACTCCGTGGGAGTTGGTACCTTTCAGCCATCGTTCGGCTTCAAGGATTTTCATCATGCAGCCCGGCCGCACCCCTCCACCGGTGGTCACCCAGGGTGGTGACCTCCGGCTTGATGGTGGGGGAAAGCGAGCCGGGCTGCGGCCCCCGCCCCTCCCTCAGCCTCAAGGATTTTCATCATCTGGCCAAGAGGGAGGACGAGGCGAGTCAGGGAGCTATCTCCGTGTGGGTCGGTTGCCCTCTTCTTCCCCGTGCGCCTGGGGGAGAACGGCATCCTCCAGCATCACGGAGACTTCCTCCAGCCATGTCGGAAGTGGCGGGTCCCGAGGCGTCGGCGGACGGAAGTGGCTTCTCTACCAACGAGATTGCCAACTCCGTCAGTAGCCCTGGGTCTCCGTCTCCCGGCCTGAATGGTTGGCTCTCGTCCTCGGGGGGCGAGAGTTTCTTCGCCGCCCCGCAGGCCCGCCCCTATCGAGTGGGGTTGTTCGCACCTGCGGGGGGGGGGGGGGGGAACCGGAGTTCCGTTTGTAAATGGCACTTCGAGTGCCGGGTTTTTTGTTTATTTCGGCTTTCGGGGCCTGAACATGTATGTAACTTACGGCACAGAGCCGTGTTTTTTCCTCATTTCTGAGCACTAGGACTCGCCTGTTGTTTGCCTGAACCGCTTCACCAAGCGTGAGTCGCCCCGTGTCAAGGTGACGAGTGAGGTATCCGTATCCCGGAGGCGTAGGAATCCCTCGGCTCGGTCGGCCCTGTTGTCCGAGGCTCCTCTAGCTCAGTTAAAGAGACCCCTCGGCCGCTCTTCGACGAGCCGAGGCCAGGGGTAGCGATATCAGCATGAGCAGAGGCGGAGTTGGCTCGGAAATGAAACCTGGTTGGCCGGAGCCTAGCCGGGTTGTTTGTTGGCAGGATCAACGTCGGAGCTGATTAGCCGAGGCTTCGGACCGAGCTGGCGCCCTCGGAAGGTGGTCGGCCGAGGCCCCGGAGGTGGCCGGCCGAGCCGTCCGCTCGGGCCGGGTTCTCGGAGAAGTCCCTGGCAGAGATTGCTCGAGCGTGGTGATGACGTCGTCCTTCAAAGCGGAGGCCCTCGGACCGCGTCGCCGTCCGAGGCTAGGTCGGGCCTTACCGAAGGTGTTGTCGACGCCGAGGGCGTCATCGCCCTCTTCCAGCGTCAAGATCCGAGCCTGCAGGGTCAAATCGTCTTATAGCGTGGGCCTTGCGCGGCCGTCGAGGCCAGAACACACACCCTTGCTGTGTTATAAAGCTGCGTCTCTTTTCCTCTTGTTTCGAGTATCTGGACTTTCCGTCGGTAGCAGGGATGTTAGTGCGAGCAAGAGTTGCTTCTCGCGGAAGGTGATGAGTGAGGTATCCGTATCCCGGAGGCGTGGGAGTCCCTCGGCTCGGTCGGCCTTGCCGCTTACGCGTACCTTTACCCGTCCATGAGGCCCTGTCACTGGCTCAATCGAGAAGGCTCGAAGAATCGCTTTGACAGAAGAGCTTCCGTACGTAAAGACTCGTTCGATCCGCGGGTTCACCTTATCCGAGCGCGAGTTACTTATCGCAGAAGGTGATGAGTGAGGTATCCGTATCCCGGAGGCGTAGGAGTCCCTCGGCTCGGTCAGCCTTGACTGCTTACGTGTACCCCGTCGTTTCCAGGACCCGCTTTTCGAAGTAGTCAAAAAGCACGAAAGACGTTCTGGTAAAAGAGATTTTCTTTTCGAGGAAAATTTTGACGCAGAGGGGGTTTCCCCCCTTTTAGCCCCCGAGGGAGGGTCGGGCTTTGCCGAGGCGAGGCCGACCCTTCCTTGTTGACTAAACTTTGCGTGGGTGCGAGGTATATAAACAACTTGGAAACATCTTAAGGGTAGAAGCGACGTAGCTGTTGGATGTTCCAAGCGTTGCCGTAGACTTCGCCTTGACTGTTGGCCAGCTTGTACGTTCCGGGCTTCAGTACTTTGGCGATGATGAACGGCCCCTCCCAGGGGGGCGTGAGCTTGTGCCTCCCTCGGGCGTCTTGCCGCAGCCGAAGCACCAGGTCGCCCACCTGGAGGTCTCGGGGTCGGACCCCTCGGGCGTGGTAGCGTCGCAGGGACTGCTGATACCGCGCCGAGTGTAGTAAGGCCCTGTCCCGAGCCTCGTCCAGCTGGTCCAGCGAGTCTTCTTGGCCAGCTTGGTTGCTTTCTTCGTTGTAGGCCCTCATCCTCGGGGAGCCGTATTCCAGGTCCGTGGGCAGGATGGCCTCGGCCCCGTAGACCAGGAAGAACGGCGTGAAACCCGTGGCTCGGCTTGGCGTCGTCCTCAGGCTCCAGACCACCGAGGGGAGTTCCTTCATCCACCGCTTGCCGAACTTGTTGAGGTTGTTGTAGATCCGAGGCTTGAGCCCTTGTAGGATCATGCCATTGGCACGCTCTACTTGCCCATTCGACATGGGATGAGCTACGGCGGCCCAGTCCACCTGGATGTTGTGATCCTCGCAAAAATCCAAGAATTTTTTGCCGGTGAACTGGGTGCCATTGTCGGTGATGATTGAGTTCGGGACTCCGAAGCGATGGATGATGTCGGTGAAGAACGCCACCGCCTGCTCGGACCTGATGCTGTTCAGGGGTCGGACCTCGATCCACTTGGAGAATTTGTCGATGGCGACCAGCAGGTGCGTGTAGCCCCCGGGCGCCTTCTGCAGAGGGCCGACGAGGTCCAGACCCCACACAGCGAAGGGCCAGGTGATGGGTATCGTCTGCAGAGCCTGAGCGGGCAGGTGGGTCTGCTTCGCATAGAATTGGCACCCTTCGCAGGCGCGGACAACTCTAGTGGCGTCAGCCACCGCCGTTGGCCAGTAGAAGCCTTGGCGGAAAGCATTCCCGACGAGGGTTCGAGGTGCTGCATGGTGACCGCAAGCCCCCGAGTGTATTTCCCGCAGGAGTTCCTGACCTTCGGCGATGGAGATGCATCGCTGGAGGATGCCCGAGGGGCTGCGGTGGTAGAGCTCCTTCTCATCGCCCAGCAAAACGAACGACTTTGCGCGTCGCGCTACCCGCCGAGCCTCGGCTCGGTCGAGGGGCAGTTCTCCTTGGCGGAGATATTGCAGGTACGGGGTTTGCCAATCTTGATTTGGCACGACCCCGTTCTGCTCCTCCTCGATGCGCAGTGCTTCGCCCTCGGGCTCCGAGGGTTCCTCGGGGTGAGCCGAGGATGGCTCGGGCTGGGCCGAGGTCACCTCGGACGAGGCCGAGGGTGCTTCGGGCTCGGGCGCGTCATCCATCTTGACGGAGGGTTGGTGCAGATCCCGGGAGAAGACGTCCGGGGGAACCGTCGTTCGCCCCGAGGCTATCTTCGCCAGCTCGTCCGTGAGGAGCGCCTTCAGGTTCCTGAGGGCTTCCTCGGCTTCGGGAGTCCAAGTGAAGCACTCGGCCTTCCTTAAGAGGCGGTACAGGGGCAGGCCTCTTTCGCCGAGGCGCGAGATGAAACGGCTCAAGGCCGCGAGGCATCCCATGACCCTCTGTACGCCTTTTAAGTCCTTGATGGGCCCCATGTTCGTGATCGCTGTGATCTTCTCCGGGTTGGCTTCGATGCCCCGCTCGGAGACGATGAACCCCAAGAGCATGCCTCGGGGCACCCCGAAGACGCACTTCTCGGGATTAAGCTTGACGCCCTTCGCCTTGAGGCACCGGAATGTCAGTTCGAGGTCGGAGAGAAGGTCGGAGGCTTTCCTCGTCTTGACTACGATGTCATCGACGTAGGCCTCGACCGTGCGACCAATGTGTTCGCCGAACACATGGTTCATGCACCGCTGATACGTTGCACCCGCGTTTCTCAACCCGAACGGCATTGTGACATAACAGTACATGCCGAAGGGCGTGATGAAAGAAGTCGCGAGCTGGTCGGACTCTTTCATCTTGATTTGATGATACCCTGAGTAGGCATCGAGGAAAGACAGGGTTTCGCACCCTGCAGTGGAGTCCACAATTTGGTCGATGCGAGGTAGAGGGTAGGGGACCTTCGGACATGCTTTGTTGAGACCAGTGTAGTCTACACACATCCGCCACTTCCCCCCTTTTTTCCTCACAAGTACAGGGTTGGCAAGCCATTCGGGATGGAATACCTCTTTAATGAACCCTGCTGCCATCAGCTTGTGGACCTCCTCGCCTATCACCCTGCGCCTTTCCTCATCGAATCGGCGCAGAGGCTGTCTGACCGGCCGGGCTCCGGCCCGAATATCCAGCGAGTGCTCGGCGACATCCCTCGGTATGCCGGGCATGTCCGAGGGACTCCACGCAAAAACGTCGGCGTTTGCGCGGAGAAAGTCGACGAGCACTGCTTCCTATTTGGGGTCGAGCCCGGAACCGATCCGGATCTGCTTGGAGGTGTTGCCACTAGGGTCGAGAGGGACGGCCTTAACCGTCTCCGCTGGCTCGAAGTTGCCGGCATGCCGCTTTACGTCCGGCACCTCTCGGGAGAGGCTTTCCAGGTCGGCAATGAGGGCCTCGGACTCGGCGAGGGCCTCGGCGTACTCCACGCACTCCACATCGCATTCGAATGCGTGTTTGTACGTGGGGCCGACGGTGATGACCCCGTTGGGGCCCGGCATCTTGAGCTTCAGGTAGGTGTAGTTGGGGATGGCCATGAACTTCGCGTAGCATGGCCTTCCCAACACTGCGTGGTAGGTTCCTCGGAACCCGACCACCTCGAACGTCAAAGTCTCCCTTCGGAAGTTGGAGGGTGTTCCGAAGCAGACAGGGAGGTCGAGCTGTCCGAGGGGCTGGACGCGCTTCCCGGGAATGATCCCGTGGAAGGGCGCAGCGCCTGCTCGGACGGATGACAGGTCGACGCGCAGGAGCCTGAGGGTCTCGGCGTAGATGATGTTGAGGCAGCTGCCTCCATCCATCAGGACCTTGGTGAGCCTGACGTCGCCGATGACGGGGTCGACGACGAGCGGGTACTTCCCCGGGCTCGGCACGTGGTCGGGGTGGTCGTCCCGGTCGAAGGTGATGGGCTTGTCGGACCAGTCTAGGTAGACTGGCGCTGCCACCTTCACCGAGCAGACCTCCCGACGCTCTTGCTTACGATGCCGAGCCGAGGCATTCGCCGCATGCCCTCCGTAGATCATGAAGCAGTCGCGGACCTCTGGGAACTCTCCTGCTTGGCGATCCTCCCTTTTGTCGTCGTCGCGGGCCTTGCCACCCTCTGCGGGTGGCCCGGCCCTGTGGAAGTGGCGCCGAAGCATGACGCACTCCTCGAGGGTGTGCTTGACGGGCCCCTGATGGTAGGGGCACGTCTCCTTGAGTGCCTTGTCGAAGAGGTTAGCACCTCCGGGGGGCTTCCGAGGGTTCTTGTGCTCGGCGGCGGCGACAAGGTCTGCATCGGGAACGTCGTGTTTCGCTTGCGACTTCCTCCTGCCTTTCTTCTTGGCGCCGCGCGGAGTAGACGCCTCGGGAGTATCTTCCGACGGGCGGCCCTGGGGCTGCTTGTCCTTTCGGAAGATGGCCTCTACCGCCTCCTGGCCAGAGGCGAACTTGGTAGCGATGTCCATCAGCTCGCTCGCCCTGGTGGGGGTCTTGCGACCCAGCTTGCTCACCAGGTCGCGGCAGGTGGTGCCGGCGAGGAACGCGCCGATGACATCGGAGTCGGTGATGTTGGGCAGCTCGGTGCGCTGCTTCGAGAACCGCCGGATGTAGTCTCGGAGAGACTCTCCCGGCAGTTGCCGACAGCTTCGGAGGTCCCAGGAATTCCCGGGGCGCACGTACGTGCCCTGGAAGTTCCCGGCGAAAGCCTGGACCAGATCCTCCCAGTTGGAAATCTGCCCCGGGGGCAGGTGCTCCAACCAGGCACGAGCGGTGTCGGAGAGAAACAGGGGGAGGTTTCGGATGATGAGGTTGTCATCGTCCGTCCCACCCAGTTGACAGGCCAGGCGGTAGTCCGCAAGCCACAATTCCGGTCTCGTTTCCCCCGAGTACTTCGTGATAGTAGTCGGGGGTCGGAATCGGGGCGGAAACGGCGCCCGCCGAATGGCTCGGCTAAAGACCTGCGGACCGGGTGGTTCGGGCGAGGGACTCCGATCCTCCCCGCTGTCGTAGCGTCCCCCACGCCTGGGGTGATAGCCTCGGCGCACCCTTTCGTCGAGGCGTGCCCGACGGTCGCGATGAGGGTGCTCGTCGCCGAGGTGGCCCGGGGCCGCAGGCGCGGTGTGGCGCGTGCGCCCGGTGTAGACCGAGGCTTCCCGCGTGAGTCGGGAAGTCGCGGCATGAGGTTCCGAGGGGTATCCCTGCCTTCGGGAGGCAGAGCTCTCGGCCCGCCGGGCCGCAGCGCCTTCCAGGAGATGCTTGAGTTCTCCCTGGATTCGCCGACCCTCGGTGGTTGATGACTCCGGCATTGCGCGGAGGAGCATCGCTGCGGCGGCCAGGTCCTGACCGGTTCCGCCGGACGCGGGTGGCGGTCTGTCCCTGGCATCGTTGGCGATGCGGTGCTGGAGACCTTGGGGCAGGTGACGTATTCCTCCGGCCGGGGGTTGGCTCGCCCACACCTGCCCGATGTTCTGGCGGATTGCCTCGAGCGCCCCTGCTCCCTCATCGAGCCCGGCCTGCGCCCCGCGGACTTGCTCGAGCTGTGGGTCGTGACCCCCCGCCGGAACGGGGACCACAGCTAGCTCCCGCGGGATGTCGGCGCGAGGCGCTGGCCTAGGGGGATCACCATCCTCCGGCATGCCGAGACAGCCGCCTCCGGAGGGATCCCCTAGCTCGATGTGGAAACATTCGCGACTCGGGCCGCAGTCCTCGTCGCCAAGGCTGCGGCTGCCGTCGGAACAGTCGGAGAGGCAGTAGTCACATGCGGTCATGAAGTCCCGCATGGCACTAGGGTTGCCAGATCCGGAGAAATCCCAGCAGATGCTGGGGTCGTCATCTTCCTCGGACCCAGAGGGTCCGTAGGTCGAGACACCCGTCAATCGGTCCCAAGGCGACCGCACACGAAACCCCAGAGAGGTTGCACTCGCCTCAATGTGAGCGCCCGCCAAAGCGAGGTCGCCAGGCGGGCTGAGGTCGAGTCGAAATGACGAAAGATGGGGAGCAGTCGGTACCTTTTTGTCGACGAGGAGCGACGAAGTCACGTCGGGGGCTGACCGCGCCGTCGTCTTGGGTACGAGGGCGACGTCCTGCAGGCCTTCCGTGAGCGTGCTGGCGTCGTCCACTTGCTCGGGGTCGACGTGTTGCGGGGGGATGGCGCTCGCGTTTGCCTCGAACGCGAGGGCGACGCTTGGCGTGTCCTCCGTTGAGGCGCCGGGGACGTCGATTTGCTCAACAGCCGTCGGAGCGCGATCTCCCGCTCGGGCCCGGTTGCCCCGCCTCCTCCTCCTCCGATGGCGAGGGAGAGGATGGGGCGAGCTCGAAAGTTGTCCTTCCCCCACGCGGGAAAGACGTCGTCGATTCCGCCGCCGGCGGGCGGGCTGTCCGCCACCATTGTCGCTGCCGCGCGGCGGTGGAAGGAGTATCATGTCATAGCTGCTGTCGAGAGACATGAACTCGAGGCTCCCGAAACGGAGCACCGTCCCGGGTTGAAGAGGTCGTTGGAGACTGCCCATCTGGAGCTTGACGGGAAACTGCTCGTCAACACGCAGCGTGCCCCTACCTGGCGCGCCAACTGTCGGCGTTCCGAGACCGGGGGGTCCCCGAGCCGACGAGTGAGAGTGCCGCGTGCCCCAGCCCAGATGGGTCGAGCGCATGGGCGAGCGCGAAGGGGGGAACAGAGAGAGAGAGGTCGGTGGCCGGAGCCGGGTCGTGAGGGAGTCGGAGAATTCCCGCGGCCTTCATGTTCGTCCCGCGCCCAGGTCGGGTGCGCTTGCAGTAGGGGGTTACAAGCGTCCGCGCGAGGTGAGGGGAAGCGAGCGGCCCCTAGAGAGCGCCTGCCCCTGCCCTTCGTCCCCGCGAGGCCAACCTTCTCTAAGAAGGCCCTGGTCCTTCCTTTTATAGTCGTAAGGAGAGGATCCAGGTGTACAAGATGGGGGTGTAGCAAGGTGCTACGTGTCTAGCGAGAGAGAGCTAGCGCCCTATGTACATGCCTAGGTGGCAGCCGGAGAGATCTTGGCACCCTGTTGGTGTGGCGTCGTGGCTGTTGGAGGAGTAACGGAGCCGGACGGAGGGACAGCTGTCGGAGTGGCTGGACCCTTGCTGACGTCCTCCTGCTTTCGTAAGGGAGCTGAGAGCCACCGTCGTCATGGTCTAGCGGGGCGCCATCATTTGCCTATCTGGCGTAGCTGGCCAGATGGGACACCGGTCTTGTTCTCTGCGACCCAAGTCGGCTCAGGGCAGGGTGATGATGACGCTTCCTGTTGACGTGGCGGTCTTGCGTCCTAGGTCGGGCGTCGTGGAGGCTCCTCCGAAGCCGAGGTCGAGTCCGTCCTGCAAGACAGAGGCAGAGTCCGAGCCCTGGGTCGGGCGAGGCGGAGATCGTTCGGCAGAGGCCGAGGCGGAGTCCGAGCCCTGGGTCGGGTGAGGCGGAGTTCGTCGTCTTCCGGGGCCTTAGCCCGAGTCCGAGCCCTGGGGTCGGGCGGAGCGGAGTTCGCCGTCTTCCGGGGCCTTAGCCCGAGTCCGAGCCCTGGGGTCGGGCGGAGCGGAGTTCGCCGTCTTCCGGGGCCTTAGCCCGAGTCCGAGCCCGGGGTCGGGCGGAGCCTCCTATGGCACCTCTGGCGAAGTCTGGTCGCCCGTCGGTCTTACCTTTTGCGTTAAACGTCCCGGTGACTCGGTCGGTCGGCGCGGTGATTTAGTCAGGGTTTCTTCTTATCGAAGGCGGGGCCTAGGGCGAGCCGGAGATGCGTCTGCCGTGAAAGAGGAGGCCTCAGGCGAGACGGAGTCATCTTAGGGTCGGCTGCCCTCGCCCGAGGCTAGGCTCGGACGTGGCGTGGTCAAGTCGCTCGTATGGACTGATCCCTGACTTAATCAAACCCATCAGGCCTCTGCAGCTTTATGCTGATGGGGGTTACCAGCTGAGAATTAGGCGTCTTGAGGGTACCCCTAATTATGGTCCCCGACAAGTACAAAGAAGTATTTAATGAATGATGATATTTATATATGAATGGCAGACAAATCATCATTTATGAGGCATAAAGGCATAAATTAAATTCCTTTTAAGTTAATGCACATGGAGGAGTGAATTAACAATATGCACCAATTTACAAATTTAAGCAAAAGGATTTTAACCTTCATATTGACATTTCTTTCCATGGAATAGATTATTACCAATTGAAAGAATGCCACTTAAAAGGAACTATTATTGGTCACATACCAAATGAAACAACTAGTTCCATACCTTTGCCTTGAGCATTCCTAATCTTTCTTTTAGGTGAAGATTAACCTTTAATGCTTGTGATTTTACCAATGAAAGAGCACAATCTCTACTTATGAATTTCCATGAAATATCTTAAAGGAGATTGTATTAGTAACACAAGCAATAGTTTTCTATTTAGCAACCTCTAGTATATGAATGACAAGAAGGTTACTAAAACAAGGAAACCTCATGATATGAACTAAATTGCCCTTACAAGCATCATGCATAACATCAATTGTAAAAAAGATGAAAGTAGCATGATTATTTAATTAAGTTTACATGGCAAGTTTAATTCATAGCATGGTGAGTGATTAATGTAGAAGACTCAAAACTAATTTAAACAAGAATGAATACATCACATAGTATTGGTTCGATCTTCTTTGAATGTTGAATGGCACACTCCATTTGGGAAACACATTCTCATGTTGTGAGACTACATAAACACTTGGATAGAAACATTAGTCTCACAACTCTAGTCATATAGAGAATTCCCTTTTGGTAAGTGCTTTAAGAATTTGAATTTCTTACTTAGCACTCTATTCATTTAAGAACATGTGAGGTTGGTATGATTTCAAATTAGTTAACACAACCTCATGAGCCATTTCTAACATGATATGTGAATCCATAAATTTATTATGAGAGCATACAAGCATATCATGTTTTTCTTGCAAAGTTAGATTTTCAATGTTTAGCTTTTCTACTGTGTTCTTGAGCATAACATTTTTATTTTCTAATTGAGCAATATAAGATGAATGATTAATAGCTTTAATTTGCTCAATTGAAATGTCTTCATACCTTTGGACCAAATCATCATGAGAGCACTTTAGCTTCTCATGCTCTTTGGTCAACTTCTCCAAGTCTTTGATTTTTTCGATGAGGATATCTTCTTGCTTATGAAGCATTTCCTTTTGTTCTTCCGTTCTTTTCATGAGTTTGAGCAAGCTCATCCGGTTCTTCTTACTTAGTTGAGCGAAGAATTTTTGAAGATCATCCTCATCTTCACTATCACTTTCATGCTCCTCCTCATCCTCACTTTTGCTTTCTCTGTCACTCTCATTAGCAACAAAGCACATATGAGAAGTGGATTTGAAAGACGAACCTTGTGAAGAGGTGGATTCTTCATTTGGTCTCCATCGATCATTTTCTTCTTCTTCAATAATGTTCTTCGCCTCATCTTCCTTCATTTTGAGGAACATCCTTTCGGCGATTCTCATGGCAAGGTCTATTGCCCTAGGATCAACATCTGCACCAAAAGATGAAGTCGAGGCAACCTCAACTTTTTCAAGCTTAGAAGCACTTTCGTTTCTTAGTCCCCCCGACATGATCTTTCCTCACGCGGTTAAGCGTTAGAACAAGGATTAGGCTCCGATACCAATTGAAAGTTGCCTAGAGGGGGGGTGAATAGGCAAGTTAAAACTTTTTCAACAAAAACTAGAAGCAAACTGGGTAAAACTGAATTGATCTCGAAATTCACCCAGTTAACTTTGGAAATGAGATGTTCTAAATGATCCATAGGGTTCAAAGTAGTAGATCTGAGAAGGGCACTTCTCAAAATCCACACACCAAAAAGGTATAAACAATTCTTTCGCGGGATGGTGAGAGAACGAAGAACACAAACAAACACAATGAGCAAGAACACAAGAGACACAAGATTTATCCCGAGGTTCGGTCACACCACCAAGGTGCCCTACTTCCTCGTTGAGACGCCCACAAAGAGCCGGGTCTCTTTCAACCCTAATCCTCCCTTTGTCGACCACAAAGGTCAAGCTCACACACTAATCTTTGCTCAAACGAGCGGGTAATACAAACTTTCTTGTGGTCTTCCACAAGATTTGGAGACTCACAAGAGACACCTAGTCGTCTAGGAGCTAGAAGCTCCAAGAGTAATGAATCCACAAAGAACTCGATGTAGTACCAAAGCTCGAATGAAGAAGAAGAGCAAGAGAGATTTAGAGATGAAGCACAAAACCGCAGCTCTCAAGCTCACTCAAAGATTTCTCTCCAAAGATTTGAAATGGGAGAGGCAAGAGATGTGTGAGTGAGAGAGAGGTGTTTCTTGGGTTAGAAATGGAGTTCAAATCGTGCTCATTTCTGTGGGGAGAGAGGTAGGAGGTAGTATATATAGGTGGAGCTCAAAACTAGCCGTTGGGCAGATTTTTCTACCTGAGGGCGGTTGAGCCTCCCCCTAGGGCGGTTGAGCCTCCCCTGGCAGGCCTGGCAGCCTGTCTGCCAGTCTGACTGGCAGACTGACACGCAGACTTACCTGCAGACTGGTCAAGTTGACCAAGACCGGTTGAACCGCCCAGGGGGGCGGTTGAACCGCCCCTGACAGCTCTGGCGACCTGTTTGCCAGTCTGACTGGCAGACTGCAGAACAGAGGTCAGAGGGGTCAGAGACCAGCTGAACTGCCCCTCAGGACCAGTTCAACTGGTCTTGACCAGTGAGTTTAGGAGAGAAAACCCCAGCTCAACTGCCCGGAGGCAAGTTCAGCTGGTGTATGGTCAAAGAGGTTCACAGCTGAAGTTGAGATTCAGCTGAAGTTCAGCCCAGCTGAAAAGCTCAGCTGCAGCTGAAGAAGCTCAACTCATCTGAAGTTCAGCTCAGCTGAAAAGCTCAGCTGTAGCTGAAGAAGCTCAGCTCAGCTGAAGTCCAGCTCAGCTGAAAAGCTCAGCTGCAGCTGAAGGAGCTCAGCTCAGCTGAAGTCCAGCTCAGCTGAAAAGCTCAGCTGCAGCTGAACAAGTTCAGCTGCTTTTCAGCAAGAACACTCTAGGTTTCTCAACCCTAACCACGGTCAACCATAGAACGTTAAAGAGATTTTTGCTTTTCAAAAATAGCTTTTGAATAGAGAGGTTTGAGCTTTGGCAAACACCAACCTTCTTTTTGGATCCCCCTTTATAGTACGACGATTCCTATACTCAAGTTAAATAAAATTAATTAAGAAAACTCCTTGAGTCACTGGTGTCTCATGTGTGATTTCTCCATGGCATTGCTTCATAAGGATCACAAACATCTTTGTCTCACCTTTTGAAGCAAACTCAAATCAAACCCTGTGACTTGTACCATATCACCTTATATGAGTTCAAATCATGGCTTCAAGTCACCTTACTGATGCATCAACATGTTGTAACTCTTCATAGCTGATTAGTTCATCGACTTAGTGCAAGTACTCTCTTCTTCACCTTAGCCATGGTACCTCGGTCTACAAGCCGTCGCTTGGCCTTCACCTTCGCTTAGTTCCTCGAAGCCCTTTCCTTGCTATCTTCACCCTATCAAGCCATTCTTGAGTCACATCCTATTGAGCATCCATTGAGAGAATCATTTCTTCAATATTGTGAACCTTGCTTGAATGTCTTCTAGATATAACTGTTAAGATTAATCAAGCTTTAGTTTGATTCTCATAGAAGCATATATGGACTGATAGTAATATGGTCAAGCCAATTCACGATTCCTCATATCTTATCCACTTTGACTTGACCAATCCTCTTAATCACTTCAACCTCTATTATGATCATATTTATGCATAGTGATTTCTCAGGACTTGTCCATATATTCAAACCAATATAGAGACCATATTATATCCATTTTCATTGTCTCACTGGTTATTTAACCTCGTGTTGAACCTTCGTTCACTGATCATTATACACTATTCAAGTATGTTCATCATACTGAATTTCCTGTTCAACACTTAGCAAACTCGTTAGACCTTTAAATGTGTTGTTATCCAAATCACCAAAACTCACAAAAGGGATGAATGCACTTTCATTTTCTGTAAATGTTCCTAATCTACACAGGTTTACAAGTTGAATGAACATCAAGGATACTTGTTATGTGGCCCAGGAAATAATGGTGGTGATGGTCTGGTAGCGCCTATCATTCTAAATATTCTATGTTGGAGGGGAAATTGTAAGCTTTACATAGTTGTAATGATATGTGTTACTTCAAATTATTATTTTTAAAATATTTTGATTGTACTTTGTTTGTGATGAACATGTAGCTTCTGAGCCTTTGCTAAAAAAACTACCAAATGTGCAATCTAGTATTATTATTCCTTGCTATTTTTTCACTAGTAATGTTCCTATTTTGTTTAAAAATGGATGGTGACTGAATTTATTTTGACTTTTTCATTCAATTAGGCATGCCTTTGCAACTTTGTCCTTCATTGCTGAGACTTTTTCTCTTCCTATATGTTGGGATGGATGCCCTCGATATCGAGAAGTTGGTGTTTACCATGACATATCATATATATATACATGTGCTTTTCACATGTAGTCCGGTACCTAACTTTAGTACATAACTTTCTGTTTGCAAAGACTGGAATTTATTTATTCCTGTTTTCAGCCCAAGCAAATCCATTGACATAAGCTCGATTTTGCTAGGGTTGGTTCTAGTGGGGCGAGCTGCATTTGTTTTCCTAGTGTTGTTTTATGTATTAGGAAATCCTCCATAGACCTCTGTATTAGGAAATCCTCCATGGCCCTTTATATTTGTTTACCTAGGAAGTCCTCAATGGCCCTCTGTTAGTTTGTTAGATGATCGAGTTAAGCAATGTTTAGGAACATCTGTTTGTTTGCATAGTCTGAAACTGAAGTGAACTTAGGTAAGCAGGGGATTCAGTGTAGCATGGCTTTAGATTAAGGATTCAGATGAAAAGAGAGCTGAGTTTTAGTGTAGCAGGGTGTGTATTTTTGCACCTTTTCGTCGTAATCTGATCTTCTAACTCAAGAGATTTTTCTTTTGGTAATCTGATCTTCTAACTCAAGTGTGCATTTAGTTTAGACTGTAGGTTATGTTAGTCATAACAAGCTAGAAAAAGATGATCATATTAACAAGGAAAGATCATATTAACAGTTCATGTTACGTTTGTAGTTATGGAACTCGATGGTTTTCTCCACATTAGGAAAGCTGGAAGAGCCTTTTGAACTCACTTTTTTTGCTAACAGTGGTGTTATGGTGGAACATAGTTTTGCGTGTATGTACCAACAACTAAAATGTAAACACGATATTATCATAGTTGAGTACAGGAATAATTATCTCTTATATCTTATTGTAAAATCTAAAACAGTTCTCCTGTAGATGGTTAGCTTGCATTTTACGCTACAATTACCTCAGATCCCTTATTGTATTTTACACCAATTTACGATATTTCTTGATGCATTTTATGACAACCTCGTGCGCAGAGAGATATATTCGGTCTACATTCGTTATTATGAAATAGATGAACGATTTACGCAAAAATTCGTACTCATTTACGTTGTTTGAGTTCACATTTTACGCTTAAATCCGTCCGAGCCAGAACCGCGTACGACCGGTGATGCGCGATTATTACGCCGTAAATTTTGGCTCCATTCGCCATTATGAAACAGATATACGATTTACGCTAACATCCGTACTAATTTACGATGTTTCAGTTCATGTTTTACGGTGAAATCCATTCGAGCCAGAATTCGCGCTCAATCGGCCGCACATGATTTTCACGCCGTAATTTCGAGGGCCATTTTTTTGTTACGAAACAGATATATGATTTACGCTAAATTTCGTAATCATTTACGCTGTTTTAGCTCACGTTTTACGCTAAAATCCATTCAAGCCAGAACCCGCGTACGATCGGACGCACACGATTTTCACCCGTAATTTCGGGCCCCGTTTGCTGTTACAAAACATATGTAGGGTTTACGATAAATTTCGTACTCATTTACGCTGTTTTAGCTCACGTTTTACGCTGTAATCCGCCCGAGCCAGAACCTGCGCACGATCGGTTGCACGCGATTTTCACGCCGTAATTTTAGGCCCTGTTTGCTGTTACAAAACAGATATAGGATTTATGCTAAATTTCGTACTCATTTACGTTGTTTTAGCTTATGTTTTACGTTAGAATCCGCCCGAACCAGAACCAGCACACGATCGAGTGCGCGTGGGTATACCTGACTGGGGCTTCCCATACTAATGGAAGCCTAGGGCTTCCATTACCTCGTCCCTATATATATATATATATATATATATATATATATAGGGAAGAGGTAATGGAAGCCCTGGGCTTCCGTTAGTGGGGGAAGCCCCAGCCAGGACGCCAACCAGATCGTGGTCGGCCCACTGTACGCAAGCATGCATCAGCCATGCATATGATAGCCACGATTCCCGGATGAGACGTGACAGGTGATATATGCACGCATAAATATATGTAGAAATGTGCATAAATCATGCATAGAAGGAATCTTTTGGACCATGAATCACGGGAACGAATATTACCATGTGTACACCGTTTACGACTGCATAACGCTGTGTAACATAATAGCGTAAACCATGCAACATTTAAATATCCACCGGTTTGAGATAAGGAAAGACGTGCTCCACGTTCGCGTAAATAAAGGCACAGTTACGGGAGGAAACAAATTCTCATTTACAGCCGCTCGTCCATGTTCGTATCTGTGATATTGGCGGCGGTTAACGACTGCATAACGATGCATAAATAAACCGTTTACGACTGCATAACGATGTGTAACATGATAGCATAAACCATGCATTATATAAATCTTGACCGGTTTGATATAAGGAAAGACGTGCTGCATAATCGCGTAAATAAAGGGACAGTTACGGTTTGAGGAGCATTAGTAGAAGGAAATAAATTTTAATTTATAGCCGCAGTTCGCGGGTTCTGCTCGGGCGGATTCCAGCGTAAAACGTGAGCTAAAACAGCGTAAATGAGTACGAATTTTAGCGTAAATCATACAACATTTAAATAATGCCCTCCTGATGATTACAGTAGTACTGTTTTAATAATTTACCTGCACATATATATTTTTATTCTCTATTGTTTCAACGTGTATTCACACTGTATATATATGTATGTAGCATAGTATACAACAATCGTTAACTAAATTGTGATGGTGACTGATATGAGAGATCGATTCTCTAGATCGCCGGACTATGGATGTTGAGCAACGAAACCCTATTCCGAACAATGCTCCTGAACACCACCTCGCTGCCGCTCTCGCACTCGTCGATGCATCGCTCAAGCTCCTCGTGCTTCTCCTGCGCGACATCGGCTGTCGTCGGCGTCTCCGGCTTCTTGGCGAAGGCAGCAGCCACGAAGGCCGTCGGGGCCTTCTTGTTCGAGCACGACGACACGGCGGCAGACACGGACGCGACGGCCGAGAACACGGCGGCGGAGGCGGCGGCGCTGGCGGCCGCGACGTCCATGAGCGCGGCGGCCATCTCGGCCTCCTCGGCGGTTCCGCTCCCGTCGAGCCCAGCCCCAGCAGGCAGGCGCGCGACGGACCTGGCGGCGAGGCGGGCGAGCTCCCTGTGGAGCGCCACTGTCGCTCGATCATGGTGGAGCGCCATCGTCGGTCGCCTGCCTCGAGGCGACACCGCTGCTGGCCCCCAGGATCACCGCCGCTCGCACACCCGAGGGAACCGCCGCCACCGCTAAAACCTAATCCCTGGCGGCGTGGGGTGTTTTTATAGTGTCAGCGTGGGACTGAATAAATGAACGCGTGGGCCGGATCGTGGGCCTGATGCACGTAATATGCGCAGACTATATTTGCATAAACTGATACACACATCAGCATAACTCGTATTATAATTTAGCGTAAGCACAGTTAGGTACAATAAGCCAAAAAGGGTCTGGTGCGGTCTGCGCACTTGGTCAGGGCTTCCTGTAGTTAAATAGAGCCCAGGGCTCTAAATACTATATCTATATATATATATATATCTATATATATATATATATATATATATATATATATATCTATATATATAGTTATAGTATTAGGAGCCCTGGGCTTCCATTAATGCAGGGAGCCCCTGCCAGTCTAGTTGTGCCGGGCGCGGGTCGACGTGGCAGGTGGTCCGAGTACCGCGCACATGCACCGATTGAAGGTGGGTCGTACGTGCGCACCCTCTATTACCATTTATGCATCCGTTTCATTCAACTTACGTATGCATAAACACGTAACTGACACGGTGAGTGCGTATGCTCCGCGCGGTTTTTCCGGCTTCGTGGTCACGACCCGCGTTGTAGTTGACCGCGTTTATACTTGCATATTATGACTCCAACCGTTTCATAAATTGACACGTCGATGCGGCTTGGTCGGTGTGGTGTAGTATTTGGGATTTATGATTGTATACTTCGATGTTAACAACTACATATCATTTTGGGATTTATTATATTACGCACTTTGGCGTGGGTCTTGATTAATTATTTTTTGTAAACTGTTTACGATACTTTGCACAGCTATTTATGCTTCTTATGATCACGCAGTTACCAAACCTTCACCCTGACTGTGCGCTGACTAGTGGACCCACAGTCCCTCGCCGCTCCCCCGCGGGCCGATCGAGCTAATAATTCAGCTCGGGTCCACCCACAACAGACAACAGACACAAACCCTAAAAAAATCAGTTCCTCCCCGTCGCCGTCATTCGCTCCTGCGATCGCCATCGACGACCGCCCCCACCTCTTCCACCGCCGTAATCTCCGCTGTTCATCGATTCACCGCCGTCGTTCTCCTTCCCTGGTTCGTTTCCCCTCTCATTCTTTCGAGTTCCCCCCATTCTTTTTTACATAGTTCAGTCGCTAATGTCCATCCGGTTTGCCCCGCCCCTTCTACATCCCTTCAATTGATTCGAAATTAATTGAATCGCCTCATTATATGTAGTATCCGATAATGCATTCCAATTTTTTCAATTGCATATTTGTTGCATTATGTTCATTTTTATATAGGTACTGAGTGTTGTTTATAAACACAATATATTTTGTTTACAATAGCAATCAATAGTTTAGTGATGTTATTGTACTGTGTTATTATTGTTGTTTCTGATAGTTATACTACATATACTTTTATGAATTACATTGCATAATTTATTTATGCACACTATGTACTGTTTTATTTAAATGTGAGTTTTCACATATCTGTTGTTATGCATTCCTTCTTCTCATTTACGTTGTCTACATCTGTTGTTATGCACAATACACACACTATACATACCCGAACAGTTTCATAATGTTATATTTATTCAATTATTATGTATGGTATAGTATTATTTCCTGATGTTATTTTTCATTTACTTAGTTTGTTCTACCCCAAAAAATGAAGTCAGTTGATCGTCCTCCCGCTAATCCCAAACGCATAACAATTGAGTCAAGCCAAGAATTCTTTAGTGTTGACATACCACGGCCGGCCTCTATTGGAGTTCCTCCAAACACAAAGCATTCTGATCAGGGTACTGCACCTGTCGAGAAACCATCTGTTATTTATGAAGCCAATGAACAAACTGGATCTGGCAATGATGACGATGACTTCATGACACCTACAAAGAAGCGTAATGCTGCTGGAAGTCATATGAATATCTTACGGAAGACATGCACAAAGAGGCCGAAAGTAGTAGAAACTCCACGGCAGGTTATATGTTATACTTATGTTTTCATATATATTAAATACTAATTAGTATTCAATAATCATGACCTGATACAACATATTAGATATTATTTAGCAGTATACAGTAAGGATGAATCTAGTCGAATTTTTCACGTTAGGTTCCAAGTTCTGAAATGCATTTACAATATCATATTTATTTTACAACCCTTGGACACTTTTTTATTGTATACAGATAATGCAGTTTAGTTTATTTAAATAGGTATTATGTTATTTTAGTTGCATCCCTTACATTATGAGTGCTAATTTTATGGCTCATGCCACATTTATTTCATTGTTTTCATAACATTTAACATACATTATTTCAGAAACTCAATGTTAGATGCAACCCTCAGGATGTGATTATAACTATTAAGATATTGAATGAGAGGCAACGACAAGCCGTTGCTAGAAAAGGATTTTCCAATATTCTTGACATGACACTTGATGCACTGGGTAGCCGTTCTCATCTTCGTTGGTTGATGGATAAGTTGGACCACAAGGATATGACTATTCGCCCTGGAGTTGGCAAGGAACTAAAGATTACGAAAGAAACTGTCCACCTTATACTAGGCCTTCCGAATGCTGGCGGTGGTAAGCCACTTGGAATCGATGAAGCAGTGGCGGGCAATAATTTGAGGGCTGAACTTGGATTGTCCAAGGATGAGTTCGTTGTTGCATCTCTTCAGGACCGATTGAGAAAAGGAAATGATGATGACCTCTCTATCAGATGCTTCTTTTTGATATTGTTCAATAGATTGTTGTTCCCCACTTCCAGCTGGGGCATATCTAACCATGAAGTGTTATTGACGGAAGAAATGGACCGTTTCCATGAAATAGACTGGTGCCACTTAATTTTTAACGACCTATGTGAAGCTGCACAAAAGTGGCATACAAGAAGCACTTCTAATGTGTCCACGACGATATATGGATGCTCAGTTGTCCTACTAGTAAGTAAATAACATTGGACTGTTCTTTTTTCATATCGAATGGAATCTATTTTCCATGATAGTATAAATTAGTTATTGTTTTTTTTGTAGTTGTACTATTTGGACCACTTGCATGATGCTGCAGCCCCCCCTAATAAACGTGGCACACCCCGCATAAAATTCTTTGATAAAAACATTATCCAAGCTCTGACAAAAGCTGATAAGAGGAAGCCACGCCAAAGCGGTGAACCTTTTGGCCATTGTGAGGTATGTCATCTGTACATAAAACAATAGGAATGCATTACCCTGCATAAATATGCATTTGCTGTTATTAGGTGAATGTTTATGCATGTAGTATCTCTATTAGTTTTCGTACCATTCTGAATAAACTCGTAATAGACACCATATACTTCATTTCTCAGTGGGTAACACAATTTATTTATGGTTATCTTTCATGTATTTAATTATATTACAAATGTTTTTTTTCAGTTCTGAAGCTTTTCCGAAACTTGCTATTCTGCTGTGCCTAGTGTGCAGTTTCAATCAGAGGTCAGTCTATGGCAAAACATACATCCCATATGTGTCCATAAATACCATATGTACATTACAGATGTTTTATGTAATATTATATCCTTATGTTTCTAAGAATTAATTATGATGCATTATCATTCATTACATCGCAGCATAGGGACAGGACAAACATTTTTGATGTCCCTCGTCCCGATCCTTGTGGTCATCATACTATTCATATCCAGCTCCCATTGATCAAGGATATGCTTTCAAGTAAGATAAAGCAGCTCCAACCACGTGACCGACCAAAATTCATTGAAAAGTTTGTTGAGTATGATTCTGAAGTTGGCAAAGCGTGTTCCACCATAAAAAGTACTCTTACCAAGATGGTTGTGAAGCAGTATGAACTAGCGGACACATTTGCTGAGTTAATTGATAATGTCCTTCGCGCGGAGTCTGACGACCCAGACAATGTTGCGGAAGCGCCTCAAACAGATAAACCTCCAGATATATCTCAGCATATGTCGTCAGGTTACCTTCCCTCATTGTCATTTATTCAATTCATGTACTTAACTTTATGCATTTATCAGTTCTTGCTGTTTGAGTACTACAACTTTTTAATTACAGAGGAACAGATCCATGAGGGTACTCAGAATACCCAGGACCTGTCTATGCCATATTCACAACCGAATACGGAGTTGACAGGTACCCAGTTTGAAGAAATACACGAAAAGCAACAACAAATGCGTCGTGCATTTGAGGGCTGCCCTGACGATTTGGAGACGAACATAACCCCAAATGTGGAAAACCAGGTATTTTATGCAGTCTGATTATGGTTACATTACATGTTAATTTCCAATTTTCATCCAAAATATTAGACAAAACCATAATAATGTATACAGGATTTCTGTTTTAATGTTGGCAATAATATGCCGAGCGACATAAACATGTCTCATCGACATGTACCAGACTGCAATCCTATGAGCTCATATCCGTCTTCCCACTTGCCGATGTTTGACGCCACACCGCAAAAAGATGTATATGTTTCAGCTTTGTTTTCTCCATTGTAATCTCAATTATGGATTAAATTTAATTGACACATTATCGAGGTTTAAAACATAGTATCATTGTTTCTTTGGGTCAGGGAGGAGACATTGGTGCATCTCATGACACTCCAACTTACACGGGCCCCCTTTTTGATCAGACACCTAGTGCTCATGTAAGTAATCTAGTTATACTTTTATTGCATGCTTGCATCTCAGGTATAATGTGATATTCAGTTCAAACTTCGTCTGTTTACTCATATTTCTATCAGTGATTTACTCACTAGTTATTGTTATTCTCTGATTTCTTCACAAATCTATTATTTACCAGTATGTGTCACGAATTCTTATGTCTAATACGAATTACGCTGTTTTGTTAGTTCACTTACGCAAATTTGTACCCAGTTTACAATAATTTTAATTACAGACGAAATACGCTGTTTTGTTAGCTCAATTACGCAAATCTATACAGCCTTATTCTTTTGTCAATAACTACTGGTATCAGATTTGTCTTCTCATAACTCATTCATAATTTACTATACTCTCTACCTGCATTGTGTTTCAGGTTGCAGATGGTGAGGAAACACATAGCTTGCCCACTACACATGACCACTCTGTGCCACGTTTAACAGAATTGGACTGTGCTCGGTCGCTTCGTGTTTTTTTGTGCTCCTCAAAAACTGACCCAAATAGGTTTTTCTTTAACTATTAAGTCAAAATAACATGTAGGTTGTTGCTTTCATATATAATGAATAACATATCCTTTTTCATTATTATATAGGAAGATCATAGAATTCGATGAATGTATTGGAAATTGTCTCGATATACAACAATCATTTGCAGATGGGATGTGTCTGGAAAATGTTTTCATGCAGTGTTTCATCATGGGTTTTCGCCATGACAAAAACAATAATTGCTCGTCCATCAACAAAGACAGACTTGTACTGGATGTCAATGTTGGTGTATGTACAATTCACTAATACCTATTTATTTTTGCAATTGTTTACATACAGTTTTATATTACTCAGTAATTATGATTATGCAGATTCTCCTCAACTTTGAGGAGCATGAACGGTACAGTAAGACTCCTCAGATTTTTGATCAAACTGTCCTTGATGCTTATCTGGACAAGACCCTGCCACAACTGGACAATTTTGGTGACTACAAAACGGTATACTTATTTATCTTTGTATCAACGCTCTCCTGTTATGCAATTATATTCATAGCTCAGCTACTCACTAATGTTATCATTCTGTTTATATAACTCCTGATATTTGACAGATTATGGTCCCTATTCTTCATATGGGACATTGGACATTGTATGTCATAAATATCCAGTTACGATGTAGTCACATTTTAGATTCAAATCCATATGGTCCGGAGTTGGGTGGTACTTCATGGAAGATGTATCATTACTCCCAAAAGGACTTAGGGACCAGGAAACTACCATGGGCTAGGGTTATAATGAACAGATTGAACAAATCTTTGCAACAAGTCCGGCCCAATTCACGCATCCCAAAATTTGGTCATTTCCCAATTGACATGCCACCTATGTGTCCCACCATGATAGCTGGATCTAATGACTGTGGCTTTTTTGTCATGAGATATATCCAGTACTATGACCATACGGATGGTTCTATCAAGCAATTTATAAACCGAGTGAGTCATTTTATGATTATGCTGTTTGTAGTTATACATTCAACATTTTAGATATAACTTATTCACCTCGGGATAATGTGTATTATGCAGGAAAACTCTGGTGACCTACGATCTCTGGCTCTACATTACCTGACCTTCCATAGCAAGAACAAGTGCCTCCCGTTGCCTCCAGAAATTCAAAAATTCAAGTTTGGACGCTAGCTGTGTCGCTGGATCAACATTTTGTGAATCGGCAACTGTTTGATATGGAACAAACATTTTGTGGCTTCCTTGTTATGGAACAAGATGTTGTGAAGCCAAACCTCCTTGTTGCATGTCTATGTAACCGTATTGAAACTTTCTATGTTTTTCACCCAACCTATCAAGACACTCATGTCTAATGCAGTTTTTAGATAAAAATTTGGCCTATGTGTGTTAAACAAGTTATGAAACATCTTCAGTTCAAACTTCGACTGTTTGGTCATATTTATATCAGTGATGTACTCACTAGTTATTGCTATTCTCTGATTTCTTCACAAATCTATTATTTACCAGTACGTGTCACAAATTCTTATGCCTAATAAGAATTACGCTGTTTTGTTAGTTCATTTACGCAAATGTGTACCCAGTTTACAGTAATTTTAATTACATACGAATTACGCTGTTTTGTTAGCTCAATTATGCAAATCTGTACAGCCTTATTGTTTTGTCAATAACTACTGATATCATTTGTCTACTCGCACACATGTGTAATAAAAATTATGTTACTACATTAAATCACAATTTATTGTGTCGTTTGTTTTCTTCATAAAGACATTTTTGCCAGTTTTTGCCACCAAAATTTGTATAGCGTCGAATTACGCTGTTTTCATAACACATTTACGCATATTTAGTACACAGTTTACACTACATTTCAATACATGCAATAAATCATTATTACTTATACTTTGTGAATATCGACTGGATCCAGCATTTATAAATTCACCCATAGTTGCAATAACAAGTATGGCACTACATTACATTTGTCATAAAATACGAAATGATCTACTACCCACTAGATGAATCATTGTCTGTGACACCTCCTTGATGTTTTTTTGAAGTGCATGCCTCATTCCAGTTTGGAGCGCTAGATGAACCCTTGTTCCTAGAACCTATGGGCCGCCCTCTCTTTCGACCAGTAAGGCTGGCCAACCGAAGCCTATTCTCCTCCACAGATAGACAAGTGCGACTATTGTGACCATCCGCAATTCCACACCTTTGACACTTTCTGTTCTTTTTTTTGTCTCCTTTTGCCCCCAACTTAATAACTCTTTTTTCGGTATCACTGATTGTTCTGCCCTTTGGCTTCGCGTTATCCGGTCTTCTCAAGCTTACTCCACTCACATTAAAATCTAGCTTCTACAATTAAGAAAAAAATATGATATTTTTAAATATTAGTACTTAAATCCAATTATTTGTATGTAATTTTAAATAATATACATGCACATGCGTTTTTAATAGCACCATTACCTTTTTAATCGTCAAATCTGTACCACTCACATCAATTAGTGCTGTGCTAGTGGTCAATTGTCCATAATCGTGCTGCACACATATACCATTATTAATCATTCATAATCAGCAACAAGGTCCAATCGTTACTATTTTGTATTACAACAATTTTTTCCTCTTTTATAATCATGTATTACCTGTTCCAATATTTGTTGTGGCATAACACATTGGGTATCGCTCACACCACCTTCTTGTAAAGTAGGCTCCAATTGAATTACCTGTCAAATAATACGATTGACAATAAATAGGTTTGTTTATGACAAACAGTACACACCATTATGCATAGTAAACATCATATAACATATTACACATACACCAGTCTGCGCCATTCTTGTCGTTATATTATCTCCCATCATGTCTCTTACATCATTCCTGTCGCCCTGTATCAGGCAAGTTTCTCATACTTTCCATTCACCAAAACTTATAACTCAGTATATCAATTAAAATACACGGCTATTACAATTAATATATTAAATACCTGTATTCCTTCGCCATCACTAGTACTATCATCACCTTCAATATCTGGCTCCAATCGTGAAAGTAGCAAAAGCAGTTCATCCATCATCTCCAGGGCTCTATCATATCCAGCTTTTGAAAGACTTGCATGATGTACTACTTTCATTGACTTTTTAAGCAACATCTTCTGCCTATATGATTTAGTCTCACCGTCTTTACCCTTCAAATTCTTATCATCCCTTGAAAAAGTCACATCTTGTATAGCAGAGTAGGTGTATCTCTGAAGGATGTATTCCGAAGGTATTCGATCAATTTGAAGATGCATAAATGTTCGTAAAAGATGCACACAAAGCAGACCTACAACAAAGCATGTAAAAAATGTCTTCGTTTATGTTCACTCATTATAATTAAACATTTAGATTCAACAATTACGCAATATGACATACCTGTATGCTCCCAATGCTTGCATTCACATTCATACTTTCCAGCATCTACATCAGCCATTACTTTGAATTGGTGTTGCCCCCACACAATCTTATTTGACCTTGAAGTATGCTGAACCACCCATTCATTCACACCACCATCAGGATCATGTGATATCTTGTATGCAGTAGCATATTTTAAAGACTCGTGAAACTTATTCATTACAGCCCTTGTGTATGTCCTCGCTACACATATCTCAAACATATACAATGTATTTGTTTCCTTTTGGCCCTACAGTAGACAAAATTATACGTTATAATACGGTACATTAAATATTATGATATAATAATATTCTATGTACTCACCATGCATCCTAGTGCCTCTTTTGCCTTTTTCATCTTCCTACTGTGTAGAAGCTTCAACATTTGCTTGGCGAATTGATGTAGTGGCGTGTTTGCATCGACATGAGCACTTTTGACGAGTTTGTTCATGCTCTCGCTACGCTGTGTAGAGACCATCAACCCACAATAATCATGTTTAAAAAAAGCTGGTATCCAATCTTTACGAATTTCATACATTCTGGAAAGACTGATGTTATCATGTAGATGGAAATCATCAATCAGCATTGCCCAGGCAGCCTCAAACTCAGTTACAGTTAAAGGATGATGTATTATAGATTGAAACCTTGTTTTGAAATCCTCTTCCTCAAATCTAGCGTACAACTCGTTCAAATACGGCATATACCTGTTCTGAACATGCCACAAACACAAACGATGTATTGTGTTTGGAAATACTCTGCCTAGTGCAACTGGCATTGCTGGATCTTGATCTGAAATCATATATTTTCACAACATTATGCAACTCATTACCAACTATAATTACATTCAATACAATCATAGTAGAACGTAATAATTGTTTAGCTTATTAATCATACCTGTAAGCATTACTCGTGGTCCTTCAGCTCCCATGCATGTTTTGAATGCATTGAAAACCCACTCGAATGTGTCTACAGTTTCGTCACCCAACAATGTGAAACCAAATATGGTGCACTGCAGATGGTGGTTACAACCAACAAACATTCCCAGTGGTTTGTCATATAGATTTGTCTTATGAGTTGTATCAAAGGTAACTGCATCTCCAAAGTCAATGTAATCTGCTTGCTGGCTAGCATGGGACCAAAAAATGCTCAAAATCTTTCCTTCTTGGTCTAGTTGGAAGTCAGAGAAAAACTGTGGGTTATCTTTTTTACACATTGCAAAAAAAGATAGGAGCTTAGACACATCATTGGCATTTCTTTCTCTTTGTCGCGCTTTCTTCCTGTGAACATTAATCAATATGCCATAGTCAATACATACACAACATCATTATGTCATTATATCAGTGTAAATAACAAAATGACTTACAAGTTGATCATGTCTTGTGTAGTTAATGGTACATTCTCTGGTCCACCATGCATTTCTGAAACAAAATCCATAATACAGTGTTGCGGAATCCTGCTTTCTTGCATCGCACTAAGGAACTCCATGTATTCTGGATCATGTGTCTTGTTGCACTGTAACTGATTCTTTTCTGTATCCTTTCTGAAGAACTCATGATTATGTTCCAAATGAATAAGATCAATCCGCACTGAAATGATATTCTCTTTGGCATCGTCATAGATTTTTTTAAGTTTCATTCCAGCCCTGCATTGTGTTCGCTTGGAAATTGTATTTCGCACTTTTGGAGTACCATTTCCTCTTTCGGCACGCTTGCCTTCCATTGAACAATTCAACCACTTGCAATTTTTTCTCTCCCTATATCTCTTCAATGGAAATCCAACTTCATATGCATATCGGCTATAAAATTTGTACGCCTCGTCCACATTACTAAATGTCATACCCACCTTCGGTACCAATCGTTGATCTATACTATCATCCTATTCAATTAATGGAGTCGTCATGCAGTGCACATATATAAAAAATAAGCTTCTAGCATGGCGAATTTCTAGGACTTCATAAATTGCACGGACTGTATAACTAATACATGTGTCTAGCATGGCGAATTTCTATGACTTCATAAATTGCATGGACTGTATAACTAATACATGTGTTTTCGGCGAAATCATAACTTGCACGGAAATTTATAACAAATACATGGGTATTCCTTTGAACTTACATGGCTTTGGAGAATGTGTGGTGTGTCCTGCTCATGTTCACCAATTGTCCGCATGGGTATCCGCTGACTTGTTCCCACCAAACTTTGATGAACTGTGTTGCTGTCTTCAAGAATTACTGGCGCCGGTAACGCAGCCGGTGGAGTTACAGCATTCCGGCCATCGGTCGTACAGGGTGTCGTCATCGCCGTACCTTCTCCACACTTCCCCGATCCCCTGGCCGTCTCCATTGTGCATGCCCTAACTCTTCGAGAGCTCTGAACAAAAGCGGCGGCGGCTGTGTGTATCCCGTTTTTTTTTTGCAGATCCTATACTCGCGTAAACCGTCACGGCCTATATTCAAGGCATGATCCGATATCCTGCTCGATTTGATGCGCTGTTTGCATGTCCCGAGATTTACGTGAACGATCCCGATATTTACGTGAACGTACGACCGCCCCACGTTCCCGGATGACGCGCGCGTGACTACCCACTACCCGATCTGACCACTCATGTCGCGTCAGATGCGAATTTACGCAGCCAATAACGGCAAAATACGCAAGCATAACGCGTGAACGTACGACCGCCCCACGTTCCCGGATGACGCGCGCGTGACTACCCACTACCCGATCTGACCACTCATGTCGCGTCAGATGCGAATTTACGCAGCCAATAACGGCAAAATACGCAAGCATAACGCGTGACCCACGTCTCCTTACCGGGTCCCCCCACGTCACGATTTATGCATCTGTTTCATTGAAATTCCTTATGCATAAACGCCCGACCGAGTCCATGTCGAATCAGATGCGAATTTACGCAGCCAATAACATCAAAATACGCAACCATATCGCGTGAGCCACGTCTCCTTACCGGGTCCCTCCACGTTACCATTTATGCATCTGTTTCATTGAAATTCCGTATGCATAAACGCCCCACCTTGACTCGGTGCATGCGCGCGGTAGTCCCACCACCTGCCACGTCGTCCCGCGCCCGCACACCTAGCCTGGCCGGGGCTCTCTCTAGTAATGGAAGCCCTGGGCTTCCATTACCTCGTCCCTATATATATATATATATATATATATATATATATATATATATATATATATGAATGAATCTAATCATAGCTTGCTACTGCGTAGTACTAGCTAGCTAAATAAATAGATAGATAGATAGAACTTGATAGATTACATCAATTCTCTCAAGGTCGTAGAAAAGAAACCTAAGCTAGGGGCTAGGCTATGAAGAAGAAAAAGAGGGAACGAAACAACAGAAAACTCGTCGTGCGGATCGGAAACCAAACAAGCATCTCCATCTTTCCAGTACGAGGAGTCGAGGAGGTCACCGATCGAGTGAGGGCTTGAATGAACCAGACCAGACCACCTGATCTGACCGTATCGCATCAGCAATCTTGACCTCAGCAGGGCCTTCCACATGGCCTTTCACCTGCAGATCACCCCTCCATATATATAGCTGGCGAAAGCATTTGACTACTTGACCACCCCCCCCCCCCCCGACCAAGTCTAGATCCTGATCCTTCTAAGGAGCTGATCCTTCTGATTCTCCTGGAGAATCAGAATCACTTTTAAAACCGTTTGGCAAGTAAACTGATTCTTGTTTAATGGCAATTGCGGGTAGGAGGTAGGAGGTCGCGGGAGGGTCGGGCGTTGTGCAGGTTGGGCGCTGTGGGGTGTCGTTGTTTCTTTAATGGCAATTGCGGGTAATTTTGGGCAAATATTGAGGGAAGGTTCATATTTGGTTGGTTGAGGAGCTGTTTTGAGTAGGGCTGGACGAAATACTCGTGGCTCGACAACTCGCTCGACTCGGCTCGTTAGTAGCTCGGCTTGACTCGGCTCGTTTTAATTTTGTAGCGAGCTAAGCTAGCATTTTAGCTTGGTCCTCTAATGAGCCAGCTCGGGTTAGCTCGTGAGCTAGCTCGCGAGCCAAACGAGCCAAGCCACAACACAAGTTTGTCTAGTCGTTGGTGTCGTCTCATTTCTCATAGTCTTGTTTTCTCGTAGTTATGATCTGTGACATGTGTGGACGTGTCATGTGCTTAAATATTTGCATTATTGCATGACTACATACCTACATTGCATATTTAAAATTTGATTATTGGTTATGGTTTTGTGAACTTTGTTTCTAGCAGCATATGATGTTAGTGTTTTGCAATAAAATGTTACATGTTTGTGGAATGGATGATGAATTGCTTTATAATGATGCTTGTTGCTATCTTATTATAATAAGGGTTTGTAAATATGTAAGTTAATACATATTTGGTTATTTAATTTAATATTAAAAGTTAGAAGCTAGGACGATGATATGATAATAATATTATAAAAGTTTTGGGTTTGTAGTGTTAAACATTTAAAATATGATTTTTCGATTATATATATATATTTATGTACATAGATCTTTGTATTTAGTTGTGTAGCTCGCGAGCCTAACGAGCTGGCTCGAGCTCCCTAACGAGCCAAGCCGAGCCAGATGTTTAGCTCGTTAGTATAATGAGCCGAGCCGAGCTGGCTCGTTATAGTAACGACTGAGCCATAACGAGCCGAGCTGGCTCGATATCCACCCCTAGTTTTGAGGGAGGGTGGAGCAGGTTTTTTCAGCTCCCACGTTTCTATACAAAAACGACTCCCAATCCTTCCTGCTCCACGTGAGAATCAGTTCACAAAACACTTGTTTGGCACGGCTCCTCCAGATCCTCGCCTAGAATCAGGAGCTGGAGCTGTGCCAAACAGGCTCTAAATAAAGGCAAGCAACCTTAACACGCAAAGAACACCTGGAAGTGTGCTCTCTTGAATTGAGTAGAAGCCCTGGGAGCTGCATGAGGCAGTCTCGAGAACTGGTGGGATGCAATCTTCAGCTCGATTATTCAGAGATGGTAGAGGCCCAGAGCTCGATTATTCTGCACCTGCAAATAATCCTATCTGAATATTCTACCAAGTCTGACTTTCTAGACAATTAAAATCGTCTAGAGAATTATAGTACGTTCTGACAGAATCTCTAGGTATATGTATATTATGCATGCTGCAGTTACAGCGCCCAAATTTTTTATATTTTGCTCCTTTTTTCCGAAAAAAATTCACGTTTAGGCTCTGAATGACTTATTTTTGTATTTCGACCGTTCGCTCGACTCTACTAAATGTTGCATCGAGCTAACACAGTTCGACGCTATAGAAAATAGCGCCGAGTTTTATGACCTGCTAGTGGCGAGGACTGATGCGGCACCGATATAACACCTAGCTCGGCGTCACAGTTCTTGACGCCGAGCTAGAAAGTAAATAGGCTCGCCGACTCCTTCTCCTTCTCCGCGCGCCACTCCTTCTTTCTCCTTCTCTTTCCCCGAGCCCGCCGCTGCAACAAAGGGTCAACAAAGGGTCGTCGCCGCTCCGCGAGCGCTGCCCCCGCCATGACCAAACCCTGCCTCGCCGCCACCAACTCGCCAAGTCTTCAGCTCGATTATTCAGAGATGGGAGAAACCCAGCTCGATTATTCGGCACCTGCAAATAATCAATTCTGAATATTCTACCAAGTCTGACTTTCTAGACAATTAAAATCGTGTAGAGAATTATAGTACGTTCTGACAGAATATGCTGCAGTTACAGCGCATACTACATCCTTAATTTATTTGTTTAAAACTCATCGTGGAAGGCCAGAATGCACTTGTATAGTATTATATATATAATATATATGCACATCACGTTTCCAAGAAAATATAATAATGTAAAAGGACTAAAGGAGAGTACGTCACGTGCATGGGTTTGGAAAGTTACCTCGCTTTGAGAGGAAAAGCTAGCGTGCGTGTTCGGAAGAGCAGCGTCCTCGCCACTGTGTCGTGCGTGGCGAGCATTTGGAGGAAAATGGAAATCCATCGAGCCGACGACAGCGAGCTGATCACCGCTCATGTCCGCGTCGGAGAGCGGGAAGAGAAAGAAAGGTGTTCGGCATCGGTCCTGCACAGATCGATGCATGGTTTGGTCCCCCGTCACCAATATATCACTGTCAAGTTTACGAAATCACTCGTGCCACATGCGCCGTCACCCCGTGTTTCCATCTCCCTTCCCAGCGCCCGCGAAAGAGTTCCCGCCGAACTGCCAATTATACATGTGGATATAGACCAGTGGCGAACCCAACAATGCATCACAGGAGAAGCTACGACTAATTTTTTTTAGCGTAAACTAAATGATATAATCGATGTGACATAATAATTAAGTCTTCAAAAAACATGTAGACTAACTAAGTAGGTATATAATCTATAAATGCAATACTCAGTTTAATCCCACTAATTATGAGCCATGGTTACGAGAAAATTTATCTTTCGAGTTCTTATGCTTGAAAAACGCTTCAATTTTTTTCGTCTTCAATGTCTGCAAACATATTATGCTCAATATAGCATAGCATTGCTATTATTCATCCACTCGTCACCCATTTTATTTCTTCTTTCGGTCTTCAATTTTATAGCATAGGAAGACGAGAGAGTAGAGGACATCACCAACCCACAATCGGCTAACCATGACATTAGTTGCTTGGCGGTAGGCGGCTGGTACCACAACATGGCCGACTAGCCACTGTCGCGCATGTCGACCTGGAGCCTAGGCGCGGGCGCGGGCGCGAGCGCGAGCGCCTGCTGGCCGTGGCGCGGCCACACCATGAGGGCTTGTTCGGTTAGGGGTGGATTGAGGGGGATCGAAGGGGATTCAATCCCTTTCTATACAAATTTAAATAGGAGGGGATTTAATCCCCTCCAATCTCCTTTAAACCCCTTCAAACCGAACAAGCCCTGAAGGAGATGGAGGGCAGCCCGTCAGACAAACAATGATGGCTGATAGAGAGCACTAGCGCCAGTTAGAACATAGACCGGTATCGTGCTGCATCTATATCAAATACAAACTTAGCTGGGCTTAACTATGGAACCTCTTAACCCTTGGCCATTAATTAGACTCATGGTTATCAACATCGCTACGCTTTTACTAGCATCTGATTTTGTACACGGAGGAAACGCGAACAGGCATGCTGTATGCCAGGCCGGGCTAGCCTGTCTTGCTGTAGCACTACCGGAATCCGAGGCTTTGCCGAGTGTCGGATTCTTTGCCGAGTGTCTTTTGTCGGGCACTCGGCAAAGAAGGCTTTGCCGAGAGCCGCACTCGGCAAAGTTCGGCTCTCGGTAACGAGCCTCTTTACCGAGCGCAGGACACTCGGCACAGGACAACACTCGGCAAAGAAGGCGCTCGGCAAACGGCCGTCAGCGGCCGTCCTAAAGCTGACGGCCGTCAGCCTTTGCCGAGAGCCGAGGACTGGCACTCGGCAAAGTGGCTTCTTTGCCGAGTGCCAAATAATGTGCACTCGGCAAAGAACTCTTTACCGAGTGCCTTCTATAGACACTCGGCAAAGCATATTTTTGTTTTTTACATTTTGGCCACCAAACTTTTTGTGGTATGTTCCGACACTATGTAGACCTACATGTACCATTTTGGGATAATTATACCAGTGTTTGCAATAGCTAGTAGATTTAGTTCGTTTATTTGAATTTGTTCGGAAAATTCAGATTTGAACTGCAGGTCACTCGAAACTTGGAAAACCGTGCATGCAAAAATGATATCCATGCTACTTAGCACAAGTTACGACCGATTTCAGGAGCGGACCCGAAACTTCGAGCACCATGCTCACTCAACATGGCTGTGAACTTGCCATCCAGGTGTTTAAAAATTGTATAAAACACAAACAAAGTCAGTAAATCATGAAACCTGTCCACGTGTCATGATATCATATGTAGAGGCTGTGATAAAAATTTGAAAAAGTTTCGAGAAAACTGTGACGCACTATCAGCGTGATTGGTTTGCTTCTCTACTTATGCAATTGCATCCGCGGAGTCTTAAAGCATTGCCTGTTTGGTTTACGTATCTCCTCAAGCGGGCTCGCGGCATGCAAGCCGTACGCCGTAGCCTGGCTCAGCGCGAACGGCGGGCGGGAGCATCTCCCCGCATGCAGGCTCACTGCATGCTCAAGGCACAAAAATCGAGATGTTTTTATTTTGCATTTCCATTTGTGTCTTCCAATTAAAAGATTTAATCATCAAAACCATTTAATATTTATATTTCTCAGATTTTTATGAACAAAACTAAATCTCTCGTGATAAATATGTAAAGATTTATTTATGTATTCTTCACTCATACACATTTCAGTACAGCCAACCAAACTAAATCTATGTCTAATCTGCACGAGTCTATACACTCAACCAAACAAAAGTGTTTGCACGAACTCACCTTGGTTCTACTAATACTAGTCAGACTTATACGGACCTGGCTCGACTTCTACGGTAACCAATCACATGGTATGTGTATAAACCTAAGAGATCCACATTGAAACTATATGATTTCATGTGTAGTTCTCTTAGGTTTCTACACATAATGTCTCACAACTTTCTCGAAACTTTTTCAAATTTTTATCACAGCCTCTACATATGATATCATGACACGTGGACAGGTTTCATGATTTTCTGACTTTGTTTGTGTTTTATACAATTTTTAAACACCTGGATGGCAAGTTCACAGCCATGTTGAGTGAGCATGGTGCTCGAAGTTTCCGCTCCCCTCCTGAAATCGGTCGTAACTTGTGCTAAGTAGCATGGATATCATTTTTGCATGCACGATTTTCCAAGTTTCGAGTGACTTGCAGTTCAAATATGAATTTTCCGAAGAAATTCAAATAAACGAACTAAATCTACTAGCTATTCAAAACAATGTTATAATTGTCCCAAAATGGTACATGTAGGTCTACATAGTGTAGGAACATAGCACAAAAAATTTGGTTGAAAAAAAGAAACAAATAAAAATGTACTTTGCCGAGTGTCTAGAAAAGACACTCGGCAAAGCATTTTTTGCCGAGTGTTAGACATGAGACACTCGGCAAAGATTATTTAAAAATATTAAACTGTCTTTGGCTGTCTTCGCTGAGTGTTTGTCAGCTGGCACTCGGCAAAGCCTTCTTTGCCGAGTGCTAGATCACGGACACTCGGCAAAGTATGTTTTAAATTAAAAAAAATCTTTGCCGAGTGCCCGATCGTGGCACTCGGCAAAGAAGGCTTATGTAGCCGCCACAGCCGCGCCGCGCCCTTTCACTCTCACTCACACTCTCTTCTCTCACACCGCCGCCACCGCGCTCTCCTCCGCCGCGCCAACAGCACCGCCGCCGCGCCCCACCGCCGCCGCGCCCTCTCCTCCGCCGCGCCAACATCACCGCCGCCCCTTCCCCGCGGCGGTTCCCCACACCGCCGCCACCCCTTCCCCGCGGCGGTTCCCCGCACCGCCGCCGCGCCCTCCCAGCCATCGTGCCACCACTCCCTTCCCCATCCGTCGTCGGCTCACTCCATTGTAAGTCTTTAATTATGGTATGAATTAGCGGTAGTTTTAGGGCATTATAGTGAATTTGCTATGTTTATTAAAATACTTCTATATATTGTGATGGTGGATATGGATGCCACCTAGATGTGACTTGCATCCATCGTGTCGTTTGTATATATGCGTGTCAGCCATCGTGCTGTTAGATCTATTTGCAGGTTTTGGAAACCTCCCCGTACAGGGGAAGTGCTGCCGATTTTTTTGACATGCTTGTTTATTTTTTTCGAGCCGTACCGAGCCGGTCACGAGCCAAGCCGAGCCGATGAGGCACAAGTATTTCGTCCAACCCTACACACACCACGACGACAATGGTGTATTGATATGGTTCCAGAGTTACCCAACGCATCAACCACCATATCCATCATCGACACCAATCCTAGAAACCTCTGACTTGGCCAAACTAGACCACATTGGCATAGCTCACCACAATGGACACACGGCTAGATTTCCACGATTGACAACTCCCCAACCTTAAGGAACCACCATAGGAGAACTCCATAACTCTTATGGGTGTGGCCCATGGCTCGGATGGCCACTCTGGTGACAGAACTAACCGATAGCGGTAGATAGGCACAAGTAGTGGTAGGTTTGCCGATGGCAGTCGTGGTCCTAAGGATGGCGGTCGTTGCCTTAAAGCGACACTTATAGTGTGACACGCAATCGCCCGAGCTTACGAGTGATATATGTTTGTATCCTCAGGCGTAACCTCACCAATATCTACTATGACATCGGCTAGGAAGACCCTAGTATCGTTTCCTTCCATATAGGCAACCTTGGAAACATCTAAGCCATGTTTCTAATGGTTGTCCCTAAAGGAGTTGGCGGCCAAATGGGCAAACAGGGAATGCTACCACTACCCTAAAAGGTACACCAGCGTCCACAAATGTGTGTCCAAGGTCGTGTTTCTGTTGGAGCTCAATGATGAGGAGGAAATAGAGGCCACGATCGAAGAGCTGAGATCTCCCTGTATGCCTTGATAGGGATCAACATCACCATCACTATGGAGCTCCATGTCACGATCGACAACCATACTGTGGTGTCCCTAGTGGACATGGGGTCAACCCACACATTCGTTCAAAGGCCATCCACCATGGACTCCTTCACTGACCTCTTTAACAAGCATTAAGGTCTGCCTCCACCAAACCATCACGACTACTCCATGAGGACACTACCAAGTACCAAACACAGCATTGGGCTATAGTTGTGATATTAAGTTTGACTTGATGTGAATTCATATGAAAAAAGTTATGAAATACTTTTTTGTATTAATAGACTTGTGTTTCTTTTTTACAGAGAAGATACTTGTCTTCCTAGCCGCTGCGGGTCTGCCTGCACCGCGTCGCGTCGCCACTGCACCGACCCGCCACAGCCCCACTAGCCTGACTCCACCGCCACCCTAGGTATAACCTCTATTTCCGCATCATGGTCGTAGATCACGTAACCCAGTTAGGCGTCTCCCGTTCGAAAGAGATACGGTGTAGATATGCAGATCTTTGCATATCTACAAATGTATCAGTTTCGAATTGTCCACGTTTTTTGGACAGCCCGCGGTTGCGTAGATGGTGTTAGTTTCCATGCTCTACTCCGGTCTGAGAAAGAGTTTCGGCGTCACCTCCCTGTTGTTCTCCGGACAGTACACTCTCCCTGCCAGGACGTGTATCCGGAGAACAGCGGGGAGGTGCTGCCGAAATTCTATCTCGGATCGGAGTAGAGCATGGAAACTAACTACATCTACGCAACCGCGGGTGGGATTAGGACCTATCCTCACCTATTAGAAGGTAGGAACGTAGTGTACATGCATTACATGTCTATATTAAACTATACTCGGTTATATATGTTAGAGGATGGAGGACCGTGAGTGGATGTACACGGGCCGCGTTCGACGTAATGATGTCACCCCAGAATGGATTAGGAAGACCGATGCTTTCGTGGAACGGGCATATGGCGAAGCTGCTAAAGGAGCTAGCCTAGTCCCTTGTCCGTGCAGCAAATGTGATAACCGGAAAAGAAAACCAAAGAAGGCCATGGTAGAACATATTTGGAAGAATGGATTTACGCCGGACTATACTCGGTGGATCTTCCATGGTGAAGCGCATCGCACGAGAGAGGAGGTGGTGAGACAACGCGTCGAGGATTACGATGCTGATGCCGGGGTAGGAGACATGTTGAACGACTATCACGAGGCACAGTTCGCCGAAGGACGTACGGAGGACGAGCCAGAGGTGACCGCAAAGGCATTCTACGACATGTTTGACGCGGCACAGAAACCCCTTCACGGCAAGACAAAGGTTTCTCAACTGGATGCCATTGGGCGTATAATGGCGTTCAAGTCGCAGTATAGCATGAGTCGAGACGCATTCGATGGTTTGTTGACAGTTATTGGCAGCCTGCTTCCGGAGGATCACGTTCTGCCAAAGAGCATGTACGAGGCACAGAAACTCCTTCGTGCACTCAAGATGACGTATGAGCAGATACATGCTTGTCCGAAGGGCTGCGTCCTATTTAGGAAAGAACACACTGAGGCAAAGTACTGTCCGAAGTGTAAATCGTCTAGGTTCATGGAGGTAGACTCTGGTGATGGACAGAAGAGGCAGCTCGACATCCCCGTGACAATCCTACGCCACCTTCCGTTCATACCGAGGATCCAGCGTCTATACATGACAGAGGAATCCGCGAAACAGATGACATGGCACAAAAAAGGCAAACGATACAATCCTGACAAGATGGTTCACGCATCCGATGGTGAAGCATGGACCCACTTTGATGCCATTCACCATGAGAAAGCCAAAGAGGCTTGTAATGTTCGTGTTGCGCTGGCCACAGATGGGTTCAATCCCTATGGAATGACCGCTGCCCCATACACATGTTGGCCCGTGTTCGTTATCCCCATCAATCTCCCCCCCCGGCGTATGCTTTCAAAGACAGAACATATTCGTGTCGTTGATAATTCCTGGACACCCGGGGAATAAAATGGGCGTGTACATGGAGCCTTTGATTGATGAATTGGTCCGTGCTTGGGAGGAAGGGGTATGGACGTACGACCGAGCTACGAAGACAAACTTCAAAATGCATGTTTGGTACCAGTACTCCATGCATGACTTTCCGGCGTATGGGCTATTTTGCGCCTGGTGTGTTCACGGTAAGTTCTCATGCCCAGTTTGCAAGGAAGCTCTTAGGTTCATTTGGTTGAAGAAGGGTGGCAAATATTCGTCATTCGATAAACATCGACAATTTCTCCCTCCTGACCATGCATTCCGACTAGACATCAAGAACTTGACGAAAGGTGTCGTGGTGACAGACCGCCCACCTGCAATGATGACTGGTGCCGAAGTTCGCGAACAGATAGATGGTCTCGTGGCCAACCCAGAAGGTGGTTTTGTGGGATATGGTGAGCAACATATGTGGACACATAAGTCGGGCTTGACTCGGCTCCCCTATTATGATGACCTGCTCCTTCCACACAACATTGACGTGATGCACACTGAAAAGAATGTCGCCGAGGCACTTTGGGCGACAATTATGGAGATTCCTGATAAGTCAAAGGATAACGTAAAGGCAAGAGTGGATCTGGCAGAGTTATGTGATAGACCAAACCAAGAGATGAAGCCGCCTAGTGGTGGTAAGACATGGAGAAGGCCTAAGGCCGATTTCGTCCTGAGCAGGGCCCAGAGGAAGGAAGTACTACAATGGATCAAGATGTTAATGTTCCCTGATGGGTATGCAGCTAACCTTAGTAGGGGGGTGAACTTATCTACTCTGCGAGTATTAGGGATGAAGAGTCATGACTTCCACATATGGATTGAACGAATTCTTCCGGCGATGGTTCGAGGCTATGTCCCTGAGCATGTCTGGCTAGCGCTTGCAGAGTTGAGCTATTTCTTCCGCCAGCTTTGTGCAAAAGAGTTAGCTCGGACCATGATTGCAGACTTGGAAAGGATGGCACCCGTGTTACTGTGTAAGCTGGAGAAGATCTTTCCACCCGGCTTCTTTAATCCGATGCAGCATTTGATTATTCATCTCCCGTATGAGGCACGAATGGGGGGCCCGTGCAGGGACGTTGGTGCTATCCAATCGAGAGATGTCTAAAGAGTATCCGAAAGAAATGTAGAAATAAATGCAAAATCGAGGCTTCCATTGCAGAGGCATACATACTGGAGGAGGTGTCGAACTTCACAACAACTTACTATGGTGACAAACTGCCGAGCGTGCATAATCCACCCCCTCGTTACAATGATGGCGGCAATGAATCGAACCTCAGCATTTTTCGAGGGCAACTCGGAAGCGCGAGTGGTTCGACCACCAAGACCCTGAGACATGAAGAGTGGCGCCATATCATGCTATATGTATTGACCAACCTTGAAGAGGTGACGCCATACATGGAGCAATTTCTTCATGAATTCTGGCGTCGATCAAGGGACCCAACTCCACAGGAATATGATACCCTTCTTAGAAAGGGTGCGGGAAATGGATTGCCCGATTTCATTTCCTGGTTTAAACATAAGGTACGTGCTTAGTTTGTTATTCCAAGTTGCTCTTACGTGCGAATAATATAACAATCTAGCGTGTTTGAACTTGCAGGGCCAAAGAGAGTCGTCTATGAGTGCCGAGTTGAGACAAGTAGCCAATGGCTTTGCCTATAGGGTCAGGAAATTTTCTGGGTATGACGTCAATGGATACCGTTTTCGCACAACAAGCTACGACCAAAGTCGGCCCAATCGAAAAACCACGTGTTCTGGAGTCTTTACGCCCGGGCTTGACGAGGTCGAGTATTATGGAAGAATTGAAGAAATATATGAACTCAATTTTTATGGTTCCAAACCTCTTACTCCAGTGATATTCAAATGCCATTGGTTTGACCCTGAAGTTACGAGACGGACACATTCTAATCTTGGGATAGTCGAAATTCGACAGGATTCCACCTTAACAGGAGACGATGTCTATATTGTGGCCCAACAGGCCACACAAGTGTATTATCTTCCATATGCGTGCCAAACGAAACAACATCTTAAGGGTTGGGATGTTGTGTATAAGGTATCACCGCACGCTAAATTACCTGTTCCAAACGATGAAGATTATAACTTAGACCCGGACACATATGACGGAGAGTTCTTCCAAGAAGATGGGCTCGAAGGGCAATTTGAGATAGACTTAACCGAAGCGATCGGAATGGAAGTAGATATTGAAATGGTTGTTGATGACGAGGATGATGAGGTGCAAAATGAGAATGACTTAGAAATACTTGAAGGCAATGCCAATGACGAAATTGCGCCTTCAGATGATGTTGACTATGAAATGGTTGATAGTGATGATGACACTTATGATCCGGCTAACCCGGACACATATGAAGATTATTTTTAATCGATGTAATGCTATATTTCATTTATTTTGCATATGTTTCTAAATACATATTTTTTTATCTGTGCTTAATTGTTTACTCTTAATTGCAGGTTGTTGGACAAAGATGGTGGGCGGTGGGACGAGGACGAGGAGGGGGAGGGGGAGGAGGAGCACCCGTAGGACGGAGGAGGAGGCGCAGCAGGACGACGCCGTACAACAGCAGGTGGAGCAGCAAGCCGCTGTCGATGCGGCACAGCAGGACAACGACGATGCGGCGCAGCAGGACGACGACGACGACGACGCCGCTCAGCAGGACGTCTCAGGTTCTGGCTCCTCAGGTTCGAGGAGTATCTACCTGCGAGGTCCCGCGAGCCTACCTAAGCGACCCATACTTCGTGACAGACGTCCGCTGATACGACCCGATGGAGAGAGGTAGGTAACTTTAGATGTTGTTGCTGTCTTTTCATATTATATGTTCAAATTAATAATAGAAACTAATACTTCATCTTAATCACTTGGACAGGTCTTGGATGGTTTTGGAGACTGCAGGGGGTCACGGCCGCAACCCCAATGGCATCCTCGGCCTTCTATGCCGGGAACACTTCCCTGGACTTGTCGAGTACGCCGGAGTGACGAGCCCAGCATACACCTTCGACCACTACGCCGTCGCCCCCGATGCAGTAGATCGGGACGGCAGACAATTCAACAACAAGGCGGAGCGGGTCAAGCAAGAGCTGTGGGTAAGTCTTCCTCGCACTATATTGTTTAATAAGTCGCATTTGTTGCATATTCTTGAAATAATGTATGGATACATCGTCTTTGTATGTAGGATTTCTTCAGGTGCGATGCTGGATACGAGGCCAGGGCGGATGTGGTGTCTACGACGTGCTGTAAGAAGCTCGTCGTGGACATGCACTACGAGGCGCGCATCCAGGCCATCGTCACTTACCACGGCTCCGTCCTTGGGGAGAAGGTGAACAAGAAGGACGCCCGAACCATGTCATTGACTGCGGACCAGTACTTGCAGGTAAATACAAAACTTTATTATTGGTACTAAATATGCTTATTCTTATCTTCTGATATGCGGTGTACTTATATTTTTTTAGATGATTCCTCATTGGTGCGCCGCGCATCCTGAGTGCTGGGAGAAGATGGTGCAGAGGTGGTGCTCGGCTGAGTGGGACGAGGCGCACAACGCTAGCCGGGAACGGCGTTTGCTGATGCAAGGTCCCTCCCACCATCAAGGCAGCCGCAGCCTGGGCAAATACGCGGAAGCATGGGTACGCGCTCTTTTTTATTTAGGTATATAACTTTCGATTAGACATGATTTCTAACCATATCGTTGGTTTTCTCGCAGTCGGCGGCACATGGTGGCGCGCCTTGCTCCACGTTCTCGGCATATGCCATGGCCCACAAGGGGAAGGCGACGTCCGACGTCACCTACAACCCGGATGACGGGCCCGAGGCGTACACCAACCCCGCCATCCACAGTCGACTCAGTGAGTACACCGCCATGGCCAAGGAGGTCCATGGGCCAGATTACGATCCGAGGACCGAGGACATCGACAGAGATGTCCTCATGAGGGTCGGAGGAGGCAAGAGGCATGGGCGGTACTGGATTGCCGACGGGGCAATCGACTCGTCCTCCACTCCCACTCTCTCTCAGGTGCGAGCAAGGAGCACGAGCGCGAGCCCAGCCATACGACCTCGGCAGGACACCTCACAGCATCGTATCCAGCAACTCCAGGTTATTCCTTATCTATTCATCGTTCATTGATTTTTATATATCTTCTCTTTGCATTATCGTAACATTAGGGCGAAATATTACAGACTCAGCTAGATGATGAGAGGAGGCAACGTGAGGAGCTGGAGAAGAGGATGGCGGAGATGTTCGCGTACATGCAGAGCCTTGGCGCCGCACAGGGTCATGCTCCACCACCTCCGTTGTTCCCTACAGCTGACCCTACAGAGTTCACTACTCCTGTGAGTATCAAAATTTTAGTACTGCATGATATATATTCATATGTTCTCACACATACAATCTGTTCTCTATGCAGGGTCAATCGGCGGCGTCGAACAACCCTCATGCTTCGTCCAGCCCTTCGCCGAACCAGTCCAGATGCCCACCTCGTTGATGATCTGTTTTGTGATGATCCAGACTTACCTTTATGAGTGTTGGTGATGTTAGTTAGACTTTGTCTTGTGAGATACTTGGTGATGTCAGTGATGATGCAGACTTGTATCTGTTTTGTGATGATCCTGACTTTAGTGAGACTTGTGATCTGTTTTCTGAGACTTTAGTGAGACTTTGTGATATATATGGTGTTGATGATAAATGTGTTCATTCTGTGATGTGCTTGATATATAATGTGATGTGAATGATATATATATCTTTTGTTTGTTTGGATGGAACAACAAAAGCAAATAAAAAAGGGACATCCTGGTCACTTTGCCGAGTGTAACACTCGGCAAAGGGTTGCTTTGCCGAGTGCTATGACCATGGCACTCGGCAAAGAAGGAAACCTGGGAACCGATAAAGCCATCTTTGCCGAGTGCTGACAGTGGCACTCGACAAAGAAGGAAACCTGGGAACCGGCAAAGACATCTTTGCCGAGTGCTTTCGCCAAGGCACTTGGCAAAGATACTGGCAAAGGGGCCCACTAGAGGGTTCTTTGCCGAGTGCCAGTGCACCAGACACTCGGCAAAGAAACCTCCTTTGCCGAGTGCCTACTAGAGCTCTCGGCACAGGGACTGGCTGTGGGGTCCACTGGACCAGTCTTTGCCGAGTGTCGCCGTAGGCACACGGCAAAGGATCCGTCACCGTCACTTGGCGCCGTGACGGTGACTTTTCTTTGCCGAGTGCCCAACAAAAAGTACTCGGCAAAGATGATGTTGCCGATGTACAGTTCGCCGAGCTTTCTTTGCTGAGTGTTACACTCGGCAAAGCCTTTGCCGAGTGTAAAATAGCCTTTGCCGTGTGTTTAGAACACACGGCAAAGAAGCTGATTCCGGTAGTGTAGGCACTGAACCTGTTATGGACTATTTTGCTCCTGAATTCAAATGTTCACTGAGCACACACTTAACGTACAACCATTTGCATATATCTCGAGTACAACTAAGAGTTAGGTGGCTTAAAATCAGTTGGACGTACGGATGCTCATAAATAATAACAGATTGTACCTCGCTCTTCTCCAACTCCAGTGTCATAACAAGGATTGGTTTTTGGATTGGGGGCTACCTAGGGTTTAGATCAAAGGTTCATGAGAATCTCATATATAAGATTTAGTTTGTCGGTTATGGTAGAAATGATGGTTGCAATTGGTTGGATCAATCGATAAAAAAACCGGTCATAATTTCAACCAAAATTTTAATAGTTTGTGTATATTTTATTAAGATTTCGAGAATAACAACTCTCATCAAAATATAAAAATAAAATTACTGGCATACACATTTAGCAGAGGTCATCGACAAAACTGAAAATCATCAAAATTTGGCCGAAATTACGAATCCTTCCTAGAGCTCAATCAAAAGTGTAAGTGTGTCTAGCCCTTTATTGGGTTTTAGATGATTGAATGATAATACGATTAATGGAATAACAGGTTTACTAAGTGTGCTACATGTTAATCTCTACTATACCTTAAGTACGTAGCGAGGGCGTCCACCAGGCATCCGTGCCCCCGCCAGTCCGCCACCAACGCACGCGCGACGCCTCCAACTGCGACCGAGCCATTAGCGCCTGCGTCTGCGCCGCGCCTCCCATCAACGGCGCGCCTCCACTGGAGTCATCTTCGCCCCAAATCCCAGCGCCCTTCCCCAGGCCGCCTTCAATGCCGATGGAGCCATCCTCGCCCCAACTCACCGTCGACGCTACCATGGCTACGTCGTACTCTCCTCCCTCGCCCATGCCTCCCTCTCTCTATCAATCGTCCGCGAAACCCTAGGATCTTCTTGCCTCGCGTGCAGCTGCGCTAGACCTCCTCCCTCGCTCATCCCCCGCGCGCAGCCGCCACGCCATCGACCCCGGCTGCCGCAGTCCGCAACGCCCTCCTATGCGGCAGGCATTCACGTGGGGGACGAGTCCTCTGCGCCGAAGCATGCCTCCGTCCCCGCCATGGATGCAGTGGCGAAGGACCTTCCTGGGCATGGAGAATAGCTCGCTCGGATCTTCCTCCACCGTCCTCCCATGGGGCTCTCGGAGATTCCAGGATTTTGCACTATCTTGTTCCTCCTCAAAGTTTCTCCCGGGATGTTTGCCTTAATCCTGTGATTGGGCAGTGGGGCATAGTTGAGCTATATAAATCCGGATACACTGTTCTGATGCAGTGCTCAGGGATAGAAGGATTATAGGAGGGGGAAGGTACAAGATGAGTTCCGTGAAAGCAAACAGGGGTTTGGTATTTGTTCTTCTGCTTATTGTTTTGCCTGCGCTTTCGACCGGTACGCACGCATGTTGATTTCCTGGCCTGTTCAATCTATTGTTGTTTTTTTTATTTTTTTGTAATTTCCTTGTTTTTCCTTATATTGTACGAGCTACACAAAGAGAAAAACAATGAACTCAGAACTTGTTAAGAAATAATTAGTATGTAGTATTGGAAATATGTAATATTTTTCAGGCATGCAGAAGTGAATGGTTTGATTCACTGGTCTCCTAAAATTTGCTTTTGCAGGAGAAAGGAAGTTGCGCGATGAAAAGGATCACAAGTTATATATTCTGTCAGGTAATTTTCTGACAACTTATACTAATCTACGAATCCATATTCTTATAAGTTTGAAAGCGATCTTCCAAACTCAAGGGGACGTACTCTTCTTCGAAAAGAGAATACTTGTATCCATCTTGCTTAATTCAGGACCATTCCATTGCTGCTTCTAAAAAGGGAGCAACGACTTTAGGAGACATGGTGAAGACAAATGACTATGGGCGCTGCGATCTGACTCCGACGTTCTCCAAGCCTCGCTCCAAGCTTATACCCAACTAACACTCACATTGCTGCTTGGCTCTTCTTTGTACCAAGAAGGTTAATACATGCTCACCCTATGGATAGCGTGCATATAAATAGTCCTGTATAGAATGTGTGTAACTTGTGTAGTATCTGGCTTTGGCGCCTCTACTGAATGTACTCGACATTAGTTATTAAGTTTGGTGTGTTTGGATCTTTGATCCGAGTGCCATAAGCTCATTCTTACTTTTTTAACAACCCCAGGTTACTTTATCTAAGGAGTCAATGATCCTTATTTCTAATAGATGAATCCTATAAATTGGTCACAACAGGCAAGATACATTGCTAAAAATGCTTTTAGCTGCAGCCCGACATGCTAATTTGTCTAATAACATTCCAAGTGTTGTTTTTGTTATGTTATCTGCTTTCAGGGAGTTATTAAGCCAGGTGTGCCATTTGGAGAATCTGATGCATGTAAAGTGTGCACGTTGAACAACCTTTTATCTGATTAAAATTTACTTTTGCGTGATTATTAGTAAACTTTTCACTAGGATTCAGGTCCATCTTTTTTTTGGAGCTTCTAGATGTTTTGGTTTTTTATATTTTAAATGTTTGCACATTTAAAATTAATAATTTTGGCCTTCCCTTTATTCTAAGGCATGGGCCCTCCTGCTCTGCTTTGCCCATCAGGGATACAGAACATTTTCAAAGAATAAGGATAAGAATCATGACTCTACATATAAGATAGACCGAGAAACTAACAATAGCAATATTTCAAACCCTTATTTTCTTCTCACTGGCTCATATTCTCCAAATGGCACACCTGGCTTTATTTTTGCTGGTCAACGAAAATGAGGTAGTGTTTGAAATAAAAGCTTTATCTTTGCTGATCAGCATATAATATGTTGGTTTTCCGTTGACTGAAACACATAACTTCTTTTGTTGCTTTTCTTAGAACTTACGAATCTGCATAGGGAATTGATGCCTCATATTCTACGACAGGTTATAAAAGATGTCGACAAGTCGGTTGCCTCCTAAAACTCAGAATTCTACGTGTTGAGATGTCACCCCTTCAGAAACAGTGGGCACTCTGTGTTAATTTTCTTCAACCTCTCTTTTTTTGACAAGTTTTCTTATTAGTTTGGATGTACCCACATTTTTAAACCTTTTATTTTCTCTAAGCTTCAAACCCCGCATGGACCTTGGAGCTGCCAAACATGCCATTTTTTTATAATTTTTTTGGTTTTTTACTAGATACTACAAGTGGATTTTATAGCGGACTTTTTAGAATCTGAATTTAGCCCCATTACATTTATCGCTTTTCTAGATACACTGGTTTTAATATGTATTTGTAGATACTATGTAGCTAGGTTAATAACAAAATCTACGTCTGTAGAAAAAGTCAAAAGGCCTTACAATTTGGAATAGAGCTGATGCATTAGAGCTTGCTAATTATATCTTAACAAGTTCCGAGTTCATTGTTTTTCTCTTTGTGTAGCTCGTACAATATAAGGAAAAACAAGGAAATTATAGAAAAATAAAAACAACAATAGATTGCTATCACGCTTATGTACTGTAGTTACATGAAGCTGGAAACATTTTAATATGTTTGTTTGGTCTCCTTGCATCTAAAAATAGTGATTTAGGAAATTGAAGGGAAAAACTTTGCTTTAATTTGCACGAGGCTACCTTGGACGCCAGCTTTGATCAGGTGATCATTACATGGATTAGATTTTGCCTCTCCAACTCAAGTCCTTTTCAATGCTCCATTGCTCCCATTCACGCACTCGCCATGACCTGTACACCTTTAATTGCTTCTTCAGAGTTATTTAGTTGTTCATCATCTCTAAAGATGCTGACACGGAATATGGCCAACATTGTATTTAGTTGTTCATCTTCAGAAGTTTAAGTCTAAGATCTTGCAGCTTCGTGCTGCTTCACGGAATATGGCCAACATTGTAAAAATCATTACGACACCAAAAACCGCTTATGATTTTGAGGTTTCTTGGAGAGCTCTTTCTGGTCGCAATGCTTAGCAAATACAGTTACTAAAGGTTTGTTTCCAGCTACCTATTTTTTTACTGGCACCATTGTTCTACGTGTAATTTCCTACCTGTTTGTTTTGAAGCAGTCGATTCCACCATCAAGCCTACCAGAGATTTTCAAGAGCACATTTTCTGCACCTTTTCTTATTGAAATCGTTAAGTGAGCAACCTCAACTTTCGGGTAGGGTCACATGTTATATGTCCTTTTGCCCTATGCCAGTCTGGGTTCATGTTTGTTATACATAACTATTGTCTGGGTTCATGTTTGTTATACATAACTATTGTTTACATGCTTAAGGATGCAGCGATATTAGCTATCAGTATTTTGGAGAATTTGGCTCCAGTTTCACGTTTCGACTTGATAGTCATGTGCCTGCCAGTGTTTGTTATAAATAACCCATTCATGCTGAATGATCAGATTTTAATGTGTACAGTTATGATTTATATCTTCTCATAAAATAATGTGAGATATTGAGCTAAATGATAAATTATGTCTTGTTCATCTCCATGTAATCATTATGCACTAACGTTTTAATAACTAATGCATAGGACGACAAATAGTGTTTCTACATCTTAATTTATCTTGTCATTACATGTTAACTTCGTAGCAAAGTACGAGCATACACCTATTAGAGTTTAAGAGTGTATGAGCATTGCATCGGAAAAAATGTTTATCTCAGCTCAGAAGGGTTACCCTACATCTTTTTTGGATAGAAAGTTGAGAGTTATCCCATTGAACTGAGATAAACCTTAAACAATGTTATATATAAATGCGTCATGATCGGTGAATGGAATTTGTTAGGGTGAGTAGAGTACGTTTGTTTCATGTTAAAACATACATTTCAGTTACATAATAAAAAATCGACGTTTTGTTCTTTTATGTCTTGGGCATAGGATGCAAATATTCTTCGGAGCAACTTGGTGATCGATCTGTTAAGTTATGAGGACAATTCGTACCGATATGTCATCCTTGTAAACATACAACAGAGACCTATCAATATCGCTAAAAATAATAGATTAGTGTACGATTGTCGATATATTTGCCCATCATTCAAAATATTATATTGATTCTTTAGAAATAATTTATGTGATATTATAGTATTTGTTCGATGTCATTTCATTTTATTTGAGTCAATATAATATTAATGTTACGGTGATATTTTGCCACACAGATTTTCTATATCATAGTGATGTTTGTCGTTCCGTATCTATATTTTATACTAATTTTTAGCTCTTGTAGCAATGTACGGGTATATACATAGTATATGTTTAAGATGTGTTCTCTCTGATGCCTTTCACTTGCACTCTCTCTTTTCCCCTTAGTCTGCAACTATGAATCCTATAGTCAGTAGCAAGTAGTGACAATAGCAACCTTTGGCTGAATAGTTCGCATTTGTTGTTGAATTGTTGGCATATTACTTCGCTAAATAATTATCTCTTGTTAATTTGTATATTACTCAGGTTACAAGGAGTGTAGATACTGCATCTAGACAACTGAGTTCGCAAAAGCAAAAAAACTATTGATGCCATTTTGAAGGCCAGGTATAGATGTCCTTCATTACCTTGTTTCAAAATACTTAGCTGAAATGGCGTCTTCACAATTACTTACAACGACGACATCATCGTTTCATAATTTCCTTTGCCTCATGTGCCAGAAAGACTTCTGATTGTTTTAGCTTTTACCTTTTGTCTGCAGCGGACTGCCTTTGTCCATTGTGTTAGTAGGAGTTGGTGATGGTCCCTATGATTAGAGCAATACTTCTTTTTACGTGTGTTTTGCAAAAATTTAAGGTATAAAAACCTTTGTATAAAAATGGCAATACCAATTTCCAATATATTTATTTGCACAAATGCACATCCAACACATCCTTCAAAAGTAGCATGTCTATATGGATCTCCTTTGCTTTCATAATTTATTACCGCCTGATTTTAAGTGTAGGATTGCACTATCCCATTTAAACAAGGTTTATTTATGTGATATATATGAACTGTAAAAGCGTACGAGCACCTAACAATTATTCATAAAAATCATATCTCTACTCCTATTAAGAGGCAGAGGAGGGCATGCACAGGGGCGAGTCCATGTCGTGCCCCCTCGTCCTCGCCCGCTTGTCCCCATAGAAACCTCGACGTCTCTCCCCCCGCACGAACTTAGTATCGACAGTTTTGCTCGTTCGGCTCGCTCGCCGTTTCATTTCGTTCCTCCATTCTTCTTGTACGCAACTGATTGTGACCCTCGCCTCCCACCACTGAAACTGCCCCCGCCCGCGCTACCTTGAGGACGCCGTCGGCGACGATGTGGCGGAAGCATGCTAGGCCTGCTCTACATGCTCCTCTCGGTGTGCGACGGTGTCTGGTCCACCTCGTCGGCCCTTGGTGCTGTGACCTCCTCTGGGGACAACTCTAAAGGCTGTGACAGCCTACTCTGGTGGCACGACCTCGCACGGTGCCACGCTGGCAACGTCTCCATCATCGTCACCTAGGCCAACATGGCGCTTGAGGACCTTTATTATAACAGTGTAATACACATTTGTATATAAGTTATTATATGGTATTATATGTTCCCGTTGCATCGCACGGGCACTCACCTAGTAGTTATATTATATATACTTGGATTGTGAATTGTTTGTACAAGTTTGTGTATCATTTGGTTCGAGTACAAAGGCAAACCCGATGGTGTTCCATATTGTGTTAAATTGAAAAGGCCAAAATAAGGTATTGTTGTATAAACAATATAGTTCAAATAGAACACAACAATATAAATGAAACTAAGAAAATAATTTATATATTTTGGGACAACAATGGTTCAAATGAGAGCAAGCAAGGTTGAATTGGTTTTATGAGACATGAGGTCTTGCATATGGAATGATCTCACTTGAAAAGGTCGATATGGAATTCATTATTGCTCAAAATATTTTTGACCATATGAAGATTCAGTGTGTGTGCTGAATACCGATTCAAATCTTGGTAAGACTTGGATATCTTGGCATCGCGAAAATAGCAAAGAAAAGATTTCGAAGGACCAAGCGAAGATGAAGGGCAAGTGATGGCTTAGGCACCAAAGAACCATGGTTGTGTTGAAGAGGAAAGTACTTGCATTTAGTAATGTCACCAACCAAGCTAACGGAAGTTATATTGTGAGGAGAATCAAATCTTTATTGGACCATATAGTGGAACTTGATTCATTTGGGTTTATTCATATATGTTGAGTTGGATCAAGTCACATGTTTAAAGATGGCTATGCTCAAGCAATAATCGAAATGTACCTGTTGCCATTCTCTATTGATGAAGATTAAATAATATGAGATAATTGTTTAAATTTATTTTTATTTAATCTGTAGTTAATACACATGTCATAGTATTATGAGGGATGCAACATGATAGTAGTTGATTGTCTAAAAGTGCTCAAGCCAACCCATGTGTGGTTAGAAAGAAGAGTGCCATGTAGATTAACTCTCATGTGCTAGGGTGGTTAAACAAGATTAGTTTAGTATGAGCTCTAGCACACTCTTTTGGTTGGAATTCTTAAAGTTTTGTATTTGGGTTTTCCTGGTGAGGGTGATCTATTGTTTTAGCTCTCTAAGATAGAAATTCCATAGTCCTAGATTGAAAATTCTGGAGTTTTGTAGAGTTTGGCCTTGGGCGAGCCAGGACTACCTCTCCTACCCAGGGTGTGCGGCGTGAATACGTCTCTCGTCCGAGGTTGTCCTCGAGCTAGCCGTGACCGCGTATTCCGTTTGAGGTTGGTCTCGGACGAGCCGTGACTGCGTCTCCCGCCTAAGATCGACCTCGGGCGAGATGTGACCGCGTCTCCCATCCGAGGTTGGCCTCCGTCCGGCGAGTCGTGACTGCATATCCCGTCGGGGGGGGGGGGTCTCGAGCGTGTCGTGACTGCGTCTCCCGGCTGAGGGTGGCCTCACGAGTCGTGAGTGCATCTCCCGCCCGGACTAGCCTCGGGTGAGTCATGACTTAGATCTGGGTACCCTAATTACTGTACAGACCCCGATGCCCATTCGGCATGTTGTGCGTATGTCCGGACGTGGCTTGATGGTGGTGCGTCCCGTCGTATCTGACATAGATCAGTAGCGCTGAACTCAGATCTTTGCCTCGTCGGGTTACTCGACAGTAAGTTGGTCATGAGAGAGTTGATCAGCTGGTCCTCCTCGCGGAGTTAGTCGACGGAGTTGGTCGGTGGAGTGTTAGTGAGCCGGTCCGTCTTCGGCGGAGTTTGCTACAGATTTTGTATATCATAGTGATGCTTATCGTTCCGTAACTATGTTCCATACAAACTTTTTACTCCCGTCGCAACGTACGGGCACATACCCAGTGTAAAACGAAAAGGAGAATGAACTAGAGAAAGAGAGAAATCTACGCGCCTCGGTAGAAAATACCGTGCAGTGTGCATGCCAATTAATGGCCATGTATGATAGTCTATTGTGACAAAACTCTTGACTAGTCTTGAGTTGTGACTTGTCGCGGTGGGCTCAACTTTGAGGTGTCATTGCTAATCGTCACGTAGCATAGTGGTGGCGCTGCATTTGAAGCTTTATGAACCAGGGAAGCAGTACATGTACATCGACAACAGTTTTTGTTGCTATCGTCACAAAACCCTCTTTTTTGCACGTGCGACATCAAGTGGCGCTGATGAGTTAGTTGCGATAATGCTTTTGTGTATTCGAGTAGAGTACATGCACGGCGTTTTTCTGTTCTGCTAGTCCTGGTCGCCACAAGCCTCTTCATTTTATTTTTTTTCACACGTTACTAGTAGCAACAAATTTAGAGATGGCGTGTCCTTTTTGCGTCCTAGCTGGATCTCTCCGCCGTGTGGGCCAAGCGAGCAATCACCTCGATTTACAATGAACCATTTCCCTGTTGGGCCCATGGAAAATCCAAACGATAGAATGTCATGCGCTGCACCTGCAAGCATCTATATAAACAGTGCCAGTACGAGTGCCAGCTCTCGTCCCTGCCACCGCAACAGCACACAGACGTGGCCCCTCTGCGGCAAACAAACCAGAGGCCGCGACAGGCACGGGGACACTTCACGCAGGCCGCGCACCAGCGCCATGGCGACGTGCCAGTGCCCGGAGCCGGCGCAATGCCACCACAGGCCGCTCCTCTCGTCGACGGCCGACACCTACCCTGAGCTGCACGACCGCCCGAGGCCTGCGCCCGGCAGCGTCCTCGCCGAGGTGGCCGCCATCCTCTGCCTCACGGGGCCAATGGTCGGCGCGGGCATCCTGTTCTACATGCGCTCGCTGGTGTCCATGGTGTTCCTCGGCCGCCTCGGCCAGCTGCCCCTCGCCGGGGGCTCCCTCGCGCTCGGCTTCGCAAACATCACCGGCTACTCCGTCCTCTCAGGGCTCGCCGGCGGGATGGACCCCGTCTGCGGCCAGGCGTTCGGCGCGGGGCGGACGGACCTCCTCCGCGCCGCGCTCCGGCGCACCGTTCTGCTGCTCCTGGCCGCGTCCGTGCCCATCGGCCTGCTCTGGGCGGCCATGCACCGGGTCCTCGTCTCCACGGGGCAGGACCCCGACATCGCGGCCACCGCGTACGCCTACATCCTCTGCTGCCTCCCCGACCTCGTGCTGCAGTGCTTCCTCCACCCGATCCGCATCTACCTCCGCGCGCAGTCCGTCACGCTGCCGCTCACCTACGGCGCCGCCGCCGCGCTGCTCCTCCACGTGCCCATCAACTTCCTCCTCGTGAGCGGCCTCGGCCTCGGCGTCCGTGGCGTCGCGCTCGGAGGGGTCTGGACCAACCTCAACTTCTTGCTTTTCCTCGTGGCGTACGTCTACTTCCGCGGAATGTACGGCGCCCATGACGACGGCGGCGCCAAGAAGGGCGCGTCCGTGGCGCCGCCGACACCAGCCGAGGGGGAGTGGTGGAGCCTTGTGAGGCTGTGCGTGCACAGCTGCATGTCGGTCTGCCTGGAGTGGTGGTGGTACGAGATCATGGTGCTCCTCTGTGGCGTGCTCATCGACCCCAAGGCGGCGGTGGCGGCCATGGGCGTGCTCATACAGACCACCTCGCTGATATACATCTTCCCGCATTCGCTCGGCTGCGCCGTTTCCACGCGTGTCGGGCACGAGCTGGGCGCCCGGAGGCCGGAGCGCGCGCGCCTCGTCGCGCGCGTCGGGCTCGGCCTGGGCGCCGCGCTGGGCCTGGTGGCCTGCGCATTCGCCGTGTCCGTGAGGGGCATCTGGGCGCGGATGTTCACCGCGGACGAGGCCATCCTGAGGCTGGCGGCGGCGGCGCTGCCGCTGCTCGGCACGGCCGAGCTGGGGAACTGCCCGCAGACGGCCGGCTGCGGCGTGCTTCGCGGCAGCGCGCGGCCCGAGAAGGCGGCGAGGATCAACGTGTCGGCGTTCTACGGCGTGGGCATGCCCGTGGCGCTGGCGCTGGCGTTCTGGCCCGCCCGGCTGGACTTCCGCGGGATGTGGGGCGGCATGCTGGCCGCGCAGGTCGTCTGCGCCGCGCTGATGCTGCGCGCCGTGCTCGGCACCGACTGGGCGGAGCAGACGGAGCGCGCCCGCCAGCTCACCGGCGGGCGCGGCGGCGGCTTTGACGTCGTCGGCATTGTCGACGAGGACAAAACAAGCCATGCAGAAGCGGCCAAAGCAGAGGTCGGGAACACACTGTTCGTGGTGGCGGATTGCGTCTAGCGACGACGGAAGCAGGACCTGATTCATGGATGATTTGCATCCTCGATTCATTAGCCATAGGTTTTCTTTTTTGCTTTATTAGTTCTTCTTTTTTGTGATTTTACCCGACCTTTTTTGGGGGATTTGTAGCAATACAAAGCTTCAACCTCCCTCTGTTGTTAGCTTATTTTTCCCTCTTCGAAACGAGAAAGAGAGAGTTTACAGTTAAAAAGAGTGAGTGTAGTGTCCCGCTGTACAAATGAAAGTTAGCCAGTTTTTTTTCCAACTAGATTCCAGAACAATTGCCAAACAAAGCTTTGCTACTCAAAGTGACCAATGGACTTGGGGACCTGAATCTTCCGATCTCTAATAGTGGTAATCGCATTTGTTTAATCCTACAGGATTTCATTATTAATGCTGCATGATTTAACTGTCATTATCCCTACCATGCGCAAACAAGAATATTTTGGCCGCAAGTGGTGTACTGCCCCTGTCCCAGCTTAGTTGTTTCCCTGATGCCCATTGTGTCTCAAACAGAAGAAACAAGCTCACATTGCCTCTCTGTTACTGGTACCATCCCCTTTTAGGACGCTTTTATTTTTCCCATTAGTTTATTTTTTCTAAAGGGTGCCTTTATTTATGCACACTGCATGGTTGGTGGTGCAAGCGTGTGGGATATATAATTGTACAAATGAAATTCCACATGTGAATTCCGTCACCCACGGATTACAATGAATATAATACAACCAATGGTTCTAGTATGCAGTGCGTGGTTTTCAGAGATTCTGGGAACTGGTACTATCAAACTGTGAATATAATACAACCAATGGTTCTACAGTGATCTGTAGTAACACTACAGTCTAGTAGAGAGGATCCTTGGAACTCGATGAATCGTTCGATCCAGGGTGAATTCGGCAGTCGGTACAGTACTAGCCATGTTTAAATCGATTCTCTTTCTTAGATGATCTTAAAATATCTCATTTGTTCTGTTAAATAACCTAATATATCGAACAAATGCATGGTTACCATGCAATAATAATATAACTTTTTTAGCAACAAACTGGAGGGATTTAATTTTATCTTCTACCAGTGGGCTTTATTGAAAACGAAAATATGTAGAAGGTTCCCTGAAAAGACTAAAAAACAAACTAAAAAAGATCACACATAAGCTTGCAGCCATAAGTCAATTAAGGGAAGAAACTTATTGCCCCTATGATAACTAAGGGAAACTCAATCTTGAAAATCGATTGATATCTTCATCAAAAAAAATGTTAGCTTGGCCAATCTTCTTATACCTAGGATAAAAACCCTATTGTAGAAAAAATCTATATAACCACGATTAATGACCAGTTGTATATTTTTAACTTCATCCAAAAAGCTCTTTTTTATTCTTTTACACAAGTGAATTTTGAAAATTCTTTCTAAAGAAAGAATAATAGATCCATAAAATAGTGTGGCAATTGTAGCACATGGAAGTTTAGGGAAGGTAATGGAATCGTGGTGCATGGAAGTTTAGAGTTGTCGTGGATTTTGGAACTAGGGAACAATAAGATTTGTGTTCGGCAGGGATGCTAGCGCGAACTTACTCCGAATGGTGAGCTATGGGGGCTTGAGGGTGGATTCGGGACGAGTGGATAACTAGTTCAGGCCGGAGCCCTAGTCCAGTGTAGTGGTGATAATAGTATTGCTGTTGATAGTAGTATTGCTTCGAGCGTGTTACAGTTGACTGCTTGTGTGAAGCTTTGGGATATCTTTGGATGGGGGTTGTTTTGCCTTTTTATAGCTCAAAGGTAGACGTTACAATGAGAACTAGTATTCTACTAGGGTGGAGTTCGGTCTCTCGCTTCTAGGTCTGGTAGCCCCTATGGTGTCGTGCGCCGCCATACCCCTGGTATGGTGTCGTGTCTCGTCGGTTCGTCAATGGGTTCCTGTAGCTATTCCGATATAGACGTAGTGGTGCTTGGTGGGTCTGGCCGAGTCAGCTCGAGGTGAGGTTTAGGGATATCTTCAGTACATCTTCATCTTCCGTCACGCCCTTAGCGTCACCTTTAATCATGCTTAGGCATATGCTTCGTACGGCGTATTGCCCCGTCCCTTCTGGCGTACGGGTCAAAGTAAAGACCCCGATGCTGAGGTCCCTACGGCTAGGGTTGTCTGGTCCCACTAGTCTACGGGGATACACATCCTGCGTCGTGTTTGATAAAGACCCTTTGGTACCACTTCCACAGTCTGGACATGGCTTGTTGATGTCCCATCGTGCCGATGAGGCTCGATGGTCCTAGGTCGGCTCTTCCTGTTCAAGAGCTGGCTGTCGTCTTGCTGGGTTGGTCGGCAGCCCCGCCTCGCAGAGTTTCTCTGCAGGCAGGTTGGTTTGCAGCCTCGCCTCGCTGGGTTGCTCGACGGGTAGGTTGGTCAGCAGCGCTGTCCCGACGTGGAGAATATACTTTTGGGCGATGTAATAAAATATAATAGAAGATATAGAGAAAATGTGGTGGGAGAACTGCAAAAACACACAGTATAGTGTGCGACAGCCGTAGGTGTCAGTGGAAGCTCGATTGGTACTCTGTCTTAGGGTATCTGTTCTTTGTACGAAGAAGTACGTTTGCTTGACTTTAATCTGTATCGACTTTTACTGGTGTTTTTTGTCTATACGGATTGCAGGTGCAGCAGTTAAAAACAACCGGCCTTAATCCAAAGGTAACAGTACGAGACTGCCGTGTGGGCCAAAAGGCTGACACACAGCTCGCACTTGTACGAGTCCCGCCTCCAAACTTTTGTCGGTGTGGAGCTGGAACTGCAGGATCGATCTCATCTCGCCCCTGCCCGCGCCCGGCGCCCACATGCCCCGCACTCGGCGCTGGCCTGGCCTGGCCGCGCGCGCGTGTGAGAGTGTGTGTGTCAGACTGTCAGCTCATCATACCCGCATCGCCGTCTTTGTCTGCGCCAGTACTACAACTCCGTACCGTTGCAGCTCTGGAGCGCCATTTCCGAGGTGAAAAGTAACATGTCCCCGTGCATTCTCTTCACTCTGTCGCCAGCAGAGCAGACTGCTCTACGGCTGGTTTCCGCTCCCGGCCGGCCCAACTTCCCCCCTCATCATTGCTGGCTCCGCTTCCGCGCGCACGCACGCACGTGTCTCCCCCACGTGCGCGCGACAGGTCAGATACTACTCCTTCGCGGACACTTGACTTTTCCCCCCGCCTCCGGCGACAGCTCGTCGGGCTGCGGGCTGCGGGCTGCCACGCACGAAGTGACGCCGTTCTCCTTAGGAGTACGCGGCCGCCCGCCGCCGTCGTCTCCGCTCGCCGAAGGAGATCGAGCCTGACGTGACGTGATGGAGCAACCAAAAGCTGTTCCCGGCCGGCTCGTCGTTTTCGTGGAACCCAAAGGAGTCGGAGAGGTGACTGACGATCGATAGCTAGGTGCAAGTGAGCCATCCTATTCTTTTGCCTCGAAGCACGTCACGTTCCGGCGAACACCGCCGAAAGGAACACGACCGTCGCGCGTAGGCGCAGCCCATGTGGTCAAGGACGGTCGGATAGGACGACATGCGCGCACGGTTCGGTTCGGATGGACCTGGATGCGCCATGGATTAGCGTCATAATGATTAGCTAAGCCTGGCAGCGCCGCCGTGCCTGCTAACCTACTCCAGTCCAGGCTACTACAGCTCATGCATGCGCCTGATGATCAATTTACGAGCTGGAAACCAAAAATGCAACTCTCGATGATGGTGTGTGAGGCTGAAGCTAGCTGGCTAGCTAGCTAGCTAGGTTCGCTACCCCGTCCCTGTCGTACGTGCGTGTATATACATCTTCCCGGCCGTCGTCGTCCCCGCGCCCTGGGGGAGTGCGTGGGGGCATTGCATTGGGTCGCATGCAGAGCCAGGCCCAGCAGGCCACGTACTACACGTCTACACCGTTCAGGTCTTGCAGGGCGTCGCAGCATATGCATGGCATGGACCAGCAGCTGCTAGCTAGCTGTGGTGCGCGCGGTTGTGCATGGTCGGCGCCGAAAGCCCAAGCCAGCATTGCAGGCGGGCGCGGGGAGCCCGTGCCGGCCGTGCTTGCAGTTGCAGCGAGCGCAACGCAACGCAACGGACGACCACAGGATAGGATCAGTCGCGCGTGCGCGCAACTCCCGCCCGCCTACCTGCCTTGATTGGTTCCGGCGCCCTCAGACCTGGGTGGGGGGGACCTCACCTTGGGGCTTGGGCGCGCGCGACGCGAACAGCTCAAAGCACGCAGGCTCTGCAGGACCATCCATGATCCATCCCCATGCGTGCGGTGCATGCATGCATATGAACGTACGGATATTGAGCCGATGAGCTCGTGCGGTCGCGGCGTTTTGGGCCAATCCTGCTTCGACAGCCGCGGGCGTGTGCACCCACCGACCGATGATGTCGATGGGGCGACCGATAGATGCACGCGCGAGCGGGAGCGAGAACGAAGGAAGTGGGGCGCCGGCCGGGCCGATCGGGCTCCGCGCCTGGCCTAGCTTGTCGACAGAGAACGCTAGCTGCAGCACATGCACGCAGAAGGCCGGGCTTCTTCCCCCAGCCTGCTACTGGGGAACGCGAGAGCGACGTGGCATCTAACACATGCATCTAACTAACACAGTCAGTGTCTTTCGACACCCTGGAATATATAGTACGTACGTACTGCGTTAGTTAGTCTTAGATGCATGAGTTAGGCTAGCTAGGCCCCGGCACGCAGACGGTCAGAACCGGGAACAGGCAATCCAACTCTCTGTGTCTGCGCCGGCCCAAGCTAGCTTGATCAAATGTACGGTGCCGCATCATGCACTGCCAGTCTGCCACAGATCGATGTGCACGGTCGTCGCGCGAGCTCTGGTGTCGGCAGATTGTTGACTGCACTACGTACTGGTCTACTGCTGCGCCCCTCGCCGCCACCACCACCAACCAGCAGCAGCTAGCTAGCGAGCGGCCTTAACTTTGGCTCGCCTCCGTCCATCAGTGGTCATGGTCATGGACCTCCCTCCCGGCCGGGGCTAGCTCCTCCGCCACAGGGACCATATAATGGCGGTGGTTGATTTTAAAGCTAAGGACCGCTCCGGTTTGGTGTTAATGGCGGCTTCTGTGCGATAGGAACTGTTCACTAAAGGGAAGCTACTAGCCATGTCATGCCGCTAAGGAGCAGGGGGCTGATTTGACCGGGAGCCGCGTGTCACCTGCCGCCTGCCGCCCCGGCCGGCTGCAACAATAATAATAATACTAGGTATATGCCCGTGCGTTGCTACGGAATCAATATGATAAAAATGCATTGATATGCAAAAACACTAATTGTTATTCTATATTTTTATTAATATCACTAAAAGCAGATGTTTACTCACCTTGTAAACATAAAAATAGAACGAACTTTCATCATAAATCTACTAGCTATTGAAAACACTGTTATAATTGTCCCAAAATGGTACATGTAGGTCTACATAGTGTAGGAACATACCACAAAAAGTTTGATTGGGAAAAGAAAAAAAAGAAAAAACATACTTTGCCAAGTGTCCAAAGAAGACACTCGGCAAAGCATACTTTGCCGAGTGCCAGTCTGGCAGCACTCGACAAAAACAAATAAGTCAAGGTTTGCCGAGTGCCAGTCTAGCGGCACTCGGCAAAATAAATTTTTATATTTTTAAAAAGTTCTTTGCCGAGTGCCCGCGATCTGGCACTCGGCAAAGCCGTTGAATAATAAACCGGTCGTCTTCCTCTCTTCTTCTCTTCCTCACACTTTCTATCTCACATCTCCACCGCGCGCCGCTCCCGCCGCCGGCCCTCGCGCGCTGCCCCTGCGCCGCCGGCCACACCGCCAGCCACGCGCGCCGCCAGCCCGCGCGCCCCGCCAGCCCACGCGCCGCCCCCACGTGCGCCGCCCATGCGCCCTCCGCCCGCTGGCCACGCCGCTAGCCCCAGCGCGCCGCCCCCACGCCGCCGGGCCGCGCGTCGCCGCCCCTGCGCATCCTCCCCATCGCTCCGGCCTGGCCATCCTCCCCGCTCCGGCCATCTCCGCCATCCCCCCGCTCCGGCCATCTCCGCCAACCACCATCACTCCGGCTAAGGTTTACGATCTATGAAATTTTTATATGAAATTGTTATACGATCTATGAAATTGTTAGGTTTGAAATTGTTATATGAAATTGTTAGGTTTGAAATTGTTATATGAAATCTCCCGCTATGGTTATATGAAATTGTTAGGTTTGATATTAGGTTTGATATTAAGTGAGTTTGGTTGCCGCCGTCGTTTCACTCTCACTCACTCACCCGCTCGCTCGCCGTCGTCGCGCCCACCGCCGTAGTGAGTATAATAAGTTTAATTAGTTTAGTATGTATTTATTGAGTTTATAGTATATGTGTTTAGTGAATTTAGTGATTTTCGTGAGTTTAATTAATTTAGTATGTGTGTTTAGTGAGTTTATACTATATGTTTTTAGTGAATATAGTGACTTTAGTGAGTTTAATTAGTTTAGTATGTGTGTTTAGAGAGTTTATACTATTTGTGTTAATTTGGCATAATGTGATGGTGGATATGGATGTCGTTGAAATATGTGTGATGGTGGATATGGATGCCACTTAGATGTGACTTGCATTCATCGTGTCGTTTGTATATGTGCGTGTCAGCCATCGTGCTGTTAGATCTATTTGCAGGTTTTGGAAACCTCCCCGTACAGGGGAAGTGCTGCCTTTTTTTTGATATGCTTGTTTATTTTTTACAGAGAAGATACTTGTCTTCCTAGCCACTACGGGTCTGCCTGCACCACGTCGCGTCGCCACTGCACCAACCCGCTACAGCCCCGCTAGCCTGACTCCACCGCCACCCTAGGTATAACCTCTATTTCCGCATCATGGTCGTAGATCACGTAACCCAGTTAGGCGTCTCCCGTTCGAAAGAGATACAGTGTAGATATGCAGATCTTTGCATATCTACAAATGTATCAGTTTCGAATTGTCCACGTTTTTTGGACAGCCCGCGGTTGCGTAGATGGTGTTAGTTTCCATGCTCTACTCCGGTCCGAGACAGAGTTTCGGCGTCACCTCCCTGTTGTTCTCCGGACAGTACACTCTCCCTGCCAGGACGTGATCCGGAGAACAGCGGGGAGGTGCTGCCGAAATTCTATCTCGGATCGGAGTAGAGCATGGAAACTAACTCCATCTATGCAACCGCGGGTGCGATTAGGACCTATCCTCACCTATTAGAAGGTAGGAATGTAGTGTACATGCATTACATGTCTATATTAAACTATACTCGGTTATATATGTTAGAGGATGGAGGACCGTGAGTGGATGTACACGAGCCGCGTAAGACGTAATGATGTCACCCTAGAATGGATTAGGAAGACCGATGCTTTCGTGGAACGGGCATATGGCGAAGCTGCTAAAGGAGCTAGTCTAGTCCCTTGTCCGTGCAGCAAATGTGACAACCGGAAAAGAAAACAAAAGAAGGCCATGGTAGAACATATTTGGAAGAATGGATTTACGCCGGACTATACTCGGTGGATCTTCCATGGTGAAGTGCATCGCATGAGAGAGGAGGTGGTGAGACAACGCGTCGAGGATTACGATGCTGATGCCGGGGTAGCAGACATGTTGAACGACTATCACGAGGCACATTTCGCCGAAGGACGTTTGGAGGACGAGCCAGAGGCGACCGCAAAGGCATTCTACGACATGTTTGACGCGGCACAGAAACCCCTTCACGACAAGACAAAGGTTTCTCAACTAGATGTCATTGGGCGTATAATGGCGTTCAAGTCGCAGTATAGCATGAGTCGAGACGCCTTCGATGGTTTGTTGACAGTTATTGGCAGCCTGCTTCCGGAGGATCACGTTCTGCCAAAGAGCATGTACGAGGCACATAAACTCCTTCGTGCACTCAAGATGACGTATGAGCAGATACATGCTTGTCCGAAGGGCTGCGTCCTATTTAGGAAAGAACACACTGAGGCAAAGTACTGTCCGAAGTGTAAATCGTCTAGGTTCATGGAGGTAGACTCTGGTGATGGACAGAAGAGGCAGCTCGACATCCCCGTGACAATCCTACGCCACCTTCCGTTCATATCGAGGATCCAGCGTCTATACATGACAGAGGAATCCGCGAAACAGATGACATGGAACAAAGAAGGCAAACGATACAATCCTGACAAGATGGTTCACGCATCCGATGGTGAAGCATGGACCCACTTTGATGCCATTCACCATGAGAAAGCCAAAGAGGCTCGTAATGTTCGTGTTGCACTGGCCACAGATGGGTTCAATCCCTATGGAATGACCGCTGCCCCATACACATGTTGGCTCGTGTTCGTTATCCCCATCAATCTCCCCCCCGGCGTATGCTTTCAAAGACAGAACATATTCGTGTCGTTGATAATTCCTGGACACCCGGGGAATAAAATGGGCGTGTACATGGAGCCTTTGATTGATGAATTGGTCCGTGCTTGGGAGGAAGGGGTATGGAGGTACGACCGAGCTACGAAGACAAACTTCAAAATGCATGTTTGGTACCAGTACTCCATGCATGACTTTCCGGCGTATGGGCTATTTTGCGCCTGGTGTGTTCACGGTAAGTTCCCATGCCCAGTTTGCAAGGAAGCTCTTAGGTTCATTTGGTTGAAGAAGGGTGGCAAATATTCGTCATTCGATAAACATCGACAATTTCTCCCTCCTGACCATGCATTCCGACTAGACATCAAGAACTTTACGAAAGGTGTCGTGGTGACAGACGACCCACCTGCAATGATGACTGGCACCGAAGTTCGCCAACAGATAGATGGTCTCGTGGCAAACCCAGAAGGTGGTTTTGTGGGATATGGTGAGCAAAATATGTGGACACATAAGTCGGGCTTGACTCGGCTCCCCTATTATGATGACCTGCTCCTTCCACACAACATTGACGTGATGCACACTGAAAAGAATGTCGCCGAGGCACTTTGGGCAACAATTATGGAGATTCCTGATAAGTCAAAGGATAACGTAAAGGCAAGAGTGGATCTGGCAGAGTTATGTGATAGACCAAACCAAGAGATGAAGCCGCCTAGTGGTGGAAAGACATGGAGAAGGCCTAAGGCTGATTTCGTCCTGAGCAGGGCCCAGAGGAAGGAAGTACTACAGTGGATCAAGATGTTAATGTTCCCTGATGGGTATGCAGCTAACCTTAGTAGGCGGGTGAACTTATCTACTCTGCGAGTCTTAGGGATGAAGAGTCATGACTTCCACATATGGATTGAACGAATTCTTCCGGCGATGGTTCGAGGCTATGTCCCTGAGCATGTCTGGCTAGCGCTTGCAGAGTTGAGCTATTTCTTCCGCCAGCTTTGTGCAAAAGAGTTAGCTCGGACCATGATTGCAGACTTGGAAAGGATGGCACCCGTGTTACTGTGTAAGCTGGAGAAGATCTTTCCACCCGGCTTCTTCAATCCGATGCAGCATTTGATTCTTCATCTCCCGTATGAGGCACGAATGGGGGGGCCCGTGCAGGGACGTTGGTGTTATCCAATCGAGAGATGTCTAAAGACTATCCGAAAGAAATGTAGAAATAAATGCAAAATCGAGGCTTCCATTGCAGAGGCATACATACTGGAGGAGGTGTCAAACTTCACAACAACTTACTATGGTGACAAACTGCCGAGCATGCATAATCCACCCCCTCGTTACAATGATGGCGGCAATGAATCGAACCTCAGCATTTTTCGAGGGCAATTCGGAAGCGCGAGTGGTTCGACCACCAAGACCTTGAGACATGAAGAGTGGCGCCATATCATGCTATATGTATTGACCAACCTTGAAGAGGTGACGCCATACATGGAGCAATTTCTTCATGAATTCTTGCGTCGATCAAGGGACCCAACTCCACAGGAATATGATACCCTTCTTAGAAAGGGTGCGGGAAATGGATTGCCCGATTTCATTTCCTGGTTTAAACATATGGTATGTGCTTAGTTTGTCATTTCAAGTCGTGCGAATAATATAACAATCTAGCGTGTTTGAACTTGCAGGGCCAAAGAGAGCCGTCTATGAGTGCCGAGGTGAGACAAGTAGCCAATGGCTTTGCCTATAGGGTCAGGAAATTTTCTGGGTATGACGTCAATGGATACCGTTTTCGCACAACAAGCTACGACCAAAGTCGGCCCAATCGAAAAACCACGTGTTCTGGAGTCTTTACGCCCGGGCTTGACGAGGTCGAGTATTATGGAAGAATTGAAGAAATATATGAACTCAATTTTTATGGTTCCAAACCTCTTACTCCAGTTGTTGGCGTTTCGAGACCGGGGGGTCCCTAAGCCGACGAGTGAGTGTGCCGCGTGCCCCAGCCCAGATGGGTCGAGCGCGTGGGCGAGCGCGAAGGGGGGAGAGAGAGAGAGAGAGCGAGGCGGCCGGAGCCGGGTCGTGAGGGAGTCGGAGAATTCCCGCGGCCTTCGTGTTCGTCCCGCGCCCAGGTCGGGTGCGCTTGCAGTAGGGGGTTACAAGCGTCCGCGCGAGGTGAGGGGAGCGAGCGGCCCCGAGAGAGCGCCTGCCCCTGCCCTTCGTCCCCGTGAGGCCAACCTTCTCTAAGAAGGCCCTGGTCCTTCCTTTTATAGTCGTAAGGAGAGGATCCAGGTGTACAAAATGGGGGTGTAGCAAGGCGCTACGTGTCTAGCGAGGGAGAGCTAGCGCCCTAAGTACATGCCAAGGTGGCAGCCGGAGAGATCTTGGCACCCTGTTGGTGTGGCGTCGTGGCTGTTGGAGGAGTAACGGAGCCGGACGGAGGGACAGCTGTCGGAGTAGCTGGGCCCTTGCTGACGTCCTCCTGCTTTCGTAAGGGAGCTGAGAGCCGCCGTCGTCATGGTCTAGCGGGGCGCCATCATTGCCTATCTGGCGTAGCTGGCCAGATGGGACGCCGGTCTTGTTCTCTGCGACCCAAGTCGGCTCAGGGCAGGGTGATGATGACGCTTCCTGTTGACGTGGCGGTCTTGTGTCCTAGGTCGGGCGTCGTGGAGGCTCCTCCGAAGTCAAGGTCGAGTTCGTCCTGCATGACAGAGGCCGAGCCCGAACCCCTGGGTCGGGCGAGGCGGAGGTCGTTCGGCAGAGGCCGAGGCGGAGTCCGAGCCCTGGGTCGGGCGAGGCGGAGTTCGTCGTCTTCCGGTGCCTTAGCCCGAGTCCGAGCCCTGGGTCGGGCGGAGCGGAGTACCCTCAAGACGCCTAATTCTCAGCTGGTAACCCCCATCAGCATAAAGCTGCAGAGGCCTGATGGGTGAGATTAAGTCAGGGATCGGTCCATACGAGCGACTCGATCACGCCTCGCCCGAGCCTAGCCTCGGGCAAGGGCAGCCGACCCCGAGATGTTTCCGTCTCGCCCGAGGCCCCCTTTTTACGGCAGACGCATCTCCGGCTCGCCCGAGGCCTTGCCTTCGCTAAGAAGCAACCCTGACTAAATCGCCGCGCCGACCGACCGAGTCGCAGGGGCATTTAACGCAAAGGTAGCCTGACACCTTTATCCTGACGCGCGCCCCCCGGCAGAGCCGAAGTGACCGCCGTCACTTCGCCGCTCCACTGACCGGTCTGACAGAAGGACAGCGCCGCCTGCGCCATTCCGACTGCAGTGCCACTTGACCGAGTGAGACTGACAGGCAGTCAGGCCTTGCCAAAGGCGCCATAGGAAGCTCCGCCCGACCCAGGGCTCAGACTCGGGCTAAGGCCCCGGAAGACGGCGAACTCCGCTCCGCCCGACCCAGGGCTCGGACTCGGGCTAAGGCCCAGGAAGACGGCGAACACCGCTCCGCCCGACCCAGGGCTCGGACTCGGGCTAAGGCCCCGAAAGACGGTGAACTCTGCTCCGCCCGACCCAGGGCTCGGACTCGGGCTAAGGCCCCGGAAGACGGCGAACTCCGCTCCGCCTGACCCAGGGCTCGGACTCGGGCTAAGGCCCCGGAAGACGGCGAACTCCGCTCCGCCCGACCCAGGGCTCGGACTCGGGCTAGGCCCCAGAAGACGACGAACTCCGCTTCGCCCGACCCCAGGGGTCGGACTCCGCCCTGGCCTCTGCCGAACGACCTCCGCCTCGCCCGACCCAGGAGCTCGGGCTCGACCTCGGCCATGCAGGACAGACTCGACCTCGGCTTCGGAGGAGCCTCCACGTCGCTCGACCTAGGGCACAAGTCCGCCACGTCACCAGGAAGCGCCATCATCACCCTACCCCGAGCCGACTCGGGCCGCAGAGAACAAGACCGACATCCCATCTGGCTAGCTCCGCCAGATAGGCAATGATGGCGCCCCGCTAGACCCATGACGACGGCGGCTCTCAGCTCCCTTACGGAAGCAGGGGGACGTCAGCAAGGGCCCAACCGCTCCGACAGCTGTCCCTCCGCCAGGCTCCGTTTCTCCTCCGACAGTCACGACACCACACCAGCTGGGTGCCAAGATCTCTCCGGCTGCCACATTGGCATATACCTAGGGCGCTAGCTCACCCCCGCTAGACACGTAGCACCTTGCTACACCCCCATTGTACACCTGGATCCTCTCCTTACGCCTATAAAAGGAAGGACCAGGGCCTTCTTAGAGAAGGTTGGCCGCGCGGGAACGAGGACGGGGCAGGCGCTCTCTTGGGGCCGCTCGCTGCCCTCACCCGCGTGGACGCTTGTAACCCCCTACTGCAAGCGCACCCGACCTGGGCGCGGGACGAACACGAAGGCCGCGGGATCTCCACCTCTCTCACGACTCGGCTCCGGCCACCTCGCTTCTCCCCCCTTCGCGCTCGCCCACGCGCTCGACCCATCTGGGCTGGGGCACGCGGCACACTCACTCGTCGGCTTAGGGACCCCCCGGTCTCGAAACGCCGACAGTTGGCGCGCCAGGTAGGGGCCTGCTGCGTGTTGACGAGCAGTTTCCCATCAAGCTCCAGATGGGCAGTCTCCAACTCGGGACGATGCTCCGTTTCGGGAGTCTCGAGTTCATGTCTCTCGACGGCAGCTACGACATGATACTCCTTCCACCGCCGTGCGACGACGACAATGGCGGCCGACAGCCCGCCCACCGGCGGTGGAACCGACGACGTCTTCCCCGCGTGGTGGAAGAACAACATTCGAGCTCGCCCCGTCCTCTCCCTCGCCATCGGAGGAGGAGGCGGGGCAACCAAGGCCGGGCGGGAGGCTGCGCTCCGTCAGCTGTCGAGCGAATCGACATCCCCAGCGCCCCGACGGAGGACGCGTCGGGCGTCGACCTCGCGTTTGAGACGAAGGCGAGCGCCGTCCCCCGCGACACGCCAATCCCGAGCAAGTGGACGACGCCAGCATGCTCACGGAGGGCCTGCAGGACGTCGCCCTCGTACCCAAGACGATGGCGCAATCAGTCCCCGACATGACTGTGTCGCTCCTCGTCGACCAAAAGGTACCGACTGATTCCCATCCTAAGTCATTTCGACTCGGCCTCAACCCGCCTAGCGACCTCGCTTTGGCGGGCGCTCACGTTGAGGCGAGTGCAACCCCTCTGGGGTTTCGTGTGCGGTCGCCTTGGGACCGATTGACGGACGTCTCGACCTACGGGCCCTCTGGGTCCGAGGAAGATGACGATCCCAGCATCTGCTGGGATTTCTCTGGATCTGGCAACCCCAGTGCCATGCGGGACTTAATGACCGCATGTGACTACTGCCTCTCCGACTGTTCCGACGGTAGCCGCAGCCTTGACGACAAGGACTGCGGCCCGAGCCGCGAATGTTTCCACGTCGAGCTAGGGGATCCCTCCGAAGGCAACCGTCTCGGCATGCCGGAGGATGGTGATCTCCCTAGGCCAGTGCCTCGCGCCGACATCCCGCGGGAGCTAGCTGTGGTCCCCGTTCCGGCGGGGGGTCACGACCCACAGCTCGAGCAAGTCCGCGGGGCGCAGGCCAGGCTCGATGAGGGAGCAGGAGCGCTCGAGTAGATCCGCCGGGACGTCGGGCAGGTACGGGCGGGCCAGCCCCCGGCCGGAGAAATACGTCATCTGCCCCAGGGTTTCCAGCACCGCGTCGCCAACGATGTCAGGGACAGGCCGCCACCCGCATCCAGCGGGGTCGGTCAGAACCTGATAGCCGCAGCGATGCTCCTCCACGCGATGCCAGAGCCATCAACCACCGAGGGTCGGCGAATCCAGGGGGAGCTCAAGAATCTCCTGGAAGGCGCTGCGGCCCGGCGGGCCGAGAGCTCTGCCTCCCGAAGGCAGGAGTACCCCTCGGAACCACATGCCGCGACTTCCCGATTCATGCGGGAGGCCTCGGTCTACACCGGGCGCACGCGCAACACCGCGCCTGCGGCCCCGGGCCACCTCGGCAACGAGCACCATCGTCGTGACTGTCGGGCCCGCCTCGACGAAAGGGTGCGCCGAGGGTACCACCCCAGGCGTGGGGGACGCTACGACAGTGGGGAGGATCGGAGTCCCTCGCCCGAACCACCCGGTCCGCAGGCCTTCAGCCGGGCCATCCGGCGGGCGCCGTTTCCGGCCCGATTCCGACCCCCGACTACTATCACAAAGTACTCGGGGGAAACGAGACCGGAATTGTGGCTCGCGGACTACCGCCTGGCCTGTCAACTGGGTGGAACGGACGACTACAACCTCATCATCCGCAACCTCCCCCTGTTCCTCTCCGACACTGCTCGCGCCTGGTTGGAGCACCTGCCTCCGGGGCAGATCTCCAACTGGGAGGATTTGGTCCAAGCCTTCGCCGGCAACTTCCAGGGCACGTACGTGCGCCCCGGGAATTCCTGGGACCTCCAAAGCTGCCGGCAACAGCCGGGAGAGCCTCTTCGGGACTACATCCGGCGATTCTCGAAGCAGCGCACCGAGCTGCCCAACATCACCGACTCCGATGTCATCGGCGCGTTCCTTGCCGGCACCACCTGCCGTGACCTGGTGAGCAAGTTGGGTCGCAAGACCCCCACCAGGGCGAGCGAGCTGATGGACATCGCCACCAAGTTCGCCTCTGGCCAGGAGGCGGTCGAGGCCATCTTCCGAAAGGACAAGCGTCCACGCGGGTGAGGGCAGCGAGCGGCCCCAAGAGAGCGCCTGCCCCGTCCTCGTTCCCGCGCGACCAACCCTTTCTAAGAAGGCCCTGGTCCTTCCTTTTATAGGCGTAAGGAGAGGATCCAGGTGTACAATGGGAGTGTAGCAAGGTGCTACGTGTCTAGCGGGGGTGAGCTAGCGCCCTAGGTACATGCCAATGTGGCAGCCGGAGAGATCTTGGCACCCAGCTGGTGTGGTGTCGTGGCTGTCGGAGGAGAAACGGAGCCTGGCGGAGGGACAGCTGTCGGAGCAGTTGGGCCCTTGCTGACGTCCCCCTGCTTCCGTAAGGGAGCTGAGAGCCACCGTCGTCATGGGTCTAGCGGGGCGCCATCATTGCCTATCTAGCGGAGCTAGCCAGATGGGACGTCGGTCTTGTTCTCTGCGGCCCGAGTCGGCTCGGGGTAGGGTGATGATGGCGCTTCCTGTTGACGTGGCGGACTTGTGCCCTAGGTCGGGCGACGTGGAGGCTCCTCCGAAGCCGAGGTCGAGTCTGTCCTGCATGGCCGAGGCCGAGCCCGAGCTCCTGGGTCGGGCGAGGCGGAGGTCGTTCGGCAGAGGCCAGGGTGGAGTCCGACCCCTGGGGTCGGGCGAAGCGGAGTTCGTCGTCTTCTGGGGCCTAGCCCGAGTCCGAGCCCTGGGTCGGGCGGAGCGGAGTTCGCTGTCTTCCAGGGCCTTAGCCCGAGTCCGAGCCCTGGGTCGGGCGGAGCGGAGTTCACCGTCTTCCGGGGCCTTAGCCCGAGTCCGAGCCCTGGGTCGGGCGGAGCGGAGTTCGCCGTCTTCCGGGGCCTTAGCCCGAGTCCGAGCCCTGGGTCGGGCGGAGCGGTGTTCGCCATCTTCCGGGGCCTTAGCCCGAGTCCGAGCCCTGGGTCGGGCGGAGCGGAGTTCGCCGTCTTCCGGGGCCTTAGCCCGAGTCCGAGCCCTGGGTCGGGCGGAGCTTCCTATGGCGCCTTTGGCAAGGCCTGACTGCCTGTCAGTCTCACTCTGTCAAGTGGCACTGCAGTTGGGATGGCGCAGGCGGCGCTGTCCTTCTGTCAGACCGGTCAGTGGAGCGGCGAAGTGACGGCGGTCACTTCGGCTCTGCCGGGGGGCGCGCGTCAGGATAAAGGTGTCAGGCTACCTTTGCGTTAAATGCCCCTGCGACTCGGTCGGTCGGCGCGACGATTTAGTCAGGGTTGCTTCTTAGCGAAGGCAAGGCCTCGGGTGAGCCGGAGATGCGTCTGCCGTAAAAAGGGGCCTCGGGCGAGACGGAAACATCTCGGGGTCGGCTGCCCTTGCCCGAGGCTAGGCTCGGGCGAGGCGTGATCGAGTCGCTCGTATGGACCGATCCCTGACTTAATCGCACCCATCAGGCCTCTGCAGCTTTATGCTGATGGGGGTTACCAGCTGAGAATTAGGCGTCTTGAGGGTACCCCTAATTATGGTCCCCGACAGTAGCCCCCGAGCCTCGAAGGGAGTGTTAGCACTCGCTTGGAGGCTTTCGTCGCACTTTTTTGCAAGGGGACCAGCCTTTCTCGGTTGCATTTTGTTCCGGTGGGTGCGCGCGAGCGCACCCGCCGGGTGTAGCCCCCGAGGCCTCGGAGGAGTGGTTTCACTCCTTCGAGGTCTTAATGCCTTGCGTAATGCTTCGGCTGGTCTGGTGGTTCCCTCATGCGAACTGGCCATAGCCCGGGTGCACGGTCGGGGCCCAAGTTCTCGGGCTGGTATGTTGACGCTGTCAACGGTTTGGCCGGAGCCGGGTTTGTGAGAGCAGCCCCCGAGCCTCTGCACAGGGCGAGAGGGCGATCAGGGACAGACTCGGCTTTTTTACATACGCCCCTACGTCGCCTTTCCGCAAGGAGGAGGGGGGGAGAGCGCCATGTTACCCTCGATGGGCACCGAACATGGTGTCTCCGGTGAGCTGCAAGCGGGTAATCCGAGTGGACGTCCTTGCCCCGTTCGTTGGGGGTCGGCTAGGAGCCCAGAGGCACGCCCAAAAGTACCTGCGGGTGATCTGCCGGACCTGGTCCCCTGGCGACGGGGTCCGAGGGCTCGATGCCTCCCTCCGATGGGATTCCGTTACAGGATCGCTCCCGCTGGTCTCGGAAATGTCCTAGGGTACCTCGGGAGCGCAGCCCGAGCCTCGGTTATGTATCGAACGTACCCCTGGTCATCCCTCGCTCGGTGTCTGAGGCGACTGTGAACCCTTCGGGGGGCCAGCCTTCGAACCCCTGATCAGTAATGGGCGCGGAGCCCGAGTAGCCTGAGGCGGCCGTGGAACCCTTCGGGGGGCCGGCCTTCGAACCTCTGACCAGTAGTGGGTGTAGGGCCCACGCGATCTGAGACGGCTGTTGAACCCTTCGGGGGGCCAGCCTTCGAACCCCTGATCAGTAAGGAGGCTCGGAGCCTAGTTCCTTCACGGGGAAGGATCCCTTTCGGGGTATCCCCCTTTCCCGGTCCCTGTTGCAAGAGATAGAGAAAGAGGAAAAAAGGAAAAAGGATACGACACCGAACGACGCGGCGTACCTTTTTTGGTGCGGTTGTTTTGGCGAAGGCGAAGCGTCGCCCACTGCTCCTGCCAGAAGCGCCGCCTGTCCAGCCGCGGAGTTAATGCGACGGGGCGAGTAGTTGGCGGGGCTGCCGTTGCGCGTGCGCGAGCCGTTCGAGGAACAGGTCACGGGCGCGTTGTCTTTACGCCGTGAGAGGGGGTTCTCTCGCTGCCTCCGGATGGGACGTGAGCTTAGCTGACAGCGTGACCGCTGCTCCCGCGTGCCTGCCACCGTCATCACTGCCGGCCCACCTTTGACCGTGTTGACTGCTGCGTCAGGCTGGCGCTGCTGGGTCGCACGCTGGGTCGCCTCGAGTCGCGGTATCGGTTCCGCAATCGAGGAGGTGTGGTGGTGGCGCAAGTGGTACAGTTGCTTGCATGCAGCATCCAGCGCGCCGGTCGCGCGACGTGTGGGCCTGGGCCTCCATGCTGGCGCGTCGGGAGTCGGAGAGGCGCGTCCACTTGGCGCGGTTGCATGCCGCCTGCATGGCTGCCCGCCCCTTTTGCCCGTTGGTCTGGGCAAAAGTGGAGGGTCGCTTGTAACCGCTGGGCGGTTGCGTGCGCCATGCGCGGCGGTTTGGCTTCTTCTGCTTGGAGCCGGTCTGCATGACATGCGGGACCCAGCCCCCGCGTCGCAGGGGAGGGCTTTGGAGCATTGTTGGGGAAGACTCAGCCCGTGACGGTTGGGGGCGCAAGCAGGGAGAGTCGCCTTTAAAAGGAGGGCGACCCCTTCCGTAAGGCGACCATGTCTTCTTCCTCCCTGATGCACCATGTCTTTCCACCTTCCAAGCCCCCGGATGGGGGAAACCGCCGTCTTTTCGCCTCATCGTTGGAGGAACGCAACTCCGTGGGAGTTGGTACCTTTCAGCCATCGTTCGGCTTCAAGGATTTTCATCATGCAGCCCGGTTGCATCCCTCCACCGGCGGTCACCCAAGATGGTGACCTCCGGCTCGATGGTGGGGGAAAGCGAGCCGGGCTGCGGCCTCTGCCCCTCCCTCAGCCTCAAGGATTTTCATCACCAGGGCTGGGGAGGGGAGTGTGCCGAGTTGAGGTCGGCTCCCGCGTGGGCGGCGGCCCACTCCTCTACTCAGTGATCGGAGGGAGGAGCGGTCGTCGTCCGTGGCGCTGGCATCTGCAGCGTGCCTGGCCTTCGGACGCGAGTGGCTTCGGAGCCGCTCGTGGCGCTGGCGTCTGCCACGGCAGCTGGAAGAGGTTCTTCCGCCGGCGCGACAGCCAAGGCAGGCCACGGACCGACCTCCAACTCTACGGCCTTCTGCCCGTCCTTGCCTCTCGAGTTTGGGCAAGGGCGGGGGCCTCCTAGCAGCAGCATCCGCCCTGAGGTCATCACTGCTGCTGTTCGGCCCCCCGGGACAGAAGTCTTCATCGTCGCCGCTGCTGGGGCGGGCGATGACTAGCCGTTCGTCGGTCTTCTGTTGCTCCGCAGGCCCACCCCTATCGAGTGGGGTTGTTCGTACCTGCGGGGGGGAACCGGAGTTCCGTTTGTAATGGCACTTCGAATGCCAGGGTTTTTTGTTCATTTCGGCTTTTGGGGCCTGAACACGTATGTAATTACGGCACAGAGCCGTGTTTTTTCCTCATTTTTGAGCACTAAGACTCGTCTGTTGACTATCTGAACCGCTTCACCAAGCATGAGTCACCCCGTGTCAAGGTGACGAGTGAGGTATCCATATCCCGGAGGCGTAGGAGTCCCTCGGCTCGGTCGGCCTTGCTGTCCGAAGTTCCTCAAGCTTAGTTAAAGAGACCCCTCGGCCGCTCTTCGTCGAGCCGAGGCCGGGAGTAGCGATATCAGTATGAACAGAGGCAGAGTTGGCTCGAAAATGAAACCTGGTTGGCCGGAGCCTAGCCGGGTTGTCCGTTGGCAGGATCGACGTCGGAGCTGATCAGCCGAGGCTTCGAACCGGGCTGGCGCCCTCGGAAAATGGTTGGCCGAGGCCCCAGGGGTGACCGGCTGAGCCGTCTGCTCGGGCCGGATTCCCGGAGAAGTCCCTGGCGGCGATTGTTCGGGCATGGTGATGACGTCGTCCTTCGGAGCGGAGACCCTCGGACCGCGTCGCCGTCCGAGGCTAGGTCGGGCCTCGCCGAAGGTGTCGCTGATGCCGAGGGTGTTGCTGCCCCCTTCCAGCGCCAAGACCCGAACCTGCAGGATCAGATTGTCTTGTAGCGTGTGCCTTGTGCGGCCGTCGAGGCCAGAACGCACACCCTCGCTGCGTTGTAAAGCTGCGTCTCTTTTCCTCTTGTTTCGAGTATCTGGACTTTTTGTCGGTAAAAGGGATGTTTGTGCGAGCGAGAGTTGCTTCTCGCGGAAGGTGATGAGTGAGGTATCCGTATCCCGGAGGCGTGGGAGTCCCTCGGCTCGGTCGGCCTTGCCGCTTACGCGTACTTTCACCCGTCCATGAGGCCCTGTCACCGACTCGGTCGAGAAGGCTCGAAGGATCGCTTCGGCAGAAGGGCTTCCGAACGTAAAGACTTGTTCGATCCGCGGAGTCACTTTATCCGAACGCGAGTTACTTATCGCAGAAGGTGATGAGTGAGGTATCCGTATCCCGGAGGCATAGGAGTCCCTCGGCTCGGTCAGCCTTGGCTGCTTACGTGTACTCCGTCGTTTCCAGGACCCACTTTTCGAAGTAGTCAAAAAGCACGAAAGATATTATGGTAGAAGAGATTTTTTTTCGAGGAAAATTTTGACGCAGAGGGGGTTTCCCCCCTTTTAGCCCCCGAGGGAGGGATGGGCTTTGCCGAGGCGAGGCCGACCCTTCCTTGTTGACTAAACTTTGCGTGGGTGCGAGGTATATGAACAACTTGGAAACATCTTAAGGGTAGAAGCGACGTAGCTGTTGGATGTTCCATGCGTTGTCGTAGACCTCGCTTTGACTGTTGGCCAGCTTGTACGTTCCGGGCTTCAGGACTTTGGCGATGACGAATGGCCCTTCCCAGGGGGCGTGAGCTTGTGCCTCCCTCGGGCGTCTTGTCGCAGACGAAGCACCAGGTCGCCCACCTGGAGGTCTCGGGGTCGGACCCCTCGGGCGTGGTAGCGTCGCAGGGACTGCTGATACCGCGCCGAGTGTAGTAAGGCCCTGTCCCGAGCCTCTTCCAGCTGGTCCAGCGAGTCTTCTCGGTTAGCTTGGTTGCTTTGATCGTCGTAGGCCCTCGTCCTCGGGGAGCCGTATTCCAGGTCAGTGGGCAAGACAGCCTCGGCCCCGTAGACCAGGAAGAACGGCGTGAAACCCGTGGCTTGGCTCGGCGTTGTCCTCAGGCTCCAGACCACCGAGGGGAGTTCCTTCATCCATCGCTTGCCGAACTTGTTGAGGTCGTTGTAAATCCGAGGCTTGAGCCCTTGTAGAATCATGCCGTTGGCACGCTCTACTTGCCCATTCGACATGGGATGAGCTACGACAGCCCAGTCCACCCGGATGTGGTGATCCTCGCAAAAATCCAAGAATTTTCTGCCGGTGAACTGGGTGCCGTTGTCGGTGATGATGGAGTTTGGGACCCCGAAGCGATGGATGATGTTGGTGAAGAACGCCACCGCCTGCTCGGACCTGATGCTGTTTAGGGGTCGGACCTCGATCCACTTGGAGAATTTGTCGACGGCGACCAGCAGGTGCGTGTAGCCCCCGGGCGCCTTCTGCAGAGGGCCGACGAGGTCCAGACCCCACACAGCGAAGGGCCAGGTGATGGGTATCGTCTGCAGAGCCTAAGCGGGCAGGTGGGTCTGCTTCGCATAGAATTGACACCCTTCGCAGGTGCGGATGATTCTAGTGGCGTCAACCACCGCCGTTGGCCAGTAGAAGCCTTGCCGGAAAGCGTTCCCGACGAGGGCTCGAGGCGCTGCGTGATGGCCGCAAGCCCCCGAGTGTATCTCTTGCAGGAGTTCCTGACCTTCGGCGATGGAGATGCATCGCTAGAGGATGCCCGAGGGGCTGCGGTGGTAGAGCTCCTTCTCATCGCCCAGCAAGACGAACGACTTGGCGCGTCGCGCTACCCGCCGAGCCTCGGCTTGGTCGAGGGGTAGCTCTCCTTGGCGGAGATATTGTAGGTACGGGGTCTGCCAATCTCGATCAGGCGTGACCCCGCTCCGCTCCTCCTCGATGCGCAGCACCTCGCCCTCGGGGGCCGAGGGTTCCCCGGGCTGAACCGAGGACGCCTCGGGCTGGGCCGAGGGTACCTCGGACTGGGCCGAGGACGCCTCGGGCTCGGGCGTGTCGTTGATCTTGACGAAGGGTTGGTGCAGATCCCGGGAGAAGACGTCCGGGGGAACCGTCGTTCGCCCCGAGGCTATCTTCGCCAGCTCGTCCGCAGTCTCGTTGTAGCGCCGGGCGATGTGGTTAAGCTCGAGCCCGTAGAACTTGTCTTCCAGGCGCCAAACCTCATCGCAGTAGGCCTCCATCTTCGGGTCACGGTAGTGGGAGTTCTTCATGACCTGGTCGATGACGAGTTGCGAGTCGCCGCGAGCGTCGAGGCGTCGGACCCCTAGCTCGATGGCGATTCGCAATCCGTTGATCAAAGCTTCGTACTCAGCCACATTGTTGGACACCGGGAAGTGGAGGCGCAGCACGTAGCGCAGGTGTTTCCTGAGGGGCGAGACGAAGAGCAGGCCTGCGCCAGCTCCCGTCTTCATCAGCGACCCGTCGAAAAACATGGTCCAGAGCCCCGGTTGGATCGGAGCCGTTGGCAACTGGGTGTCGACCCATTCGGCTACGAAGTCCGCCAATACTTGGGACTTGATGGCCTTCCGAGGGGCGAACGAGATTGTCTCGCCCATGATTTCCACAGCCCATTTTGCGATCCTGCCCGAGGCCTCTCGGCACTGGATGATCTCCCCCAGGGGGAAGGATGATACCACAGTTACCGGATGAGACTCGAAGTAATGTCGCAACTTTCGCCTCGTCAGGATCACTGCATACAGTAGCTTCTGAACTTGTGGGTAGCGGATCTTGGTTTCGTACAGCACCTCGCTGACGAAGTAAACTGGCCTCTGAACGGGCAATGCATGCCCCTCTTCTTGCCTTTCGACCACAATCGCGGCGCTAACCACCTGAGTGGTTGCGGCGACGTAGACCAAGAGGGCTTCTCCATCAGCTGGGGGTACCAAGATAGGCGCCTGGGTGAGGAGCGCCTTCAGGTTCCCGAGAGCTTCCTCGGCCTCGGGGGTCCAAGTGAAGCACTCGGCCTTCCTTAAGAGGCGGTATAGAGGCAGGCCTCTTTCGCCGAGGCGTGAGATGAAACGGCTCAAGGCCGCGAGACATCCCATGACCCTCTGTACGCCTTTTAAGTCCTTGATGGGCCCCATGCTGGTGATGGCTGCGATCTTCTCCGGGTTGGCTTCGATGCCTCGCTCGGAGACGATGAACCCCAGGAGCTTGCCTCGGGGCACCCCGAAGACACACTTCTCGGGATTAAGCTTGACGTCCTTTGCCTTGAGACACCGGAATGTCACTTCAAGGTCGGAGAGGAGGTCGGAGGCTTTCCTTGTCTTGACTACGATGTCATCGACGTAGGCCTCGACCGTGCGACCGATGTGTTCGCCGAACACATGGTTCATGCACCGCTGGTACGTTGCACCCGCGTTCCTCAAACCGAACGGCATGGTGACATAGCAGTACATGCCGAAGGGCGTGATGAAAGAAGTCGCGAGCTGGTCGGACTCTTTATCTTGATTTGATGATACCCTGAGTAGGCATCGAGGAAAGACAGGGTTTCGCACCTAGCAGTGGAATCCACGATTTGATCGATGCGAGGTAGAGGGTAGGGAACCTTTGGACATGCTTTGTTGAGACTAGTGTAGTCTACACACATCCGCCATTTCCCCCCTTTCTTTCTCACAAGCACAGGGTTGGCAAGCCATTCGGGATGGAATACCTCTTTGATGAACCCTGCTGCCATTAGCTTGTGGATCTCCTCGCCTATCACTCTGTGCTTCTCCTCGTCGAATCAGCGTAGAGGCTGCCTGACCGGTCGTGCTCCGGCCCGAATATCCAGCGAGTGCTCGGCGACATCCCTCGGTACGCCGGGCATGTCCGAGGGACTCCACGCAAAGATGTCGGCGTTTGCGTGGAGAAAGTCGACGAGCACTGCTTCCTATTTGGGGTCGAGCCCGGAACCGATCCGGACCTGCTTGGAGGTGTCGCCACTGGGGTCGAGAGGGACGGCCTTAACCGTCTCTGCTGGCTCGAAATTGCCGGCGTGTCGCTTCACGTCCGGCACCTCTCTGGAGAGGTTCTCCAGGTCGCCGATGAGGGCCTCGGACTCGGCGAGGGCCTCGGCGTACTCCACGCACTCCACGTCACATTCGAACGCGTGTTTGTACGTGGGGCCGACGGTTATGACCCCGTTGGGGCCCGGCATCTTGAGCTTCAGGTAGGTGTAGTTGGGGACGGCCATGAACTTCGCGTAGCATGGCCTCCCCAATACCGCGTGGTAGGTCCCTCGGAACCCGACCACCTCGAACGTCAGAATCTCCCTTCGGAAGTTGGAGGGCGTTCCGAAGCAGACAGGAAGGTCGAGCCGTCCGAGGGGCTGGACGCGCTTCCCAGGAATGATCCCGTGGAAGGGCGCAGCGCCTGCTCGGACGGAGGACAGATCGACGTGCAGGAGCCTGAGGGTCTCGGCGTAGATGATGTTGAGGCAGCTGCCCCCATCCATCAGGACCTTGGTGAGCCTGACGTCGCCGATGATGGGATCGACGACAAGCGGGTATTTTCTCGGGCTCGGCACGTGGTCGAGGTGGTCAGCTTGGTCGAAGGTGATGGGCTTGTCGGACCAGTCTAGGTAGACTGGCGCCGCCACCTTCACCGAGCAGACCTCCCGACGCTCTCGCTTGCGATGCCGAGCCGAGGCGTTCGCCGCATGCCCTCCGTAGATCATGAAGCAGTCGCGGACCTCGGAGAACTCTCCTGCCTGGTGATCTTCCTTTTTGTCGTCGTCGCGGGTCCTGCCACCCTCTGCGGGTGGCCCAGCCCGGTGAAAGTGGCGCCGAAGCATGACGCACTCCTCGAGGGTGTGCTTGACGGGCCCCTGATGGTAAGGGCACGTCTCCTTGAGCATCTTGTCGAAGAGGTTAGCACCTCCGGGGGGCTTCCGAGGGTTCTTGTACTCGGTGGCGGCGACAAGGTCTGCGTCGGCGGTGTCGCGTTTCGCTTGCGACTTCTTCCTGCCTTTCTTCTTGGCGCCGCGCGGAGTAGACGCCTCGGGAGCCTCTTCCGGCGGGCGGCCCTGGGGCTGCTTGTCCTTTCGGAAGATGGCCTCGACCGCCTCCTGGCCAGAGGCGAACTTGGTGGCGATGTCCATCAGCTCGCTCGCCCTGGTGGGGGTCTTGCGACCCAACTTGCTCACCAGGTCACGGCAGGTGGTGCCGGCAAGGAACGCGCTGATGACATCGGAGTCGGTGATGTTGGGCAGGTCGGTGCGCTGCTTCGAGAATCGCCAGATGTAGTCCCGAAGAGACTCTCCCGGCTGTTGCCGGCAGCTTCGGAGGTCCCAGGAATTCCCGGGGCGCACGTACGTGCCCTGGAAGTTGCCGGCGAAGGCTTGGACCAAATCCTCCCAGTTGGAGATCTGCCCCGGAGGCAGGTGCTCCAACCAGGCGCGAGCAGTGTCGGAGAGGAACAGGGGGAGGTTGCGGATGATGAGGTTGTCGTCGTCCGTTCCACCCAGTTGGCAGGCCAGGCGGTAGTCCGCGAGCCACAATTCTGGTCTCGTTTCCCCCGAGTACTTTGTGATAGTAGTTGGGGGTCGGAATCGGGCCGGAAACGGCGCCCGCCGGATGGCCCGGCTGAAGGCCTGCGGACCGGGTGGTTCGGGCGAGGGACTCCGATCCTCCCCACTGTCGTAGCGTCCCCCACGCCTGGGGTGGTAGCCTTGGCGCACCCTTTCGTCGAGGCGGGCCCGACGGTCGCGACGATGGTGCTCGTTGCCGAGGTGGCCCGGGGCCGCAGGCGCGGTGTTGCGCGTGCGCCCGGTGTAGACCGAGGCCTCCCGCATGAATCGGGAAGTCGCGGCATGAGGTTCCGAGGGGTACTCCTGCCTTCGGGAGGCAGAGCTCTCGGCCCGCCGGGCCGCAGCACCTTCCAGGAGATTCTTGAGCTCCCCCTGGATTCGCCGACCCTCGGTGGTTGATGGCTCCGGCATCACGCGGAGGAGCATCGCTGCGGCTGCCAGGTTCTGACCGACCCCGCTGGATGCGGGTGGCGGCCTGTCCCTGACATCGTTGGCGACGCGGTGCTGGAAACCCTGGGGCAGATGACGTATTTCTCCGGCCGGGGGCTGGCCCGCCCATACCTGCCCGACGTCCCGGCGGATCGACTCGAGCGCTCCTGCTCCCTCATCGAGCCTGGCCTGCGCCCCGCGGACTTGCTCGAGCTGTGGGTCGTGACCCCCCGACGGAACGGGGACCACAGCTAGCTCCCGTGGGATGTCGGCGCGAGGCACTGGCCTAGGGAGATCGCCATCCTCCGGCATGCCGAGACGGTTGCCTTCGGAGGGATCCCCTAGCTCGACGTGGAAACATTCGCGGCTCGGGCCGCAGTCCTTATCGTCAAAGCTGCGGCTGCCGTCGGAACAGTCGGAGAGGCAGTAGTCACATGCGGTCATGAAGTCCCGCATGGCACTGGGGTTGCCAGATCTAGAGAAATCCCAGCAGATGCTGGGATCGTCATCTTCCTCGGACCCAGAGGGCCCGTAGGTCGAGACGTCCGTCAATCGGTCCCAAGGCGACCGCACACGAAACCCCAGAGGGGTTGCACTCGCCTCAACGTGAGCGCCCGCCAAAGCGAGGTCGCTAGGCGGGTTGAGGCCGAGTCGAAATGACTTAGGATGGGAATCAGTCGGTACCTTTTGGTCGACGAGGAGCGACACAGTCACGTCGGGGACTGATTGCGCCGTCGTCTTGGGTATGAGGGCGACGTCCTGCAGGCCCTCCGCGAGCATGCTGGCGTCGTCCACTTGCTCGGGATTGGCGTGTCGCGGGGGGACGGCGCTCGCCTTCGTCTCAAACGCGAGGTCGACGCCCGACGCGTCCTCCGTCGGGGCGCTGGGGATGTCGATTCGCTCGACAGCTGACGGAGCGCAGCCTCCCGCCCGGCCTTGGTTGCCCCGCCTCCTCCTCCGATGGCGAGGGAGAGGACGGGGTGAGCTCGAATGTTGTTCTTCCACCACGCGGGGAAGACGTCGTCGGTTCCGCCGCCGGCGGGCGGGCTGTCGGCCGCCATTGTCGTCGTTGCACGGCGGTGGAAGGAGTATCATGTCGTAGCTGCCGTCGAGAGACATGAACTCGAGACTCCCGAAACGGAGCACCATCCCGGGTTGGAGACTGCCCATCTGGAGCTTGATGGGAAACTGCTCGTCAACACGCAGCAGGCCCCTACCTGGCGCGCCAACTGTCGGCGTTTCGAGACCGGGGGGTCCCTAAGCCGACGAGTGAGTGTGCCGCGTGCCCCAGCCCAGATGGGTCGAGCGCGTGGGCGAGCGCGAAGGGGGGAGAAGCGAGGTGGCCGGAGCCGAGTCGTGAGAGAGGTGGAGATCCCGCGGCCTTCGTGTTCGTCCCGCGCCCAGGTCGGGTGCGCTTGCAGTAGGGGGTTACAAGCGTCCACGCGGGTGAGGGCAGCGAGCGGCCCCAAGAGAGCGCCTGCCCCGTCCTCGTTCCCGCGCGGCCAACCCTTTCTAAGAAGGCCCTGGTCCTTCCTTTTATAGGCGTAAGGAGAGGATCCAGGTGTACAATGGGGGTGTAGCAAGGTGCTACGTGTCTAGCGGGGGTGAGCTAGCGCCCTAGGTACATGCCAATGTGGCAGTTGGAGAGATCTTGGCACCCAGCTGGTGTGGTGTCGTGGCTGTCGGAGGAGAAACGGAGCCTGGCGGAGGGACAGCTGTCGGAGCGGTTGGGCCCTTGCTGACGTCCCCCTGCTTCCGTAAGGGAGCTGAGAGCCGTCGTCGTCATGGGTCTAGCAGGGCGCCATCATTGCCTATCTGGCGGAGCTAGCCAGATGGGACGTCGGTCTTGTTCTCTGCGGCCCGAGTCGGCTCAGGGTAGGGTGATGATGGCGCTTCCTGTTGACGTGGCGGACTTGTGCCCTAGGTCGGGCGACGTGGAGGCTCCTCCGAAGCCGAGGTCGAGTCTGTCCTGCATGGTCGAGGCCGAGCCCGAGCTCCTGGGTCGGGCGAGGCGGAGGTCGTTCGGTAGAGGCCAGGGCGGAGTCCGACCCCTGGGGTCGGGCGAAGCGGAGTTCGTCGTCTTCTGGGGCCTAGCCCGAGTCCGAGCCCTAGGTCGGGCGGAGCGGAGTTCGCTGTCTTCCTGGGCCTTAGCCTGAGTCCGAGCCCTGGGTCGGGCGGAGCGGAGTTCGCCGTCTTCCGGTGCCTTAGCCCGAGTCCGAGCCCTGGGTCGGGCGGAGCGGAGTTCGCCGTCTTCTGGGGCCTTAGCCCGAGTCCGAGCCCTGGGTCGGGCGGAGCGGTGTTCGCCGTCTTCCGGGGCCTTAGCCCGAGTCCGAGCCCTGGGTCGGGCGGAGCGGAGTTCGCCGTCTTCCGGGGCCTTAGCCCGAGTCTGAGCCCTGGGTCGGGCGGAGCTTCCTATGGCGCCTTTGGCAAGGCCTGACTACCTGTCAGTCTCACTCTGTCAAGTGGCACTGCAGTTGGGATGGCGCAGGCGGCGCTGTCCTTCTGTCAGACCGGTCAGTGGAGCGGCGAAGTGACGGCGGTCACTTCGGCTCTGCCGGGGGGCGCGCGTCAGGATAAAGGTGTCAGGCTACCTTTGCGTTAAATGCCCCTGCGACTCGGTCGGTCGGCGCGGCGATTTAGTCAGGGTTGCTTCTTAGCGAAGGCAAGGCCTCGGGCGAGCCGGAGATGCGTCTGCCGTAAAAAGGGGCCTCGGGCGAGACGGAAACATCTCGGGGTCGGCTGCCCTTGCCCGAGGCTAGGCTCGAGCGAGGCGTGATCGAGTCGCTCGTATGGACCGATCCCTGACTTAATCGCACCCATCAGGCCTCTGCAGCTTTATGCTGATGGGGGTTACCAGCTGAGAATTAGGCGTCTTGAGGGTACCCCTAATTGTGGTCCCCGACACCAGTGATATTCAAATGTCATTGGTTTGACCCTGAAGTTACGAGACGGACACATTCTAATATTGGGCTAGTCGAAATTCGACAGGATTCTACCTTACCAGGAGACGATGTCTATATTGTGGCCCAACAGGCCACACAAGTGTATTATCTTCCATATGCGTGCCAAACGAAACAACATCTTAAGGGTTGGGATGTTGTGTATAAGGTATCACCGCACGGTAAATTACCTGTTCCAAACGATGAAGATTATAACTTAGACCCGGACACATATGACGGAGAGTTCTTCCAAAAAGATGGGCTAGAAGGGCGATTTGAGATAGACTTAACCGAAGCGATCGGAATGGAAGTAGATATTGAAATGGTTGTTGATGAGGAGGATGATGAGGTGCAAAATGAGAATGACTTAGAAATGCTTGAAGGCAATGCCAATGACGAAATTGCGCCTTCAGATGGTGTTGACTATGAAATGGTTGATAGTGATGATGACACTTATGATCCGGCTAACCCGGACACATATGAAGATTATTTTTAATCGATGTAATGCTATATTTCATTTATTTTGCATATGTTTCTAAATACATATTTTTTTTATCTGTGTTTAATTGCTTACTCTTAATTGCAGGTTGTTGGACAAAGATGGTGGGCGGTGGGACGAGGACGAGAAGGGGGAGGGGGAGGGGGAGGGGGAGGAGGAGCACCCGTAGGACGGAGGAGGAGGCGCAGCAGGACGACACCGTACAACAGTAGGTGGAGCAGCAAGCCACTGTCGATGCGGCGCAGCAGGACGACGACGATGCGGCGCAGCAGGACGACAACGACGACGCCGCTCAGCAGGACGTCTCAGGTTCTGGCTCCTCAGGTTCGAGGAGTATCTACCTGTGAGGTCCCGCAAGTCTCCCTCAGCGACCCATACTTCATGACAGACATCCGCTGATACGACCTGATGGAGAGAGGTAGGTAACTTTAGATGTTGTTGCTGCTCTTTCATATTATATGTTCAAATTAATAATAGAAACTAATACTTTATCTTAATCACTTGTACGGGTCTTGGATGGTTTTGGAGACTGCAGGGGGTCACGGCCGCAACCCCAATGGCATCCTCGGCCTTCTATGCAGGGAACACTTCCCTGGACTTGTCGAGTACGCCGGAGTGACGAGCCCAGCATACACCTTCGACCACTACGCCGTCGCCCCCAATGCAGTAGATCGGGATGGCAGACAATTCAACAACAAGGCGGAGCAGGTGAAGCAAGAGCTGTGGGTAAGTCTTCCTCGCACTATATTGTTTAATAAGTCGCATTTGTTGCATATTTTTGAAATAATGTATAGATACATCGTCTTTGTATGTAGGATTTCTTCAGATGCGAGGCTGGATACGAGGCCAGGGCGGATGTGGTGGCTACGACGAGCTGTAAGAAGCTCGTCGTGGACATGCACTACGAGGCGCGCATCCAGGCCATCGTCACTTACCACGGCTCCGTCCTTGGGGAGAAGGTGACCAAGAAGGACGCCCGAACCATGTCGTTGACTCCGGACCAGTACTTGCAGGTAAATACAAAACTTTATTATTGGTACTAAATATGCTTAATTTTATCTTCTGATATGCCGTGTACTTGTATTTTTTAGATGATTCCTCATTGGTGCGCCGCGCATCCTGAGTGCTGGGAGCAGATGGTGCAGAGGTGGTGCTCGGCTGAGTGGGACGAGGCGCACAACGCTAGCCGGGAACGACGTTTGATGATGCAAGGTCCCTCCCACCATTAAGGCAGCCGCAGCCTGGGCAAATACGCGGAAGCATGGGTACGCGCTCTTTTTTATTTAGGTATATAACTTTCGATTAGACATGATTTCTAACCATCTCGTTGGTTTTCTCGCAGTCGGCGGCACATGGTGGCGCGCCTTCCTCCATGTTCTTGGCATATGCTATGGCCCACAAGGGGAAGGCGACGTCCGACGTCACCTACAACCCGGATGACGGGCCCGAGGCGTACACCAACCCCGCCATCCACAGCCGCCTCAGTGAGTACACCGCCATGGCCAAGGAGGTCCATGGGCCAGATTACGATCCGAGGACCGAGGACATCGACGGAGATGTCCTCATGAGGGTCGAAGGAGGCAAGAGGCATGGGCGGTACAGGATTGCCGACGGGGCAATCGACTCGTCCTCCACTCCCACTCTCTCTCAGGTGCGAGCAAGGAGCACGAGCGCGAGCCCAGCCATACGACCTCGGCAGGACAGCTCACAGCATCGTATCCAGCAACTCCAGGTTATTCCTTATCTATTCATCGTTCATTGATTATTATATATCTTCTCTTTGCATTATCGTAACATTAGGGCGAAATATTACAGACTCAGCTAGATGATGAGAGGAGGCAACGTGAGGAGCTGGAGAAGAGGATGGCGGAGATGTTCGCGTACATGCTAAGCCTTGGCGCCGCACAGGGTCATGCTCCACCACCTCCGTTGTTCCCTACAGCTGACCCTGCTGAGTTCACTACTCCTGTGAATATCACAATTTTAGTACTGCATGATATATATTTGTCGGGGACCATAATTAGGGGTACCCTCAAGACGCCTAATTCTCAGCTGGTAACCCCCATCAGCATAAAGCTGCAGAGGCCTGATGGGTGCGATTAAGTCAGGGATCGGTCCATACGAGCGACTCGATCACGCCTCGCCCGAGCCTAGCCTCGGGCAAGGGCAGCCGACCCCGAGATGTTTCCGTCTCGCCCGAGGCCCCCTTTTTACGATAGACGCATCTCCGGCTCGCTCGAGGCCTTGCCTTCGCTAAGAAGCAACCCTGACTAAATCGCCGCGCCGACCGACCGAGTCGCAGGGGCATTTAACGCAAAGGTAGCCTGACACCTTTATCCTGACGCGCGCCCCCCGGCAGAGCCGAAGTGACCGCCGTCACTTCGCCGCTCCACTGACCGGTCTGACAGAAGGACAGCGCCGCCTGCACCATTCCGACTGCAGTGCCACTTGACCGAGTGAGACTGACAGGCAGTCAGGCCTTGCCAAAGGCGCCATAGGAAGCTCCGCCCGACCCAGGGCTCGGACTCGGGCTAAGGCCCCGGAAGACGGCGAACTCCGCTCCGCCCGACCCAGGGCTCGGACTCGAGCTAAGGCCCCGGAAGACGGCGAACACCGCTCCGCCCGACCCAGGGCTCGGACTCGGGCTAAGGCCCCGGAAGACGGCGAACTCCGCTCTGCCCGACCCAGGGCTCGGACTCGGGCTAAGGCCCCGGAAGACGGCGAACTCCGCTCCGCCCGACCCAGGGCTCGGACTCGGGCTAAGGCCCCGGAAGACCGCGAACTCCGCTCCGCCCGACCCAGGGCTCGGACTCGGGCTAGGCCCTAGAAGACGACGAACTCCGCTTCGCCCGACCCCAGGGGTCGGACTCCGCCCTGGCCTCTGCCGAACGACCTCCGCCTCGCCCGACCCAGGAGCTCGGGCTCGGCCTCGGCCATGCAGGACAGACTCGACCTCGGCTTCGGAGGAGCCTCCACGTCGCCCGACCTAGGGCACAAGTCCGCCACGTCACCAGGAAGCGCCATCATCATCCTACCCCGAGCCGACTCGGGCCGCAGAGAACAAGACCGACGTCCCATCTGGCTAGCTCCGCCAGAAAGGCAATGATGGCGCCCCGCTAGACCCATGACGACGGCGGCTCTCAGCTCCCTTACGAAAGCAGGGGGACGTCAGCAAGGGCCCAACTGCTCCGACAGCTGTCCCTCCGCCAGGCTCCGTTTCTCCTCCGACAGCCACGACACCACACCAGCTGGGTGCCAAGATCTCTCCGGCTGCCATATTGGCATATACCTAGGGCGCTAGCTCACCCCCGCTAGACACGTAGCACCTTGCTACACCCCCATTGTACACCTGGATCCTCTCCTTACGCCTATAAAAGGAAGGACCAGGGCCTTCTTAGAGAAGGTTGGCCACGCGGGAACGAGGACGGGGCAGGCGCTCTCTTGGGGCCGCTCGCTGCCCTCACCCGCGTGGACGCTTGTAACCCCCTACTGCAAGCGCACCCGACCTGGGCGCGGGACGAACACGAAGGCCGCGGGATCTCCACCTCTCTCACGACTCGGCTCCGGCCACCTCGCTTCTCCCCCCTTCGCGCTCGCCCACGCGCTCGACCCATCTGGGCTGGGGCACGCGGCACACTCACTCGTCGGCTTAGGGACCCCCCGGTCTCGAAACGCCGACAATATTCATATGTTCTCACACATGCAATCTCTTCTCTGTGCAGGGTCAATCGGCGGCGTCGAACAACCCTCACGCTTCGTCCAGCCCTTCGCCGAACCAGTCCAGATGCCCACCTCGTTGATGATCTGTTTTGTGATGATCCAGACTTATATTTGTGAGTGTTGGTGATGTTAGGTATACTTGGTCTTGTGAGATACTTGGTGATGTTAGTGATGATCCAGACTTATATCTGTTTTGTGATTATCCTGACTTATATTTGTGAGACTTATATTAGTGAGACTTGGTGATATATATGGTGTTGATGATAAATGTGTTCATTCTGTGATGCGATTGATATATAATGTGTTGTGAATGATATATATCTTTTGTTTGTTTGGATGGAACAGCAAAAACAAATAAAAAAGGGACATCCTGGTCACTTTGCCGAGTGTAACACTCGGCAAAGGGTAGCTTTGCCGAGTGCTATGACCTTGACACTCGGCAAAGAAGGAAACCTGGGAACCGGTAAAGCCATCTTTGCCGAGTGCTGACCATGGCACTCGGCAAAGAAGGAAACCTGGGAACCGGTAAAGCCATCTTTGCCGAGTGTTGTTGTCAAGGCACTCGGCAAAGGGAATGGCAAAGGGGCCCACTAGAGGACTCTTTGCCGAGTGCCAGTCCACTAGACACTCGGCAAAGAAGCCTCCTTTGCCAAGTGCCTACGAAGACACTCGGCAAAGAATCCGTCACCGTCACTTGGCGCCGTGACGGTGACTTTTCTTTGCAGAGTGACAAATGGCACTCGGCAATGCCCGACAAAAAGTACTCGGCAAAGAGGCTGTTGCCGATGTACAGTTTGCCGAGCGTCCTTTGTCGAGTGTTACACTCGGCAAAGCCTTTACCGAGTGTTTGAGACACTCGATAAAGGAGCTGTGTCCGGTAGTGAGATACAACCCAGACTATATATATATATATATATCCGCTGCATAAAAAACAGAGCTTCGCTAGCCGTGGAGGTCAACGCCCTCCAGCCCACAAACCAATCACGAGAACGTAAGAAACGTACGTCAACGTTGTACGTGCTCAACAAACTCGTACGTACGTATGCTACGCTTGTAATCTTCGTCCCGGTTTTCGATCCCATGACGATGCATGGGATCAATCCCAGATACTTCAGCGCCCCCCTGCCAATAATACGAGTGCCTCGCGTCGTCGCATCGCAGCTGTGATTGATCTCGTGATCTCGTAAATTAAAATAACCGCACAACAACGGGGGCGGCGTCGCGGTCAGAGACCCCTGAATTTTGGGCGCACGCCGTACGTACCGCGCTGATGACGATGAACGGCGGGTGACTCCACGCCGGGGCGACTGTGTGATGGCGAATCGTCGGGTGTGGACACTAGACTGTGTAACGGCCGCATACGACGTGTAGTTTTATGTCACAAGACATAGCAGGCTGATCTTCTCTCGGTCAGAGTTCGCTGAGAGCTTCAGCGAACTGGTGATGTCCTCGACACAGCCCGCATTTCAGTTGAGTGCGTTCTTTCTTACAAACGATGGCAGCTAAGCTAGTATAGTAGTACGTTATTCGGTTTCATGGTCGCCTACGGTTCCTCCTCGTCGTCGTGTGTGCTAGCTTCTGCGTAAAGAGCGAGCAGCTGTCGGTTTCATGCATGGTCGCTGCTGCTGGATGTGCACGGATCTCGCATGTCCCGCGTAGTCCTGTACGCCGGTCCGGAGACACGCGGCACAACTTGAGCCCGCACATTCTAATAAGCATAGCTCCAAGGCGTGGTCGTGCTGGCACGGTTCATGGGTGCACCGCCAAACCGTGTTGTCTTAGGCAATGGATTGCACTAATTAACGGGCCAGCCCTAGCTATACAACTCGATCATGTGCGGCGCGGTGCCATCCTTGATGGTGTCAAGGTATGCACCCAACTCAAAAACATCTCAGGTAATAAGGTTAGCACTAGAATATGCTGCCTGCAGCAAAGCACTTTGCTGATTTGTCTCCTAGACGATGAACCAAATCGAATAGTTAGACAGGAACCAACACCAAGTCCAACATTAAGACTAGCACCAACACGAACTCCAGCACTAAAAAGTTTCCCCAACCGGTCTTTCTCTTAGGGCTAGTTTGGGAACTCTATTTTTCCAAGAGATTCATATTTTCTAAAGAAAAATAAAAATAGGATTCTCAAACTAGCCCTTACTATTATAAGGCCCTAGAAGTGTGGCCCTTTGCAATCTCACAACATCAAACTTCATATCATACATAGCACAAGTATCAGATAGGTTAGCCCTAATAATAGTGGTTATATAAGCAGAAAAATCTTCACAAGTAAGGGCAGCCATAATTTGGAGATAATCCTCTTTCCTTGGTTCTAGAATCCAAAGTAAAAAAAAAGCAAAGGAATAAAACATCTGGATTATAGACCAATTGTCCCCAAACTTGTCTTTCATGGGGGCAACAACATTTCTAAGGTATCTGTTTTTTCCCATAAGTTTTAAAATTGCCAACAATCTCGACAACATGATGTGCAACTAGTGCAGATGTTAGATAATAAACACCATATAACAATGTACAATCATAAAACTGTTCAAGGAATATGAGAAGCTTATTAGCAAATTTCCAGTTATTGCCTATGAATAATGGTTGGTCATCAACCAAATGATGCTTTGCAATGATCGGATAGAGGTTGCATTTCATCTAACATCAATGTCCAAGCCAAACTTATGATCGCGTGGATGCCGTTATCAATGCATAAGTTTTCGTATGAAGCAATATAATGCACAAATTAGAGAAATTCATAAATGAAACTATAGATCTATGGACTTCAAGACTTCAAGCACATCTTTAATAAATAAAATGATGATTTGACAAGCACAACGCTAATGCACAAATCAGTTACCAACATAAGCATGCAATGCAGGAGTAAGCATCAAAGTAAAGGTTAGGGTTTGGAGTATGATTTGCATGCGCGGTCGGGGTAGTAGAGATGTTGAAGACTGGGATTCATGGATCTACAAGGAGAGGATAGATAGATATTAGATTTTTTGGGAGTATCTAACAAAGGAGTGAGCAAACCCAAAAAAGAGACGGATATATATAGAGAGAGAGAGAGAGGAAGAGATTATAGATGAACAAAATGAGACCGGCACCAACAAGTGATGACTAGGTAGAAAAATGAAGATGGAGGAATGACAAGGCAAGAGAAGCTAACTGATGATGGTTAGATGCGAGCGACAGCAAGCATGTCCATTCTCTAGTTAAGTTAGGCGATGTGGTCGCGATATAGAGTGATGGGAATGAGGAAGGTTTAAAAAGTTAGATGCGCTACTCAACTATCGTGCAGATGTTGGGGCCACGTATGCGAGGGCTAGGCAGGACAGGTTAGGACCCCTTGTGTCGACCGTTGAGTCAAGTCTAGCCGGCTAACATGTTGCGCCGAGGGTGCGACCCAAGCGAGACCCTAGGGTCGAGTTGGATCGACTCGATCCCACCTGGTCATGTCGTGGCCCGAGTTCTCAGGCTTCGAGCCCTTTGGCCAACTATAGGTATCATTACCGCTATCAGAGTACTAAACATCCCTTAGAATTGGGTGGGGGTGAGACAATTGAGAATATACTTGTGAATCGTGTTGATTAATGGTCATCTACTATGTATAGTTGAGGTACCAGGATACACGTTATAATGCCATCATCTTATTTTTACCCGTCAGTGGTTCGTTCCTAATAGACATGGTATATTTTTTGTTAAAAAATCTCATGATAATTACTTAGTTAGAAACATGTAGTCTTTAATTTAGTGGACTCTAGTTACCGTTGTCAATAATAGTTGGATATAATATTATCCAATATAAGAACTATCTGCCTCTATCATTATGAAAAAAAATATCTTGCCGTTATTGAAAGACTCGAATGAGCCTCTATGTTAACTCTCATCGGCCATGCTAGAAAAAAAATATGATAAATATAAACTAAGGACTACATTAGTGAACTTGGGGCCTTTTTTAACGTTTGTACCAAATCGGCCCTAAGGAGGCCCAAATACTACCGATACTCGGTTTCAAGGTACTATGGCCCAATAGCAAAACACAGCTTGACGGTAGCGGTTTGACCCCTACACCACCCAGACATGGCCGATACCGTGACGTTGGAGCCCAATAACTTTTTCAAACGTGGGCTGATCGTCGGCGTCGGGTGGTTGATGCACAGGTAACCCGAAGTAGTCATAGCAAAATGAGCGGCCCAACGAGCTCGTACTTCTGGGAATGCTCTGATTTTCGATCGTGAAATGCGATACGCCAGCGTGTGTCTCTCCACGTTGTGCGACTAGTAGTATTTTGAATCGAGAAAGCGACGATGATGTCATAACACAGTGGGCGACAGCGACTGGACTGTGCATAGTAGTGCCGCCCGCTGCCTAGCCTGCCATGCCCCGTAGCGGCGAGAGTGCCATGGCCGTGCCGCAATGCTGCCGTCAGCGTCGAGGCAGACGATCGCCCGATGTAATGCCTGACGCAGGCTCTTCGGCAGTCCCACTTCATCAGTCGTCACCGTTGACATCCTACCAAAGTCTTCTCCGTTGACATCTAAACCCCGTACAGTACATCTCTCACTCTCACGCAGCAGAGTCCCACGGTCGCAACACAGGCCTGACCGAGAAGATTCTGACTTTTTTTTCTTCTTCTTCTGGCAGACAGTATTAATAATTAACGTTGAATTCAACCCGCGAGGCGGTGGTCATCGAAAATGAGAGTCAACTCATCGCAATCCAGACGCCGCCCGGCCGTTCAGTCCAGACAGGGGACGACGACCCTCAACACCCCCTTGCTGCTTCGTTGCCTCGTTGACGGCCTGATCACCCATACGTTAGCAATGATGTAACATATTGTTGAGACAAGTCAATACTATCTGTTGGGTACATGAGAATAGGGTATCCAAACAAGGTCCAAAAGGCCTCCCAATGATAGCCCATCAAGCTAACCAACCTGCCCGACGAGTAACTCGGCGACGCGGGATTTTCGACCAACTCGCCCACTAAATAAGTATTTGCAGAGCAACTCAGCGAAACGGGACTACCGATCAACCTGTCTGTCAAGCAACCTGGCAAGACAACAACTAGCTCTCAGGCAAACACCTCTACCGGAGGGTAGAGCCGACCTAGTACTATCAAGCCACGACGACACGATTAGAGATGGCAACGGGTACAAACCCGCTGGATTTTGCCGTCCCAAACCCGTACCCGTGAAAGATATTCATGCCCATTAAAAAACCCGTACCCATGACGGGTTTGAGATTTTGCCCAAACCCGTACCCATCGGGTTAGCGGGTACCCATGGGTTACCCGCGGGTTTCATCTCCAATATACTTGTTCTTCTCATAATCAATAAGTATCGTAATGATTAATGAGATCATGATCCAAAATCTATGTAATGAACAACGAGTTCATGATTTGGTATAAAAATTATTAGTAGAGAGAATGAAATACAAATAATAAGTTGTATAATTAAGTGACCTTGCACTAAGTTATCCATCCACCACATATATAACGCTAGTAAAAACTATAATAGCAAGCAAACAACAATCTCACAGACTACTGATACATTCACCAATTGATAAAAATTATGAAGTAAATAAGGAATAACAAGTTTGTTGGTCGTTTATAAAATAAAATGACAATATGCACTAGGTTTGGTCGGGTTTAAAAAACCCACGGGTTCACGGGTTTGGGTACTATAGGAACAAACCCGTACCCATAAACCCGCCGGGTATAGATTTATGCCCATTAACAAACCCATGGGTATAAAAATTGACCCAAACCCATACCCTAATGGGGTAAAAACCCATCGGGTTTCGGGTTTCGGGTACACATTGCCATCTCTAGGCACGATGGGACAAATCATCACCAAGCCGTGTCCAGACCGTGGGAGCAGTACTGAAGGGTCCCTATCAAGCACGACAACGGATACGAATCCCCACTGACCAGTGGGACCGCACAACCCCAGCCGCAGGGATCCCAGCATTGGGGTCTCTCCAGTGACCCATACGCCAGAAGAGACGGGGCGATACGCCATACCAGGCATTGGCCTACGCATGATGAAGGGTGACGGTAAGGGGATGATGGAAGATAAAGTTGTATTGAAGACATCCCTGAACCTCACCTATCGGCAGGACCCGTCAAGCACCGCTACGTCTATATCAGAATAGGTACAGGAACCCATCGGCGAACGGATGGGATGCGACACCATACCAAGGATACGGTGGCGCACGACCCGGCAGACGACACCATAGGGGCTACGAGGCCCAAAAGAAGGAGGCCGAACTCCACCCAAGTAGAATACATGTTCTCATTGTAACGTCTACCCTTGAGCTATAAAAGGGCAAGACAAATCCCATACAAGACATCCCTTAGCTTCACACAAGCACCTAATTGTAACACGCGCCAAGCAGTACTACTATCAACACTATACTAGACTAGGGCTCCAGCCTAAACCAGTATAACACATCGTCTCATATCCACCTACGAGGCCCCGTAGCTCGCCATTCGGAGTAAGCCCACGCTAGCACCACTAACGAACATAAATCTTATTGTCCCTTGCTTCTAGAAACCACATGCTTTCTTTGTCTCCGATAACATGTCATCCTAGGTTTGTACAAAGTGTCAAAGTCAAGAGTGAGTGAGAAAGAAGAGGTTGTGTCTGGTTAGGTTTATAAAGCAGATTAATTATTGGTATCTGTATAGATCTCTAAATAAAAAATTAGATTTTATAAATTTATCTGATGATATTAAAAATGCTGATATATTTTTTTATATATGTATTTAGTATAATTAATGACTTATCAACTCTTTGAGAGAGAGAAAAACGATAATGATTTTCCCCCTTAGACGAATGGAGAGCACGTCGCTTTCCTGAGAACGGGCAGTGTTTTTTTTTGGTGTGTGCAGATGTACAGTGCGACAGACTTGAGAGCGGTCGATATATAAAAAAAAGGACTGGTTTGTTCGAATAACAATAAACGATGGATGACTGTTGAAGGTGGAGGAAAAAAAGGTAGAGAGCGAAAATGGTGTGCTGTATAGTGCCGCTGTTTGTTTCGGCTTTTCGCAGCTTCTGGCCACCAAAAGCTGCTGCGGACTATTAAACACTCAGCTTTTTAGTCGGGTTCTATAAAACTCGTTTGAATAAAAATCATTCAAAATCAACATAAACATATAATCGGTTGAGTCGTCGCAATAGTAGTAATCCGTCACTTTATAGATCCTGAGCCTTATGGACAACTTTATCTTCCTCCGCACGTAATCCTAATGATACTCAGATTCTCTACACAGTCAGATTTTCCTTACAGCTAGATTCTCGAAAAAGCTGGTGTTGGCGCCTTTTCGGAGCGCCAAACACTCAACAAGAACCGGCAGCGGTGCTCTCTGGTCAGGCGCGGACGGTCCGCGGCACAGGGCCGGACGGTCCGCGACCTGGCGCAGGGGCAAAGGTTCCCTGCCTGACGGCCGGACGGTCCGCGCCCTGGGGCCGGACGGTCCGCGCGTGCGCAGGGGCGGCGGAAGTCGCCGACGGCGCCTGGATCTCGCTCCCGGGAGGGACCCCGTCGGGGAGGAGAGATTCAAGGTGGTGTCTAGGCTCGGGCAGGCCGACCTAGACTCCTCTAATCGACGTAGAGTCGAAGAGAGACGGAGAATTTGGGGATTGGAAGGCTAAACTAAGGCTAAACTAGAACTAGACTAGAACTACTCCTAATGCATAAGGTAAAAACGAGTAATAGACTTGATTTGATCGATTGTTGGGGGTTCAATCGGCCGTAGCCCTTCATCTATATAAAGGGGGAGGTCTGGATCTGTTTCCAACTGTTTCCCGAGTTAATCCCGCGGTTTTAGGTAACAAATCCCGCGAGAAACTAGAAACCCTAACTGACTCTGCGCGCGCGCGGACCGTCCGCGCCGCCACCGCGGACCGTCCAGACCGCGGACCGTCCGGCCTCAGGGCCGGACCGTCCGCAAGGCTCATTTTAGCCTCCAACATATGCCCCCCTGCCTTTTGGTGAAGGTTGACGAACCAAAAGCATATGAACTAAACCTGATGCAAGTCATCGACTTTTCAAAATAGAGATCATTCAATAAAGCACCAATGTATAAAGGCCGTTTTGGATTGTATCTTTCTCGGCCATGACCATTTGATTAATGGATCAAAATGAATAAAATGGAGGTGCCCCCCAGTATGGATAGATAAAGGGACTATACATGTACCATGGATTTATCATCGTACCATTCCATGTTTGAACAGGATAATATACTGACGATGAGTAAACGGGTGGAAAGTACCCTGGTCTCATAGGATGAATAGGCGATGCTTGTTGTGTCACCTTTCGGGCCGTTTTGTTTACCCGTTTCGTTTTAGTAGGTGACCGAGGTTTCTTCGTTGACCGATCACGTAGAACGGTCTTCTCGCTAGTATTCTTGGAGAGCAACTGATCAACAGTAGAGTCAGCTTTGATCAGCCGACCATTTGTGCTTCGCCGTTGTGTCTCCTTCCCTTTTAAGGTTTTGTGTGGAGGCTGACACCTTTGGGCATAGGCGGACTGTCCGGCAGAGTTAGCCGAACCGTCTATCTGAACACCGGACCGTCCGCACGTAGGTGCCAGATCGTCCGTGATGCTCAGGACAGGCTGTCGTGCTTGACTCATTAATTGTGCCTGCCCCCCGGTGCCTCTGGACTTTTTAGCCTTATCGTCCGGAGCCTTTCGAACAATCTCCTTTTGTGATATATTCGATGTGCGAGGACTACCAATGATGATGTCTTTGCTTTTGCCTTTATCGGCCATTTCGGGCCGAACTAAGATCTTTTTGCATGCGATATCTATTGTATTAACAGGAAATGGTTGTGTGTCCACTTGCATTTCCTGAAAAGCCAATCGGCCCTCATTTATGGCCGATTGTACCTGTCGACGAAAAACATTACAGTCATTGGTGGCATGAGAAAAAGAATTATGCCACTTACAATAAGCACGTCTCTTTAATTCATCTATAGGAGGGATAGTATGAGTTAATTTAATGTTGCCATTTTTAAGTAGCTCATCAAATATCTTATCGCATTTGGCAACATTAAAGGTAAATTTAATCTCTTCTTGCCGATTCTTTTGAACCGGCTGTAAGGAAGAACATGCTGAAGATTTGGCCTTTGTTGGCCAAATAAACTCAGCGGTATATACATCTGCGGATTCATCATCTGAACTATCACGCTCTATTAGATGTATAGTACGACCGGCCGATTTTGATGTCTCTTTAAATTGGCTTTCACAGGCTAAAGCCCGCTGATGTAGCTGGGCTATCGAAAAGAACTGGGTCCCATCTAATTTGTCTCTTAAATAGGATAGCAACCCATTAAAAGCTAACCCTGCTAGCTCTTTGTCTGCGACATGGATCCGAAAGCATCGGTTTCTAGTGTCCCGGAACCTCCGGATATAATCATTAACCGATTCTTCGCGTCCTTGTCGAACTGAAGCTAAGTCTGCTAGTCCTAATTCATATTCCCCGGCAAATAAATGTTCATGAAATTTACTTTCTAACTCATTCCAGGAATTAATGGAATTAGGAGGCAGGGCGGCGTACCATGCAAAAGCGGTACCAGTGTGAATCATCTAGGCCCCTTTGGTAATGTTTTGGTAATTAATGACAACTGTTTGTGGACTAACGATTCTTGTAGAAATAAGAATGCAGGGTTGGACCACATTGAACAGGAAATGTTGAAGAATCATACGCATTGGTTGTGGATCAGATGAAGGGAAAGGTATTATATAGGTTTCATTTTTGCCGGTCTTAAGGAGTTTAGAGAAGATACCTGACCGGATTAGTAGGCTAGATAGCCGTACTATTAAGAGGGGTCAATGACTTAGATCTGTGTAAAACTTAGTGCCTCATAGAGCATCAAGTAGTTGCATTTGCATGAGGACTAACAACGCTTCACTTTTCGCGAGTCACAAGTTCTTTCATAGCTTGTTTGAAATTGCGAAGTCATGGATGCGCGGACTGTCCGGGCCTTAGGGGCGGACCGTCCGCGATCCACCAGAGAGGTCCGAAGTCTGACCAATTGTTTTGGCACTGTGTTCTATTGCACTGCGGACCGTCCGGGCCTTAGGGCCGGACCGTCCGCAGTCATGTCCAGAGGAGGGTGACTTCGGGCCAGTCCCTGAATTATAGGTGGACGGTCCGCAAGTGTCAAACTTGTTTTTGGACAGGGACTGTGTGTTTTTATAGATTTGTACTACGGACTGTCCGGGGGACCAGTCCGGACAGTACTGTCTCAGGTCGCGGACCGTCCAGGATTTATAGCCGGACGGTCCGCACGTGTTAACTTCTTTTGATCCGAGGCTCGGGTGTTTCATTCTGCCAGGTCGCGGACGGTCCGGCCTTGAAGGGCGGACTGTCCGGACCCACCTTTTGAGTCAGCTCTGACATGTTTTCAAATGGTCTTTATAGCCGTTATATGTACGGCGGACCGTCCGGCCCTAGGGCGCGGACGGTCCGCGTGTGCGCAGAACTGCTACCTTTTGCACATAACGGTTTGATTTTGATGGGGGACTATAAATAGAAGGGTAGCTCGTGTGAGAGAGCTCTCTTGGCCATTCCTTGCACACATTGAGCTCATTTGTGATCCTCCAACTCACTCTCTCACACTCTTTGCTTGAGATTGCATTCTAGTGAGAGATTGAGGGTTCCTAGTGCATTTGCATCATTTGGTGATTCTTGAGGCACTAGGTGGTACACCGAGCAAGCGTCGTTGGCTTGTTACTCTTGGAGGTTGCCGCCTCCTAGACGGCTCGGGTGATTGTTTCCGTCGAGCTCTCCAAGAAGATTGTGGAGAAGCCGCGGTGTGGATTGTGAGGGGTTCGCGCCTACCTCGCCGGAGCGGCAAAGGTGACATTAGTGGAATCGAGGTATTGAGTGATTTCTTGTCCACTTGGCTCAAAGATCAAGTCGTGTCTTGATAGAGGAGCAAGTGAGAGCTTGAAGTCCACCTCAACGTGGATTAGGAGTGATCGGCAAATCACCGATACCACGGGATAAATTTCGGTGTCTATTCTTTCTAGCATTACTTATTGCCTTGCAATTGATTAGTGTTTTGCTTATTGTTCTTCAAGTATTCAATCTCCGTAGTTGTTTTTCATACTTTGTTTACTTATTGACACTAGATAATTTATTTCTCTTGTTGCATTGATTAAATTTATTTAGTATTTTTGATTTTAGTCAAAACCGTCTATTCACCCCTCCTCTAGCCGGTGTCCTAGATCCTACAAGTGGTATCGGAGCCGAGGACTCCATTGTTTGTGGATCTAATCATCCCGGAGTGGGACAAAATGGCTAGTAACAACAATGTGCACATTGGGAAGCCACCGCACTTTGATGGAAACAATTATGATTATTGGAAAATAAGAATGTCAATGCATCTTAGAGCAATGGGTGGAAAAATTTGGCCAATTGTTAGGGATGGATTTGTTGTATTGAAGGAAGATGAACCATCCGTTAGTGATAATGAGAATATCCTCACAAATGATCAAGCCATGAATGTCTTTTATGATGCTCTTGATATAAATGAGTTCAATCATATCAAGAATCTCACAACCGCTCATGAGATTTGGATAAAACTAATGGAAATTCATGAAGGAACTACAATTGTGAAGAGTGCCAAACTATATGTGTGCAAAGGGAAGTTTGAGCAATTTATTATGAAAGAAGATGAGGGTGTATCCGATATGTTCAATCGGTTGAATGAGATAGTAAATGAACTCAAAGGACTTGGTTTTAATGTACCGGATGTGGATTTCACACAGAAGTTCCTTAGATCACTTCCGGAGAAATATGAGACTATTGTGACAATGCTAGTAAGGAGTGATCTATCTACAACTTCTCCAACCGAAGTATTGGGAGAAATTCTCACTCAAGATATATTTAAGAAGTCACAAGCCGATGCCTTAAGTTTGGCAAAGAAGGTGAAAAATGAATCTATTGCTCTCAAAGCCAAGGCCTCAAAGGCAATTGAAAAAGAAGATAGCAATGATGAAGAAAATGAAAGTGAGAGTGATGGTGACATGGCTTTATTTGTAAGGAAATTCAATAAATTCATGAAGATGAAAAGAGGTCAACCTAGAAGAGGTCAAACATCTAGAAGAAATGCCTTCAATGATAGAAAATGTTTTGAGTGTGGGGAACCCGGTCACATTGCCATGAATTGCCCAAGCAAGAAGAAGAAGGGCAAAGATGAAAGTGACAAGAAGAAAAAGAAATACTATAACAAGAAGAAAGATGGCAAAGCCTACTTAGTTGAATGGGACTCGGATGATAGCTCGGATAATGATGATGATGACACCTCATCTAAGCTTAATGCCGGAATTGCTATCAAGGAAGCTCCATCCCTCTTCTCATCCCCCCATTGTCTCATGGCAAAGGGAGATGCTAAGGTAAAAATCATCACCGATTTAAATGATATAAAAGATGATGATGATATCGATGATGTTGATGATGATGGCTATTCATATGATGATCTTGTTAGAATGTTAGGTGAGGCCGATGACTACATGCACAAAGAAAAAGAAAAATTTAAGACCTTGAAGGAATTGTATAAAAACCTCCAAGTGTCTTTTGAGGAGCTCAAGACCTCTCACAATGACCTCAAAGAAAATTATGAGAAGCTTGCGGATGCTCAAAAATCATCTATTGTGCATGAAGTTGAGGTGGTCACTAAGGATGTTGGAGTCACTTGTGACTTACTTGATAGTCTTACAGGTGAACCACTACCTACTAACTCTATTTGTGATAAATGCAAAATTTCTCTCAATGATAACATTGCTCTTGATGAATCAAAAATTATTGTTGAGAATGAAGTGTTAGTAGATAGAATAAATGCTCTAACTCGTGACCTAGAAAAGGCATATGGTGGTAAGACTAAATTGGATTTCATATTGGGAAGTCAACGATGCTCTCTTAACCGTGAAGGTCTTGGATATGTTCCTAAGAAAGGAAAGAATGCTTTTGTAAAGCAAAAGACATTGTTTGTGAAAGAATGTGACAAAGTGTGTCACAAGTGTCACAAAAAGGGACATGTTAAGAAAAATTGTCCCAAGTTCAAAAATGTATCCTCCACTTGTTTTGAGCATTGTTATGTTCTTTCTCATAATGCAAAAGGTGTTCATGCTAAATTTGTTGGTACTTCAATTGTTGGAAACAAAAAGAAAGCTATTTGGGTGCCAAAGACCTTGGTCACTAACATCCGAGGACCCAAGCAAGTTTGGGTACCTAAAAGAGATTGATTTCCTTTTGTAGGTAAACTACAAGGCGGGAGGGAATCATTGGGTGTTGGATAGTGGATGTACTCAACACATGACCGGGGATATGAGAATGTTTACCCAAATGAGTGAGGAAGATTGCTCAAATTATGATAGTATCACGTTTGGAGATAATCGTAAAGGAAAGGTTAAAGGTTTGGGTAAAATTGCTATCTCAAATGATCATTCTATATCAAATGTGCTATTGGTTGAGTCTTTGAATTTTAATTTACTTTCCGTAGCTCAATTACGTGATTTAGGATTTTGTTGCAATTTCACAGTTGAAGATGTTATTATCTCTAGTGTTGATGGTAGCAATCTTAAATTTAAAGGCTTTAGACATGAAAATCTTTATCTTGTTGATTTCTCATCTAATGAGGCAAAGCTCACAACTTGCCTATTTTCAAAAGCTTCACTAGGTTGGTTATGGCATAGAAGACTTGGTCATGTTGGGATGAAGCAACTCAATCGGTTAACCAAGCATGACTTAGTTCGAGGCTTAAAAGATGTGAAGTTTGAAAAGAACAAATTGTGTAGCTCTTGTCAAGCCGGTAAGCAAGTGGCAAATACTCATCCAAATAAAAGTCAAATGTCCACTCATCGACCTTTGGAATTACTTCACATGGATTTATTTGGGCCCACATCTTTTGTAAGTATTGGTGGTAATTCTTATTGTCTTGTGATTGTGGATGACTATTCAAGATTTACTTGGGTTTATTTTCTACGAGACAAATCCAATGTGTTTGAAACATTCAAGTCATTTGCTATATTGGCTCAAAATCAATTTGATTTCGACATCAAAAAGGTTAGAAGTGATAATGGGTCGAAATTCAAAAATGCAAGAATTGATCAATATTGTGATGACAAGGGTATCAAACATGAATTCTCTTCCAAATATACCCCGGAACAAAATGGTATTGTTGAAAGAAAGAATAGAACTCTTATTGACATGGCTAGGTCCATGTTAGCGGAATATAGTATATCGGATTCTTATTGGGCCGAGGCAATAAATACCGCTTGTCATTCATCAAATAGACTATATTGTCACAAGCTCTTGAAGAAAACTCCATATGAATTGCTTATTGGTAGAAAGCCAAATATCTCATATTTTAGGGTATTCGGTTGCAAATGTTATATTTTGAGAAAGGGGAGCCGGCTTTCTAAATTTGAGAAGAAATGTGATGCGGGTTTTCTTCTTGGATATTCATCAAATAGTAAGGCTTATAGAGTCTTCAACAAAACTCATGGTATTATTGAGGAAGCATATGATGTTGAATTCGATGAAACAAATGGGTCTCAAGATGAGAGTGATAATCTTGATGATGTTGGGGGAACTCAATTGATAAATGCAATGAAAACAATGGCCATTGGTGAAATAAAACCAAAGGAAGATGATGATGAAAATAGTGTGGTTGTCATTCCTTCATCCTCAACTATAAATGAGGAAGATCACCAAAGCCAACAACTCAATGAAACCATGGATACTCATGATCAAGGTACTTCAAGACCTTCGGTTCCTTCTAATGCTTCTACAAGCAATTATCAAACGGTATCAAGAATTCATCATTCCATTGTGAAGGATCACCCGGTTGATCAAATTGTGGGTGATATTAGTAAGGGTGTTCAAACTCGCTCTCGCATAGCTTCGTTTTGTGAACATTTCTCTTTTGTATCTTGTATGGAACCTAACCGTGTAGATGAAGCTCTACTTGATGTTGATTGGGTGAATGCAATGCATGAAGAATTAAATAACTTCGCTCGAAATGAAGTTTGGGAGCTTGTTGAGAGACCAAAGAACCACAATGTTATTGGTACAAAATGGGTGTTTCGCAACAAGCACAATGAAGATGGTGTGGTAGTAAGAAACAAGGCAAGATTAGTTGCACAAGGATATACTCAAATTGAAGGATTGGATTTTGGGGAGACATTTGCTCTCGTAGCAAGATTAGAAGCAATCCGGATTCTACTTGCTTATGCTTGTGCACATAATATCAAGCTCTACCAAATGGATGTAAAGAGTGCCTTCCTAAATGGTAAGATTAGTGAACTAGTGTATTGTAAACAACTGAAAGGGAAATGTGCCATTGGGCCATTTCTAAGTATTTTGGTGATTGAGTGCCAACACAAGTGCTTAAATGTGAATTTATGTCCATGGATGAACAAAGTGCAAATCATGAAGTAAAGGTATGTTTCTAAACCTTAGTACATTGGTTTTGTGTACTAATATACTTGTCTAAGTGTTAGAAACAGAAAGAAGAAGAAAAGAAAAGAGGAGAAAAAGACTTGGCTGTGTACAGCCAAGACTCAGCTCGGTCTGGCACACCGGACTGTCCGGTGTGCACCGGACAGTGTCCGGTGCGCCAGGCTGACTCGGCGCGAACTGGCTGCTCTCGGGAATTCGCCGACGGCGTACGGCTAAAATTCACCGGACTGTTCGGTGTGCACCGGACTGTCCGGTGAGCCAACGGTCGGCCGGGCCAACGGTCGGCCGCGCAATCTGCGCGGGACACGTGGCCGAGCCAACGGCTAGAAGACGGCACCGGACTATCCGGTGTGCACCGGACATGTCCGGTGCGCCAACGGCTCTCAGATCTGCAACGGTCGGCAGCGCCATTTTTGGAAAGAAATCGGGCACCGGACAGTGTCCGGTGTACACCGGACTGTCCGGTGCACCCGACGACTGAAGGCAAGGATAGCCTTCCAGATTTGCTCTCAACGGCTCCTAGCTGCCTTGGGGCTATAAAAGGGGCCCCTAGGCGCATGGAGGAGACACACAAGCAACCTTAGAGCATTCTTGATCATCCACACTCATTCTTTGCGCATTCGTTTGTGATTCTAAGTGATTCGAGCTCCGTTCTAGTGAGAACTTTGAGATAGTCATTCGAGCTCGATTCTTGGCCGTGTGTGTGCGCATTTTGCTGTGGATTTGTGTGTGTTGCTTCCCTCCCTTACTCTGTGCTTCTTTGTGATCATATACTTGTAAGGGCAAGAGACTCCAATTTGTGGAGATTCCTTGCAAACGGGATATTGAAAGGCAAAGCAAAACACCGTGGTATTCAAGTTGGTCTTTGGACCGCTTGAGAGGGGTTGATTGCAACCCTCGTCCGTTGGGACGCCACAACGTGGAGTAGGCAAGCGTTGGTCTTGGCCGAACCACGGGATAAACCACTGTGTCATCTCTGTGTTTGATCTCTTGTGGTATTGTGTTTTGTTGAAGACTCCTCTCTAGCCACTTGGTGATTATTGTACTAACACTTAACAAGTTTTTGTGGCTTAAGTTTTAAAGTTTCACAGGATCACCTATTCACCCCCCCTCTAGGTGCTCTCAATTGGTATCAGAGCCGTTCTCTTCACAAAGGGACTTACCGCCCGAAGAGATGGATCCTAAGGGGAAGGGAATCGTGATCAACGATAAAGAGAAGGAATCCTTCGTCAACGAGCCGAAGGACGACAAGCCTACCGACTCCGGCTCGGGGCATAGACGGAAGGAAGGGAAGAAGAAGAAGACAAGGCGCATCAAGGAGATCATCTACTACGACGATAGTGATGAGTCTACTTCTTCCCAAAAGGATGACGACAACGACTACAAAAAGACGGTCAATTCGAACTTTTCATTTGATTATTCTCGTATTCAACATAGTTCGAATTCGCATTTGCTTTCCATTCCTCTTGGCAAACCTCCACACTTCGATGGGGAGGACTACGGATTTTGGAGTCACAAAATGCGTAGTCACTTATTCTCTCTCCATCCAAGCATATGGGAGATTGTGGAGAATGGAATGAGATTTGATAGCTCGGATAGCCCTTTGCTTATAAATGAACAAATCCATAGAAATGCACAAGCTACTACTGTTCTCTTAGCATCCTTGTGCAGGGAAGAGTACAACAAGGTGAGCGGCTTGGACAATGCCAAGCAAATATGGGACACCCTCAAGATCTCTCACGAGGGGAACGACATCACCATGCTCACCAAGATGGAGTTGGTGGAGGGCGAGCTTGGACGATTCGCCATGATAAGGGGAGAGGAGCCAACTCAAACGTACAACCGGCTCAAGACCCTTATCAACAAAATAAGGAGCTACGGAAGCACGCGATGGACGGACCACGACGTCGTCCGCCTAATGCTAAGGTCCTTTACCGTTCTTGATCCTCATCTCGTGAACAATATTCGTGAGAATCCCAGGTACACGATGATGACGCCCGAGGAAGTACTTGGAAAATTCGTAAGCAGGAGGATGATGATCAAGGAGGCAAGATACGTCGACGAAGCGTTGAACGGTCCAATCCACGAGCCTCAACCTATTGCTCTCAAGGCAACAAGGAGCAAGGAGTCGCTACCTAGCAAGGTGGCGCAAGTCGAGGCGGCCGGGCTCAATGATGAAGAGATGGCTCTCATCATCAAGAGATTCAAGACGGCGCTGAATGGTCGCAAGGGACAGACAAGCAAGACCAAGACAAAGGGGAAGCGCTCATGCTTCAAATGTGGTAAGGTTGGTCATTTTATTGCTAACTGTCCCAAAAATGATAGTGACTAGGAGCAAGGGAAAAACGGGAAGAGAGAGAACAAGAAAGTTTACAAGAAGGCCAAAGGTGAAGCACACCTTGGAAAGGAGTGGGACTCGGATTGCTCTTCGTCCGACTCCGACGACGAGGGACTCGCCGCCACTGCCTTCAACAAATCAGCTCTTTTCCCCCACGAGCATCACACTTGCCTCATGGCAAGGGAGAAGAAGGTAATCACGAGTAATGCTAATACTTATGACTCTTCTAGTGATGATGAGCCTAGTGAGGATGAAATAGATTATTCTAGTTTATTCAAGGGATTGGATAGAACTAAGATAGCTAAGATTAATGAATTGATTGATGCCTTGAATGAAAAGGATAGAATCTTAGAAAAACAAGAAGATCTTTTATATGAAGAGCATGATAAATTTGTTAGTGCACAAAATTCACTTGCTCTAGAAGTTAAAAGAAATGGAATTCTTTCTTGTGAACTTTCTACTTGTAATGAAACCATTTCTTCTTTAAAAGGTGAAATTGATGTTTTAACCACTAAACTAGAAGTAGCAAGTAACTCTTGTGTTGAAAATGTTACAATTTGCACTAGGTGTAAGGATTTTGATGTTAATGCTTGTAGTGAACACCTAGTTTCAATTTCAAAACTTAATGATGAATTGGCTAGTCTTAATGCTCAACTTAAGACTAGCAAGAGTGAAGTTGATAAAATAAAATTTGCAAGGGATGCCTACACGGTTGGTAGACACCCCTCAATAAAGGATGGTCTTGGCTTCAAGAGAGAGGCCAAGAACTTAACAAGCCATAAGGCTCCCATCTTCGTCAAGGAGAAAGGGAAGGCCCCTATGGCTAGTAGTGCTAAAAAGAACCATGCTTTCTTATACCACGATAGGAGACATGCTTATGATGATTCACATGTTTATGATTCTCGTGCCATGTTTGCTTCTAGTTCTTCCTATAAGCATGATAGAGATATGTGTAGGAGAAATGTTGTGCATATGCCTAGGAGAAATTTTGCTCATGTTCCTAGAAAAGTTGTGAACAAACCTTCTACCATTTATTATGCTTGCAATGCTCCCTTTGCTATTTGTAGAAAGGGTAAGAAGGTAATTGCTAGGAAGTTAGGGGCGAGATGCAAGGGAGATAAAACTTGCATTTGGGTCCCTAAGGATATATGTGCTAACCTTGTAGGACCCAACATGAGTTGGGTACCTAAGACCCAAGCCTAAATTTGCCTGGCAGGTTTATGCATCCGGGGGTTCAAGCTGGATTATCGACAGCGGATGCACAAACCATATGACGGGGGAGAAGAAGATGTTCACCTCCTACGTCAAAAATAAGGATTCCCAAGATTCAATTATATTCGGTGATGGGAATCAAGGCAAGGTAAAAGGGTTAGGTAAAATTGCAATTTCTAATGAGCACTCAATATCAAATGTATTTTTAGTTGAGTCTCTTGGTTACAATTTGCTATCTGTTAGTCAACTATGTAATATGGGATATAATTGTCTTTTTACTAATGTAGATGTGTCTGTCTTTAGAAGATGTGATGGTTCACTAGCTTTTAAGGGTGTACTAGACGGCAAGCTTTACTTAGTTGATTTTGCAAAAGAAGAGGCCGGTCTAGATGCATGCTTAATGGCTAAGACTTGCATGGGCTGGCTGTGGCATCGCCGCTTAGCACATGTGGGGATGAAGAACCTCCACAAGCTTCTAAAGGGAGAACACGTGATAGGCCTAACAAATGTTTATTTCGAAAAAGATAGACCTTGTGCAGCTTGTCAAGCAGGTAAACAAGTGGGAGGAGCACATCACAGCAAGAATGTGATGACCACGTCAAGACCTCTGGAGCTGCTGCATATGGACCTCTTTGGACCCGTCGCCTATCTGAGCATAGGAGGAAGTAAGTATGGTCTAGTTATTGTTGATGACTTTTCCCGCTTCACTTGGGTGTTCTTTTTGCAGGATAAGTCTGAAACCCAAGGAACCCTCAAGCGCTTCCTCAGGAGAGCTCAAAATGAGTTTGAGCTCAAGGTGAAGAAGATATGGAGCGACAACGGGTCCGAGTTCAAGAACCTTCAAGTGGAGGAGTTCCTTGAGGAGGAAGGGATCAAGCACGAGTTCTCCGCTCCCTACACACCACAGCAAAATGGTGTGGTAGAGAGGAAGAACAGGACGCTGATCGATATGGCAAGGACGATGCTTGGAGAGTTCAAGACCCCCGAGTGCTTTTGGTCGGAAGCTGTGAACACGGCTTGCCACGCCATCAACAGGGTCTACCTTCATCGCCTCCTCAAGAAGACTTCGTACGAGCTTCTAACCGGTAACAAACCCAATGTATCTTACTTTCGTGTATTTGGGAGCAGGTGCTACATTCTAGTGAAGAAGGGTAGAAATTCTAAATTTGCTCCCAAAGCTGTAGAAGGGTTTTTATTAGGTTATGATTCAAATACAAAGGCGTATAGGGTCTTCAACAAATCATCAGGTTTGGTTGAAGTCTCTAGCGACGTTGTATTTGATGAGACTAATGGCTCTCCAAGAGAGCAAGTTGTTGATTGTGATGATGTAGATGAAGAAGATGTTCCGACGGCCGCTATACGAACCATGGCGATTGGAGAAGTGCGGCCACAGGAACAAGATGAACGAGATCAACCTTCTTCCTCAACAACCGTGCATCCCCCAACTCAAGACGATGAACAGGTTCATCAAAAGGAGGCGTGTGATCAAGGGGGAGCACAATATGATCACGTGATGGAGGAAGAAGCGCAACCGGCACCTCCAACCCAAGTTCGAGCGGTGATTCAAAGGGATCATCCCGTCGACCAAATTTTGGGTGACATTAGCAAGGGAGTAACTACTCGATCTCGATTAGTTAATTTCTGTGAGCATTACTCCTTTGTCTCTTCTATTGAGCCTTTCAGGGTAGAGGAGGCCTTGCTAGATCCGGACTGGGTGTTGGCCATGCAGGAGGAACTCAACAACTTCAAGCGCAACGAAGTTTGGACACTGGTGCCTCGTCCCAAGCAAAATGTTGTGGGAACCAAGTGGGTGTTCCGCAACAAACAGGACGAGCACGGGGTGGTGACGAGGAACAAGGCTCGACTTGTGGCAAAAGGTTATGCCCAAGTCGCAGGTTTGGACTTTGAGGAGACGTTTGCTCCTGTGGCTAGGCTAGAATCAATTCGTATCTTGCTAGCATATGCCGCTCACCATTCTTTCAGGTTGTACCAAATGGATGTGAAGAGCGCTTTCCTCAACGGGCCGATCAAAGAGGAGGTGTACGTGGAGCAGCCCCCTGGCTTCGAGGATGAACGGTACCCCGACCACGTGTGTAAGCTCTCTAAGGCGCTCTATGGACTTAAGCAAGCCCCAAGAGCATGGTATGAATGCCTTAGAGATTTTTTGATTGCTAATGCGTTCAAGGTTGGGAAAGCCGATCCAACTCTTTTTACTAAGACTTGCGATGGTGATCTTTTTGTGTGCCAAATTTATGTCGACGACATAATATTTGGTTCTACTAACCAAAAGTCTTGTGAAGAGTTTAGCAGGGTGATGACGCAGAAATTCGAGATGTCGATGATGGGCGAGTTGACCTACTTCCTTGGATTTCAAGTGAAGCAACTCAAGGACGGCACCTTCATCTCCCAAACGAAGTACACGCAAGATTTGCTAAAGAGGTTTGGGATGAAGGACGCAAAGCCCGCAAAGACGCCGATGGGAACCGACGGACACACCGACCTCAACAAAGGAGGTAAGTCCGTTGATCAAAAAGCATACCGGTCAATGATAGGGTCTTTACTTTATTTATGTGCTAGTAGACCGGATATTATGCTTAGCGTATGCATGTGTGCCAGATTTCAATCCGATCCTAAGGAGTGTCACTTAGTGGCGGTGAAGCGAATTCTTAGATATTTGGTTGCTACGCCTTGCTTCGGGATCTGGTATCCAAAGGGGTCTAACTTTGACTTGATTGGGTACTCAGATTCCGACTATGCTGGATGTAAGGTCGATAGGAAAAGTACATCGGGGACGTGCCAATTCTTAGGAAGGTCCCTGGTTTCATGGAACTCTAAGAAACAAACCTCCGTTGCCCTATCCACCGCTGAGGCCGAGTACGTTGCCGCAGGACAGTGTTGTGCGCAACTACTTTGGATGAGGCAAACCCTCAGGGACTTTGGCTACAATCTGAGCAAAGTCCCACTCCTATGTGATAATGAGAGTGCTATCCGAATAGCGGAAAATCCTGTTGAGCACAGCCGCACAAAGCACATTGACATCCGGCATCACTTTTTGAGAGATCACCAGCAAAAGGGGGATATCGAAGTGTTTCATGTTAGCACCGAGAACCAGCTAGCCGATATCTTTACCAAGCCTCTAGATGAGAAGACCTTTTGCAGGCTGCATAGTGAGCTCAATATCTTAGATTCGCGGAACTTGGATTGAAAAGTAGCATACATGTGTTTATGCCTTTGATCATGTTCATTCTGCATCTTGTTGCTTATTGTGGTGCTCAAGTTGTACAAACACTCCCTGGACCTCACAAGTCCGTTGCAAAGTGATGCACAGTTTTAGGGGGAGGTGTGTTACAACTTGACCCTTTGAGACTAACCATATGCTTGAGTGTTCTTGTTTTAGTCTCAAAGGAGAATTGAAAGGGAAAAGGTGGACTTGGACCATGAAAGACTTCCACTGCACTCCGATAAGAGGGTAACTTATTCCAAGTTCATCTCATGAACTCTTATTGCCATTTGCTCTTAATTGACGATTTTGGTAAGGCAATGGGGTTATAGGGCCAAGATTGATCCCGTTTTGGTGCTTGATGCCAAAGGGGGAGAAAATACAGGCCAAAGCAATAAATGGATCAGCTACCACTTGAGAGATTTTGAAAATAGTAGAATAGAGCTTTTGGTTTGGTTTGTCAAAACTCTTTTGTTGTCTCTCTTATCAAAGGTTGGCTTCTTGCGGGGAGAAGTAGTGATTATGGAAAAAGGGGGAGTTTTTGAAATCTTTGATCAATCTCTTTTGGAATGACTCTCTTTATGCTTCAACATGTGTGTTTGACTTAGAGATAGAGATTTGAGTTTGATTTGCAAAAACAAACCAAGTGGTGGCAAAGGATGATCCATATATGCCAAAATTGAATCAAAACAATTTTGAGTTCTTATTTGATTTGATTTTGTACTTGTTCTACTTGCTTTATGTTGTGTTGGCATAAATCACCAAAAAGGGGGAGATTGAAAGGGAAATGTGCCATTGGGCCATTTCTAAGTATTTTGGTGATTGAGTGCCAACACAAGTGCTTAAATGTGAATTTATGTCCATGGATGAACAAAGTGCAAATCATGAAGTAAAGGTATGTTTCTAAACCTTAGTACATTGGTTTTGTGTACTAATATACTTGTCTAAGTGTTAGAAACAGAAAGAAGAAGAAAAGAAAAGAGGAGAAAAAGACTTGGCTGTGTACAGCCAAGACTCAGCTCGGTCTGGCACACCGGACTGTCCGGTGTGCACCGGACAGTGTCCGGTGCGCCAGGCTGACTCGGCGCGAACTGGCTGCTCTCGGGAATTCGCCGACGGCGTACGGCTAAAATTCACCGGACTGTCCGGTGTGCACCGGACTGTCCGGTGAGCCAACGGTCGGCCGGGCCAACGGTCGGCCGCGCAATCTGCGCGGGACACGTGGCCGAGCCAACGGCTAGAAGACGGCACCGGACTGTCCAGTGTGCACCGGACATGTCCGGTGCGCCAACGGCTCTCAGATCTGCAACGGTCTGCAACGGTCGGCAGCGCCATTTTTGGAAAGAAATCGGGCACCGGACAGTGTCCGGTGTACACCGGACTGTCCGGTGCACCCGACGACTGAAGGCAAGGATAGCCTTCCAGATTTGCTCTCAACGGCTCCTAGCTGCCTTGGGGCTATAAAAGGGGCTCCTAGGCGCATGGAGGAGACACACAAGCAACCTTAGAGCATTCTTGATCATCCACACTCATTCTTTGCGCATTCGTTTGTGATTCTAAGTGATTCGAGCTCCGTTCTAGTGAGAACTTTGAGATAGTCATTCGAGCTCGATTCTTGGCCGTGTGTGTGCGCATTTTGCTGTGGATTTGTGTGTGTTGCTTCCCTCCCTTACTCTGTGCTTCTTTGTGATCATATACTTGTAAGGGCAAGAGACTCCAATTTGTGGAGATTCCTTGCAAACGGGATATTGAAAGGCAAAGCAAAACACCGTGGTATTCAAGTTGGTCTTTGGACCGCTTGAGAGGGATTGATTGCAACCCTCGTCCGTTGGGACGCCACAACGTGGAGTAGGCAAGCGTTGGTCTTGGCCGAACCACGGGATAAACCACTGTGTCATCTCTGTGTTTGATCTCTTGTGGTATTGTGTTTTGTTGAAGACTCCTCTCTAGCCACTTGGTGATTATTGTACTAACACTTAACAAGTTTTTGTGGCTTAAGTTTTAAAGTTTCACAGGATCACCTATTCACCCCCCCTCTAGGTGCTCTCAACAACCTCCCGGTTTTGAGGACCCCAAAAGACCTAACCATGTGTTCAAGCTTTCTAAAGCTCTCTATGGGCTTAAGCAAGCTCCACGCGCTTGGTATGAAAGGCTTAGGGATTTCTTGCTTTCCAAAGACTTCAAAATTGGGAAGGTTGACACTACTCTATTCACTAAAAGAATTGGCAAAGACTTATTTGTTTGTCAAATCTACGTTGATGATATTATTTTTGGATCTACTAATGAATTATTTTGTGAGGAGTTCGGAAAAATGATGTCAAAAGAATTTGAAATGTCTATGATAGGAGAATTGAGCTTCTTTCTTGGCCTTCAAATCAAACAATTGAAAGATTGAATTTTTATAAGTCAATCAAAATATTTGAAGGACATGCTCAAGAAGTTTGGTTTAGAAAATGCTAAGCCTATCAAGACTCCAATGGCAACAAATGGTCATCTAGACTTAGATGAAGGAGGTACTATGGTTGATCAAAAACTTTATCGTTCAATAATTGGTAGTTTACTTTATATTACCGCATCTAGGCCCGATGTTATGTTTAGTGTATGCATGTGTGCTCGATTTCAAGCTTCACCTAGAGAGATTCACTTGAAGGCCGCTAAAAGAATTCTAAGATATTTGAAGTGTACTCCCAATATTGGTCTATGGTATCCCAAAGGTGCTCACTTTGAATTAATTGGATATTCGGATTCGGACTATGCGGGGTGCAAAGTTGATAGAAAAAGCACCTCCGGTTGTTGTCAATTTCTTGGTAGATCTCTTGTTTCATGGTCTTCTAAGAAACAAAATTCGGTTGCTCTTTCTACCGCCGAGGCGGAATATATATCGGCCGGAAATTGTTGTGCTCAACTATTATGGATGAAACAAACCTTATTGGATTATGGAATTATTTTCAAGAATGTGCCTCTCATGTGTGATAATGAGAGTGCGGTAAAATTGGCTACCAATCCGGTCCAACACTCAAGAACCAAGCATATTGATATACGGCATCACTTCTTAAGGGATCATGTTGGCAAGGGAAATATCTCTATTTATTCCATTGGAACGGATGATCAATTAGCAGACATTTTTACAAAGCCTTTGGATGAAACAAGATTTTGTTCTCTAAGAAGTGAAATGAATGTGATCGATCTCTCAAATGTGGCTTGAAGTTGATCACACATGTGTCGTCTTGCATCTCGGGTCTAAATATGCTCTTTATGCTATTTATTTGGTATTATTGGTGCATTTTTCATTTCTAATTGTTCTAGGTAGTTTTATTCAAAAATTTTGCACTACTCAATTACATAATATGTATATGCACGCATACTAACTCTTGGGTTGGTCGAAATGTCCATATATAAGCACCAATTCGGATTCGAAATTCAAAATCAGCAAGTGGACAGCAATTGGAAAAATGAGTTTCAGGCCGCGGACCGTCCGCCCATGGACCGCGGACCGTCCGCCGCATCAGGACCTGGACAGTCCGGGCAGCCTCGCAGACCGTCTGAAATCATCAGGGCGCGGACCGTCCGGACCTTGGCAGAGCATTACAGTTCCATTCCTTTTTATAGTGGTGATTGGTATCAATTATTTATCTATGGATGTCTGTAACATTGTTGCAGTGGTTTTGGTGGTCTCCGCAAGAAACTTGCAGGTCGCTTTAAATCCAAGCGCCCTCGTGGAAATGATGATGACTATACACCAACCACTGATTCAGAGGCCCAATCCTCAGCTGGGGGCACTGAATCCATGGATGCTGAAGATTTTCCTCATGTTCATCCCGATTATCCCATTGATATCCAAGGATGGACTTATCCAAAGCGGTGATTTTCTATGGCTGAGTACTGCTCTAGACGGACTGTGAACCAGTATACTCTGCCATCTGATACAAATATCCAGTTTTTCCACACTCAGCTGCAGTTTGATGTCTTCTGGGGCACCCTGGTGGATACTAATTTTCATAAGCATCAGGTGATTGATTGGTCCTTCTTGCTAAGTCAATCAGTCATGGAGGGTCTGATCCCTAAGTTTGAAACCTGCGGACTATATCAGTTTATGGGGCAACGCACGGATTTCAATGAAATGGCTGTTAAGCAATTCCTGGCTACCTCAGAGATTGATATTGAAGAAGAATCTATCACCTGGATGACTGGCTTCAAGCGCTATTCTGCTTCTTTTGCTGACTTTGCCACTGCCAACAGTCTGAACTATGGCACCATTTCTGCTGGGCTGGATCTTTATACTAAAGATAATTTTGAGGATTTTGTGCAGTTTTATGAGCCAGCCAGGCTCGGTATACCCAGGAGGTTTGGAGAGACAGCAGGACTCAGACATCATCCTGCTGTAATTAATAAGATTGCCAGAGTCACCATTCTTCCCAAGAGTGGTGATAAGAGTAAAATACGGGATAAGTTCTAGAACATCATCCAGCACATCATGAATGGTGAAGTCATGAATATTGTTCTTTTCATGATGAGACAGCTTAATGATTTGAAAATGGATAAGAATCAAAATTTGGCATATGCTCCTTACATTATGGCTCTCATCAAATCCAAGACAAGATTTGAGGGCCCATGCGAGATTGTTCACACCCCATTCAGGCCTTTTAAGAATGAGATAGGGTTTCTCACCAGGCCACTCACCCCCTTCCCAGATGATGAGGAAGACCCTGGCTATGAGGGTGGAGCAGCTCCTAATGTTGAGGGAGAGCAGATGCCTCCACCTCCACCTCCTCCTCAGCCTCAGCACTATTGGGAGCCTGCTCCAGGATACTTTGATCCTTATTTTCACAATATGCAGCAGGGGCTTGAGACTCATATTGATACTCGCTTTGAGGGCCTGATGACACATGTGGATCACCGTTTCGATGACATGCAGTCTCGGTTTGACAGTAACTGGGATGCACTCAACTCTGAGTTTTCTGAGTTTCGTGATCAAATTCACACTAATGTCACTGATCCCATCATGATCAGGCTGAATAATATGCAACAGAGTTTTTAGGATAACATGGGTGCTCTCTCCAGTCAATTTGATAATCTCTCTACAAATGACAACATGCATGAGATCAGTCATAGGCAGCAGCAGCTCCAGCAGGATTTTGGCCAGTTCTCCTCCCTGTTTGACACCTTCAACACTCACTACTACAACATGCATCCTCCGCCGAGCGATCAATGAGGCCTCTCCTTTGTGGCAATTGATGCCAAAGGGGGAGACAAGTGAGAAGTGATGAGAAGTTGTCTGGCGTCTCCTTCAGGGGGAGTTGGTGATTCTATGTGGACATTAAGACCATGCATATGCATTTTACCTTTTTATGCCGCTTGCATTAGTTTATGACTTACGCATTTGGAACTGGTTTGAACTATTAACTCTATGTCGTATGTCTGTGGACTATTATCTGTAATATTCTGTGGGATGAACTATGTTTTAGTTCAAATTACTCTATGTGTGGTTAATCGAGGAGTAATTATAATTGCTGCGCTCACTCTACGGATCATCTCTTGTATGCCTCGATAACCATGATTGTAGGAAAGTCTCCATCAAGCTCCAATATATTATGTGTGTTATATCTTCAACTTCAAATAATCCTGCACACACTTAGGGGGAGCCCTTCTTACATACTGAGTTTTTATTGGGATTTATCTATCTCTCGGACAGAACTTCAAATCAAGATACGTCCTATGAAACTCATCTCCAAGATCTATCTTATACCTTAGGTATGAGAGAGATTTGGAGAAACTAAACTTCTCTTTAATATACAATGTGGTGTTGTCATCAATTACCAAAAAGGGGGAGATTGTGAATCATCTAGGCCCCTTTGGTAATGTTTTGGTAATTAATGACAACTGTTTGTGGACTAACGATTCTTGTAGAAATAAGAATGCAGGGTTGGACCACATTGAACAGGAAATGTTGAAGAATCATACGCATTGGTTGTGGATCAGATGAAGGGAAAGGTATTATATAGGTTTCATTTTTGCCGGTCTTAAGGAGTTTAGAGAAGATACCTGACCGGATTAGTAGGCTAGATAGCCGTACTATTAAGAGGGGTCAATGACTTAGATCTGTGTAAAACTTAGTGCCTCATAGAGCATCAAGTAGTTGCATTTGCATGAGGACTAACAGCGCTTCACTTTTCGCGAGTCACAAGTTCTTTCATAGCTTGTTTGAAATTGCGAAGTCATGGATGCGCGGACTGTCCGGGCCTTAGGGGCGGACCGTCCGCGATCCACCAGAGAGGTCCGAAGTCTGACCAATTGTTTTGGCACTGTGTTCTATTGCACTGCGGACCGTCCGGGCCTTAGGGCCGGACCGTCCGCAGTCATGTCCAGAGGAGGGTGACTTCGGGCCAGTCCCTGAATTATAGGCGGACGGTCCGCCTGTGAGGGGCGGACGGTCCGCAAGTGTCAAACTCGTTTTTGGACAGGGACTGTGTGTTTTTATAGATTTGTACTACGAACTGTCCGGGGGACCAGTCCGGACAGTACTGTCTCAGGTCGCGGACCGTCCGGGATTTATAGCCGGACGGTCCGCACGTGTTAACTTCTTTTGATCCGAGGCTCGGGTGTTTCATTCTGCCAGGTCGCGGACGGTCCGGCCTTGAAGGGCGGACTGTCCGGACCCACCTTTTGAGTCAGCTCTGACATGTTTTCAAATGGTCTTTATAGCCGTTATATGTACGGCGGACCGTCCGGCCCTAGGGCGCGGACGGTCCGCGTGTGCGCAGAACTGCTACCTTTTGCACATAACGGTTTGATTTTGATGGGGGACTATAAATAGAAGGGTAGCTCGTGTGAGAGAGCTCTCTTGGCCATTCCTTGCACACATTGAGCTCATTTGTGATCCTCCAACTCACTCTCTCACACTCTTTGCTTGAGATTGCATTCTAGTGAGAGATTGAGGGTTCCTAGTGCATTTGCATCATTTGGTGATTCTTGAGGCACTAGGTGGTACACCGAGCAAGCGTCGTTGGCTTGTTACTCTTGGAGGTTGCCGCCTCCTAGACGGCTCGGGTGATTGTTTCCGTCGAGCTCTCCAAGAAGATTGTGGAGAAGCCGCGGTGTGGATTGTGAGGGGTTCGCGCCTACCTCGCCGGAGCGGCAAAGGTGACATTAGTGGAATCGAGGTATTGAGTGATTTCTTGTCCACTTGGCTCAAAGATCAAGTCGTGTCTTGATAGAGGAGCAAGTGAGAGCTTGAAGTCCACCTCAACGTGGATTAGGGGTGATCGGCAAATCACTGATACCACGGGATAAATTTCGGTGTCTATTCTTTCTAGCATTACTTATTGCCTTGCAATTGATTAGTGTTTTGCTTATTGTTCTTCAAGTATTCAATCTCCGTAGTTGTTTTTCATACTTTGTTTACTTATTTACACTAGATAATTTATTTCTCTTGTTGCATTGATTAAATTTATTTAGTATTTTTGATTTTAGTCAAAACCGTCTATTCACCCCCCCTCTAGCCGGTGTCCTAGATCCTACAACCAGTAAGGGATAGAGAAAATAACCGAACACGAAATGCTTCTCCATCGGCCAATTCACCTAGGTGTGCTAGGAACTGGCCTATGTGTTCGTGTGTGCTCCTCCCATTCTCACCAGAAAACTTAGAAAATTCTGGTATCCTTGCCCCTTGCGGATATGGGACAGTGTCAAACCGGTGATTATACGGCTTTTGGTATGATTGCCCTACTCTGGCTACACTAACTCCGAACTTATCTCGAAATAGTTCAGTCATCTCTTCCCTAATTTTTTCCATTGCACCCGGTGGCAGACCACCGGATTCTAGGCTGTGGGGCTCATTTGGTCGGGTATTAGTATACCGACCTTCTTGCCGTGACCGATCGATAGTGTTGATCGGTCTGTGGTTGTATGGTACGTTATGGTTTAAATATGTAGAGGGCGAAACATACTGCTGCTGTGGTGCGTAATAATTTAGTGCATGGTGTGCAACAACAGGTTCTGCGTATGCGTATCCAGCTTATCCGGTGGTAAATCCGAACTGACCGGTTGCGTTCGCCATTATCGGGATGCCATGTGGTAGTCCTGGTGCGGGCCCGGACTGTCCGGCAAGGAAAGCCGGACGGTCCGCGTAAGGGCCGGACGGTCCGGGCAGAAGCTCGGACGGTCCGACCGTGTCCAGGGTCACCGATCTGCCAAGCAGGGACGGCGGTGGTCCTAGGGCGGCCCTAGACTGTCCGGCAGAGCAAGCCGGACGGTCTGCATATGGGCCGGACGGTCCGGGCAGAAGCTCGGACGGTCCGACCATGTTCATGGGTGCCGATCTACCAAGCAGGGATGGCGGTGGTGGTACTTGTCCTGTATAGGAGTTCATCGGCATACCATATAATGGCTGAGGCTGCAAATCCCCATTTGTTGCCGATGTATTAGACATAGATATCCTGTTACTAGTCTCATATGATGGAAAACTAGGAGCAACAGACTTCTCCAACGTACGCGTTAATTTTCTAATTGACTCTTCTAACCCTACAATATGTTATTTCATTTGATCCTGCTGCTGATCTACATAATATTTAATAGATTGGATATCGTCGGGTTTACTTACGTTGGGGACTTGAAGCGAAGACAGAAGAGATGCAACATCAGTCTCTCCATGTTTGATAACCTTCTGGTGGCGATCCACCGTGTATTGCGACAAGAATTTCTCCTTCGCTTGGCGCATGTAGTCCTCGTATTGCTGTTGCTCATCGGCTGTTAGATTTTCGACAGCCGTCTTCAGGATATTATCTGGGGAGATATCGGTGTGATCTTTAGAACCGGCCATTTGAGGGCCTGATTTTTAGTAGATCTAAACACATGTCCCCAGCGGAGTCGCCAAAAAGTATGTTGGCGCCTTTTCGGAGCGCTAAACACTCAACAAGAACCGGCGGCGGTGCTCTCTGGTCAGGCGCGGACGGTCCGCGGCACAGGGCCGGACGGTCCGCGACCTGGCGCAGGGGCAAAGGTTCCCTGCCTGACAGCCGGACGGTCCGCGCCCTGGGGCCGGACGGTCCGCGCGTGCGCAGGGGCGGCGGAAGTCGCCGACGGCGCCTGGATCTCGCTCCCGGGAGGGACCCCGTCGGGGAGGAGAGATCCAAGGTGGTGTCTAGGCTCGGGCAGGCCGACCTAGACTCCTCTAATCGACGTAGAGTCGAAGAGAGACGGAGAATTTGGGGATTGGAAGGCTAAACTAAGGCTAAACTAGAACTAGACTAGAACTACTCCTAATGCATAAGGTAAAAACGAGTAATAGACTTGATTTGATCGATTGTTGGGGGTTCAATCGGCCGTAGCCCTTCATCTATATAAAGGGGGAGGTCTGGATCCGTTTCCAACTGTTTCCCGAGTTAATCCCGCGGTTTTAGGTAACAAATCTCGCGAGAAACTAGAAACCCTAACTGACTCTGCGCGCGCGCGGACCGTCCGCGCCGCCACCGCGGACCGTCCAGACCGCGGACCGTCCGGCCTCAGGGCCGGACCGTCCGCAAGGCTCATTTTAGCCTCCAACAACTGGTTAGAAAAAAGTTGAAACAAACAGGCACGCATGCATCAGCGATCCCGAGCGGCGGAAGTGCATGACAGAACCATGAAAAGGAACACTACTACTCTAGCCCCCAAAAGGAAATATTGTGGCTGTGGGCAGCTTGTTCGCATTAGATTAGCGCTCCGCTCTTAAAAAAAAAGAAACAGCCATGGTTTGGGTGCAAAGTATTGTTAGAATTATAGGCATTTTCCGTATCATTTTAATTCCATAAATTAACATTATGATGATGACATATAAAATATAATTAATCATAGAAATCACTTTCTCAAATATATCCATAGCAATATGGATCATGAAAACATAAAGCATATGAATTATATAGATCATATAAATACGATAAACATGTAAACTGACTGAACAATTGAAAATAAACAAATAGAAACATAAACAGCATGATTGTAAAATTAAAACAAACAGATATAACACATTATAAGGTAACAGAACAGATGAGGTAAACTCTTTGCTATATATGAAACAGTACAGATGCATATATAAAACATATATAATCTGTAGAACGCAAAACAGTAAGGAAATAAACTGATCATACCCTCCGATGCGCTCTGATCCAGATCCTTGTCCTACTTCCTTTGTCATGTCGTAGATGTTTTGGGCAGTCGCGTAGACGCTCCCCAAAAACCTAATTGCCGATCCCCCGTGCAAGGTCTCGAACGGCACCGGCTTCGGAGGCACCTGCCCTCTCGCTTCTCTGTGCGCGCAGAGTCACGAGATGGAAATACCCTCACTCGGCGGCTGGACTGTGATTCTGAAAGTGGTGTGTTCGCGTGTACCGAGTGACAGGGGTGCTCCTCTATTTAACCTCTCGCAGAGGGAAGTTGAAGGAGAAAGGTCGCCGAGTCACGCCAAGAGTCGGCCAGCTCTCGCCGAGTTACGCCAAGAGTCGGCCAGCTCTCGCCGAGTTATGCCATGGGTCGGCCAGCACTCGCCGAGTCACGCCATAAGTCGGCCAGCTGAAGGATAAGGGTCACTCGGCTGGCTGACGAAGAGACAGAGTCACTCGGCTGACGAAGAGACAGGGTCACTCGGCGGAAGTACGCGGTTAGTGAGTGCTAAAAATTAACACAACCACACCACGCCCGCTCGCCTGCCTGCCTGCCTGCCTCGCCTCGCCTCGCCTCGCCACGCCCGGCCCGGCCCGGCCGGCGGCGGCGGCGGCGCGCGCGCGCGCGTGTGGCACGCCCTTGTCCATTTCTTGACTTCTCAAGTTAAGTGGAATAAATCCCACCATATAAGTCAAGGCAAAAGACCCTTGGACTTCCAATGTGGTACTATTGGTATTCTCCACCATTACACACCTTAGAGTTTATTCAATAAATGGGCCAAGCCCATAAAAGATCCAACAATCCCCACCAAACTCTAGGGTTTGTAATGATGAAGTATCAGAATCACAATCCTTTGATATACCAGTGTTTCGATGGAGACTGTTAAGTTGAACATCCATCTAGAATAAGAGTTTCACTCATTCACAACTGAACAATGGACTATGCCTTGAATTGACAGTTTTGTGCGAAATAAGATTCACTCAAATCCTTTGCTGATACTTGGCTGCAAAAGGGTATTCCCGCTGTTTAGAAGCATATAAGTCACACTTCAGTGCCTTTCATGAGTATTTAGGGATTACCCAAGTCCCATAGACTGTGACTAGCAGTCTGACTCATATAGGTGTATTCCTCAAAAGATGTTCTGTAGGACAACATCTCACCTTTATAAGACTCTTGGAATACATTAAGGTAAATACCATCCTGCCTTACAGATAGGAAAGATGTGCATCAGAAATGAGTTAAGAAAGGGATCTTTCCTCACAACCTACTCCTAGCTTGTTTCTCCACCCTACTTCACGGGATCTCCGATCACATAGAGCAGGTTACCACTAGAGTAGATCTCACATGGGTCTCATACCCATTTCCCTTGATGCACTTTCTATCACATTGCGTGATAGACCCTTAGTGAATTGATCTGCCAGATTGTTCGATGTGTGAACATAATCCACAGTTATAACTTCGGAGTTTTTCAACTTTCTGACAGATTTCAATCTCCTCTTAACATGCCTTGTAGACTTCATGTTATTCCTAGAACTGTTAACCTTAGTAATCACCGTTTGGTTGTCACAGTTCATGGAAATAGCCGGTATCGGTTTTTCAACTACCGGTAAGTCCAATAGGAAATCACGAAGCCACTCGGCCTCAGCCCCAGCAGTGTCTAATGCTGCGAGTTTTGCTTCCATTGTAGACTTTGTTAAGATAGTCTGCTTGCAAGACTTCCAGGAAACAGCGCCACCTCCAAACAGAAACACATATCCGCTTGTGGCATAAAGCTCATCAGCATCAGAAATCCAGTTGGCATCATAATAGCCTTCCAGCACTTTTGGGTTTCCGGTATAATGAATACCGTATGTCGTAGTACCTTTCAAATACCGCAACACTCTCTCAAGAGCACGCCAGTGATCATCTCCTGGTTTCGACACAAACCGACTTAGCTTACTCACAGCATAAGAGATGTCTGGCCTTGTTGCACTTGCAAGGTACATGAGCGAGCCAATGATCTGGGAGTATGTCAATTGATCCCTTGCTATTCTCCGATTCTTTCTTAATAGCACACTGGGGTCATAAGGTGTTGGAGCAGGATCACAGTCACTAAAACCAAAGCGACTCAATACCTTTTCCACATAATGGGATTGTAACAAAGTTACCCCACCATCAGCTTCTCTAACAAGCTTGATGTTAAGAATGACATCAGCTTCTCCCAAATCTTTCATCTCGAAATTGCTCGATAGAAGATTTTTAACTTCCTCAATCACATTGAGATTTGATCCAAAGATCAAAATGTCATCAACATAAAGACACAGCATAACAGACTCACCCCCACCATACCGATAGTATACACACGTGTCAGATTCATTTACATCAAAGCCAGCTGCTGTAAGAGTATTATCAAACTTTTCATGCCATTGCTTAGGTGCTTGTTTTAGGCCATACAATGATTTTATCAACCTGCACACCTTGTTCTCTTGACCATCCGCAATAAACCCTTCTGGCTGATCCATATAGATCTCCTCATCCAACTCTCCATTTAGGAAAGCTGTCTTAACATCCATCTGATGAATGATAAGACCATAAGAGGCCGCCACAGCTATTAATGTGCGAATTGTAGTCAATCGAGCCACTGGTGAGTAGGTATCAAAGAAATCTTCACCCTCCTTTTGGGTATATCCTTTGGCCACAAGCCTTGCCTTGTACCTCTCGATTGTACCATCAGACCTAAGCTTTTTCTTGAAGATCCATTTGCAACCTATAGGTTGACAACCATAAGGACGGTCAATGACCTCCCAAGTTCCATTAGACATAATAGATTCCATCTCACTCCTTACTGCTTCCTTCCATAAGTCAGCATCAGGAGAGGAATATGCCTCACTAATGGTAGTTGGTGTGTCTTCCACAAGGTACACTATAAAGTCATTACCAAAGGATTTTGCAACCCTCTGTCTCTTACTCTTTCGAGTGACTATAGTGTCATCCTCCTCAGGGATGTGCACGTGAGAATCCTCAGCATGATCTATAGGAATCGACAGTTCGTGCTCATGGGGAATTATAGTCTCATGACTTGTATCACTAGGTGTATTCTTCATGGGAAACTCATTCTCAAAAAATGTTGCGTCTCTTGATTCCATGATAGTATCAACATACATATCTGGCACATCAGATTTTATAATTAAGAACCTATACCCAGTGCTGTGAAAAGAGTACCCAAGGAATATACAGTCAACAGTTTTAGGCCCAAGTTTACGCTTTTTGTTGATTGGCACATTCACTTTAGCCAAGCAACCCCAAGTGCGCAAATACGAGAGATTTACTCTTCTCTTTTCCCATTCCTCAAATGGAGTGGTCTCTTTGTTCTTTGTTGGAACTCTATTCAGGACATGACATGCTGTCAAAATCGCCTCACCCCACCATGCCTTGGATAATCCCGCTGTACTCAACATGGCATTCACCAAATCTGTTAGAGTGCGGTTTTTCCTTTCAGCAATCCCATTGGATTGTGGTGAGAATGGCGGTGTCCTCTCATGAATAATACCATGTTCCACGCAGAACTCATCGAACACATTAGAGAAATATTCTCCACCTCGGTCGGACCTTAAACGTTTTATTTTCCTCTCAAGTTGGTTCTCTACTTCAGCTTTGTAGGCCTTAAAATAATTGAACGCTTCATCTTTTGTTTTTAAGAGATACACATAGCAAAATCTAGTGGAGTCATCTATAAAAGTGAGAAAGTATCTTTTACCACCTTTGGTCAAAATTCCATTCATCTCGCACAGATCAGAATGAACAAGTTCTAGAGGTGCCAAACTCCTCGCCTCAGCAACCTTGTGAGGCTTGCGAGGTTGTTTTGATTCAACACACACATGACACTTAGACTTTTTGACCAAATTAAATTTAGGAATTAAATTTATATTTGCTAACCGCATAAGACAGCCAAAGCTTGCATGACAAAAACGTGAATGCCATAAATCCGACTCATCAGAAAAATGAACAGAATTCACGAGTTTATTACACACATCATGCAGTGATAAGCGGAACAGCCCTCCGCAGTCATATCCTTTACCAACAAAAGTACCATGTTTCGACACAACACATTTATTTGACTCAAGAACAACTTTGTAGCCATCTCGACATAGCATAGAAGCACTAACGAGATTCTTCTTGATAGAGGGCACATGCTGCACGCTCTTCAATGGCACCGTCTTTCCCGAAGTAAACTTCAGAATGACCGTACCAACACCAAGAACATGAGCACGCGACCCATTTCCCATTAACAAGGCGCCAGACCTCCCGACCTGGTAGGAGGAGAACATAGAGGCATCAGCACACACATGAATATTTGCACCACTGTCCATCCACCACTCAGGTGAATTACAAACTGAGAGAACAAATGGTAAAGAATTACCATACCCAGATGTTCCATCTCCAGTTTCAGTGGTTACAACATTTGCTGATTTCTTGTCCTGTGTGAACTTGCGATCAGGGCACTCTCTAGCCCAATGTTGATCACTGCCACAGACAAAGCAACCTCCCTTTCCCTTGTTGTTGTTGTTCTTCTTTTTAAACTGTGCTGTATGAACAGGTTTATTTGCGTTCTCTGGTTTGTTTTGGTTTTTCTTCTTGTTAAACTTGCGGAAGTTTCTCTTCTGCACCACATTAGCAGTAGAGGTCTCCACACCTTTTCCATTGTCCTTTGATCTAGCTCTTTCCTCAACATCAAGAGTACCAATGAGCTCCTCCACATTGAACTCTTGTCTCTTATGTTTGAGAGAGGTAGCAAAGTCCTTCCAAGAAGGTGGCAACTTGGCGATTATACCGCCAGCCACAAACTTGTCAGGCAAGGGACAAGGAAAAAGTTCGAGTTCCTTAGCTAGTGCCTGAAACTCATGAGCCTGTTCCACTACAGATCGGTTCTCAACCATCTTGTAGTCATACAGCTGCTCCATGAGGTACAGCTCGCTACCAGCGTCAGTAACTCCAAACTTTCCAACAAGAGCATCCCACATCTCTTTCCCTGTGGGAAGAATGATATAGCTTTTCTGGAATTTTGTATCCAGTGCGCTAATTACTGCTCCTCGAAAGAGGTTGTCTTCAGCCTTAAACTTAGCCTCATCCTCAGGAGGTAAGTTGGCAGGCTTGCCCTCAGCGGCATGAAAACAAGACATTGCAGTTAGCCACAATTCCATCTTAGCTTTCCATATCAAGAAGTTTTTACCATCAAACGGATCAGGCTTTAGTACAGCAGCAAAACCTCTGACAGAAAAATGCCTAACATTAGGTTTTTGGACTGTTAGAATTATAGGCATTTTCCGTATCATTTTAATTCCATAAATTAACATTATGATGATGACATATAAAATATAATTAATCATAGAAATCACTTTCTCAAATATATCCATAGCAATATGGATCATGAAAACATAAAGCATATGAATTATATAGATCATATAAATACGATAAACATGTAAACTGACTGAACAATTGAAAATAAACAAATAGAAACATAAACAGCATGATTGTAAAATTAAAACAAACAGATATAACACATTATAAGGTAACAGAACAGATGAGGTAAACTCTTTGCTATATATGAAACAGTACAGATGCATATATAAAACATATATAATCTGTAGAACGCAAAACAGTAAGGAAATAAACTGATCATACCCTCCGATGCGCTCTGATCCAGATCCTTGTCCTACTTCCTTTGTCATGTCGTAGATGTTTTGGGCAGTCGCGTAGACGCTCCCCAAAAACCTAATTGCCGATCCCCCGTGCAAGGTCTCGAACGGCACCGGCTTCGGAGGCACCTGCCCTCTCGCTTCTCTGTGCGCGCAGAGTCACGAGATGGAAATACCCTCACTCGGCGGCTGGACTGTGATTCTGAAAGTGGTGTGTTCGCGTGTACCGAGTGACAGGGGTGCTCCTCTATTTAACCTCTCGCAGAGGGAAGTTGAAGGAGAAAGGTCGCCGAGTTACGCCAAGAGTCGGCCAGCTGAAGGATAAGGGTCACTCGGCTGGCTGACGAAGAGACAGAGTCACTCGGTGGAAGTACGCGGTTAGTGAGTGCTAAAAATTAACACAACCACACCACGCCCGCTCGCCTGCTCGCTCGCTCGCTCGCTCGCCTGCCTGCCTCGCCACGCCCGGCCCGGCATGCGGCGGCGGCGCGCGCGCGCGCGTGTGGCACGCCCTTGTCCATTTCTTGACTTCTCAAGTTAAGTGGAATAAATCCCACCATATAAGTCAAGGCAAAAGACCCTTGGACTTCCAATGTGGTACTATTGGTATTCTCCACCATTACACACCTTAGAGTTTATTCAATAAATGGGCCAAGCCCATAAAAGATCCAACAAGTATCCCCTATGTTCCAGGACCGTCAGCATCAAGGTGAAGCTGTACCTGAACAAAAATTCAACCGCGAAAGGCTACCCCTTTCCGTTATTTTAATGAACAAGCGGTCGAAAAAGGTCATCTCTTCTATTAAAACCTGAAGGAGATTCAGCAGCTATCCGCATTCCATGGGCCTCTAGCCACTATCCTCCTGACACGTGCCACTAGAGAAAAGGTGAACAACAAAACTAACGAGTGCGCATGCGGACGCGAAAACTCCCTCACGGACGCAAAATTTCCACCCACAGGCCACAGCCATACCACACCCCTCTCGATCCCATCCTTCACCTCTCTCCGACGACGCTCGCGCCACAGCCCACAGGCTCCTTCCAATCTCACCGCCGAGCATGCGTCCCCGGCGTCGGCTAGGCTAGGCCGTCGTGCCTGCCCACAACATTAAACAATGCCACTGGTAACGTCGTCACACACTCACACTAACGCCACCGCCGTGGGCCATGGTTCGGACCAGAGCCCAAGGCATGACCCTAACGCCGCCATGCGTGGCTATCCATGGCCTCCTGCGACGATGACTTCGGCCTCCTCAGCGATGACACACACCAGCCGACAACACCCCTAGCCCCCACCGTCTAGCAACCTACGCCGCCGCCGTCGCCACAGGTTGACCATCCGCTTCACTGACGCGGCTACGGGGGATGCCGGCGGTGCCGACTCCTTCGCACAGGCTGAGAAGATCACCCACCATGCCAAGCGACGCACACCAGCCGGCCCCGTCCCCCACTGACCAGCAACCCGCGCCGCCGCCACCGCTGCCATAGGCCCACCATCCCTTCAACTTCACTGACGTGGCTATAGGGCCCGCCAGCGCCGGCTCCTTCATGCAGGCAGGAGAGCAGCTAACATGCCGATTACGGCGACCCAGTGCACCATGCCAAGTGGTGCTAGGAACAAATGCGCTACAGTGCTGAAGATTTGGGTTGCGGTGAGTTAGATTCAGCTAGGGTGGAATAGCATCAGGGTACCTTTATGCTATCCTACTGTTAATCAATCTCCATTGATGTTTTCGCTGGTTGACTATTTTGCACCTCCGCAGTCAGCACCATCTTTCTCTCGCTAGCAGCCTTGTCAGATTTGTTTCATCGCCTTCGTGCCTTGGAGATCGACTATATTGGTGCAAGTGGCCATGCCAAGGCCCCTGCTTGTGGAGCTATCGATATGCTCCCGTCGCTCTTGATTTTGTCAGGATTATTTGGGTTGTTGTAAAACCTATCCTAAGCATGGTTGCATCAAAATTCACTCGTGCGGTGTTAGAGCAGGTAAAGTCAGCAATCCTGTTTGATTTTCTGTCTATAATCCTTATTTCGACTAATCACAGATTCTTTTGCGAGCACCACTGCAAGTCAATGTGGAATAACAGCTGGATCTTAGGACAATACTTTGTGTAATGTTCTTTTTGGTTGCCCAGGCGCTACTAGCCTACTACACAAGGGGTATGACCACTTCCCTTGTTTTGAGCTGTAACATGTAATTTCCGTCCAATAACAAATTGTTGTTTGATGAGAGCTACTACCTACTGACATGTTATGCATCCTTTGTACATCAGCCTTTCATGTAGGACCATTCGTTCACATTATGTAAAATAGACTACATCAATTTTGTGTAGGTATTTAATCGATAAAGTGAATGTAGCATGCAAGTAGTGCTATCTCTTCTTTAACTGCACCGCTTAATGCCTGTCTGAATGTAGTCATTCCATATACCTCATTTGAAACTTTTTAGATTAGTGAAGGCCATTGGTAAATGAATTCTTATATTCACCGATTAAGATGATCCTTTTGGTACTATTACAGGAGCAATGAAAACTGATACGATTAGGACAACAGTTTGAGATGTACTATTACAGGAGGCTGACATGCAAATTAATTGCCTATCACGTATGCAGAGAAAAAGTAGTCAAATGAGAGGTGTCTTCGTGTTTTGGATTCTTGTGTGCACATATGATTGTACAGTTTTATAATACAGATTTCTGATTCCACAATATTTATGGCTCACATATGACTGGGCAAATTTGGATTGTGCATATATTAGTGTATAGTTTTTACGAATAGAGTGGATGAATGGCTACATGTAAATCAAATAGGTTGTTACATTGTTGGTTGAATAATCAGTGTAGACTACTGGTTAATTAGCCAATCCACTATTAAGGTTCAAAGCTAGCCATTAATGGACAAGACATTTTGATAAAGCTTTCATTCATTGTCTCTTTTAATTGACATTATTTTTTTAGAATTTTCTGCTGTTCGAAAGAAGAAATGAGTACCGAAGCACTGAACAAGAACGATCCATTAAAAGGTTATTCTGGTTTGTTTTGTCTACGGTGTGTGAGGAACATGTTTCTAGGGATAACAACTATTGTCTATCCATTTATTTATTTATTTCTTCTTTGGTAGAGACAAATATCGGTGGTTCAAATAGAGCATGCAGAGACCATGGAGAGGGGAAACTGCAAACCGATGGACACAGTAACCCTCAGTTGGGAAATTATTTGTTGCAATGCTCAGGCCACTCAGCGTTCTGGAAGACCTATTGAATCAATTTGCAGCAGACTGAAAGCTATAGAAGGTTGCATTAGAGGAAACTTGATGGGCAAGTATGTTCATTTCTCGCCCTGTACAATTTACATACTAGATCCAAACATAAACATTGATGAGTTTGGCGTACCATGTAGTATTGCTTTGAACCTGACATATCCTGAAACTATCAATCCATATAATATTGAGAGGTTAACCAATTTTCTTATTGATAAATGTTATTTACTTAGTGTGCTTTTGATGGTCATTTGCAGCTAAATCCAATGATTTCAGGTTGAAGGAACCCTTCGTATATGTGCCTCCCCCTCCCCTAGGGAAGACCGGTGCAAAATATATTATCATGGACGATGGTCAGAGGATATGTGAAGAAAAGAAATGATCAACAGCTAGAGCTTGGTTACAAGGTGAGTATCAACTTCACTTTGGTTGTAGAAGCTACTGTTTTTCTAGACAATGTCATTGGAAATTTTTATGTCTTCGATTCATTTTGTGTCGGATTTCCCTAGGTGGAGAGGCATCTCAATGATGGGGATTTTGTTCTTTTCGATCGGCAACAAAGTCTTCATAGATTGTCTATCATGGGGCATCTCATCAAAACTATGCACTACTCAACTTTCCAGTTGAACTTAATTCACGATACAATGATGGCTTCTTCGATGGCGATGAGATGAATATGCATGTAAATGTGAATTGAACTCTGTTTTCTTTTCTCCATGCGTGGCCGTACATGACAGTTAGTAGTTTCTAGATTGACACTTTATAGTGGATGCAAGTATGTCGAGAGTGTGTTAGAGGTTAAGAAGAATCCTAACTGGATATGTCCAGTTTGTTGTGACATTTGCAATTGCAGTTTATTGAAGAACTAAGAAAGGATGGTTCCCTACTGGTTCTGCATGAAGGTATGCTTTATTGGATAATGTTCCATTTTACATTTAGAAGGCACAAACTGCTATTGGAATTAGGACAATATATACTTTGTTTCTGGATCATGCATCTCTTATTAGCCACAAGAATATGAGGTTTTACTTAGCTTACGGTGGCTTAACTAGATATGTCGTTGCTGAATTCGTTTAGTAGTCGAGACAATGTACATCATTTTTACTTGTTAAACCTTGTTGGTCCATGATCATTGTGGCTTTCTTTGCCTAATTTTATGGCCTCATTAAAATGTGTCCTATAAGGTGTAATGTATGTTTAATTTATTTTCCTACTGCATGAAGTGTTTAGCGCCCGATAGGGCGCTTCCTTTTTCTAGTTAAAGTAAAAGGCAGAGGCAGAGAGATAGGATAGCCACGAACCGTGCCAAAGCGCAAAGGTGCGTGTATACGGTCATACGGATAAGTTAAGAAATTGTGGTTGCGCACGCAACGTCTAATAGGAGTACAATAAGGGGCGTTTGGTAGAGCTTGCACACGCTCTTAGCGAGAATTACTTGAGCTAAATGAAACGATAAAAATCTGAATTGTTTCATGATGGGATTAGAATAAATCTAGTCTCTACTTTATACTAGAAAAAGTGAGAGCTAAAAAAACCTGCTTTCTACCACTCCCAACCTGCTCCCCACTCTTTAACCCCTCAGGAATCACTTTACGGCATATTTGTCAAACAGTTTTCGTCAAATAGATACACTTTCGGTACAGAATCACTCTATTAGAGAATCAACTCTCAGAGTTAGAGAATTATGGAGCATGGCTCTACCAAATGAGCCCTAAGGCGCTCCCCACGATCGACCGAGCGAGCAGTCGTCCAACAAAGGCCACACCTGGGCTTGCACAAGCCCATACTCGCGTGCGCGGGAGGTTAGATCTGGAAAATAAGTTCGAGACTCGTTTAATATGTAGAATAATATATAAAATAATGATAGATATTTAATAATGCAATTATATATATCATGATGTGGCTCGTAAACCACCTTCAAATCGAGCCGAGTCTATCTCTCCAACTTGTGAAATAGACGATTCAAGCCGAGCTGACCTCGGCTGACCTCTTTTGCAGCCATAATTCTCGTGTCCTCTCCCGTTCCATCCCGTTCCAGCAGGTTTTCTATTTTTAATCTTTTTTTAACTGCCATTAAAGATAATATAAGATTTTTTTTAAACTAACTTCTCAGGTCGTGTCAACCCTGCTGGTGCGATCGAACCGTGCCCAATCGATCAATCGGGTGTACGACGGGAGCCATCACATTTTCTTATGGACGGCCCGACTTTTTGGGCGTCGGCTAGCTAGGTGGGTGGTGGGGGGGGGGGTCCGTGGGTGGGTTGGGCGATCAGCGCGGCGGGATAGGACTAGGAGAAGCATCTCCCACAACTTGGGCAGGGCCGATTGATTGAGCCGGACGCCCAAAAAAAAAGTTGTGTTTTGTCCGGTTGCCCGCAAGTGGGCGTGCCTACTACACTAATGTACACACGGGAGCCCGCAAGTGGGCTCGGCAAGGCATCAGCCATCAGGTGCGGTAGCTTCCCTGCGATCCCACTGCTGCCCGCTTTTGTGTCGTGTGAGAGATACCGGGGCTGCCTGCTGCCGACCGGTCCGGGTTTTGCGGCTCAGTGACGTCGCGTCGTCGCCATCGGCTCTGCACGGGTCCCAATACATGTACTGGACTTCGCTTCGCCCATGTTTGTTGGTGTTGTCCAAGACATACTCCCTCCAGTGCAGTAAAGGTAGTCGTTTAGGACATGATTGTGCATACCAAGGAGTGATTAATTATCATAGAGTTTTCCCTGTTTGCCCCTATTAAATAGGGATATGGGTGCATTAATGTCACCAAAACAATTAGACTTGATTGGTTGCTACAGCAACTCCAAGGCATTCTAGACTAGAGATCTCAAGTTCGATTCCTCTTAAATGCATCTTTTTTTGTGCAATTACTAGGGGCAACAACGTCCAAATCCTAGACCCACACGCACTATGACTTCTTTTTGTGCACGCTCGGTCACGCGCAGGATGACTTCTTTTACTGCACCGGAGGGAGTACTTGGGTACGTACTCCTACGTCGTTGAACACTAAAAAAAATTTTATAAGGAGAGATAATAACGATGTTAAAAGCCAAAAGCCTAAAATTAACACGACACAAAGGAAGACCTTTAGGCTTAGTTTGCTAATTTACAGAGATACTGGCTTCTTACATTGATTTGCACTTCACTTCAAGAATGTCCACCAATAAATTCCTCATCAGCCAATGTGTTTTCTATGCATGGAAGCCAATAAGATAACTTACCGTAAGTTCAATCAACCCCAACTGAGGGTTTTGTTGATTTAATGATAAAACAAATAAGGGTGCTAACAAATTATCTCCTAGTGTATATTCACTGTCTACGGAGATAAAATGAGTAACAATTTTAGTTGAGAATTGGAAAGAGAAGTTTCAATGACAAAGCAAATACATCAGGTGGTGCCTCGAAAAGATTCCATGCGACGATCGTGTAAAATTTTATATATATCCTTGAGTCACAGTATCTAATTCTTTCTTAGTAGTTTTCGCACAGATAATAATGTTTACTATCGCTCAGTCCTCTAAATTCAAAAGCTATTTTTGAAAACCATAATTCTTTGGACACCCCTTGTATGTGGCTGTTGTTAGGATTGAGAGACAGATAGTGTTCTTGTTGAAAAGCAGTTGGCCTTTTTCAGCTGAGTTGAACTTCTTCGGCTGAGTTGAGCTTTTTCAGCTGAGTTGAACTTTCTCAGCTGAGTTGAGCCTTTTCAGCTGAGTTGAGCTTAACTTCAACTGTAAAACTCTCTGGTTAAAACCATTCAACTTGCCTCCGAGGCAGTTCAACCTGTGTTTTATGTCCTGAACTTTCTGGTCAATACCAGTTGAACTGGCCCTAGGGGCAGTTCAACTAGTCTCTGGGTCAATTGCTCTGTCGTCTGACCTGACTGACAGACTGTATGTCAGCTTGCCACCAGGTGGTTGAACCGGCCCTAGGGCGGTTCAACCGGTGTCATCGACCATCTTGGGCATGTACAAGCTAAATATGTTGTTGTTGTTCTTCAAACACTAGGTACACCTAAGAAACTCATTCATGCGAGCTCTTGTATTTAAGCCTAGTATCTTATTCACTCGAACTCTTTAAGACACTGCTTATTTATATGGACTGTATGACTGGAACAGTATCTTGAAACAGAGAACCGTGCTAAAAACATTCCTTCACCAAAATTCATCTCTTATGTTTTTTTTTCACTTACCTTTTAAATAACTCTTAAGATACGTATCATTTACGTGGGATGCCCTTACCCAACCTGGGATGCCGTTACCCACCCTCCCTGAGTCAACACAGCACGAGTTCTTGTATACCAAATTACCAATGCCGCATCCAAGTAGTAGCTATCAAAAAATGGCATTTCACAAATGACAAGGCCGCGAGGGCCGAGGGCGTTTACTGAATCTGTATGTTGTTTGTGGTTGTGGAAGACCGGCAACGGGAAGCAAAAGGCAGTATCTATCATCTCATCTCATGGTCGCAAGTTGCAATAAAGAAAGCGTGGGATGTCACTCTCCATCTCCAAGTCGAAGCCACCCTGTTGCCTGGTTGCAAGTTGCCTCAGGCAGCCAGATGCATTCCCCTTTCTGCTTTCTTTCTCCCGCTGTGTGACTGTGACTGTGAGTGCCTCCAATCCATCCCCGCGCTTTCTACTCTGCTTCAGCAGCCGCCACCTATAAATATGCGCCCGCAAATCCCATCGTTTCGCATCGCAAAAAACCACCCAAGGCCAAGTCGCATCGCAGCAGCCAGGCAGATCGATCAACACCTTAAAATCGAGCGAGCTAAGATGTGCCCAATCAAGAGGGAGACGGCGAGCGCCGAGTCCGGCTCGCCGTGCAGTAGCTCCACCTCCACCTCCACCTCGTCGTCGTCGGAACACCACCAGACCGCGTGGGCGTCGCCGCCGAAGAAGCGGCCGGCGGGGCGCACCAAGTTCCGGGAGACGCGGCACCCGGTGTTCCGCGGCGTGCGGCGCCGGGGCCGCGCCGGGCGGTGGGTCTGCGAGGTGCGCGTGCCCGGGAGGCGCGGCTGCAGGCTCTGGCTCGGCACCTTCGACACCGCCGAGGCCGCGGCCCGCGCGCACGACGCCGCGATGCTCGCCGTCGCCGCCGCCGGCGCCACCGCGCGCCTCAACTTCGCGGACTCGGCGTGTCTGCTCGCCGTGCCGACGGCCTCGTACGCCAGCCTCGCCGACGTCCGCCGCGCCGTGGCGGAGGCCGTGGAGAGCTTCCTGCGCCGCCGCGAGGAGGAGGGGGACGCGCTCTCGGCCGCGTCCTCGACGTCGGCCAACGACAACGGCGGCGACGAGTCCTCCTCGGCCACCACCGACGACGACTCGCCGTTCGAGCTGGACATGTTCGGTGGCATGAGCTGGGACCTGTACTACGCGAACTTGGCGCAGGCGATGCTGGTGGAGCCACCGCCCACTGCCCCCGCGTTCTGCGACGACGGCGTGGCTTCCGAATTGCCGCTCTGGAGCTACTAGGACTAGTGGTCGCTGCACTTTCAGTTTTTACCTTTACTCTTTCTCGTCGCGTCGAGTGCCACAATTTGGTAACTGCGCAAAGGTTACTGCTGCTTCTAGTAATTAACGAGACAGAGCAGATTGGGAAAAAAAACAGAGCACGGTCGTTGACTTTGTAATGGTAGCAAAAGGTATTCGAAAGTCAAGCTTATTGCTATTATAATGGTTGACTCTCAATATGTATGGGCTATAATAGTGGTTGACCTTGAAGCTGCCAATGTAGCCGCTAACGGCATGGAAGAGGAAGACAATTCGATAAGTCATCATCCCTGTTTGAAGTGTCTGCCATTCTCAGCTCACACTCTGATGTGTCTGCTCGTCAGTCGTCACCCTAACGACAGGGGCTCCTAGGAATGGATCTAAGATGCTATAACACGATAGGAAATTCTCCATTCACATCTCTAGATGAGACCCAGGTGAGACTGGCTGTTTGTAGCCGGTCGAAGGAAGGGAGCGAAGCGCCAACCGCAATCCTTGACTCGATTCTTGTGCACTTGAAAACAGCTGTAATACCATACCATCTCAGGTCACAGCTCTGCGCATGTGTTTCTGCCGCGGTTTCTCGTACCAGTGCTGCACGTTTGTGCACCGATATATTCCAGACGATCGGAACGGACGTGCACGTGCCACTTGTTTAAACTCAGTACACACTAAATAATCCTGTAGCCAACAGTGTACCGAGGTCCCGTACATAATAATACGTAAAGAAAAAGCAAGTTGCATCTCTGTAGCATAATCGAACTTGGGCCGAAAAGTGCATCTAGTTAAAAGAACCGAATAAAGAAAGAAAAAAAAACATCTTTTTTTTTATATATACAGATTACTGTACTGGCACTAGGATGCATGTATCCCCCGGTGTACCTTCCACTTGCAGCTGAGGTAAGCCCCTGCCAGATGAGATTATTAGCACCGCCAGCGTAATAAAAAAAATTCAAGGTCCCGTCCTGTCCCGTCCCGCCCCGCCCTTGCACGACTTTGAACGCCTCTCATATTTTAATAGTTTTTTTTAAGCTGGTGAACTCGGTTTTGATGTTATACTTATTTTTATTTATAGTCGTGTTTTTTTGGTTTAGTTTTGTCTTTCTAGTATTATAGAGCAGAAGTGTAAAACTAAGGCCCTGTTCGGTTGGCTGCAAGCCGGCACTGTTGCAGCTGTTTGGACTGCTGCAGCTGCAATCCATAGAGAGAAAAATACTGTAGAAGCCGCAGCCGCAGCCGCAGCGAACAAGCCGTAAGAAAAAACACGATTAAAGATAAAAATGAGAAAGATGACAAAGCTAATAATACAAATTTAAATTGTCCTATTCTAATCAGGGGACCGGCCTCAAAAGTTGCCGAGCACAAGGAGATAATCCCATCCTCAGGAAAACTTTCGCCGTCGCTGCGCATGGAGGCCGCGCTTGGGCGGCGCGACGCCCCATAACCCATTGACCGGCCGAAACGGCAACTGGACTGAGATAATCCGTGGTTTGTTTTGCTCCCCACCACAAGCGGAATCGCGCGAACAGCAGAGAGTACAGAGTACGTAGCAGGTTTCTCGGTCGTCCATTTCTTGGGGAGAAAATTGGATTTATGCCATTATCAAACTACGGATTCGCTCGAATACCATTATGAGAACACGCTTCGTTATTATGCCATTTTCAAACACTAGATTACAGATAAAATGCCATTTAGGGGGTTATTTGACAAAGTAACAACTAATTGGAGTATTTTACCCCTAAACTAAAACAGCTCCTCTCTGTCTCTCGCTGTTTCTCTCGCTCGTTCTCTGGCTATCGCGTTCTCTGTCTCCTCTCTGCTCCTCTCAGCCACCCACGGCGAGCACCAGGCCGCCCACGACGAGCTCCAGTGAAGTGTAAAAAAACGAATGGCTGCTAGTAGATCGGCTGGCAGGGAAAAAACGATCGGCTGCTTGCAGGGAAAAAAGGAATGGCTGGCAGGGAAAAAACCGATCGGCTGGCAGGGAAACTAATCAGAAATTCAGAAACTCCTGCCACTGCCATTTGCACTAGCTCTGGTGATCGGCACAGTTTCAGAAATTCAGAAATTTGCAGGGAAACTGAATGAACACAGTTTTATGAACACAGTTTCAGAAATTCAGAAATTTGCAAAAATTCAGAAATTTGCAGGGAAACTGAATGAACACAGTTTTATGAACACAGTTTCAGAAATTCAGAAATTTGCAAAAATTCAGAAATTTGCAGGGAAACTGAATGAACACAGTTTCAGAAATTCAGAAATTTGCAGGGAAACTGAATGAACACAGTTTTATGAACACAGTTTCGGAAATTCAGAAATTTGCAAAAATTCAGAAATTTGCAGGGAAACTGAATGAACACAGTTTCAGAAATTCAGAAATTTGCAGGGAAACTGAATGAACACAGTTTCAGAAATTCAAAATAAGTACGATATCCATCCAAATATAGTTCATCTGATAGCATAACAAGGTTCATTTCTAACACTAGCTTACTAAAATCCTAGATAACACAGAAATCAGCAGCTTATTACAATCTTGTCACATTTTCTTCAGCTTCCTTGGTGTGAGCTTCTTCACTAGCATCTTCTTAGGAGTTGTATTCTTGGGAGGTGACTGGATATCAATCTGTCCATCTCCCAGTAGCATAGCAAGCCGACTGAAAAAAATAAAGACCAGTAATTTAATGAGACAACAACGACTTGATGCAACATAATTGTAATGATATGTTTACCTCCTAGTGACTCTGATTGGGCTGTCCTGTAAAATAGACTCCCTTGTTGGTGTAACCGGAAGAGAAACTTCGAGTTGGACATCAGCTTCAGTTTGGACAGCACCATGATCTTGAACAGTTTCAAGTTCGACATTAGCTTCACCTTGGACAACACCTTGACCTTGGACACTTTGTTGAAGTCGAGTTTTGGGGATTTTGGCATTATCCCCATACTTTGTTCTATTCATGCGAGGCTTTCTCTTCCTACAAGTTGGACAGCACAGTTAGATACAAATATAACAGTGCACATGTTCAAATTAGACACTTCATCACTTACCTTTTCTTTGTTCCGTTCAATGGGCACTTGTAGCTAGTTTCACTGTGACCTAATTCTCCACATCTTTTGCACTTTCTTTTGCCTCTAATCATCTTCCTTTTCCCTTTCTCAGATTGGTTTGAACCCTCCATGTCAGCTTCTAGTACTGCATTCTTGTCAGCTTCCTTGCCTTTCTCTGTAGCTACTTTTTTCCCTTTGCTATTCCCACCTTCCAAACAACTCTTAATTCTTAGTTTCTTATACCTTCCTTTACCTCTCTTGTCAAGTGGTGCAGCAACCGCATAGGGCAGATCCACTGTTTGCCATTGAGACTTATCAGGTAGTGGTTCAATTATTCGCTTATATGCATTTTTGAACCTTTGTACAGAGTAGAATTCATGCACAAAATCTTCCAATTCGACATCCACACTCTCCTGTGCTGTAATCAAAGCCAATGCATGTGGACAAGGTTTGCTGGTGTGCTGCCACTCTAGGCATGTACACTCATGCAAATATGACTTCACTACATGTCTGTTGTGAGTGTTTGTGCTGTCCTCAACCTGTGTAGAGAAAAAACCAGCCTTTGTCACTGATAGATGCCCTAGGCCTCTGGTCCTTGCCTTCAATTGTTGTAAAACAGCAGGTAAGATCTTCCCATTAAGTTTATCTCCAATTCTTCTCCTTTTCTCCCACAACACCATTATCATCTCCCTACACTTGTCTGCAAGCTCAACAACTGGAAGGTCCTTCCAATCTTTAATCCAGTTGTTGAAGACTTCAGCTAGATTGTTGGTGACATAATCACACTTGATGGCAGGATTAAACTGACTCCTCCTCCATTTCAGCTTGTGGTAAGTATCTAGCCATTTCTTTACATCTGGGGAAGCTTCCACAACTTGATTGTAAAAGAATTGTGAAACTTCTGGCCTATATGCCCTAGCTGTAGGGTACATCTTAGAGAATATGTCACCTCCAAACCTCTTAACAAAATTCTGCATTAGATGCCTAAAGCATTCTCTTTGATCAGCCTGAGGGAAAACAAGTTTTACTGCATTTTCTAACCCTTTGCATGCATCTGTACATACAGCAAGCAATGGAAGATCTCCTATTGCCTTTTTCAGTTGGCTCATGAACCATACCCAATTATCATCAGTTTCACCATCTATGAATCCAAATGCAAGTGGATACATCCAGTTATGACCATCAATAGCCGTGGCTGCAGCCATATGCCCATTCCATCTACCATTGAGGGCAGTTGAGTCTATGCTGAGGTATGGTCTGCAACCTTCTAAAAATCCTTGAATGCAAGGGGCTAATGCACAAAAAAATCTGTGGAAATAAATCTTGCCATCTACCTCCTTAATGTCAATCTCAATGACACTCCCCGGAGAACGACTCAACACCTCTGCCCTCCAATTGAAAAGCATTTGAAAACTCTCTTCCCAACTGCTATGTAACTCTTTTATCGCCAATTGCCTCCCCTTCCAAACCGTGTCATAATGAATTTCACACTTATATTTTTCTTCCAACCTTTTCCGCAGCTCCTTCGGGCCCATGTTAGACTCCTTCTTGAGGAGATGGATAACCTTTGATGCTACCCAAGCGCTAGTAGGGGTCGTGGTTTTCCTTCTAGCACTGGAAGTACAAGTGTGTTCCTCAATTAAGACAGTGACCTGCAATAATAAACCTCAGTTAGTAACAACAAAGATGGCAAGGGCACAACATAGATGAGTAAGAACAAGTCTATACCATAACACTATTCCCAGATTGTTGCCTACGTCCCACAATATGCCAAGGGCAACCTTCTCCTTTGCAATTACCAATAAATCGACTCGGATCAGTTTTATATATTTCTAGCTCAAACTCTTCATTGATCGCAAACTGTCTCACCGCTAGCCTGAAGTCACGCATGCTGGGGTACACTGTTCCAATATCCATACAAGGCTTGTCTGGATCATGCAACATCACTCTCTCATCTGGAATTTCATCATCAACATGGATGGCTGCATCAATAGTTTCATTCTCACTATAACTTCTATTGACATCACCCTCTTGCATGTTGAAAGCTTCACCAGCCTTCTCGGCAGCTTCATCCTCAGCTCTCAAACCAATCAACTCATACATTCTGTCATCGTCAACAATTTCTATCCTACCTTCCTCATCTTGCCTCTCAACAATTTGAAGTGTGTCCCAGTCAATACCAACCTTTGGGTGACCACTAGGATGTACTACCAATGCTAAGCTAGGCGGAAGCTCATCGTCAAAACTGAAAATAAAAAATAAAAATGTACAATCATACTACTTCATTCGATTTCTATAAAAGTTATTAAATGTAGAATCATACCCGTACATAGAATCATTCCAGCTGTAATCCATCTAGCCAACTGTTGGTGACCAATAATGTGAGATCTCTGCTGCTGCTAACTCAAATCAGAACAAACCCTAAAGTCTAAAGCCTAAATCCTAAAGCCTAAAACCCTAAAACCCATATGCATACCTAGAGCTCGTCGAGGTTAGCTGAGGGCAACCAGCCACCGCCGCTGTAGGTAGCCGAGGGGAACCGGCCGTCGCCGAGGGGAACAGGCCACCGAGGGGAGCTCGCCGTGGGGAGCCCTTGCGGCGTGGTGGAGCTTGCCGTGGGGAGCCCTTGCGGCGTGGTGGAGCTTGTCGTGGGGAGCCCGGGCGGCGTGCTGGAGCAAGCCGTGGGGAGCCGTGGGGAGCCTGGTACGTGCTGGAGCTCGCCGTGGGAGAGGAGGAGAGGAGGAGATAACGGCTGAGAGAACAGAGAGGAGCCTGGTCTGGTGTGCTGCGGTACAGAGAGGAGGAGAAAACGCGAGAGATAGAGAACAGAGAGGAGTTGTTTTAGTTTAGGGGTAAAATAGTCCAATTAGTTGTTACTTTGTCAAATAACCCCCTAAATGGCATTTTATCTGTAATCTAGTGTTTGAAAATGGCATAATAACGAAGTGTGTTCTCATAATGGTATTCGAGCGAATCCGTAGTTTGATAATGGCATAAATCCAATTTTCTCTTTCTTGGGAGGTTCCGATGCACTTCCGAGCAGGGTTCTCCTTCTCCAAGATGCTAGGAGGAATCCAGAGCCACTACTAGTTTACTAGTACGACGATATTTTCATTTAGGCCCCGTTTGGATGCCTAGAAATGAAACCTTTTCCAAGAAATAAATTCCAAGAAATGAATTATATAGAATTCAATCGACTAGAAAGTGATTCAATTCCATTATTTTTGTTTGGTTGTACAAGCAATTGAATTCCTAGAATTAAATTCTAGATGTTGTTTGGATACTTTGCACACGGAATTTGAATTGAATACAAACAAGGATATCTTGACTTTGCATCTGCTTAAAAATAAGCATGAACAATTTACAACTATCAGAAACTATTAAGTTCACAAATAACAATTCCACAAAGGCAAGTCACACATAACAGTTTCACAAAGTCATCAAATTCGCACATAAAAGTTCTACAAAGACATCAAATCTTCACATAGTAGTTTCATAAAGCCATCAAGTTCGAACACAACAGTTTCACATAGCCATCAAGTTCACACACAAAAGTTTCACAAAGACAAGTTCACACAATCAGTTCAACACAGAGATCTAAGTTCACATATAAGTTGTTTCACTTCCTTAGCTGCATCATAAGCCACCTCTTCCTCCTTTCCATTAGGAGTGCCATCATCGACTCAAACTTGCGTGCATTAGAGGTGAGGATGTCATAAAGCTCAAGTTCTGTGTCTTCATCAAGTCCCTCAACCTCTTGTAATGCGGCGAGAACTTCGGCGGAAGAGGGTAGCTTTGGACCGTCATCTTTCAATGCAGATGTAAGCATGTCGAACTTATCACACCATATAGAGTTAAATGAATCATCTGATCTTTGTCTTTTTAAACTACTCGAGGAAGATACAGAATATGGAGCATCCTTGCCTCCGGTATCATTCTCTTTTGCCATTTCCTTTGAACTTTCAGCTGCTGTTTTAGCACCCTCTCCATTTGCTTGGTCTTTATTGTACACTAGGCTGAGTAGATCCCAAAACTTCACAACCTTATGTCTATATCCTTTTGCTTCCTTATTCCTCTATAAAAAAATTGTTACAAAGATACATCAATAAATAAACTTGGAATTGAAACATAAACTAAGCTACAAAAAATGGAATAAACTACTAGGCAACAGTAGCATGTATGACCAATTTGGAGTAAAAACAGCAAACCACTAGTAATGATATTGTAGTTCAAAGGAAACAGCAGCTGTGTATTACGCCACTAAAACAGCAGCTGTGTAATATTCAAAGCAAACCACTAAAAAATGGTTTGCTGTTTTGACACTGTATGGAATAAACAGCACACATGTAATATTCGCATGCATCAGGACCAACACATCCTTCATCATCATTAATATGCTGTAATTATGAAGCTAAAAATAAACAAGGTCAAACTCCAATTTGACACGATAAGAGCTTAGCATCTTTCCTAAAGTTCATGAACTGCAAACACCAAGATCAAACACCAGATCAGCCTATAACTCAAAATGTACAAGGATATCCCTGATGCAGCATCAATTAAGATGGCGTTGTCAAATCTGAAAAGATTCCCCCAAAGAAAAGAATATCCCTAGGCTCATTAATGAATGAACAGTTCATGTATTGCAAATCGTAAGATCTATCTCCGATAACACAACAAGCAAATAATAAACTAATGAGTAATGAACAACAAAAATTTTCTTACCTCAACGTACTCATCCCATACAGTGTCACTATCAACTTTGAGCTTGTTCTTCTCCCAATCCCATCCAAAACCACTAGTGGACAACAAACCATTAATGATATTGTAGTGCTTATCAAAGGTCTTGCTGCGAGAGCTAATATTTTCCTTTGTAATGGTGACATTACACTTCTCACAAACATTCTTCACAGCAGCTGTGTATACATGAGACTTCCACCCATTCTGACATCTATCACCTTTATTGTAATAGTCCACAAATGTATCAAGGAGTACCTTATCCATCTCATCATTCCAAGGAACATAGCCCCTTGTTTTCTTGTCCTACAATCAAAGAACCACACATATAAAAAACACAAACACAAAAATTCATAAATGACAAAGACATAGAAAACAGAAGCATACAACTATGAGCTTTGACCACGCCTCGCTTGATAATCAACAAACATTTCACTAGCTTTGGTGTCTCTAAAATAACCCCACTCATTAGTTGATTGAACATGCGTAATCATACTCATTTCTCCTTGATTTTCAGCAGGAGCAGCAGAGATGAGACTATCAACTTCATGTATTAGAATATCGTCCATATCTCTTTGTCTATCCCTTAAAAAATTATGCAATATGCAGCAAGCATGGATGATCCTAATCTGCATAGAATAATATGGCTAAGTCAATACACAATTTTAAAACTAACGATTGAATTTTAATTGAAGACCTACTATGTTATACCTGGTTTTCTAAATCAAAATATGAGCTGGTCCTCAAGATTGCCCATCTCATCTTCAATAGCCCAAAAGTTCTCTCTATCACATTCCTAGCTGTTGCATGGCGTAGGTTGAATAACTCTCTCGCAGTAGATGGATTGTTGCCTTGAATAGCCCATTCATTCAAGTGGTACCGTGTAGATCGGTACGGGGCAAGAAATCCCGGACCATTTGTATATCCAGCATCCACTAGATAGTATTTACCACTAGGAACAATAAATGAGTCCTCCCGTGACATGGCATCACGTAGTATGCGTGAATCCGAAGCCGACCCTTCCCATCCAGCCAAGACATACAAAAACTTCATTTGTCGATCACAAACCCCTAATACATTAGTGGTGATTCGTTGCTTCCTATTTCTGTACCTACCTTGGTCAGTCAATGGAACATTCACATCGATATGTGTGCCATCTAGTGCACCTAGGCAGTCCTCAAACCATTTCCACTTTGGATCCTCAGGTAGAGTGGTTTCTGGATTAGGAAGCTTGATGAACTCATGACTTAAAGATAGAATCCCTCTAAGCACTTCGTTGAAGTGTCGACTGATTGGTTCAAGGGACCACCCATAAGTGCTACGGATCAGCCTCATTTTGGTGTTATGACGTACTATAAGCAGAAAAATTGCAAGCTTTTCTTCTACCGACACATTTAGGGTATCCTGTAGGCCACTCTTTTCCCGTAAGATGGCACTCAAGTCACTAAAAGATCTCTTAGTTAGGCGCAAACTGTCATAGCAATAGACATTTGAACCCTGGTACATATTACGTAGCATTTGTTTTCTGCACTCGACATTTCTCTCTTGAACTTCGTTAGCATCTACGATGTGTCTAGGTCTCCTCCGTTGATACCGATTTGCAATTATAGCCATAATAGACACAGCTAATACAACAACTCTCTTTCGCTTCTTTCTCTTCCTTTTAATTTCCTCCTCATTAGTATATTGATTTGATATCTAGAATATGTAATTTATATGCAATTAGACATGCTAGTTGAAAGCAAAATGCTCTACTCAAGAATAAAAACACTACTAGTAGGAGCACAAGGTGGAATAGGAGAAGTACCGATGTAGCCATGGAGATTGAAGGATTTGTTGAAGGTAGCTAGATGAAACTTGAGGCGAAAGATCCCAAAACAGCGAGTTGTTTTAACACTCCTGCAAATGATTTGTTGGAGGTAGTTAGACGAGACTGCAAAAAAACTTTGTTGGAAACATTACTTAACACACAAAAGAAGAAAAAGTAGATTCCTGAACAGCAGTAGCACATCTCTGTTGATCACATAGGTTTCAAGTGAGGGAGTTCAGAAGATATCAGAACAGCTACATTACTTAAAAATGGACAGGAACCAAATATCCACATAGATTATTTATGCCATCGGACAAAGCTACATTACAGTCTCCCCGATCGAAGCAAACTGTTTTGCTCCTTATCGAAATCCTGCTGAGAATGCTAAATCGCATACTGCAGGCACTAAACCGACAAATAAATCACTGTCAACCACTGCCAACAAATCTTCTAAACAGTAGTCAAGCCTACCATACATATCAGCAGTAATGTTTTTTGACAACAAATAATGAAGTGTGTAGCCCAGAACATGTAACTCAAAACCTCTTTTAAGTATAGCTCTTAATATCTTGACCACAAACTGCAAATACCCAATCCCCAGTTCCTTAACAGAAGCAGCTAAAGCAGACCTAGCTTCATCACGTATGCTTTCAAGACGATTCTTGAGGAAGTTACAGATTCGATGAATGATGCTTGAAAGTTGGGACTCAAAATAATCCACCGGTAGCAACTTAAGTATTTTCAGTGCTACCAGGTTTATGTTGACGTTGACTTTCTCTGGATCTGATCCTAACAACTTTTGAACCTGTGGAAACACTACCTTTTGCATGTACTGTTGCTTATCAGAAGAGACTGTGACCAAAGAGAATGTAAGGGAAGAATCAATATCTTCACTCAAAGCATCAGAATTTCCTGAGGCATCATTTGCAGGTTTCATGAAATGGAATGCATCTAATATGGAACAAATTAGCCTCAATATGATCTTCTGCTTATCAGGTCTAAGGTTTAATTCTCGGAAGCATCTCTTCAATATTGTTCTATAGTGTTCCCACTGCACTTTGGCAGCAACAGCAGATAGTGTATCCAAACATATATCTCTGACTTGTTCGCCTTTCCCAGCTTTTACGTCAGAAAACATATTGAAAAATAGTGGAACAAAGACTTTCATAGGACAAAGAGATTTGTTCCACATAGTGGAAAAATAGTGGAACAAAGAGATTTGTAGGCTTGACTACTGTATAGAAGATTTGTTGGCAGTGGTTGATCACTGTTTTGCTCCTTATCAAAATACTGCTGAGAATGCTAAATCCTACTACACAAGATTAGTCCACTACTTTCATAGGACAATGTGGAAGCTCACAATGACATGTGGACGATTCACAACATGGAGTATGCAGCGGTTGATGCAGATGCTACACCAGCTTTGGATAACACCGAGTCATCTGACGATTCAAACTAGAAGGAAAGGTCCATAGATACCTCTTCCCATCCCCACAGATAAGGAACTTGAGACATCTCTCTTCATTCCTACCGAGATGGATCATGAGTTTTTTCACCTCAACTCCATCAAGATGGAATTCGGTAGCCATCTCTGTCTAATAGGACTCAACAACGAAAGGCGCAAGTTGAGCAATAAAATAAGCCCCAAGAGAAAAATCGTGACCAACTTTGAAGATGGTGGTGGCATTGGGAATAAAAAGAAAACTAGAAGAGGAGGGAGAAGAAGGCATCAATCAGATGCCAAGATGATGAGCAAAAACAAAATATTATCAAAGATATGTCTGATCTGCTAATGCCTTCCTGTCATAAGAGTTCAGAGCAACGTAATAATGTACCCTTAAGACTGATGGTGAAGAATAACAAGAACATGTGGGGATTGCCGTATAGTATTCGTTTACACCAGCGCATACACCAGCGCTACCTGTATTCTTGCTAAAACTACCTGTATTCTTTCTAAAACTACCTGTATTCTTGCTAACACCAGCGCTACCTGTATTCTTGCTAAAACTACCTGTAGCGCATACACCAGCGCTACCTGTATTGCTAAAACTACCTGTATGCCTTCATGTATTCTTGCTAGAACATGTGGGCATCGCATACACCAGCGCTACAAAGGCAAATACGAATTAATCACGCGACGTCAAAAGATTTTTCAAGGACTACCTGTATTCTTGCTCGGAATTAACCAGCGCTACAAAGGCAAAAACTACCTGTATTCTTGCTCAGAATTAATCACGCGGCAAAAGGATTTGGAGGGAAGAGGATCAGTAGAGAACTAACCGAATACGAATTGATTACAAGGACTAGCCGGACGGGGGAACGAATACGGATTGAACATTCAGATGCCACGACGAAGATTTTCAGGGGAGAATGGATCAGCAGAGAACTCACCCAAAGTACAGGGGAAACGGAGTCGGGCGAGGCTGCGATGGCTGCCTCCGTGTGACTTGCAGTGGAGCGGCGGATTGGAGCAGAGCGATGCTGCGAGCAGGGAGCGGGTCAGCGTGAGCGACGAGCAGGGAGCGGGGTGGCGTGAGCAGCGAGCGATGCCGCGAGCAGGGAGCGGGGTGGCGTGAGCGGCGAGCAGGGAGCGAGGCGGCGTGAGCGGCGAGCGATGCCGCGAGCGGAGCGCGATGGCTAACCCTAGCCACTTTCTGACGCTTTCCGATGGGTGATGGTCTGAAATGAGACAAGGCCAAATTTTCAGGGACGAGAAATGGGCTGAAATGGCCAATTCAATTCTAAGGGGATCCAAACAGGCCGAGATATGGAATTTAATTCAATTTGGACCAATTCTAGGGAACCAAATAGGCTGTTAGAGCAAAATACATGTAGCGTGTTTTTTTTTGTTGTTGAGAAAAGGTACGGAGCAACCTGCAGAGGTTAGCTGGAGCCTGGAGCATGCTAGCTACCGGCGCGACAACAACAGCCAGCACCCAGCAGCCTGCACGGAAGCTGCCTGCCTGCCTCGGCGGCCTCCGGAAGCGCCAAGGGGGCAAAATCGCGGAAGGCAACGGCGTACGGGCCGGAGGGAAAACCAGACAGATATTTCCGCGGCTGTAGTCTCTGGGGACTGGGGGTGGGGTGGGCCATGGGCGGGTGGCTCACTCGGGTCGGGGTCAGCGGGCGCTACGACGGGTCGCGTCGCGTATCGCCCGTATCCGTACTTGATTACTGTCATCCACACGTTCCGATCTAAAAAAAAAAACTAGAACGTATCCATCCTCGTAAAACAGCTGGACCAATTCATTCATTCCTTCCATCCGAACGCACCTCATGGTTCCAGAAAGGGTTATTCCACCAAGCAAACAGGCTGTTAAATTCCTTACCAGACTCGTATTGCACGTGCTGATTTATCTTACCTCATGACGACGCTTAATAACTGGTTGTTAATCTAGGCTTCAAATCGGAAGGCCGGTGAATATGGAGATCAGCCAAGGGTGTAAAATGATAACCTTAAAGTTTTGTATTTAGATTCTTGGACTCTTGATGAAAGCACATAAAATTACACGCACAGAAAATTGTAGCATGCTGCTGCTACATAATTCCTCTATTTTGATTTGCCGGCCTTTTCTTGTATCTAAAAAAACACTATATCTAGTAGTGTAGTAATATAATCTATGTATCTAAAAAAAATCAAAATGACTTAGAGTTTACAATGAGTAGAATAGAAATTAAGTGATCCAACCTATTGAGAAAGAGGAACACCCCCTATTTCATTAAGAAATAGTAACAAGACAGAGACCCAAATAAGTTTTTTTTTGAGAAATTCGGGGGGGAGAGGTACCCCACCTTTTCATTGCCATTAGTAAGGGCCTATACATGGTCAAGTTACATGTCGGTTAAGATTGTTACAGAGGAGAAGAGGAGAACACCATCACCCAGGCAAGGGACACATGACGATCCGAGTGAGGTAATCTACAAGACCACAACTCTGCGTCCTCACGGCAGCCAGCCATGAGACGCGTATAACACGGGGAAAGCGAGCGGAAGGCGACATCATGACGGTGTTTCCAGAGACGCCAACAACATAGGAGGAGGAAGGTATTGAAGTGTGCGGTGGGCATGTGAACAGGGGGCTGAACATGCCAAAGTTGTTGCGCATCCTCCTCAGAAATGTTCATCCCCAACCTTGCCCAGAAACCAGCTGCGAAAGGACAACCAGCGATCAGATGCGATGAACTTTCCACAGCCAACGAACAGACCTCGCATACACTGTCATCAACGCAATGTTTTCTGAGGAGGTTCTCCTTGGTCTGAATCCTGTTTTGCACCAACAGCCAGCCGAAGAATTTGACCTTAGGAGGGGCACAATTCTCCCAAATGAATTTATAGTACTCACAGCCTTCTCCATTGGAGACAACTGCACGATAGACAGATGAGGAGCTAAGCTTATGCAATCTGTCTTCCCAGGGACACACACGTACATCTGGGGTATTTGTTAACACCACACCATCAAGCAGCCCCATCAATTGCACCAGTTCAGCAGCAGCTACTGTTGAGAGCCGAGAGACGAAGGCGAGGCGCAGACCTTTTGAAAGAACGTCGCTGACTGAGGCATTTTTATGTCGTGCGTGTGTGTACAGCGACGGCATTGCCTCCACGAGGGGCCCTGAGGGCAGCCAGCAGTCATACCAGAAAGCCGTAGTACGCCCATCACCAACCTCCACCGTGGTCAGCAATCGATAGTCTGGGAGGAGCCAACGAAGGGCCGCCCAATGCGAACCCGCTGTGGCATTGTCTGGTGCAGATAAAGGCCCACCAAACTCCACTTGTAGCCAACAGGACCATGCTGAATCTGGAGAGTTGTGAGCACGGTGCAGAAGCTTTAGTAGCAAGCATGTGTTTTGCAAGCGGAGATCACGAATGCCAAGGCCGCCATCTTTTTTCGGAAGGCAGGCACGTTTCCAATTCACTAGGCATTTAGCTCCTGAGATGCCTTCCTCTCCTGCCCAGAGGAAAGCCCGGCGCCTAGTGTCAAGAGCTTCCACCACACCCTGGGGAAGGACTAGAGCTCCCATGGCATAAACAGGAAGGCTGTCCAGAACAGAATTGACAAGGACAAGGCGGCCATGGTGATTGAGGAGGCTCGCCCACCACCCTGATAGATAGCGATCAACACTAGCAATGATGGGAGCGAAGGCAGCCAAATTAAGCTTCTCATTAGAGAGGGGGAGACCAAGGTAGGACTGAGGGAAAGCCCCTTCGGTGCAGCCAAGAATGTTCACAAACTGAGCAACCTCCAGTGCAGGCACATGCATAGGAACCAAGGTGCTTTTGGTATAGTTTATGTCCAGACCAGTCGCCCGGGTGAAACTTCGGAGTAGCTCCTTGAGTCGCACCATAGCCGACTCATCTGCTCTTGCTACGATAAGTGTGTCGTCGGCATACTGAAGTACAGTGCACGGTCGGTCTGCTGCAAGGGGATGACGGATGACGCAATCTCTAGTCAAAAGTTGTTGCAGCACATCAGCGACAAGGATGAACAAGTAAGGGGACAGTGGGTCTCCTTGACGAAGCCCTTTTTTGCAAGAGATCCATTTGCCTGGGACACCATTCAGCAGGACAGCTGACTTGGCAGTAACCTGAAGTTGTTTGACCCATTCACACCAGAGAGTGGGGAAGCCGCGTGCCCGTAAAACAGCGAGAAGTCCATTCCAGCTTACACTATCAAATGCTTTTGCAAAGTCAAGTTTTAGAACAACAGTGGGAGTTCGCCTCTTGTGACAACATTGCACCAACTCAGTTGCATATACAAAATTTTCAGAGATGGACCGGCCTTTCAGGAAACCTGTTTGATCCATATCAACCAATGAAGACACTTGCAGTTGGAGCCGGGAGGTCATGATCTTCCCCACAATTTTTACCGGGCATCCTTGAAGCGAAATCGGGCGAAACGAACCTGGGGCCACTGCACCAGCAGTTTTTGGGAGCAGCACGATATACGCACGGTTGATCCGCTCCAAATCAGCAACACCCCCATGAAAGGAATCCAGAAATTTCATGACTGTAGGCTTGACAAAATGCCAGGCATGCCTGTAGAAGCTGGGGCCAAATCCATCCGGACCGGGGGCGCTATTTGAATTCATGGCTTTGACTGCCGCATGTGCTTCAGCTTCAGTGAATGGCGCAATTAGCGGCTCAGGGTCAACTCTCGGCAAGGTGCTGTACATCGCAAAGACATCAAAATCCCAAACTGGCTCTATGTTTGCTCCAAGCAAGGCGGAAAAATGATTGTCCAGAATCAAGGCTTTGTCCACATGGCTCGTGCAGCGAACACCATCAAGCTCGAGCACTCTGATCTGATTCTGGCGCATCCGGTGTGAGGCATACGCATGGTGAAACTTAGTGTTCTCGTCTGCCTCTTTGACGACTTTGATTTTTCCACGTTGCTTCCAGTACGCAGCACGAGCTTTGATCAGCTGCAAGAGCTTTTCACGGCAGTGAGCACGTAGGACCATCTCTCCTGTAGACAGAAGACGCCTCTCCTCAAGCAGGTCAAGCAGTTTTATAATAAATTTGCAGTTATTGATAAGGAGTGGAGTGTGGTTGTGTTTGGACCAAACCTTAGCGACACGGCGGGTGTCCTTTAACCTAGCGACAAATGCACCCGTGGCACAACCTGCATGGTTAGTAACTGTTGTCCAAACCGGTTCAATGACAGGGAGGAAGGAGGGGTTATGGAGCCAAGCATTCTCAAAACGGAAGCAGCGAGTTTTGGGGATAGAGGTGTCTATGGTGATTTTTAGAGGGGTGTGATCTGAGGTGGCGTGAGAGAGGGAGGTGAGGGAGGTGTTGGGTGCAGCAGACTCAAATTCACCATTGAAGAAAGTATGATCAAGTCGAGCCAGAACAGGAGACGTACGTTTGTTTGACCAAGTGAAAAGCCGATCAAGGAGTGGGAGCTCGACTAGAGATAAATCATGAATGGTACTGTTAAAAGCGCTCGCTAAGGAGACATCAAAGTTATCATTGTTTTTGTCAGAGGGGTCGCGAATAAGATTAAAGTCACCTGTTATCATCCAGGGACCAGAAATTGAGTTGGCGAGAGAGCGAAGCTCGTCCAGGAAGGCAGCAGTGTAGAGGTGGTCAGCAGGAGCGTATACGTTTGTAAGGGTAAAGGTGATATCAGAAAAGTTGTAAGAAAGGACGGTAGAGAGAGTATAGGTTGCATTGGAGACAGAGACAAGGGAGAAATGGGAGGCGTTCCAGGCAGTCGCAATGCCGCCGCGGGAGCCATTGGCGGGGAGGAAAGTATGAGCAGAAAGAGAGGTGGGAAGGAAGGATTTGAATTTTTTGGGGGGAATGTCACTGAGTTTGGTCTCCTGGACACATGCGATCGAGGGATGGCAGGTAGCGAACACATCGCGCACAGCTGCACACTTATCCTCGTGGCCAAGACCGCGAACGTTCCAAGAGACAATGACAATATTACGGTTGGAGTTCATAAGACAAACATACACGACGTCCAGAGAGGGGGGTGTGTGGAAACATCGGCATACATGTGGAGAACAGAATATTCGAGCCCGAACAGGGAAATACAGTGTAAGAAATGGGATGCAAAGGAGAACTTGCTAGGAGAACACGAGCCTAGCCTCGGCAGGGCACAGGAGCTGGTGACAATCATGCATAATGTCCAAGCACCTGTTCCAGCTCAGCTGTAGCTGTCGCCGACAGGGCCACCGTGCCAGCGAGCGCCCTTAGATCAGCAGCATTCAAAGTACGGTTGCGCAGCAGACCACGGCGCTTAACCTGAACCTTGAGTTCCTTGGAGCAGTTTGCTAGTTCATCCTTCAGAGATTTCAGCCGCGATGCTTTGGTGGACATATCGACATAGTGAGCAGGCTCCTTCGCGCGCAAGCGCTCGCTGTGGCGAGAAGCAAGGAGTTGGCCAGCACCCTTGTATTTGGCTGCATGATCAGCCGAACGCTTGGCGCGGACACGGATCTTCCGAGCAGAGGCCTCGTGAATAGGGTCAGGTTCAAGGGAGGACATGGGGATAGGCGATTTACACTCCGCGACAGGGGAGTTTTGCGCAGCGGCCATGTCAGGAAGAGGGGGGAGGGCGGCAGCAAGGGGGTCTGCAACAGCAAGCATGGGGAGATGACAAAGCTTTATGATAATGGGGAGAGCAGGGAGGCGAGGGAGAGGAGCACGGCAGGGCTGAAGAAGGGTCGCTGCGGGAATCATAGAAGCAAGACGCGCAAGGATGGAGACGTGGGGGGTGGTGGTGAGTGTAGAAACAGAGAGGCAGTGGTGAGGGCGGGAGTGGGCTTGGTGTGCAGATGGGTATGCGGACAGGGGGAGCAGGCAGGGCTGCGCAACGTGGTAAGCTGGTGGGGTTACCAGAGGTTGCGAAGTCGGCAAGACAAAAAAGGGACGGGGAGTTTCGAGGGGGGCACAAGCATCTGGAATCGGCCAAGAGGTAATCAGCTGCAGCTGGCAGATATAGCAGTCGCCAGTAGAAGCATCGCGAAGTCGCAGTTCAGCAGGAATGCGAGAGACGTCGTCCACCTGGACTACCACCCGGACGGAGGAGTAGTCATAGCCCGAGGTGCAGCGCCAGTCCACCTCCACGACGGAGCCGAAGGACAGGAAGGCCAGGCGAAGGAGGTCCTCATGCCAGTAGGCCAGGGGAAACCCGAGGACGGATAGGGCCGCTTGCACCCCCACCCGGCGCTTGGAGCTGAACCCGTCGTGAGGTACCAGAGTGATCACAGCGTCTTTGTGCAACAAGGGGGAGCGACCCACAGCAGCAGCACATTCGCCCGCCGACTGAAAGCGAACAAGCAAGGAGCCAAGCGAGTAGGGGAGCACTTCAAGATTGATGTCCGGGAGGGCAGCGCGGATCGCTTCCCAGATGAAGGGCGTAGGAGCTTGAATGGCCGACTGAGATGTAAGAGAAGCAAACGCGAACACAGCAGCAGCAGCATGCCGGCCGGGGGGCAGGAACACATCGAGGGAGCCTTGTCGGCAAGGGCCGCCCAGGGAACCCGAGCCAGCAGACTCCGAGGGAGCACTGACAGGGGAGGGGTCGGGGGGCGGGGTTGATGAGGTGGTGAGGGTGGGCAGGGGGGCAGGCGGGGGAAGGTCGTGAGGGGGAGGGGGAGGCAGGGGCAACGATAGGCGGGAGCAAGCAGAGGAGTGGGGCGAGGCACGATGGCGCAGGGAGACGGAAGGAATGGCGGTAGGCGCAGCGGCGACAAGAGCGGGTGAGAGGGCAGGTAGTGCAGACAGGGAGGGCGGCGGCGAGTGAGACTTCGACACAGGCAGCGGAGGTGCTGAGCACTGTCGGCTCCGGTGTCCTTGGCGGCCGCAAGAGCGACAACGGATAGGGTCGCGACAAGCAGCAATTTGGTGGTCCGTAGCAAAACAGCGGAAGCAGGAGTTTGGGTGGATTTTGATGGGGGGGCCACGGGGGTCCGAGGAAGATGGGTGGGGTTCCACCACACCATGAAGGAGCACGTCACGGAAAGAGGGTTTGTTAAGGAGCGCGGAGCTCAAGGCAGCAGGGGTAGAGATGCTAGGTGACGTCCCAGCAGCAAGGTGATGCGACGGGACCCGAGGTGAGTCCAGCAGGGGTGGTAGGGAGCTATTGTAAAGCCAAACCGCATTAACTGAGCAAGCCGGGCCAGCGGCAGCAGGATGTCCCGAGGAGGATTTGCCCCTGCCCAGAGGGTTGACTCTTGCAACAGACGTGGGACCCCCAGAGCATGCCTGCACGCGGTGTTCATCCTTCGTCACCAACACCGGCGGCCAACGAGCGGCAGCTTCCGCTGCAGCGGACGAGGCGTGGAAACGGAAACAGGAGCGCGACAATCCAGAAACACTTGTTCGATCTCCTAGTGACTGATGAACAGCCAGTGATCCAACCTATAAGATGGTTTTAAAAATCAAGATAAGCAATATCCTCTCGCTCCTAGAATCCCTGTATGGCTGTCTCAGAAAAAGAAAAGAAAGGGAGAGGAGAAACAATAGTGTTGGCGTTGATTTGAGCGTCCAACATCGGTATATGAATTGTCTAGCGGTGCTCTTTGTAGAGGCATGGATAGTCTATGACACTGAGCTGGACGGTCTACAATGGCGTAGAGGATCGTCTTGTTCGCATCAGATCTAGATCTCGCCTCCCAGGGGACTCTATAGGGGGAGAGAACCTAGAGTGTGTCACAGGGTCGGCAGGCTACCTAAGACGCCTCTACTCATAATGCATACGGTAAAATGATAACTAAAATTGATTGGATCGATCGTGGGGTTTAATTATCCGTAACTCTTCATCTATATAAAGGGAAGATCTAAACTCGTTACAAGTCAGTTCTCTAACAATTCTCGTAATAAATTTAGAACCCTATTTGATCATGCGCGGACGGATCGTGGCGCTAAGGAAACAGTACGGACCGCTTTTAGTGCTCAACAGAAATTACAAAACCATCACTTACTTACTTCCCAGCTGCCTGGGAGCAGGTGACAGCACTTCCTGTCTTCCTCCACTTCACTGCAGCTGCAGTGCACACCACTCTGTCTGTTTGTGAAGCAGCGAGCTGCACCTGAACAGCATAAATTCTCCAGCCGGCCAGACCCCACGCGGCCCCAGCATCAGATAAAAAAAAGCGTCCCAGCAGCTGAAACATATTTTAAGTACCCGGGCTCCCAAAGAATCTACTGGCACCAGCTGTTTCCTTTGCCGCGGCCAGCCGCCCAACCGCCGGCCCGGCGCCTTGTTCCGTTGTTCGTCACCACGGCTTCTCCGCGTGTGAACTCCAACGTCGCAGGGCATACCTATAAATACACCTCCCACAAAACCACACGCTCCACACAGCTACCACTCAGCTCAAGCTCAATACAAGAAACCAGAACCAGCTCACTCCTCACTCCACTTCCACTCCCAACAGCAAGCTCAAGCAATCAGTCACCGGCAGGGGTCAGGGTCACAGTCACAGCAGCAGCCATGGACACGGCCGGCCTCGTCCAGCACGCGACCTCCTCGTCTTCCACCTCCACCTCGGCGTCGTCGTCCTCGTCCGAGCAGCAGAGCCGCAAGGCGGCGTGGCCGCCGTCGACCGCTTCCTCACCACAGCAGCCGCCCAAGAAGCGCCCCGCGGGGCGCACAAAGTTCCGGGAGACGCGGCACCCGGTGTTCCGCGGCGTGCGGCGGCGGGGCGCCGCGGGCCGGTGGGTGTGCGAGGTGCGCGTCCCGGGGAGGCGCGGCGCGCGGCTGTGGCTCGGCACCTACCTCGCCGCCGAGGCGGCGGCGCGCGCGCACGACGCCGCGATGCTCGCCCTGCAGGGCCGCGGCGCGGGGCGCCTCAACTTCCCGGACTCCGCGCGGCTGCTCGCCGTGCCGCCCCCGTCCGCGCTCCCGGGCCTGGACGACGCCCGCCGGGCGGCGCTCGAGGCCGTCGCGGAGTTCCAGCGCCGCTCCGGGGCCGCCGACGAAGCGACCTCGGGCGCGTCTCCTCCCTCCTCGTCGCCGTCGCTGCCGGACGTTTCTGCTGCTGGCTCGCCGGCGGCGGCGCTTGAGCACGTGCCTGTGAAGGCCGACGAAGCAGTGGCGTTGGACTTGGACGGCGACGTGTTCGGGCCCGACTGGTTCGGGGACATGGACCTGGAGTTGGATGCGTACTACGCCAGCCTCGCGGAAGGGTTGCTCCTGGAGCCGCCGCCGCCGCCGGCCGCTTGGGATCATGGAGACTGCTGTGACTCCGGAGCTGCGGACGTCGCGCTCTGGAGCTACTACTAGCAAAGTTAACAATAATAAGCTTGACAGCCAACCCCAAAGGCCCCCCAACTGATTGTATTCACCTCTGTAACAAAATTCAAATTGATTTCCCAGCAAATGGACTTCAAAAGAAGTCTTTGGTTCCGATTTCTCGCCCGCTGTTCTTGTCGTCTTCCCGGCTCCCGCAGCTTCGGGTATTGCTTCCATTCCATGAAACGAAAGGGAACAAGAAAGCAACACAAGCTCTAGAATCCTCTGGTTCAAACTAATTGTTAGAATCCTCTAGATGCTTGTGGAATGTCTCCCATCAACCGTTGGCTTGTGAGATGTGACCGAGCAACCTGGTAGACCTTTGAATCTTCCTCCCTTTCTGCTGCCAAGAAAATGCTTCCAGTTACGCGAGCTGTGGCTCCACTGGGCGGATGGAAAGCAGCCCGCCCTCGACGCGATAACGTGACAAACTGACAACGACTGGACTCAGCGAGCACTTCGTCGCCTCTTTCCTGGATCCTATCCTATGGCCAAGACTCGAGGCTTCGATGTTTTAAGATGGCAGTTGTCTGGTCGCTGCAAGTTTTTTTAGCTCACATACTTGGTCAGCAAGTGTTACGCGCGGGTAGTCAATGAGCCGGAGCCGCTGAACTAGACAAAGTGACCAATGCTCACCTCTTGCCAGTTGCCACCGACACCAAAACCAAAAAAAAAAAGCTAAGGTGTTTGAATACATTAAAGATAATAGTTAGCTGTTAAAATTAACTGAAATCATCCAAAAAGTCTAGCTAATAGCTAGATAGCTATTTGTTAGCTGAGAGGCTCCTGTAGAGAGGTTTGGCTAGAGCGGGGAGGATGGCTCGAAAAAAGAAAAAATGGATGTCGTCTTCCTCCTCCTGTAGCATCGTGGACTGGAAGCTTTCTGGGCCGCCTTCTTCGCGCGCGCACAAGGTCCGGCTCGGTTCGCTCGCGGTGGGAAAGCACGCGACGGATGGAAGTCCTCTTGACGCGGCCCAGAACTCCTCGCGGCCTTCTCATCGAGGTGAGGTAAAATCTCCTTGTTCCGTCTTAGGGTTTCCGTCGGACTTTGTTGGCTCGCACTCTTTTCCGCATCTTGCGTCCTCGCTCTCGCGACTTTGGTCGCTGCCATCGTCGACTCGTGCTAGCTTCCGCGGTGGGTGGTTTGAATCCCCGATTCGTCCCCGCTTGTGGACGAGGAGTGGTCGACGCTGTCTTGTGCGGTGTCGGTGTCAAAGATGGATCCGAAGGGGCGAAACCCTAACTGGGAACGGTGGAATCAGAAAGAAAACCCTCAAGGTTCCCAGACGTGGAACAAGATCCGGAATCCCAGCTAGAGATTGAAGCCGATTCCTGGAAAATCGGACGTCAAGGATGACATTGGCGCTTTGTCTGCTGGCGAGGGAGGTCACACAGGTATCCTCAAAACCCCTCCCGCGGCTCTGAAAAAGAGGTTGAGGTTGCGCATCGTCCTTTTTGTCAAAAATGTGGGGTTGATGGCCACCATGCTCGTGATTGCTTTCGGTCCTTGTGGTGTGATATTTGTCACAAAGAAACCCACATGACTGCCCGCTGTGTGTTGCCCAAACAGAACAAACCTTGTATGCCTATTGTGGGTATGGCAGCTGATGGATTAGGGTTTTACTCTTCTCATTTTGCGAAACCCTTGTCCAGAAAACCTAAAAGAAGTTTCATCGGTTTGGTGACTGTTATGGAGGGTTTGATTTCTGCTGAAGATCTTGAGAAAGACTTCAGGTTCCACTTTCCCTGGGGCAAGACTTGGAAAGCCACCAAGTGTCATGCCGGTTTCCTTATGCAGTTTCCTTCTCAAGAGAAGCTTGATGAAATGATTAATTTCCCTGAACTCAAAATGAAAATGTCGGGAGCGAAAATTTCTGTTTCACATTGGAGTTCTCAAGCCAAACCTAAATCTAAATTGCATGCAGTGTGGATTGTGGCCGAAAATGTGCCAGAGGAGCTGCAAAATTATCAGGCTATATGTGAATTAGGTTCTACCATAGGGGTTGTTGAAGAAGTGGATATCCTATCTTTAGATTCTAAAGATATGGTTAGATTCAAAGTCCATGTCAAGAGTGTCGCTATGATTCCTCCTATCATTGAGGTGGGTGTTAAACCTTTCCTTTATGACATTTTCTTTAAGATTGATGATATCACTGAGGAGGGTTGGAATGATGATTCTATTAACCTTGGTAAAAGAGCTTTAGTGGATAGGCAAGGTCTGGATGACCCTACTCGTGAAAAAACTGGCAAAAAGCCAGGAATGTGGGAGAAAAATCGTTTAAAGAAGAACTTGGATTGGAAAACGTTGGTGAGATGTCCTCTCATGGCAAAGCTGTTATTCAGAAGACTGACTTGGGAATTGTGAATGAGGACCTAAACCCAATTTCTAAAGATCCGAATAATGAAGATGAAGAATTTCATGAAAGTGAAGATGATCTCTTAAGTTCTCAAGATTTGGAATAATTTGCCAAAGATGATGAGGGAGTCATCCCTTCTTCTCAAGGGAAAAACAACAAATCTCCTGTGGGTAACCAAAAAGAAGGTTCTGGTAAAATAGTCTGGAAAACATGTTGTTGGTATGGAAGTTGATCATGGTGATGGCATAAGAAGGAGCAACAGACTTGAAGCTAATGATGACATGAAGATTGCAGATAAAGCGACAGCGAGAGCTATGGCTAAGGATGCCTTCTGACAAAAGGTATGATTTCTAATCCTTTCTCTGTCCTTAATTCTGATAATCATGTGCTTTTGTCTATTGCTTCGGAGTTAGACATAGAATTAGGAAATTCTTTGGAGGAATCAATATCAAACCTGGAATTAATTAAATCTTTGGAATTATCTAGAAATACTTTGGTTTGTAGGGCTGCTGCCAATCATTTTGATCATCTTTCTCAAAAAGATTCTGATTCTGAGATGGATAGAGTTATTCAGGATGTTAAAGAAAACAATCATTTGAATGAATTGGAGGATGTTATGATATTAAGAAAAGGAAGAAAAATTCAGTATAGGAAAAACTCAGTCAAGAAAAAGAAGAAAAAATCTTCTGCTAAAATCAGATATGAGGTTGGAAAAGGGAAAAATATCCCTCCTGTCCCAAACCCTAACTATTCAGAATGATAGGTCTCATTTGGAATTGTCAGGGGTTGGGCAAAGGTATAAAAATTGAATTCTTAAAAGAGTTAATTAGAAAGGAGAGAATTGACTTTATTGAGATCCAAGAGACCATTAAAAAATCCTTTGAAGATTCTTGGTTGAATTCTATTAGCGGTAATAGAAATTTTGCCTGGTTCTTGTCTCCAACCAAAGGGAGATCTGGTGGTTTGCTTGTTGGTTTTGATGCTGATACTTTTGATATCAGACAAGTTGAGAAAGGGGAGTTTATGATTAGGGTTCTTCTGGCTCATAAAGAAAGTGGTTTTGTTTGGAATTTTATTAATGTTTATGGTGCTGCTCAGAATGATCACAAGCAAAATTTTCTGTCTGAGTTGGCTTCCTTTTGTTCAAAATGCAATTACCCTATGTTGATAGGAGGTGATTTTAACATTTTAAGGAAAGAATCTGATAAGAACAAGCCTGGGGGAACGAATTGTTGGAGTTCTTTGTTTAACTCTATCAATGATATTCACAGTTTGATTGAACTTGATTTGAGTGGAAGAATGTATACCTGGTCAAATAATAGGGACCCTCCCACTTTTGAAAAATTGGATAGATTTCTGGCTAGTCCATAATGGGTCCTTCATTTCAAAAATGTGGTGGTAACTGGTCTTGATAGAACTCTATCCGATCATGTTCCTCTCTGTCTTAAAACAGATTCCCTTGTATCTCCTAAAAGAGACTTCAGATATGAGCTGTGCTGGAAATTTCGTCCGGATTTCAAAGATATTGTTTGGAATAGTTGGTCTCTTCCGGTTAGAAGTCGTTCTAATATCGATATTTGGAAAGAAAAAATTAAAAGGCTGAAAAAAAACGTTGAAGGGTTGGAATATTAATGTTGAAGGCAGATATTCTAAGCTTAAAAAAAGTTAAGCCAAAAAAAATGATTTTATGGATAAAAAAGTGAAAGTATTGGTATTTCTCACGAGGAAAGACTTGAAAAATTAGATTTGGAGTGGAACTTAAAGAATTTGATGGTTGAAGAATGCTGTAAAAGAAAACAGATGGCTAGAGAAAAATTTATTAATGAGGGTGATGAAAACTCCAGATATTTTCATCTTATTGCCAAGGGTAAAAAAAGAAGAGTTAAAATTCTTTCCTTAGTTCATGAGGAAAATATTGTTAGTGCTGATGATCATATCAACAAAGTGGCTACTGATTTCTACAGAGAGCTTTTTGGTCCTTCTCATGTGTCGAGCATTAATATGTCTAATTTTCATATGAATAGGCTTAGTGAGGAGGATCGTTTTTTGCTCACTGCTCCTTTTACCATTGAGGAAATTAAATTGGTTGTGTTCAGTTTAAAACATAACAGTGCCCCGGGCCCTGATGGTATTCCTGCTGAATTTTTTTCAAGATTTTTGGGAGCTCATCCATATTGATTTGTGGAACTTATTCAAAGACTTTTATGATGGGGTGCTTGACATTAAAAGACTAAACTTTGGTCTTGTGACTCTGATTCCTAAAGTTGATAATCCTACTGATATGCGGAATTTTAGACCGATTTGTCTTCTAAATGTCTGTTATAAAATCATTACTAAAGTTCTGACGAATAGACTTGCCTCTTGTATCACTAAAGTGATCAATATATATCAATATGGTTTTATTAAAGGGAGATATATCATGGATGGTGTGGTGTCTTTAAATGAAATTCTTCATGAAGTGAAGAAAAAAAGCAAAGTGGAGTGATTCTTAAGATTGATTTTGAAAAAGCTTATGATAAAGTTAACTGGCAATTTTTGTATTGCGTGATGCAAAAAAAGGATTTGGTGACATTTGGAGTGATTGGGTTATGAAGACTGTTAGAGGAGGTAAAGTGGCGATTAAGACTAATGACTTAATTGGTCCTTATTTCGCAACTCATAAAGGTGTTCGACAGGGTGATCCTTTTTCACCCCTTTTGTTTAATTTGGTGGCTGATGGTTTGGCTTGTATTATTCAACAAGCTCAGGAAAAAGGTTTGATTTGTGGCCTGATCCCTCACATCATTCCGAATGGTTGTTGTTGTTTACAATACGCTGATGATACTATCTTTCTGATTCAAGATTGTTTGGAAGGAGCTAGAAATCTTAAATTTATCCTCTGTCTTTTTGAACACATGTCTGGGCTGAAAATAAATTTTCACAAAAGTGATTTTTTTGTTTGGGGAAGCTAAGGAGTTCACTGATTTATATGCTGACATTTTCACTTGCCCTGTTGGTAGCCTTCCAATGAAGTATCTTGGTGTTCCCATTTACAATAAGAAGGTTAGCAAGTCTCTTTGGAGTCCAATGCTGGAAAAATGGATAAAAGACTTGCTGGTTGGAAAGGTAGATTCCTGAGTTTGGGAGGTAGATTGACTCTTCTGAATAGTTCACTTTCTAATGTACCTTTGTACATGTTGTCGATTTATCCGGCTCCTAAATCGGTTATTAAAAAGTTGGATTTGCTCAGGAAAAGGCTTCTTTGGCAAGGTGGCTCCCAGACGAAAAAAATGCATTTGGTTAACTGGAATACGGTTTGCTCCTCCAAAAGTTTAGGTGGTTTAGGTGTGTTGAATCTTGGTTCTATGAATGATGCTCTGTTGATCAAATGGCTTTGGAATTTGGAAAATTCTAGTGGATTATGGCAGAGAATAATTACTGAAAAATATATTAAGGGAAAACCCCTTATCTCAGTCAAACAAAGACAGACTGACTCTCAGTTTTGGAAAAAACTCTTAAGTCTCAGGGAGATTTTCTTTAAGTATTCGAAGATGGTTGTTGGTAATGGCTGTCGTACTAGTTTCTGGAAAAATTGCTGGATTGGTGATGAGCCTCTTGCTGTGATGTTTCCTATTCTGTTCGATCTGACTATAGATAAAGATATTACGGTGACTAAAGTTCTGTCCTCGAATTTTGATGCTCTTTCTTTCAGAAGAAGAATGACTGGCAATCTTCAGGGGTTCTATGATGATTTAGTTGCCTTATGTTCTGATTATAGTTTGTCAAATCAAGAAGACAAACTTATTTGGAGATTGGGCAATAAAGGGTTCACTGTCAATTCTTTATATAAGAAAAATTCGATGGATCAGATCAAGGTGCCTTACAGATTTCTGTGGAAATCTAAGTTACCTCAAAAAATTAAAGTTTTTCTCTGGCTGGTAATAAGAAACAAAATTCTTACAAAAGATAACCTGAAGAAAAGAAATTGGAAGGGTTCTGATGAATGTTGTTTTTGTGGTGGCAAGGAATCGATTGATCATTTATTTTTTAAATGCTCTGTTGCCAGATTTGTTTGGAGAGTGGTTCAAATTGCTCTCAATCTGGATTACATTCCAAAAAATATTGATGAAATCTATGATAGCTGGATGAAAAATCATAAAAACAAAATTTCAAACCTTCTGATTTTTGGCTATGGTGCTATGTTTTGGGCTATTTGGAGAACCAGAAATGATTGGTTTTTTGGTGAAAAAATTTTGATTGACCCTGCTAACATAATATTTCTTTGTTGCTTTTGGTTGGATGCTTGGGCCATTCGACAGAAAGAGAAGGAAAAAAGGATGGTGGTCTAAGGAAGCCAACTTATCCGAAAGATGGTGTCCGAGGGATCGTCGTATTTCTGGCTGAAGTCTCCGTTTTGGCTTGTGCTACTTCTCTTGGTGATTAGTGCAGCCCAAGTACTTTTGGAAAAAACTGTGTTAGGGGTTTGTTAAATCTGAGACTTGTTAGCTGGTTTGCTCCTTTTGGCCTTTGTCCAGTGTAAATAAGCATGACTTAAAAACTGTGGTGCTGTTAGATCGGAGATTAGTGGAGTCTGGCTGCTGCATTTCTTGTTAGATTGTAGAAGTTAGTTTCACTAGTCTCTGATTCTGGTGATGGGTCTTGTCTCATCGTTCTGGTATGTAATGAACTGGTTCCTATTTCCTAATGAAATAGGGGGCTATGCCCCTTCGTCAAAAAAGCTATTTGTTAGCTACCTAATTCTTCTAGAATTTTTTGTCAGATAACTATTAGCTTTAGTGCATTCACACACCAATTTAGTGGCCTAAATCCGACATTCGTCTCAAGCAAATGGTGTGGTGGATCCACATGCATGAGGCGGTCAAGCGGGTTCCAACGCAGACGTGTATCACTTGCTTATGTGGCCGGTGGTTGGTATCGACGGTTGGGCTCCATCTTCGGTCAGCTACGGTGCACGGTCAGTTCAATTGTCGACTGGACATTAATATCGATCATGTTAGACCCTACCGGTCAGTACTCTGACCCTATTATTAGTGTTGCAATCGGTGTTAATCTCGATTGATCGATACTAACCACCTCATACTCATCTCACCCTCATTTCATTTGAGTACACCATTGTTGAGATGTCTTCATCGAGTTTGGACATTGACATAACTGAAGACGAGATAACCGAGTTGCTACATGAAGCTATAGTGGATGACGTAACAAAGGTTGCCTCCAAGTTTTCTATGAGAAGGAGGAAAAGGACGCAACATCGACCATGATCGGTTGATACAAAACTACTTCAATGATCTGTGTGTCTATCCTCTGCTCTACTTTCGTCGAAGATACCACATACGAGAGAGTATGTGTCTTCAAAGCTTTGGAGAGGTCGTGTTAGCATTCCCCCTTCTTGACTCTTAGAATAGATAGACTCAACCGCAATCGTTCTCACCCTACCAAAAAGGCAAAAATGTACCACTGCCCTACATATGCTTGCCTACTGTAGCATTGATGACTCCATTGATGAGTACAACATGTCAAGTTCAGCGACCCAAGTGACACAACACTACCAAGTACAGGGACTTAAGCGACTCCAACGTAGCACGCCACGTCGACATTCGACTTAAGCGAACCCGGTTTTTGGAAGATTTTGTATGAACCGATTAAGTTAGAGGAACCGTTTTGCTAGTTTTTTTTTGAATTCGGAGACCCAAATGACATTGCGTGACAAGTTTCAGGACCCACGTCCCGTCGTCCTCAGATGGCACGGTCAAATCTCAGTTGCAGCCGTCACTCGTCTGTCTTGGACTCTCAGTTCTCAGGAAGGGATGAAATCGCAGAGGAAACAGGATACTTGCGTTTAAGAAAATTTAAACCACTGTTACGGTCGTGTAGGATCACTGGTAGATTTCGCACTTTATTGCATCTGTCAGAGTAGCATTCGGACAAGAATGGATGGGGAATTGGGGATGCAGGTAGCTAGAGCAAGGCGATAACAGAATGGCCCAGTCACTCACAATCACAACCCAAGCAGCCGACTTGTCCATATATGGCGCTTCACCCAAGACCACGAGCGCGGCCCACCTTCTTCCATCCGCTTCCTCCTCTTCTGCTGTTTCTTCAGTCGCCGTGTATCCGTCCACTCGGTGCATGCTACGGTGAAGCAGCGAGGCCAACTGCCAACTTGGTGGCTGGTGCCAAGGTAACTACTAGTCCAGCGCGTGTGGAAAGGCCTATGGACAAGTCGGTCAGTCCAATCACGTCCGCTAGCAAGCCGCGGCGCAGTACGAGAGCGAGAGCGGTAAAGATGTCCGTTCAACGCAGCGCAGTGAATCCAGCGAGCGTCGAGAGGAGGAAGACGGTGAGCAGGTGAGGTGACGCCCGGGGTCGAGGGAGCTCGCTCTGTTCGCTCCCTCCCCTCGAGTGCGGCCTGGGCCAAAACCAAAAGGCCAGGCCGACAGATAGGCGCGCGGCGGGCGGCCCAACTGTTCGTAAGGTTCTACGGCCCATACGATACGGGAACACCGCGAACACGCTGACGAGAGCTGTGGGAGGGACTACTCCGTACATATACGTACGCGCACATTTACTATATTAACAGCAGAAGCAACCCCGACAGGAGATTAGGCCACGTCATCTTATATTAACAGCAGGAGCAACCTCGACAGGAGATTAGGCCACGTCATCTTAAATAACGGTAGCCGTCTGATGGAAATCCAATGCTTCATACAAATCTTGAATAGTAAGTGTAGAACATCGTGGAAACACAGACAACGTTAGTCAACAAGAAAAAAGGAAAGGGTTTTACTTGCTTCCTCCGCTCGTGTAGCTGGGCAACACAATATTGAAGCAAAACAACTTCCTTCCCCAAACCTCCTTTCCCCAACCCTTCGCACGGGCGACTGACGACTCGGCTACCACCGCCGCCCCTACGCCAGCTTCCCAGCGACTTCTCTGTCAAGGAGCATTCAGGTATGCCCATCCTTCGTCTGCTCGATATGTAGCAAGCATCTTCCCTCCCCTTTGCTTTCTCAAACACATCGGAGCCACAACGCAAGCACACATACAGGAATTTATTTATTTATTTTATTTTTTATTTTTTTCCCGAGCGACATGCATCCTCCGTTTGTCGTCGAGTCCCCTACACCACTGCTGGCATTTTCTAAAGAGCACGAAACGAAATGGTCGTATTCGGTTAGGGTTTAGGGACCACTACTAGCGTTTTCTAGAGTCCACTGCTGGCGTTTTCTGAAATAGATATCTAGCCTATCCCAACTTTATTGGGTTATAATCTTTGTTGTTGCTAATGATGAAAACGTAAGATGGTCCAGCGGAATATCGAAATTGCTGTGACAGTAAGGTGTTTTTCTTGCCATTTTTTCTATTAGCACACATAATTTCTTGAATAAGTTCTTGGGTATGTATTGTAGTTGTACAACGGCCAGGAAATCTCGTAACTATATATGTTGTTCCATCGAAAAAAATATTTATTTACGCATATCTTTTTTTATTCGTAACCCCTCTCAAACTATATAATAGAAAATTGAAATCTTTACTTGATTCCCTCCGTCGTGCTTACAATTTAGTTTTTTATTCTCTTCCTCCCTTTGCCATTACAATTGAATGCAGACTGAATGTCAGATTCAATTGTGTTATGAACTAGGATCCTCCATCTACAACTCTACGTGCTATTCAGTCGTACAGTTTTGTACACTCATATAGACAGACACCATGTTTAGTATAAAAAGTCTAGAACTGTATATGTTGTTCCATAAAAAAATTATTTAAGTAGCGGAATATCGAAATTGCTGTGACAGTAAGGTGTTTTCCTTGCCATTGTTCTATTAGCACACATAATTTCTTGAATAAGTTCTTGGGTATGTATCGAAGTTGTACAACGGCCAAGAAATCTCGTATAAGATGTAAATTAGGTTTAATTTTATCTTGTTCTCTATTGACTTTTGTGTTCGAAATTGTTACGTTAGCTTTCAGTTCATCTATTTCTTCTGATAATTATGTATTTCAAATTGTTCCGCCTATTAGCCACGAAGATTAGTACAAGCTACCTTTTGTTTTGGAAAGAAGACAATTTCCTATTAAAGTATGTTATGCTATGACAATAAATAAAAGCCAAGGTCAGACACTTTCAGATGTGGGGATATATCTTAAGAGACCCGTTTTCACTCATGGCCAATTATATGTTGCTATATCACATGTCACATCAAAGAAAGGATTAAAAATACTGATTGAAGATGACAATGGCAAGGCAAACAATGAAACAAAAAATATAGTGTACAAAGAAATATTTTCACGCTTTAGTAGCATAAATATGTAAATATTATGATCATTACTACACTATGTACAACATATTATTACCTATCAGGTATTATAAATCACTTTTTAGTGTAATAAACTTCTTTTTATCAAACATATTTCTTTTTCGAAATACTCATCATATTCATTAAAAATCTAACATATAATTACATTAACAGACATGGAGTTCACGCTTATTCCAGATTTAGTACCACAAAATAGACATGCTGTTATAAAAGTGTATGTCTTGAGAAAATGGATTTTTCGTGGCGCAATGGACAATGGACCTATACATCACATCGATCTTGTGTTGATAGACAAAGAGGTAAAAAATAGACCTATTATATTAAACATTTTAAATAGACAATTGCTTAATAGTTCTTACATTTATAACATTTTTTATCTCTATTGTACAGGGTAATGGTATAAGTGCTGAAATCCCAGGAAATCTAGCTGAAGAGAAAGGATCTATCATCGAAGAAAATGAAATATATGAGATCAGTAGATTCACAATATCTTCAGCAAGACAAATGTTCAAACCTGTTCATATAGACAAAATGATCCACTTCACATATCACACAATTATTAAGGCATCACTTGATTCTCCGTCAACATTTCCTAGATATGTCTATCATCTGACTCCATTGCATCAAATCGAATCCTATATTCAAAAGAATGAATACTTCCTCGGTAAGTTCATCACATCAAAATTATTTACAAATTATTACTATCGGATGTTATATTGACCTATTTTATGTCTTTTTCCAATATCAACACTTCTGTTACTATTATATGATATATTAGATGTGCTCGGAGTTATCGCTCAAGTGAGTGCATTAAAACCAGTTCGGACACAGAACCGGGAAAGCTCAAATGTCATAAAAGAGATCATCATAAAAGATATCAAGTATGAAACATTTACTTTTATGTAACACATTTTTAGATAAAAATTGCATTTTTAAATTCACCATATGATTATAATGTGCAGTTATGTCACAATGAGACTAACCCTATGGGCAGAACGAGCTAAAGCTTTTAAATTAGATGATGTTTACAATCCTCTAGAGCAAAAGCCAATCGTCACACTCTTTGTAGGTTGTTTAGCCAAAAATTTCCAAGGTACATACAAATAATATCAATATTTTGTTTTCACATTTTCCTGTCAACATAGCAAGACAAATTCAATCAAATTTTTAAAAACTAATTTAAAATTTTTTACCATGAAAAAACAATAGGTGCATACTTAAATGGTGGAACAACATGTAGATGGTATTTCAGTCCTGATATTAAGGAAGTCGCTCCTTATTATCAAAGGTATGTCCTCTCTACAAATAAATAATTCACTACATTCTTTCGCTTTCATACACCCTTTTAAGCCAACATATACTCACTCAGATATTATCAATACTTGCAAACATATTTCTATACATGTTTGGATCTCAAAAAATAAAACTACAAATACCATCAGAGCAGGAACAACAACCATCTGTTGCAAAAGAAACACATGTAGAACACAAAACCTTGCATGAGCTTCTTGCGTTAGATCCATATGCATTTCCGGTATGACCATAAAAACATATTTTTACAAACCATTACAATTAACAAATAAATATATTTCTGCTATATTTATGTACTGACGATTTTATAGAAACAAGGATATGAATGCACAGTTACAATCATAGAAGTACCTACAACAAATCGTTGGTGGTTTCCAGCTTGCACCAAATGCAGTCGAGCATGTAGACCACAAGATGGTGGTTACTATTGCTCCTACTGTAAATCAGAAGCGTACACACTAAGGTAAGCTTCCCTCATTATTCTAATACCCTCTACTAACACACTACCTAAAATTACTCTTTTATCTCTCTTACTCTTCTTCTTCATTCCTTGTAGAACAATTAGCAGGTTCTAAATTCAATTATATTGCTACTCATGGTAACAAATGAGACCTAATGTGTTTTAATTATATAATAACATTGCAGATATAAATTAACATTCATGGGATCAGATGCAACAACAACAACGCAAATGTTTTGCTTTGATAGTGTAGCACGACATATAGTTGGCAGACCATGTGAAATAGTTCTGAAACAAGCCACTGAAGCAGCACCAATACCTCTAGATCTAGCACAAATAGTATCCTTAAAGTTTACATTTCGTGTTACAGCATCAAACCCAACATTCGCTCAACGAGAGAAGCAACCCACTGTGTTACAAATAAATTCTATAGTTGTTGTACATGGAAGACAACACTCTCTACCATCAGGAATTCAAAACACCATAGATCAAGGTCCATCAACACCAAACAAAAAAGCTACACTCAAATTATTAAAAGAATCGCCTTCGACTGCTATCGAAAGGTTATCAACAAAAGTATCCAAAGATGTAAGCTATTTCTCCATATTTCCTATATTGGTATATAACAAAATCAATAAATTTGACATATATTTGTATTTATCTTACATTTTAGGTTGGCAGAAAACTCACATATTCAACACAGGACGAAGACATCATAGGGTACTTGTTACTATCTTTAAATTTAAATACACAAACTTTTAAAACGCATACTCTTAGTGTATCCACACAACAACAAAAATTAACGTATTCCATCTGCAGGTCTCAAGTCTTGGATGTAGCACAAGGAACTAATGCAGATAAGGTAACTTCGTTATCAACCAAAACAAACTTAAATATTCTGTGCAAGCTAGCCACCCTTTTGCAACTTCATAACTGTAGTACTGACATGCCACAAACAGTTCATATGGCCTAGCTTTTTTTCCTTTTGAATGACTGCCTTTTTACAAAAGACATAAATATTGTATAATTAATATTCGGATCACACTGAATGCTTAATGCTGATCACACTGAATGCTTAATGCTTTAAACATTGTATATATATATATGCCATCAAGGTCTGCCTTCCTCTCTGTATCATATTTTCCGTATCTTACATATTATGGCGCGCTGGGCGCGCGTTAGTCACTAGTGGGAAAACAAAACCCCGCAGTTCATCTCGTTCAGAAACGAAAAGTAGCCCAACGGTGACAGGTAGTTGGTGGCCTGGATGGAGGCCGGAAGCGCCTGGTGATGCCACTTGACGGCATCACGTCACGGCATGCGTACAGACAGTGCAGCGCCCGGTCGAGGGCGTCGCGGCCTGGCCCTGGCTCCATAACTCACAACTCACAAGTCGCCTGTCAACTCTTCACTTCCAGGGTCAGATGTCAACTGCCATAAAAAAGTACGAACCCACGCATGTGTGATCGGAGGAAACAATAGGGCTTAGATTAAACATGGTTGTTTAAGTCGCTGCAGCTGCAACAAAGTCAAAACACTGTACAAATAGTAAAAGACGGTACAGATAAATGTGATGACATGTATGTGCATGTGTGTATAACTAATCACATAAACAGTAAACAACAATAATACATGCACAAATACGAAGAACAAAAAGTATACCATGCTGAGGAACCGATGCTCAAGGCATCAATGGATTCATTAAACGAGACATCTCATGTGTATGCTCGATGTAGTCGTTACAAAATCGATACAGAAAGATGTACGTCGTGCAGTCTCTGGAACGGTCGCAGGAAGACGAACAACAACACGCATCGCCCGGGGAAGTTGACGAAGAATAGGATGTAGACGAAGCAACGCTGTGTTGAACGGGTCACGTGAACAGTCGCGAGTACGCTCTCCAAAAATCTGTGTATCTCTGCGGACTGCTCTCTCACTCTCCCGTGCTCGCAGAATGTGGGACGAGGTGATGTTGTTTGCAATGCGTGTGAGAGACCGCGCGTAACCGGATCCTTACTCTCCATTCTTATAGGAATTCATCAGAAGGAGGGAGAAGGATAACAGACAGAAATGGGCGCGCCATTAACGGTCTGGTCCGAAACAACGGCGCGTGCGCGTGTGACAGTCGTTCATTGTTTTCTCAACTTCTCAATAAATACACCAATGATCTACATATTTAAATTGATTATTTTGTCCCTTGAACTTTTAATACGGTACTAATTTATTAGAGCGCCATAACATTTAAATTGGACCATTAACATTAATTATTATTGAATATTAATTAATTGGGCCAAGCCTACATTTATCCAACAACCACTACAATTCGTCTGTCATTGTCTAGCTGAGTAATTTAATTGATGGATCTTCCTTTCAGCAATCACATGGGTATTATATTGAGCGATTTCTCTTGTTCTGTGCGTGAGTACTATGGTGTGGTGTCAAATATTCAAACTGGACAACACACTATTAAGGCCACAGTTCACGAATCCATCTTGAATACACAAGTGACACATTGTTAGATTCAGCTACCTTCACTGGAAAAAGGAAGCTGTGTTGGTTATATCCCTCCAGGTAAATCTAACATATTACAAAAGCATTGATTTATTCAGTCTTGATTTCGAGAGGGCTAGCCTATTAAATCATGTACATGTGTGTACACGTACCTACCAATGGAAATGTAGATAGCTGCGCAGAGGCTTGCATCTCAACTCTTGGGGTTGTTTACAGCTTTGGCATATTGTTGCTAGAGATGTTTATTGTGGATCTCTACAAGACATGTTCAAAGGTTATAGACATGCATAGGCTTGCCAAGGTTGCTCTTCCCTGCTAAACCATCAACCATCAGGTTGTCAATTGTTCCATAAATTCTCTGTTGTTGTTGCCTCTATCTTTCCAAACCATTTTGCAATATAAAATCTTAAAAAGGGCATCATTTAACATCTTTGCACTGACAGGGATTCAAGATAATTGAGTTATTATTTGGAGTGTTTTGTTCTAACCCAGCAAGCTAATTTCCCAAATTAAAAGGGGTCAAAGGTGGTAAAGTAGATTCCTTATCTACCATTAGCATACCATTTGAAATACTGTTAGCACACCAGAATTTTATTTAAGTCGTCTGTTTCTTTAATTGAATGATTTGATTGGTCATATATTCCTCTCTGCTAAAGACCCCTTTTTTCCTGTGAAGGTGTTCTCAGTTAAAATAATTTTGTTTCACCATATTCATCCCTTTCTAACAGGTCAGCGCTAGCTGTTCTTATGAAAGAAAAGCAATAAATTTGATTTAAAATTTTCATATTTATTGTTCACTGTTTTATTTATAGCATAGATATATGGGTTTCTATTGTTAACAAATGCTCTCAGTAAAAAATATGTAGCTTTGCACATGCCCATCGTTTGTTTTTCGTGCATTCTTTGTTTTTGTCTAAACCAATTCTCTTATTCTTTCGCAGTGTCACACTGGGATCATAAGGTGTTGGAGAAGGTTTGCACTCAGAGAAGCCAAATCGCTTCAAAACCTTTTCAACATAGTGAGATTGCGAGAGAGTAATCCCACCATCTGCCTTAATCAGCTTGATGTTTAGAATCACATCAGCTTCTCCCAGATCTTTCATATCAAAACTCTTTGATAGAAAAGACTTGACCATTAACATTAATTATTATTGAATATTAATTAATTGGGCCAAGCCTATATTTATCCAACAACCACTACAATTCGTCTGTCATACCATTCATGATTCATCATATTGGACACAAGATTAAATCAACTTGATGTACCAAGGATTAGATGACTCACAGTCTCCGTCCTGCCAAATCCGACACGGACTTGGACTTTGGCTGATTCTTGTTCACTAGTGTATGGCGCGCGCCCATGCGCGCGTGCCGATCCGTGGTGTAAACTCTTATTATAAGAATGTATAACTTTATACTGTGTGATGAACATGTATATATTTAGAGTACTCATTATTAAGGACATAAGAATATCAGTATCAGATCAAATTTACCAAACTATGTTTTTTTGGCAGCGGTTGCCAACGGAATTGTAGCGTTTATGTCAACTAGAGATTGAACTGAGATTATAATACATATTAAGTAGCATTAAAGTAGCATGCTCCAAGAGCTTAAGCACTGGTGCTAGACTTAACACATTTCTTAAGATTTCAAAGAGTGGAATGAACTTAACTTAAGTTCATCCTAACAAACATGTCCCAATCGTTCCTTCTTTAGTTCCTCGGCTACTCATTTAAAGGCATAAAATACTCAGGTGCACTTTGATCAGTAGTGATTATATCAAGATTTGCTCTCAACATATGGATATTTTGATTTCTCAATAAAAATATAGCATCAAAAAATAAATGATATGAGCTAGATTTAGATGAAGAATTTTATTATAGTACATGTACGTAGAGAAGATATCTCAAGAGCCAATCTCCCAAGCCCACCACTTGAACAGGGAGAAGACATGAAGGAGCCCTATGAAGTTTGAGAAACATAAGTATCAATAATGCAATAGCAAAAGTGAATACCAAAGTACATTGAGTTGCTTGCAATAATATAATTGGCAGCTAGCAGCAGGTATAGGGATAAGTGATATACTATATAATAAGATGCCTATGACGATAACAAAAACCTATGAGAAGTGGTTTCCTCCAAAAAAATTATTAAACTTAGATTTAAGTAATAAGATTTGATAAGAACAAACTTGCATCTTCATATAGTTCTTGTCCTGATTAGAGATAGATACAGCTTGTCCATCAATGCTAATAACAAACAACCCATGATGCATACCCACATACACACCTTAACCAGTAACGTTTATGTAGATACCATAGGTGCATTAACAGCTCGAAACTCAAAAATCAAGCACGTATGCTTGAATTGATTTGAGCAGTCTGTAGTCAACATATGTATTATTCGGACCTCTTGTTCTCAACATAGAACAATAAATTAAATCAACTGTGAATGACACTTCCAAAATGTAGACTAAATCATTCATACACAGTTTGACAGTAACAGACATCTTATCGTTGGATTCCACCGAATCACACAAAAGGAACATGATTTTTCTATGTTTAATTGTGCATGGTTCACCATACAAAAGCTATTATTTCCAAGAGTAAATATGAAATATCATGTTACCTGACAAGATACTCAGGAACAGCAACACCTCCCAGGCAACCAAAAATTGCAAAAAAATGAAGGTAGAGAGTCAGATGGTTGTGTCAATAGGATCTGCAACAACTCATATTTGGGTTAGATTATTAATAACAGTGATCGAGGATCCAATCCCAATAAAGCATATTGCAAAGAGAAGCCAAAAAATAGTCTTCACTATTGCTTCCGAAAACCAGAATTCTTCACCCTTCTTCGTCTTCTTGGCTTTATAGCCCTTTCACCCTTGGCTAAGGGAGTATCGATGTCTTGAATCAATTCAGAAATAAGAACACCTCCCCCAGCCAGCCAAAAAAGTTCTAGATATTGAAGACAAAGAGCAAGATGGTGGTGTTGGCAGCAGTTCATATTTGTGCTAGATTATTAAGAACAGTGATTCTAGATTCAATCCCAACAAAGCATATTGCAAAGAGAAGCCAGAAATTGGCCTTTATTATTGGATACAAAAAACGGACAGGAGTGCTGGTCTGAAGTAGTGAAAGTAAAATGTTAATCCCCTTGTTGTTTTGTTCTCTAAATCATTGTGAATCAGATATGTTCATTGTTCAATAGTAAAGCATGGAAACACAGGAGGCACAAGGTTCCTTTTGACTTAGTGAACTGTATACCATGAAGAACAAAGTGAAGTACTGTGTATGATTTGAATGGATATTTAGATGTTAAAAAAATAAAAGAAGCAACTCGTTCGTGAAAGAGGACTTGCAAGACAACACACATATTCTTGCTCCCTGTTTTCGGAGCCTGATCCCTTTCACTGCCATCAAAGTTCAAAATCTCAGAGAATCGAAAGTTTGGATGTCCGGTCACCCAGCGTGCGGATATGCACGGTCAAGTAGTTATCTCCTGGTGCCAGAGTTATAGAGAAGGGGTGCCTATATATATGGGAAAACTGTAAGCAAGAACCACAGATAAATTACTTCTCGGATATGTGTGCAATAATTAATAAAATGATACCAGTCGAAAGGCAAGACTTGGTATTTTACAAAAAAAAAGATGCATTCCACTTTAGTACTTGAAACCCCGAGGCTTCTTCATGTGAATAGAGAGCACATCTCCCAGATAAATTGTTGCTTGCATGTACATAATAGCATTTGATTAATAACTGACAATTTGAAACTCCGAATGAGCCAAATCAATACAGTTCAATAGCTTACCTCACAATACCTGAATGGTAGTCGTTCTCATGAAATTTCTTGATGACTCTTTCACAGGCATAGAAGAGGGCAGGGAAAATCGGGTGCATCCATGTCTGAAATGAACAAAAAAAATTTGCAAAAATTAAACATAAATATCTAGAGTACACAGTAAGTATCATAATTCATGTTGAACCAAATTTGAGCTCCATGACCAAACCATCAACTAAACATATTCTTGTGTTCAATTACAGAAGGAGTATTTGGGCTGTATGTGTTCAATTACAGGACATGAATGTTTGGGATGCGCCATATGAACAATAACAGTCTAACACACAAGATCAAGCAAAAGTTGAGAACTTAAGAGATCTTTTTTTCTTGTATTTTTCTAACACAAATGCTACTCATACTTGCTAACAAGCTTGTTTGAATTGGTACAAATTCATTTATGAGGAAATGTAAACAACTTAAACGTGTGAGGACATGGTTTTACATGGTTAATTAATTATTCACTTCCGTTTAGGTGCTTCTTGTCTTCTTGTGCTGTTCTCCTTAAATGTACGTTGGGTGTGCTTGGTGAGTGATGAAACAGACAGTCTCTGTCCACCTTTTTTTTGGGTTGAGCAAACAAGGTTGTAAAGTCGATGATTGTATACAAATGAGCAAACTATAAATACCACACAGTTAGGTGAGACCAAAAGTATCTGTAACAATTCAAATGCTTCTCCTGAGACTTAGTTCAAATTTAAAGTCTTCAGCAGATGCGAAGAAATTAAAACATACTAAAAAATTAGACTGAAACAAACATTGAGCTTACCTCTTTCTCAAAGAATCTGGATAAAATAAGGCAGGAGGACATTCCAATGAGCTAGAAGTATTGATTTGGTTTATTGCTATCTTGTCTTGAATGTTAGTATGCTTTAAAAAAACTTAGACAAATTTCAGTCTTCATCAGTTTGATAGAAGCCTAAAACCATGGTGTTATATGGAAAATGTAAGTGCAACTGACATAGGTTACCTGGGTTATGTTCAGGCTGTTTTCATCGATGCTGATATCTTATTCGTTAGCACTAAAATGTCACAGCAGGAGCATGGCCTTGATTGAACCAGTCATATGCCCCTATTCCATCCACATTTATGCATGTTATCAGATTAGGATACAAGATTTTTGCTTAGTATATCTTGGGCACCTTGAGAGATGCGCTTGGAATGTGAGTGTTCCCCTTTGAGAATATGAGAAAAATAAACATCACGTCGTTAAGATTAGATAGTCAAATATGGATAGACGTTAATAATGGATATACGTTGATAATGTTGCAAAGAAAAGTGGCATCACTTTCCATCCCATATGGCAGAACATGTCAACAACAATTAGTGTGGTCCAATTCAGACATTATTCTTCACATCCTCAAATACCTCCACACCCAGACCCAAAAGACAGCAATCCCAAGCAGGTTTGTAGTTGCTACATGCCGTACCGCAAAAAATATGTCGTATGCCTCAGAATCATTGATACCTCGAGGTTGAAACGTAGGAGAACCAACCCTAAACCCTAAATGGCAGCATGAGGAATTTCTGTGTCTAGTCAAACCCCAGCAAGGAAAAATGGATGAGGGGGGAAGGGGAAGAGCCACCGCTACCGCCGTGTCTACTCCAACCCCAGCACGACGAACCCTAGCAATGGGGAGAGAGCTCGTCGGGAAGGGAATGAGGAGGGGACGACGAACCCTAGCAAGGAAAACGAATGGGGGAGAAGGGGAAGATCCGCCTCCGCTTACCTGGACCTTTGGGGCGCTGGCGCTGGGATCTGGAGCCCGAAGCGATGGCGGCTGTCACCGGAGCTACGAACGGGCGGGGGAGGGAGGAGGGGGAGGGAGCGCGCTTACCTGGACCTTTGGAGCGGTGGTGGAGTGAACCGGAGTGCAAAGCGGCTGTCGCCGGAGCCGCGGGCAAGCAGGGGAGGGTGGGGTTTGGGAGGAGGAGGGAGCGCGAGATGTGTAGAACGGAGACGCAGAGAAGATGCGAGGAGAGAAGCACCTGGAAGCATCTACACACGGGCTACACGGAAAAGAACAGGAACCAATGATCTACGATCAAACGGCCAAGGAAATTTTGCCGACGTGGACGCATATGGAAGCAGATTTCCTTTCTGCTTTAATAATAAGGAAATGTCCAAACCTGAGGACTTGCTTTTGTTGAGCCTTTCTTTTTTCTTCCTTCTCCTTGCATCGATGGAACTGCTGTGTGCTGCTGAGTGAGCTGAACTGAACCCTAGCATGGGCAGCTTGGTGGCCCGGCGCCCGGCGGCCAGGGCTACGTCTGGGTCTGGGGTGACATCTGACGCTGGAAGTGAAGGGTTGACTTGTTATCATGGCTGTCTGTCTAGCCGAAACAGTCGCGAATCGGCGGTAACTGCATGCTACCGCGTCTCCCACACCATACATGCTTTCATCGGAGTGCTCATGGTCGTCATGGCCGCCAGATCATGTCGCAGCGGGGCAAAGGTTCAGCCAACGTGTCCATGAAAAAAGATCGTTACACTTTGGTCATCTGCAGTCGAAAAATCTACTTCACCTGTTCTAAATTAATTATAGCACGTTTTAGTTTTTTCTGCATAAATTGCTCTTGCTACATAAATAACAAAAGTGATAAGCGAAATGTATCTAGAGATTCAAATATGTATATCAAAACAACCAGAACATCTCATAATTTTTGAAAGTAAATTTGGAACTAAGGGAGTAAAGTTGTGCATACTGTAGTATGTCATCAATTCTGTCAGCTATTGTCCGGCACAAAAGCAGACATAAAAAAAAGCTATTGCTCTAGCAGCGGCACGCATCCCATTCCTAGAATCGAAGCTGAGTTCCCAAGCACTCGTGAAACTATGACAAAGAAGATGAGGTTCAGATGACCATTCCGAACTAAGACCTGCTTCATTTCCTCTTAGACAAAGACGATGCTCTGTTCCCTGTACAAAATGGGCCGCGCGCAATCTACACCGGCTAAAATAGGTTAAGGCATTCCCTAGGTCATCTACAGCAGTGGCACCAAGATTACAGTGCAGTGCTCACCAAAAAGCCAGGCTACCTAGTCCTCAGCAATCGAAGAGGAGGCGGCGCCGAACAGACTTCGGCAGGCTCTTGTTGAGGTCCCTGTCGGACGATTTTCTCGAGCCTTCCCTCGCGGCGTGCCCTTCTCCCGCCGGCTTCTTCCCAGATTCTACGTTCTGCGCTTTCTTCGAGCGGTAGAACTCTGTGATGCTAAGCTGCACCCCGCTAGGTTTCGGGCCTTCAGGTGTCTTGCACGCACTGTCTGCTAAGCTTGATTTGGATTTTCGTGATCTTGATCTTGCTTCTTTCAGCCTCTGCAACAATTATGCACATGTGTGAGCTGGAGTGAACAAAAATCACCGCAGTGGATGTTTCTTCAATTAAACAGCCCACAAATAAACGATGAAGTTTCATCACGTTACGCACAAAAACGACAGTTCAGAGCCTAAATTAGAAGCATGCATTAACTAAATAAATCTGCTCTTCCATTTTGTTTGTCTGGTGTTACTACTAACCTACCCATATGGCAAAGAAGTAATGTTGTGCCACATAACATAAACTCAGTGAATCCAGCTATCTAATATAATCATCTACAAAATTAAATGCATAAAGATTGAACTGAAACTTGGTTGTATGTTTTCTGATAAACTAAATGCAGACTTCTTCACGAGGAAATATTGCTAGCACGAAGAGTCTTAAAGTTGTCCTGTAAGTGACTAAGAGTCATGCATATTTCAAATTATCATAGGAAGAAAGCAACCAGTGCACACCTGTTCTTCCTGAAACCTTGCTGTTTCCTTAGGAAAAGCAGCACCAACAAGTTGAATGTCTTCATCCGTCAATACAAAGCAGCAGCCATCATCAATAAGCACTTGTGGAACATCAGGTTCGTCTAATAACTCAGGAGACTCGCAAACCACTGCATCTAAATCGTTGTCTTCATCCAACACCACTACCTCGGTACTTGTCTCTCCCTCCATTACTGGCTTGTTGCTAGACATAATGGAATTCATACCACGGGTAGCTCTCTTCCATTTTACCAAGTAATACGGGTGACCGTGCCTTATCTTAATCCGTTGAATTGAATCAAATTCATATTGGTCACAAAGGAGCAATGGTGTAGATGGAGATGATGCCACCTCTCTTAAGTATATGGTTGATAACATAGGGAGCATGCTTTGGCGAATATAAGATGGCTCCCAATTCTGCTTGTAACTTAATAAGTCAACCAAAGCTTCAACATCAGGTTTATTCCAAGTAAGCAAGGGAACACCCTTTTCTGCAAACAGGTTCGAATTTGAGTTTTTACTATAAACAAATGCTTATTTGGAACCTTGATCAAAGAAAAACTACAACTCAATAAACACTTAAAAATCATAATGCTGTTTTCTAATGCATTGGGCCATACTTTTTTTCCTTACCTTCAACCAGGTTGTTATCACTTAGATACAATTTAATGATCTCCTCGTTAGGAAAATTTGTCTCAGCAGCTATTCTCTTGCAGACCTTGATTTGCCAATTTTCATGTCGTCTTTGTTCCTTTAGCTCACGTGCCTAACAGTCATAACAAAGGTGCAGTTAATGTGGCGGTAATTATTCATCACAAACCATTCAAGGAAAAAAGAGAAGGTGAAACATACTGTAAGGCATCAGAATCAACAGGATTTGGATAATTAAATGAATATAAATCCAACCTCATCACAACTAGGACATTCACATTTGAATCCAGTTGGTTTTTCCATGCAATTCTCTAATGAATCCACCAAACAATAATTGCAGCCATCCTTGCTATGATTTTTCTTGCTGCCTGGGTGGCCACATTGTGAGCAGTGCGGCAATTTAACAACTGGGGTTTTTGTGGACGGTGATGGGAGATCATCAATATGTGCATTGTCAAATCCTTCTACGAATGGATACACCCCTCTACCAATTTCATGTAACCTGGAGAGGTATAAATATAAGATGACTAGCTCCATGAATGCAGCATTGGGGAGATTATTCTGTAGGAAAAAAAAACAAGTACAACACATACTTATCTAAAATTTCATCCTCATCAAATAACTGCACAAAACGAAGTGCAGTCTCCAGGCCAAAACCAGGCACCCCATGCAAATCATGGTCACTGCCAATAAGGAGCGCCATGGCCACCATTTGCTTCCTCTTTAATCCAAGACCAGACTCAATGTCTGCTATGTGGTAGCACTCAAATGGTTCCTGAAGAAAAGTTCATGGTCTTGAAACTATTGCACATGGAAAACAAAACAAATCACCTGCTGTGGACATAGAACTACAGAGGAGTCCTTACCTTGCAATTCGATCTGAGGACCTTTACGACAGCCTTAGCCCCATAGAGGAAAGCATCACTGTCTGCAGTGATGCAAGCATCTACATGACCTTCACTATTCAGCTGAGCGCAAAGGGCTTCAGCTTCACCGTTTGCCCTCAATACAGGCATTCCAAGATATTCAAGCAGTTCCTAAAAATTACAGAATATCAATTAGCATTTGAAACAATGCATATATGATATATATTTACATGAGTGGGTATCATCGGCATCATCATTGTCGCCGACCATTTAAGAAGCAAGAAGCTAGTGCAAAGATGTTGTGGTGTTAGATGAGAAATCTTCACTACAGCGGTTGGGAATCGCACAATCTCGTGATGAACAGTTAAACATTGTGTCTTAAACTTCTGTATCCTTTTATTCCTTTTTAATGCAAAGCTGTAGGGGCCTCGGCCCCTTCAGATTCGTCAAAAAAATAGTTGAACATTGCGGACGGCTCTGCAAGCCCTAATTAAACCCTAGATTGAATGAAGGATCACAAACATTGGCAAGACATGGGAACTCACCACGCACTCCTCAACGGCTCGCGTGAATGCAGCATTCCTCTTTTTGACCGGTGCCGCGGCCGCACTGGACTCTGCCTCAGTGACCGGCAACGCGGCCAGGTCCATCCCGGAGCCTCGGAAGAAGCGCGCCGCCCTCGCCTGCGACTTGAGCGGTGACGGCTCGCCGTCCACCACGAACACAGGGAACGCGCCCATCTGCAGGAATTGCAGAGACAACCGCCGCGGAAACAGGTGAATCCGGGAACCAAAAAAATCGAGCAATGCAGTCATTAGCCCCAGCAAGATTAAATCTTGGGAACCAAAAGACAAGTGCAGAATGCAGATTGCAGAATCGCCCAAACGCAGGTCAGCGCATTAGTCGGTGAGATCAAGAAACGAGCGGAAGGCAGAGACAATAGAGGGGAAGAACGAGAGCCGAGCGAAGGAGGCGGAGAGAGAGGAGAGGTGGGAAAGCGGGGGGACACCACCAGTGGCACTGGCACCGGACCTTGGCGAAGAGGGAGAGGGTGCGGAAGAAGGTGGTCCGGAGGTGCGGGCTCCGCGCCCGCGGCAAGCGCGCCCGGATGGCGGTGCTGTGGGACACGACCCAGAAGGAGAGGTCGACGGCGACGCGGCGCCCGCGTAGGTACCCCGCGCCCTCGTGCCGCGCGTAGGGCTTCAGCAGGTCCCAGAAGCTGCCCCCCACGCCCATCTCTTTCTCTCCGTCTCTGCCCTCTCCCGCCGGCGTCGGTCGGGCTCGGCCCGTCGGCCGTGGCGGAGATTGGGTGGGGGAGTTCAGACTTGCGCCGACCGCCGGCAATCTGCGGGGCTCGGGGCGGCTTCTGGGGCTGGGCTGCCTCGTTGCCGATGCCGTTGGAGTTATTTGGAGCTGAGGTATCCCGAACGGCGGGCTTCGGAAGTTTGGTACCCCAACCTTGCAATTGGAATCTTAGTATTATAATAGGCTTCCGTTTGGAAATTTGTCATCGTGGGCACTTTTATCCGTCGCCAGCTGCTGCTGTTACGTTGAAGATTTGGATTTCCCGTTCGTCAAAACGGATCGGCCTTCCAACCTCCTTCAGAACGGATCGCGAGTTGAGTTCGCTCCTTTCTTCCTCTCCCTCTCTGTCCGGCTCCCCGACGGCTCCTCCCCGACTGCTCCCAGCGCCCCGGCGCTCGTCGAGCTCGCCAGCTCGCGGTGCTCCTCGTCGAGGTGAGTAGCAGCTCCTCTTGGTCCCTCTGCCGGACTGATTCCAGCAATAATTCTCACGCCGTACTGATTCCAGCAATAATTCTTGTCCCAATGGAAACTCCTGCAGACTGATTCCGGCGCTCCCCTCGCCGGACTGATTCCTCTCCGTCTCTCCGTCTCCGTCTCTTTCTTCGTCCCAATGGAAACTCCGACAGTCCCCTCGCCGGACGAACTCTCGCCGGACCTCGCAGTCCACGCAGCCGGCGAGTTAGCCTCGTCGTTGCCTCCAGGCGATGTCGTAGGCAGCGACACAGGGCTGAGCCTCAATCCGTCGCCGTTCGTCGATGCTGCTCTGACGATCGCCGACGTTGACAACTTTTGGTTGGAGGCACCACCAGATTGTCGTGAAGATCCTGTTGAAACGGTAACTGATTTGTGCCCAGTGGTCAACAATTTGTGTTTGTGAATGACATGAAAATGTAGTCAACATTTTCTGTTTGTGCCCAGCTGTCCACAATTTCTGGGAGGGTGAACTAATGTTTCTGTTTGTGCCCATGCGATGTCAACTTGACTGGGCCAAAATTATTCAGTTAACAGTTAACTTGACTGCTCCTCATAATTTTTGTAGGGCACTGTCAATTTTCAGTTAACAGTGTTTGACCCATCGCAAGTATTTGATTTTGAGGGTATTGGACCTGATCTTCGATGGGATGAAGAAGGGCCTCAACATGTACCCAGTGAGTTAGCTATGTATTCGAAACTTGGATTGGCGGCTGAAGATGAACGAGAAAACAAAGAGAGAGAGGAGGCTTCTAATCATTGTGGTCATTCAAATAATCCAAATGAGTTTGGAGTTGATTCTTCATCCTCCATGCCCTGTGTTGATTTTTTGCCAAACGAGAGTAGAGTTTTGTATGATTCTAACCATCCAGTCATGGCGGTTGGCTGCATGTATCCATCTATGGCTGAATTCAGACTTGCTATGAGACAGTATGCCATAGAAAAAGAGTTTGAGTTAGGCATTGAGGCTAGTACCCCGAAGAAATACAGAGGATTTTGTCGAGGTGGTGATTGTCCTTGGAGCATACATGCAAGAATTGAGAGGGCTGGGTCACCTACCATAATTGTACGGTTTTGTCAAAGTTTTAATTTTGTTGAAGTTTTTTTATGCCTTAGTAGTAATGTGCATTTCATTTATACATCTGTAGGTGACTGTGATGAATGATCATCACACTTGCACTTCTAGTGGCCGGAGGAGGACAAGCACACCAACCAGTGCTTGGGTTGCTGCTAAAGCTTTACCTATCCTTGCGAAGAAACCACACACAGGTGCAAAGGATTTACAGACTTTCCTTCAAGATACGTACAAGTGCACCATTTCTTATGATACAGTTTGGTATGGAAAAGAGAAAGCCTTGAAGGAGTTGTTTGGGACTTGGGAAGAGAGTTTCCAACTTCTATTCTCTTGGAAGGAGGCTGTATTGCAGAGGTCACCTGACAGTGTCATTGAAATTGATGTACTTGTTGAGGATGGCAGAGTTTATTTTAGTAGGTTCTTCTGTGCACTTGGCCCTTGTATTAGTGGTTTCTTACATGGATGCAGACCTTACTTGAGTGTTGATTCGACAGCTTTGAATGGTAGATGGAATGGTCACCTACCATCTGCAACAGCCGTCGACGGCCACAACTGGATGTTCCCTGTTGCATATGGATTCTTTGAGTCCGAAACAGAGGACAACTGGCATTGGTTCCTTCTACAGTTACGCAAGGCCATCGGGGATTTACCTAACCTAGCATTGTGTTCTGATGCTTGCAAAGGGCTAACAAATGCAATGAAGGATGTTTTTCCAGAAGCTGAGAAAAGAGAGTGTTTCCGGCACCTAATGAACAATTATGTCAAGCAATATGCTGGATCAGAATACATGTACCCTGCTGCTAGGGCGTACAAGGCAGAAGTATATGACATGTACATTGCAAATGTCAGAAGCAATCCTGATATTGCTGCTTGGTTAGATAGGTTCCATTCCTTGTTGTGGTACCGAAGTGCATTCAACCCTACTATCAAATGCGACTATGTAACAAATAACATTGCTGAGGTGTTCAATAACTGGATAAAGGACTACAAGGACCTCCCTGTTTGTGACCTGGCTGACAAAATTAGGATAATGATCATGCAACTATTCTACAAGAGGAGGCGGATAGGAAGGAGGTTGGAGGGAAAGATTTTACCTTCTATCATAGCACAACTAAATGCAAGAACTAGAGGACTTGGACACTTGGAGGTCATAAAAGGCGATGACTATGTTGCAGAGGTGAGAGACAATGGTGATTGTTTTTCTAGATATGTGGTGAAGGCTCATCTTAGAGAATGTTCATGTAAGGAATGGCAACATACAGGGAAGCCCTGCCACCATGCATTATGTCTAATTACCGCACAGCAATATAGAAATGTAATGATGGAGGAGTTTGTCGACGATTACTACTCAGTTGACATGTTTAGGAAAGCTTATGAGAGATTGGTGGAGCCAATTGAAAGCAAATTATTTTGGCCAAAGGTGGATTTTGCAAAGGAGGTTGGTGCTCCACTAGGCAAGAGAGGCGTGGGACGTCAAAGGAAAAATAGGTTCAAGAGTTGTCTAGAAGGTGGGAGTAGTAAGAAAAAGCCTGCCAACGAAAGTGAGAAAGCTAAGAAGATTATTCGAGGCAAATTCAAGTGCCCTAATTGTGGGGAGTTAGGGCATAGGAAGACTAGCTACAAATGCCCCCTAAATGGAACGAAGAAAAGGTACTCTTATAATCTCATATTTGTTTTTATAAATTAATTTTGGTTGTTTATCTAATAATCATTTGCACAGGAAAAGGAAACCAAGAAAGAACTCAACAAAGAAATGGTTTCCTAAGGAGCCAGCTGAAGCTTCTTCATCACAGCCAGAACTAGGGGATTCTGGTCAACACCAACTTGTCTCCACTGATGTTCCAGAAGAAATAGTTGGTACTACCCCACAGAGGAGAGTGAGGTGTGCTGTCAAAAAGAAGATTACTCCGAAGAAGAAGATCTGCTTCTGAGTAGCTGCTTAAGTATGGCAGTTGTGTCTGTATTTTAAGTATGAATTATGGCAGTTGTTTAGAAATGTAGTACTGGGTGTGTTTAGAAATGTGACAGCCAACAGCCCAGTAGTGATTGAAGTAGTGAACTATTTCTGTTTGTGCCCAGTGGTCAACAATTTCTGTTTGTGAATGACATGAAAATGTAGTCACCATTTTCTGTTTGTGCCCAGCTGTCAACAATTTCTGCCAACTGCTGTTTCTGTTTGTGCCCAGGTGAACTGCTGTTTCTGGCAGCTGTTTCTGGTAGCTCTTACATTGCAGTTAGCTTCACATATTCATGCTTGTTGTGGCAAATGCAGTTAGACAAATGCAGTTAGACAAACAGCTGTTTCTGGCAGCTGAACTGGAGCACGAACAGACAAACAGCTGTTTCTGGCAACAGTTAGACAAACAGTTAGGTTGAAGATTTGGATCGCGCAAGATTAGAAACAGTGGCTGCCAGATTTGGTATGGCTGCCATATTTGTGCTCCAGTTCAGTTAGCTCATTTCTGTTTGTGCTGCAGTCCAGTTCAGTTCAGTTAGCTCATTTCTGAAAATGCACATAAATTGACTGAACACAAGCTGAACTAAAAGTTCAAGATACATTATGGCCGAAACAGAAATTGTACAAGCTGAACTAAAAGTTCACAGCTGAACACAAGCTGAACACAAGCTGAACACAAGCTGAACACAAGCTGAAAATGCACAAGCTGACGACTGAAATACAAGCCGAAACAGTTCAGTCCAGTTCAGTGCAGTCCAGTCCAGTTCAGTTAGTTCAGTTACCGACGACTGAACACAAGCTGAACACAAGCTGAACACAAGCTGAAAATGCACATAAAATGCAGTCCAGTCTAGTTCAGTCCAGTGCAGTCCAGTTCAGTTCAGTTAGTTCAGTTACCGACGCCTGAAAACAGATGACTGAACACAAGCTGAACTAAAAGTTCAAGATACATTATGGCCGAAACAGAAATTGTACAAGCTGAACTAAAAGTTCACAGATAGTACAAGCTGCCAGTCAAGCTTAGATAAATGAACTACAAGTTCAAGATACATTATGGCCGAAACCAAGTTCAACTAAAAATACATCATCAACTACAAGTCTCACAAAATACATTGCCAATAGAATACTACATCAAATTAAAACATGGCTATTGTCCACGAGGCAACTCTCTCACAGACAAATAGGTCAGATAGGCTCATTCATATGTGATAAACGGCGATCATTGATCTCATCCGAGTCAAAAGAAGAGTTGTCTTCATCCGAACCACACTGCTCATAACAATCACAATGAACATCAGATTTGAAATCATCATACATTCCAAGGGCTTCATAATCCTCAATTAGAGGTTGCGGACCAATAAGAACTTCCTCCAAATCCCTGCTCATAGTGTCTAGACCTTTTGCAATTTCACTAACATCACTCATGGCATTAATCAAGCAATTCTTGTGCACCATATCATAATACTCAGGCACATGATTGCGGCGGCTCAACTTCCTCAACTCATCGGCAGATAACTGCATTTGTCTAATGGCGTCTAAAAGACCATCCCAAACTCGATTATATCTCTGCGCCTACAACCAAATGAATAATGACATTTAATATCACATTATATTATTGACTGTTAATATAATAAGACATTATGTTAGTTACAGTAAAAACATACCGGATCATGTGTGGTACATAATCGATGGCGCGGACGTAATCTACTAGTGCCATAATCAATGTTGCTCGTGTCGACGATGCATGTGCGCCTAATCCCATCTGCAGCTTCTGCGACATCTTTGCTTGTGTCGGCCCTAGCAGGTCCAGATCCGATACGAATTGATCTTGGTGATTTATCCATGGCCGCGGTGAAGGATCCTACGGCGAGCTGCTCAAGGGGCGCCAGGAGAAAGGTGAGCACCTGATAATTCCCTAGGTCTGAACTGAACACCTGATAATTCTCCCTGTCTGAAACCAAGATTTACGACTACGAAACTGACTACACCATTTGTTAGCAGTCTCTGTTTCAGTTCAGTTCAGTTTTCAGTCTGGAGGGCCTCGAGAACTGGAAGACATGTAGTTCAGTTCAGTTTTCGTAGTCGTAAAACCTTGAGAACTGATAACTTAACTGAAACTGCTAATGAACTGAAAACACCTGAACACAGAAACTGAAAACTGAACTGAGACTGAAACTTAACTTAAAACCTAAAAACAGAGACTAAAAACTGAACTGAACTGAAACTGAACTGAACTTGAGAGCAGGAGGACGTAGCAGACACTAGAATTATAATCAGCAATATTTATGGGGCAGTAGCAGACACTAGAACTGAACTTGGACGTAGCAGACACTAGGACATAGCAGACACTAGAACTGAACTTGGCTAAGTCTTCTAGCGAGATAGGAAAGCCAATATTTATGGGGCAGTAGCAGACACTAGAATTATAATCAGCAATTTGAAACAATGGAATTTGTTAACAATGCTCCACATATTCTAGATTTGACATTCTTGTTCTAGCCTTAATTTTATATGGAAAAGTGCAGCAAACAATCTAAAAGTTGTAGCAACCAACCATCCTACAATGCACTTGCGGGACAGTTCTGCCTATTTGTGAAAGTCAGATGTATCATTTATCTTATAATATTTCGGTTTTGAACTTTTGATATTATTCATAGTTCATGTTCATTTCGAATCTTCAATAGAAAAATATGGTTGTATTACAGCTGATGAAAGCGCCGGGCAGAGGGACCAAGAGGAGCTGCTACTCACCTCGACGAGGAGCACCGCGAGCTGGTGAGCTCGACGAGCGCCGGGGCGCTGGGAGCAGTCGGGGAGGAGCCGTCGGGGAGCCGGACAGAGAGGGAGAGGAAGAAAGGAGCGAACTCAACTCGCGATCCGTTCTGAAGGAGGTTGGAAGGCCGATCCGTTTTGACGAACGGGAAATCCAAATCTTCAACGTAACAGCAGCTGGCGACGGATAAAAGTGCCCACGATGACAAATTTCCAAACGGAAGCCTATTATAATACTAAGATTCCAATTGCAAGGTTGGGGGTACCAAACTTCCGAAGCCCGCCGTTCGGGATACCTCAGCTCCAAATAACTCATGTCGTTGTGGGTTCTCTCGGTCTCCCGTTAGCGCGCGGGCCCCTCGTGATGGGCCTCTGGCCGTTTTCTTCCCTCCTTTTACTTTGCCTTTTCTTTCTTTCGTAGGTAAATGCAAGCTGCGCTGGTGTTCGTGCCAAAACTGGATGATCTTTGGAACCAGCTGGTAATCGTTGGATGAATCGATCACCCAAACCGGCTGCCTTTGTTCCTCTTCTTTAGCTTGGTCAGCAGTTGCTCCATTGTTTGCGTGGTTGCGTGCTGTTATTGCCAGTTTTCTATGGAGGCAATGTACGTGTTAACATTGCACCAACCCGAACATACGTAGAATTTGAAAGAGAAATAAAATTAACCTTTTTCGACAATTAATTTTAGTTGTTGAATACTCAACACAAATATTAAACTAACTAGTTTGCTCTAGAATACATGTTCTACAGGTGCATAAAGGTTCAACAAAAACCAATGAATACTCAAGATAGGGTTCAAATACAAAAGAGCAAATAAACCGAGTGTGCCCTGGTCTGTCGCACCGGACTGTCCGGTGTGCCACCGGACAGTGTCCGGTGCACCAGGACCATACAAGATCAAATTCGTCACTCTCGGGTTTCTCAGAGGCGCCCTCCGCTATAATTCACCGGACTGTCCGGTGCGTCACCGGACTGTCCGGTGCACCAGCAGAGCAACGGCTACTCGGCTCAACGATCGACTGCAAAAGCCGCTGACTCAGTGAACAGTGCGCTACAGTGCGTGGCAGAAGTTAGAGCAGAAGTCAAAGGCGCACCGGACAATACACAGTAGCTGTCTGGTGCCTCAAGAAGTCAGCGTGCCAACGGTCAAATGCTCCAGAACCCTAACGGTTGGGTGACGTGGCTGGCGCACCGGACAGTGTTTGGTGCGCCCATCGACAGCAGTCATCCCCAACGGTTGTTTGGTGGTTGAGGGCTATAAATACACCCAACCACCACCACTCCAACTATCCAAGCATTCCACACATTGCATTCAATACAAGAGCAATAGACTTCACTCCAAGACACAAATCAAATTGATCGATTCACTCAAAGTCCCCAATTCAATTCTAGGGCTATAGGACTTGTGAGAGGATCACTTGTGTTTCTTGTTGCTCTTGTTTGCTTGGCTTGGCTTTCTTTTCTTTCTCACTTCTTACTCTCAAGAGCTTTGAAAGCGAGGCAAGAGACACCAATTGTGTGGTGGTCCTTGCGGGGTCTAAGTGACCCATGAGATTAAGGAAGAAGCCTCACTCGGTCTAGGTGACCGTTTGAGAGAGAGAAAGGGTTGAAAGAGACCCGGTCTTTGTGACCACCTCAACGGAGACTAGGTTCTTTAGAACTGAACCTCGGTAAAACAAATCACCGTGTTCATTCGCTTTATTTCTTGGTTGATTTGTTTTCCCCCTCTCTCCCAGACTCGGATTTAATTCTAACGCTAAACCCGGCTTGTAGTTTGTGTTTTAAGTTGTAAATTTCAGATTATGCTATTCACCCCCCTCTAGGCGACTTTCAATTGGTATCAGAGCCCGGTACTTCATTAGAGTCTAACCACTCGAAGTGATGTCAGGAGATCATGCCAAGAGGGAGATCGTGACCGGCGGCGACAAGCCCGCAAGCCTTGGGAAGGCTCCATCAAGGGAGTCCGGCAACAAGGTGAAGGAAGGATCCCCTTCACGCATCAAGTCACATCAGAGTGGCGACAAGAAGAAAAAGATGAAGATGGTGGTCTACTACGAGACCGACTCTTTGTCGCCCTCCACCTCCAGCTCCGACTCGGCATCCGTCACTTCTAAACGCCATGAGCGCAAGAAGTATAGTAAGATGCCCCTACATTATCCTCACATTTCTAAACGCACTCCATTACTTTTCGTTCCATTAGGCAAGCCACCATTTTTTGATGGTGAAGATTATTCTATGTGGAGTGATAAAATGAGGCATCATCTAACCTCACTCCACGAAAGCATATGGAATATTGTTGAGTTTGGAGTGCAGGTACCTAAGGTAGGGGACGACGGCTACGATTCGGACGAGGTCGCCAAATCCAGCACTTCAACTACCAAGCAACTACTATACTCCTCGCCTCCTTGTGTCGAGAGGAGTATAATAAGGTGCAAGGGTTGAAGAGTGCTAAGGAAATTTGGGACGTACTTAAGACCGCACACGAAGGAGATGAGGTGACCAAGATCACCAAGCGGGAGACGATCAAGGGGGAGCTCGATCGATTCGTCCTCAACCAAGGAGAGGAGCCACAAGCAATGTACAACCGGCTCAAGACTTTGGTGAACCAAGTGCGTAACCTCGGGAGCACCAAATGGGATGACTACGAGATGGTCAAGGTTATTCTTAGATCACTCTTATTTCGTAATCCTACTCAAGTTCAATTAATACGTGGTGATCCTAGATATAAGCTAATGTCTCCCGAGGAAGTGATAGGAAAGTTTGTGAGCTTTGAACTAATGGTCAAAGGCTCCAAACACATTGTGAACTTGGAGCAAGGCGCCACATCCACACCTGAGGTGCAACCCGTCGCATTCAAAGCGACGGAAGAGAAGAAAGAGGAGTCTACACCAAGTAGGCTTCCAATCGACGCCTCCAAGCTCGACAATGAGGAGATGGCGCTCATCATCAAGAGCTTTTGCCAAATCCTCAAGCAAAGGAAGGGGAAGGACTACAAACCCCGCTCCAAGAGGGTGTGCTAAAAGTGTGGTAAGCCCAGTTATTTTATCGCTAAATGTCCTGTGTCTAGTGATAGTGATAGGGGCGACGACAAGAAGGGGAAGAAGGAGAAGAAGAGGTATTACAAGAAGAAGGGCGGCGATGCCCACGTGTGTCGGGAATGGGACTCCGACGAGAGCTCCACCGACTCCTTCTCCGATGAGGATGCCGCCAACATCGCCGTCAATAAGAGACTCCTCTTCCCCAACGTCGGCCACAAGTGCTTCATGGCAAAGGACAACAAAAAGAATAAGGTAAAATCTAGGACCACCCCCAAGTATACTACATCTAGTGATGAGAGTAGTTCTAGTGATGATGAAGATGATTTGCTTACTCTTTTTGCCAACCTTAACATGTAACAAAAAGAAAAATTAAATGAATTAATAGGAGCCATTCATGAGAAGGATGAACTTTTGGATACCCAAGAGGAATTTCTTATTAAAGAAAACAAGAAGCATGTTAAAGTAAAAAAATGTTTATGCTCAGGAGATAGAAAAATGCGAAAACTTGACTAAAGAGCTTAGCATTTGCCATGACACTATTTCCAACCTTAGAACTGAGAATGCTAATTTGATTACTAGGGTTGAAAAATTAAATATTTGTAATGATTCAATTGTCAATCTTAGAAATAGAAATGCTAGTTTAATTGCTAAGTTTGATTTGAATGAATCAATTTCTAGCCTTAGAACTGAAAATAATAATTTAATTTCTAAGGATAAAGATTTAAATGTTTGCAATGATGCCATTTCCAGACTTAGAAATGAGAATGTCATTTTACATGCTAAGATTGATGAATTAAATGTTTGCAAACCCTCTACATCTACTGTTGATCATGTCTCTATTTGCAGTAGATGTAAAGATATATTAATGTTGATGCTATAAATGATCACCTTGCTTAAACAACAAAATGATCATATAGCTCAATTAACTGCAAAAATTAATAAGCATGAGATTGAAAATAAAAAATTTAAATTTGCTAGAAGCATGCTCTATAATGAGAGACGCCCTGGCATTAAGGATGGCATTGGTTTCCAACAGGGAAGCAATGACAAGCTTAATGCCCCTAAGAAACTGTCTAATTTTGTTAAGGGCAAGGCACCCATGGTTCAGGATAATGAGTGCTATATTTTATATCCTGCTAATTATCCCGAACACAAAATTACGAGAGTTCATGCTAGGAAACCTCATAATGTTTCTCACCATGCTTTTATGTATAAGAATGAGGCATCTAGCTCTAGGCATTCTACCCATGTTAAAATGCCTGAAAAGAAAACTCCTATTGCATCAAATGAACCTAACATTTCATTTAAGACTTTTTATGCTTCATATGTGCTTACTGATAAATCAGGAAAAATAGTTGCCAAATATGTTGGGGCAAACACAAGGGTTCAAAAACTTGCGTTTGGGTACCCAAGGTGCTTGTTTCTAATGTCAAAGGACCCAAGACTGTTGGGTACCTAAGAACAAGGCCTAAATTGTTTTGCAGGTTTATGCATCCGAGGGCTCAAGTTGGATAATTGATATCGGATGCACAAACCACATGACAGGGGAGAAAAGGATGTTCTCCTCCTACGAGAAAAACGAAGATCCCCAACGAGCTATCACATTCTGGGATGGAAATCAAGGTTTGGTCAAAGGACTTGGTAAAATTGCTATATCTCCTAAGCCATTCTATTTCCAATGTTTTTCTTGTAGATTCTTTAGATTACAATTTGCTTTCTGTATCTCAATTATGTAAAATGGGTTACAACTGTCTTTTTACAGATGTAGGTGTTACTGTCTTTAGAAGAAGTGATGATTCAATAGCATTTAAGGGAGTGTTAGAGGGTCAGCTATACTTAGTTGATTTTAATAGAGCTGAACTTGACACTTGCTTAATTTCTAAGACTAATATGGGTTGGCTCTGGCATCGCCGGCTAGCCCATGTTGGGATGAAGAATCTTCACAAGCTTCTAAAGGGAGAGCACATTTTGGGACTAAGAAATGTTCATTTTGAGAAAGACAGGGTTTGTAGCGCATGCCAAGCAGGAAAGCAAGTTGGCGCTCATCATCCACACAAAAACATCATGACGACAGACAGGCCGCTCGAGCCACTCCACATGGACCTATTCGACCCGATTGCTTACATAAGCATCGGCGGGAGTAAGTACTGTCTAGTAATTATGGATGATTATTCTCGCTTCACTTGGGTGTTCTTTTTGCAGGAAAAATCACAAACCCAAGAGACCTTAAAAAGATTCTTGAGACGGGCTCAAAATGAGTTTGGATTGAGGATCAAAAAGATAAGAAGCGACAACGGGACGGAGTTCAAGAACTCTCAAATCGAAGGCTTTCTTGAGGAGGAGGGCATCAAGCATGAGTTCTCTTCTCCCTACACACCTCAACAAAATGGTGTAGTGGAGATGAAGAATAGAACTCTACTAGACATGGCAAGAACCATGCTTGATGAGTACAAGACTCCGGACCGTTTTTGGGCCGAGGCGATTAACACCGCCTGCTACTGCATCAACCAGCTCTACCTTCACCGAATCCTCAAGAAAACATCATATGAACTCCTCACCGGTAAAACGCCAAATGTTTCATATTTTAGAGTCTTTGGTAGCAAATGTTTTATTCTTGTTAAAAGAGGTAGAAAATCTAAATTTGCTCCTAAGGCTGTAGAAGGCTTTTTACTAGGATATGATTCAAACACAAGGGCATATAGAGTCTTTAACAAGTCCACTGGACTAGTTGAAGTTTTTTGTGACATTGTGTTTGATGAGACTAATGGCTCCCAAGTGGAGCAAGTTGATCTTGATGAACTAGATGATGAAGAGGCCGCATGCATCGCACTAAGGAACATGTCCATTGGGGACGTGTGTCCTAAGAAATCCGAAGAGCCTCCACAAGCACAAGATCAACTGTCATCTTCCAACCAAGCATCTCCACCAACCCAAGATGAGGAACAGACACAAGGTGATGAAGAAGAAGATCAAGAGGATGAGCCACCTCAAGAGGAGGACAATGATCAAGGGGGAGATGAAGAAGATAAAGACAAGAAAGATGATCAAGAGATTCAGGGTCAAAGACCGCCTCACCTAAGAGTCCACCAGGCGATTCAAAGAGATCACCCCGTCAACTCCATTCTTGGTGATATTCATAAGGGGGTAACTACTCAATCTCGAGTCACTCATTTTTGTGAACATTACTCTTTTGTTTTCTCTATTGAGCCACACATGGTAGAGGATGCATTAAGAGATTCGGATTGGGTACTGGCAATGCAAAAGGAGCTCAACAACTTCACAAGGAATGAGGTATGGCATTTGGTTCCACGTCCTAATCAAAATGTTGTAGGTACCAAGTGGGTATTCCGCACAAGCAAGATGAGCATGGTGTGGTGATAAGGAACAAAGCCCGACTTGTGGCCAAGGGTTACTCACAAGTCAAAGGCTTGGATTTCGATGAAACTTATGCACCCATAGCTAGGCTTGAGTCAATTCATATATTACTTGCCTATGCTACTTACCATGGCTTTAAGCTTTATCAAATGGACGTGAAAAGTGCCTTTCTCAATGGACCAATCAAGGAAGAGGTCTATGTTGAGCAACCTCCCGGCTTTAAAGATAGTGAGTACCCTAACCATGTTTATAAACTCTCAAAGGCGCTTTATGGGCTCAAGCAAGCCCCAAGAGCATGGTATGAATGCTTGCGAGATTTTCTTATCACTAATGGCTTCAAAGTCGGCAAGGCCGATCCTACACTCTTTACTAAAACTGTTGAAAATGATTTGTTTGTATGCCAAATTTACGTTGATGATATTATATTTGGGTCTACTAACAAATCTACTTGTGAAGAGTTTAGTAGGATCATGGTTCAAAAATTCGAGATGTCAATGATGGGGGAGTTGAGATATTTCTTAGGATTCTAAATCAAGCAACTCTAAGAGGACACCTTCATCAGCCAAACCAAGTACATTCAAGACATTCTTAAGAAGTTTGGGATGAAGGATGCCAAGCCTATCAAGACATCCATGGGAACTAATGGGCATCTCGACCTCGACATGGGATGTAAATCCGTAGATCAAAAGGTATACCGGTCGATGATAGGATCTTTACTCTATTTATGTGAATCTCGACCGGATATTATGCTTTCCGTATGCATGTGTGCAAGGTTCCAAGCTGATTCTAAGGAAGTTCACCTTAGGGTTGTGAAGCGAATCATGAGATATTTAGTATACACTCCTAAGTTTGGGCTTTGGTACCCAGGGGATCAACCTTTGATTTAATAGGATATTCCGATGCCGATTGAGCAGGGTGTAAAATTGATAGGAAGAGCACATCAGGGACTTGTCAGTTTCTGGGGAGATCCCTGGTGTCTTGGGCTTCAAAGAAACTAAACTTAGTAGCTCTTTCTACCACCAAAGCCGAGTATATTTGAAAGTCGCCTAGAGGGGGGGGGGGTGAATAGGGCGAAACTGAAATTTACAAAGTTAATCACAACTACAAGCCGGGTTAGCGTTAGAAATATAATGCGAGTCCAAGAGAGGGCGTAAAAACAAATCGCAAGCGAATAAAGAAGTGAGACACAAGGATTTGTTTTACCGAGGTTCGGTTCTCTCAAACCTACTCCCCGTTGAGGTGGTCACTAAGACCGGGTCTCTTTCAACCCTTTCCCTCTCTCAAACGGTCCCTCGGACCGAGTGAGCTTCTCTTCTCAATCAACCGGGAACCAAACTTCCCCGCAAGGACCACCACACAATTGGTGTCTCTTGCCTTGATTACAATTGATATGATCGCAAGAAAGAATGAGAAAAAGAAGCAATCCAAGCGCAAGAGCTCAATTGAACACAACAATCACTCTCTCTAATCACTAAAGCTTTGAGTGGAATTGGGAGAGGATTTGATCTCTTTGGTGTGTCTAGAATTGAATGCTAGAGCTCTTGTAAGTAGTTGGAAGGTGGAAAACTTGGATGACTTGAATGTGGGGTGGTTGGGGGTATTTATAACCCCAACCACCAAAAGTGGTCGTTGGGAGACTGTCTATCGCATGGCGCACCGGACAGTCCGGTGCGCCACCAGACACTATCCGGTGCGCCAGCCATGTCACCAGGCCGTAGGGTTCCGACCGTTGGAGCTCTGTCTTGTGGGCCCGCCTAGCTGTCCGGTGGCGCACCGGACAGGCCCTGTAGGCTGTTTGGTGTGCCACCCGCGCGTGCTCTGCTATTCTGCGCGCGCTGGCGCGCATTTAATGCGTTGCAGTCGACCGTTGCGCACGAAGTAGCCGTTGCTCCGCTGTCACACCGGACAGTCCGGTGTGCACCGTACACTGTCCGGTGACTCACCGGACAGTCCGGTGAATTATAGCAGAGCGGATTCCCAAAGCTGGCGAGTTCAGAGTTGCTCTCCCTTGGGGCACCGGACACTGTCCGGTGGTGCACCGGACAGTCCGGTGAATTATAGCGGAGCCCCTCTGAAAATTCCCGAAGGTGAAGAGTTGGGCGTCGAGTTCCCTGGTGCACCGGACACTGTCCGGTGCGCCAGACCAGGGCAGCCTTCGGTTGTCCCTTGCTCTCTTTGTTTGAACCCATTCTTGGTCTTTTTATTGACCTTTTGTGAACCTTTGTGAACCTTTTGTTTGCCTCATCCAAAGTAGTTGCGCGCAACAATAGCCTGCGGCAATGTACTCGGCTTTGGCGGTAGAAAGAGCTACGGAATTTTGCTTCTTTGAAGCCCAAGACACCAAGGATCTTCCCAAGAACTGGCAAGTCCCCGATGTGCTCTTTCTATTAATTTTACACCCTGCCCAATCGGCATCCGAATAACCAATTAAATCAAATGTGGATCCCCTAGGATACCAAAGCCCAAACTTAGGAGTATAAGCCAAATATCTCAAGATTCGTTTTACGGCCGTAAGGTGAGCTTCCTTAGGGTCGGCTTAGAATCTTGCACATATGCATACGGAAAGCATAATGTCCGGTCGAGATGCACATAAATAGAGTAATGAGCCTATCATCGACCGGTATACCTTTTGATCTACGGATTTACCTTCCGTGTCGAGGTCGAGATGCCCATTGGTTCCCATGGGTGTCTTGATGGGCTTGGCATCCTTCATCCCAAACTTGTTTAGAATGTCCTGAGTATACTTCGTTTGGCTAATGAAGGTGCCCTCTTGGAGTTGCTTCACTTGAAATCCTAAGAAATACTTCAACTCCCCCATCATTGACATCTTGAATTTCTGTGTCATGATCCTACTAAATTCTTCACATGTAGATTCGTTAGTAGACCCAAATATGATATCATCAACATAAATTTGGCATACAAACAAATCATTGTCAAGAGTTTTAGTAAATAAAGTAGGATCAGCCTTTCCGACTTTGAAGCCATTAGCTATAAGGAAATCTCTTAGGCATTCATACCATGCTCTTGGGGCTTGCTTGAGCCCATAAAGCGCCTTAGAGAGCTTATAAACATAGTTAGGGTACTCACTGTCTTCAAAGCCGGGAGGTTGCTCAACATAGACTTCTTCCTTGATTGGTCCATTGAGGAAGGCACTCTTCACGTCCATTTGATAAAGCTTGAAGCCATGGTAAGTAGCATAGGCTAATAATATACGAATGGACTCAAGCCTAGCTACGGGTGCATAGGTTTCACCAAAATCCAAACCTTTGACTTGGGAGTATCCCTTGGCCACAAGTCGAGATTTGTTCCTTGTCACCACACCATGCTCATCTTGCTTGTTGCGGAAGACCCATTTGGTTCCTACAACATTTTGATTAGGACGTGGAACTAAATGCCATACCTCGTTCCTAGTGAAGTTGTTGAGCTCCTCTTGCATCGCCATCACCCAATCCGAATCTTGAAGTGCTTCCTCTACCCTGTGTGGCTCAATAGAGGAAACAAAAGAGTAATGCTCACAAAAATGTGCAACACGAGATCTAGTGGTTACCCCCTTATGAATGTCGCCGAGGATTGTGTCGACGGGGTGATCTCGTTGGATTGCTTGGTGGACTCTTGGGTGTGGCGGCCTTGCAACTTGCTCATCCTCCTTGTCTTGATCATTTGCATCTCCCCCTTGATCATTGCCGTCTTCTTGAGGTGGCTCATCTTCTTGATCTTCCTCTTTATCATCTTGAGCCTCATCCTCATCTCGAGTTGGTGGAGAGGCTTGCATGGAGGAGGAAGGTTGATCTTGTTCATTTGGAGGCTCTTCGGATACTTTAGGACACACATCTCCAATGGACATGTTCCTTAGCGCGATACATGGAGCCTCTTCTTCACATATCTCATCAAGATCAACTTGCTCTACTTGAGAGCCGTTAGTCTCATCAAACACAACGTCACAAGAAACTTCAACTAGTTCTGAGGACTTGTTAAAGACTCTATATGCCCTTGTGTTTGAATCATATCCTAGTAAAAAGCCTTCTACTGTCTTAGGAGCAAATTTAGATTTTCTACCTCTTTTAACAAGAATAAAGCATTTGCTACCAAAGACTCTAAAATATGAAATGTTGGGCTTTTTACCGGTAAGGAGTTCATAAGATGTCTTCTTGAGGAATCGGTGTAGATACAACCGGTTGATGGTGTAGCATGCGGTGTTAACCGCCTCAGCCCAAAACCAATCCGAAGTCTTGTATTCATCAAGCATGGTCCTTGCCATGTCCAATAGAGTTCGATTCTTCCTCTCCACTACACCATTTTGTTGTGGGGTGTAGGGAGAAGAGAACTCATGCTTGATGCCCTCCTCCTCAAGGAAGCCTTCAATTTGAGAGTTCTTGAACTCCGTTCCGTTGTCGCTTCTTATTTTCTTGATCCTTAAGCCGAACTCATTTTGAGCCCGTCTCAAGAATCCCTTTAAGGTCTCTTGGGTTTGAGATTTTTCCTGCAAAAAGAATACCCAAGTGAAGCGAGAATAATCATCCACAATAACTAGACAGTACTTACTCCCGCCGATGCTTATGTAAGCAATCGGGCCGAATAGATCCATGTGTAGGAGCTCCAGTGGCCTGTCAGTCGTCATGATGTTCTTATGCGGATGATGAACACCAACTTGCTTCCCTGCTTGGCATGCGCTACAAATCCTTCTCTTTCTCAAAATGAACATTTGTTAATCCTAAAATGTGCTCTCCCTTTAGAAGCTTATGAAGATTCTTCATTCCAACATGGGCTACTCGGCGGTGCCAGAGCCAACCCATGTTAGTCTTAGCAATTAAGCAAGTGTCGAGTTCAGCTCTATCAAAATCTACCAAGTATAGCTGACCCTCTAACACTCCCTTAAATGCTATTGAATCATCACTCCTTCTAAAGACAGTGACACCTACATCAGTAAATAGACAGTTGTAGCCCATTTGACATAATTGGGAAACAGAAAGCAAGTTATAATCTAAAGAATCTACAAGAAAAACATTGGAAATGGAATGGTCAGGAGATATAGCTATTTTACCCAAACCTTTGACCAAACCTTGGTTTCCATCCCCGAATGTGATACCTCGTTGGGGATATTGGTTTTTCTCATAGGAGGAGAACATCTTCTTCTCCCCTGTCATGTGGTTTGTGCACCCGCTATCGATGATCCAAGTTGAGCCCCCGGATGCATAAACCTACAAAACAAGTTTAGTTCTTGATTTTAGGTACCCAAACAGTTTTGGGTCCTTTAGCATTAGAGACAAGAACTTTAGGTACCCAAACACAAGTTTTAGAACTCTTGTGTTTGCCCCCAACATACTTGGCAACTACTTTGCCGGATTTGTTAGTTAAAACATAAGATGCATCAAAAGTCTTAAATGAAATGCTAGGTTCATTTGATGCACTAGGAGTTTTCTTTTTAGGCAATTTAGCATGAGTTGATTGCCTAGAACTAGATGTCTCACCCTTATACATAAAAGCATGATTAGGGCCAGAGTGAGACTTCCTAGAATGAATTCTCCTAATCTTGCTCTCGGGATAACCGACAGGGTACAAAATGTAACCCTCGTTATCTTGAGGCATGGGAGCCTTGACCTTAACAAAGTTAGACAATTTCTTAGGAGGGGCATTAAGTTTGACATTGTCTCCCTTTTGGAAGCCAATGCCATCCTTGATGCCAGGGCGTCTCCCACAATAAAGCATACTACGAGCAAATTTAAAATTTTCATTTTCAAGTTCATGCTCGGTAATTTTAGCATCTAGTTTTGCTATATGATCATTTTGTTGTTTAATTAAAGCCATATGATCATGAATAGTATCAATATCAACATCTCTACATCTAGTGCAAATAGAAACATGCTCAACGGTAGATGTAGAGGGTTTGCAAGATTTTAATTTTACAACCTTAGCATGTAATATATCATTTTCACTTCTAAGGTTAGAAATAGTAACATTGCAAACATCAAAATCTTTAGCCTTAGCAATTAATTTTTTATTTTCATTTCTAAGGCTAGCAAGAGAATCATTCAATTTTTCAATCTTAGCAAGCAAATTAGCATTATCATCTCTAAGATTGGAAATTGAATCATCACAAACATTAGAATCAACCTTAGCAATAAGTTTAGCATTTTCATTTCTAAGGTTGGCAATAATATCATGGCAAGCGCTTAGCTCACTAGACAATTTTTCACATTTTTCAACTTCTAGAGCGTAAGCATTTTTAACCTTAACATGCTTTTTGTTTTCTTTGATTAGGAAGTCCTCTTGGGAGTCCAAGAGTTCATCCTTCTCATGGATGACACTAATTAGTTCATTTAGTTTTTCTTTTTGTTGCATGTTGAGGTTAGCAAAGAGAGTACACAAATTATCCTCCTCATCACTAGCATTATCATCACTAGAGGACTCATATTTAGTGGAGGATTTGGATTTGACCTTCTTCTTTTTGCCGTCCTTTGCCATGAGGCACTTGTGGCCGATGTTGGGGAAGCGAAGTCCCTTGGTGACGGCGATGTTGGCGGCGTCCTCGTCGGAGGAGGAGTCGGTGGAGCTCTCGTCGGAGTCCCACTCCTGACAAACATGGGCATCGCCACCCTTCTTCTTGTAGTACATCTTCTTCTCCTTTCTTCTCCCCTTCTTGTCGTCTCCCCTGTCACTATCACTAGATAATGGACATTTAGCAATGAAATGACCGGGCTTACCACATTTGTAGCAAACTTTCTTGGAGCGGGACTTGTAGTCTTTCCCCCTCCTTTGCTTGAGGATTTGGCGGAAGCTCTTGATGATGAGAGCCATCTCCTCATTGTCGAGCTTAGAGGCGTCGATTGGTTGTCTACTTGATGTAGACTCTTCCTTTTTCTCCTCCGTCGCCTTGAATGCAACTGGTTGTGCTTCGGGCGTGGAGGGGCCATCTAGCTCGATGATCTTCTTTGAGCCTTTGATCATCAACTCAAAGCTCACAAAATTACCTATTACTTCCTCGAGGGTCATTTGTGTATATCTAGGATTGCCTCGAATTAATTGAACTTGCGTAGGATTAAGAAATACGAGGGATCTTAGAATTACCTTGACCATCTCATGGTCATCCCATTTTGTGCTCCCGAGGTTGCGCACTTGGTTCACCAAGGTCTTCAAGCGGTTGTACATGGCTTGAGGGTCCTCGCCTTGGTTGAGTCGGAACCGACCGAGCTCCCCCTCGATCGTTTCCCGCTTGGTGATCTTGGTCACCTCGTCTCCTTCGTGCGCGGTCTTGAGTACGTCCCAAATTTCCTTCGCACTTTTTAACCCTTGCACCTTATTATACTCCTCTCGACTTAGAGAGGCGAGGAGTATAGTGGTGGCTTGGTAGTTAAAGTGGTGGATTTGGGCCACTTCGTCGGAGTCGTAGTCTTCATCCCCTACGGATGGTACCTGTACACCAAACTCAACAACATTCCAAATGCTTGTGTGGAGTGAGGTTAGATGATGCCTCAGTTTGTCACTCCACATGTTATAATCTTCACCGTCAAAAACCGGTGGTTTGCCTAATGGAACGGAGAGTAAAGGAGTACGTTTTGAAATACGGGGGTAGCGTAGGGGAATCTTACTATACTTCTTGCGCTCATGGCGCTTAGAAGTAATGGACGGCGCATCGGAGTCGGAGGTGGAAGGCGATGAAGAATCGGTCTCGTAGTAGACCACCTTCCTCATTTTCTTTTTCTTGTCGCCACTCCGATGCGACTTGTGGGAAGAGGATTTCTTCTCCTTCCCCTTCCCTTTGTTGCGGGACTCTTCCGATGAAGCCTTCCCGTGGCTTGTAGTGGGCTTGTCGCCGGTCTCCATCTCCCTCTTGGCGTGATCTCCCGACATCACTTCGAGTGGTTAGGCTCTAATGAAGCACCGGGCTTTGATACCAATTGAAAGTCGCCTAGAGGGGGGGTGAATAGGGCGAAACTGAAATTTACAAAGTTAATCACAACTACAAGCTGGGTTAGCGTTAGAAATATAATGCGAGTCCAAGAGAGGGCGTAAAAACAAATCGCAAGCGAATAAAGAAGTGAGACACAAGGATTTGTTTTACCGAGGTTCGGTTCTCTCAAACCTACTCCCCGTTGAGGTGGTCACTAAGACCGGGTCTCTTTCAACCCTTTCCCTCTCTCAAACGGTCCCTCGGACCGAGTGAGCTTCTCTTCTCAATCAACCGGGAACCAAACTTCCCCGCAAGGACCACCACACAATTGGTGTCTCTTGCCTTGATTACAATTGATATGATCGCAAGAAAGAATGAGAAAAAGAAGCAATCCAAGCGCAAGAGCTCAATTGAACACAACAATCACTCTCTCTAATCACTAAAGCTTTGAGTGGAATTGGGAGAGGATTTGATCTCTTTGGTGTGTCTAGAATTGAATGCTAGAGCTCTTGTAAGTAGTTGGAAGGTGGAAAACTTGGATGACTTGAATGTGGGGTGGTTGGGGGTATTTATAACCCCAACCACCAAAAGTGGTCGTTGGGAGACTGTCTGTCGCATGGCGCACTGGACAGTTCGGTGCGCCACCGGACACTGTCCGGTGCGCCAGCCACGTCACCAGGCCGTAGGGTTCCGACCGTTGGAGCTCTGTCTTGTGGGCCCGCCTGGCTGTCCGGTGGCACATCGGACAGGCCCTGTAGGCTGTTCGGTGTGCCACCCGCGCGTGCTCTGCTCCTCTGCGCGCGCTGGCGCGCATTTAATGCGTTGCAGTCGACCGTTGCGCGCGAAGTAGCCGTTGCTCCGCTGTCACACCGGACAGTCCAGTGAATTATAGCGGAGCGGATTCCCGAAGCTGGCGAGTTCAAAGTTGCTCTCCCTTGGGGCACCGGACACTGTCCAGTGGTGCACCGGACAGTCCGGTGAATTATAGCGGAGCCCCTCTGAAAATTCCCGAAGGTGAAGAGTTGGGCGTCGAGTTCCCTGGTGCACCAGACACTGTCCGGTGGTGCACCGGACAGTCCAGTGCGCCAGACCAGGGCAGCCTTCGGTTGTCCCTTGCTCTCTTTGTTTGAACCCATTCTTGGTCTTTTTATTGACCTTTTGTGAACCTTTGGCACCTGTAGAACTTATAGACTAGAGCAAACTAGTTAGTCCAATTATTTGTGTTGGGCAATTCAACCACCAAAATCAATTAGGAAATAGGTGTGAGCCTAATTCCCTTTCAATATTGCCCCAGGCCATTGTTGTGCACAATTACTTTGGATGAAGAAAACCCTCAGGGACTATGGCAACAAATTGAGCAAAGTCCCTCTCCTATGTGATAATGAGAGTGCTATCCGCATGGCAGAGAATCACGTTGAACACAGCCGCACTAAGCACATAGACATTCGGTATCACTTTTTGAGGGATCACCAATAAAGGGGGGATATCGAGATAGCTTATATTAACACCAAAGATCAATTAGCCGATATCTTTACCAAGCCATTAGATGAGAAGACCTTTAGCAAACTTAAGAATAAGATAGATATTCTTGATTCTCGGAACTTTGATTGAAACATTGCACACATAGCTCTTTTTATACCTTTGATCATGTCTCTTTCACTCTTGGTACAAATGCATATTTGTTATTATTTGTACTGAGGCTACGACTAATGTGTTTCCAAGTATATTTCTATACTGAGTCATAGATTGAAAGGAAAATGGAGTCTTCGGCGAAGACAAGGCTTCCACTCCACTCTAACGGTATCATTTACCCTTCGCCGTCACTCCACATCACACCCTCAAATTGGTATACTCTTTTACTCATATTTATTTGTACCAATGGGGGAGAAAATAAAAAGGGCTCCAACGTTCTCTGTTTTTTGCGCTTAATTCCAAAGGGGGAGAAAATATTAAGCCTTAAGCAAAAGGACCGCACCACCACAATTTAAAAAAATTTTGAAATGAAAGATTTTATTGGTATTCACAAATGTTTGTTTTTTTAGTTAGTACTCAAGATAAATTACACATTGGTAAATTTCAAATTGGTATCTATGCTTATGAAATTAAGATTTCAAAATTGGTACCCATTTCAAAACCCTCTTGAAAGCTAAAAGGAGAATTTCATTCAGGGGGAGCTTTTGTTTAGTCAAAGGAAAGCATTTGAAACAGGGGGAGAAATTTCAAATCTTGAAAAATGCTTTTTTCAATCTTATTTATATACCTTTGACTATTTGCAAAAGAATTTTGAAAAGAATTTGAGAAAGATTTGCAAAAACAAAACATGTGGTGAAAATGTGGTCCAAAATGTTAAATAAAAGAAAGCAATCCATTCACTCTTATTCATATGCAATGAAACTTTCATATTGGTTTAATTCCAAGTAACCTATGCACTTACCATATGCAAACTAGTTCATTTCTGCACTTTATACATTTGCTTTGGTTTGTGTTGACATCAATCACCAAAAAGGGGGAGATTGAAAGGGAAATAGGGTTAACTTTTTCCCACAATTAATTTTGGTGGTTAAATGACCAACACAAATATTGAACTAACTAGTTTGCTCTAGAATACATGTTCTACAGGTGCATAAAGGCTCAACAAAAACCAATGAATACTTAAGATAGGGTTCAAATACAAAGGAGCAAAGAAACCGAGTGTGCCCTGGTCTGGCGCACTAGACTGTCCGGTGTACCAGGACCGTACAAGATCAAACTCGCCACTCTCGGGTTTCTCAGAGGCACGCTCCACTATAATTCATCGGACTGTCCGGTGTGCCACCGGACTGTCCGGTGCACCAGTGGAGCAACGGCTACTCGACTCAACGGTCGACTGCAAAAGCCGCTGACTCAGTGAACAGTGCGCTACAGTGTGCGACAGAAGTCAGAGCAGAAGTTAGAGGCACACTAGACAATGCATAGTAGCTATCCGGTGCGGCACCAGACTGTCCGGTGCCTCAAGAAGTCAGCGCGCCAACGGTCAAATGCTCCAGAACCCTAACGGTTGGGTGACGTGGCTGGCGCACCGGACCCATCGAGAGCAGCCACCCCCAACGGTTGTTTGGTGGTTGAGGGCTATAAATACCCCCCAACCACCACCACTCCAATCATCCAAGCATTCCACACATTGCATTCAATACAAGAGCAATAGACTTCACTCTAAGACACAAATCAAAGCGATCGATTCACTCAAAGTCCCCAATTCAATTCTAGGGCTATAGGACTTATGAGAGGATCACTTGTGTTTCTTGTTGCTCTTGTTTGCTTGGCTTGGCTTTCTTTTCTTTCTCACTTCTTACTCTCAAGAGCTTTGTAAGCAAGGCAAGAGACACCAATTGTGTGGTGGTACTTGCGGGGTCTAAGTGACCCGTGAGATTAAGAAAGAAGCCTCACTCGGTCTAGGTGACCGTTTGAGAGAGGAAAAGGGTTGAAAGAGACCCGGTCTTTATGACCACCTCACCGGGGACCTCGGTAAAACAAATCACCGTGTTCATCCTCTTTATTTCTTGGTTGATTTGTTTTCCCCCTCTCTTCCGGACTCGGATTTAATTCTAACGCTAACCCCAGCTTGTAGTTTGTGTTTTAAGTTGTAAATTTCAGATTACGCCTATTCACCCCCTCTAGGCGACTTTCAGAATTATCGACCACTAATTCATGATCCTCGCTGTATAAAACAAGCCTAGACTTTGGTGTTCCCTTCCTAAAGAATGTAATCATCTCTGAGGTCAGCTCTAAGTAAAAGCATATTCTGTACTTTTATTCTAGTTAAAATAAGAGTGTCTTCTTATCTTCTAGCTTATTGACGTCTATACAATTAAGGGTGGTAATGAGCTCTAAGTTTCGCAATATAAAATTTAAGGATCGAATCATATTAGAAACGTGCTATATTTCTATTCATTTTTGAACTAAAATTAATTAAGGCTCCTAACTTATTGTGAAAGAAATGTTTAGATTGTGATCCATTACCACTTCTATATACAATGAAATCATACATAACGTTGGACGAAACGTATACCTTTTGCCTTAATGTAGTGGTGTTTTTAGGCATATACAACCCAGATTTTGAATCGGTTTTCTAAGTACAAGAATTAGTTGCCCCTAACTTATTGTGAAAGAAATGTTTAGATTGTGATCCATTACCACTCCTATATACAATGAAATCATACATAACGTTGGACAAAACGTATACCTTTTGCCTTAATGTAGTGGTGTTTTTAGGCAACCTAGATTTCAAATCGGTTTTCTAAGTACAAGAATCAGTTAAGAGACTCTATGATACAATTCTGAACCCCTAAATCATGAATGCAATCAAGATATAATATGTATGAAGAGTCGTCCCTTGATTTTTTTCACTTATGAGATCGTGCTTTTAAGTGAGATTAGAATCGTGGCAGTCTGATGGTTCGTGTGAAATTAGTTGAGTCTGATGATACAAGAGCTAATTACTAATAGCTAAAATTTGGTTAGAACGGTTTCCTTTCTCATTCTCTACATCCCACGCCTAGCTAAAATTAAATTAAAAAACAGGCCTCAAGGGGATTCGAACCCGTGACCCCTCAAGCAAATGTGCTCATAGGTACCACTACACCACATATGTGTTTATGTCGACATCTATTATAGTAAAAACATATACTGCATCTGTCCTGAAGCCCACCTGCTACCCTTGCACAATGTGTAGTATTAGATAAGTATCACCGAGATTATTAAATTATATTTTTGGATTGAGGGAGTAGAGTATTTAAAGAAGAGCCTTGCATGCAATTTCTTTTGTTTGAATAATGTTTTCAACTTAAATTTCTTTTTTTGCATGTGTGACACTTATTCTTTGTAATATTTTTCCATGGATCTGACTTATAAGTCATTTTCATAAACCAATACCAAAGATGAATCTATGTTTCTTACTTGTAAACCCCGAACAAACACCACTAGCACGAGGCGCTCGCGTTGGTGTCGCTCATCGACGATGAGAAGAAGCTTGGCGACTGTCAGTTCGACCTCTGGAAACAGTCCTACGTGGCCCATGCGTCGCTGTGTACGGCAAGCTCTGGTTGGACGCGGTCCAGAGCGGCTGCACCGCGCTGTCCATCATCAAACAGGAGGACCTCATGGTCGTCACCAATGCCTACGACTCTCGGGTTGTTCTGGGCACCACAACCGATGACAACGCCATCACGCCGTCTAGCTCATCATCAACCTGCCACGTAAGTCGCTACTGACCGGCTATGAATTCTTGTGCGCTGGGATGACGACCATTGTTGCTGTTGTGTGAGTGTCCTCGAACAAGATGTATGTAGAGGAGTAGCACATCCGGTGGTGCAACGACCAGTTGTACTACCTCGCTAATGAGCCCGGAGTGCACTTTATTTGGCAGCCCAGCCAAGAGTCATCGGTACTCACCATGTCGCGCGAGTTCGATGACTACTATATCAAGGATTGTGGCATCATCTCGGCGCCGGAGGTGAGCAGAGGAGGACCGACAACAATGACCACTCGCCATCGTCGGGGTGGCTTTTATGCCAGCCTGCCTTTAATTCTCTTCGCAAACACACACTTGCCTTTTTGTTTAAGCAAACATGTATGGTGGTGCGTGTCTGATGACTAACGATGTACGACGGAACTTCTACCGGCATGTGTGGCACGTGCTCTCCAATGATGAGACCGTGCAAATCATGATATATATCGAAGTCTGCATGATACTGATGGTTGCAATATAGTAGTGAAACAACTAAATTAAAATAACAAAATTTATGTATGACTAGGATCACAAATGGATTGTGAAACATTTTCTTATAACAATATAAGACACATTTTGTATATAAGTTCTCATGGTATTATATGTTTCCGTTGCAACGCACGAGTACTCACCTAGTAACTCTAATATATGCAAACAAAAGGATTTTAGTCATATGGGAAAGGAACATAACTACGTGCTTCACGTATGACACACGACAGTAAAAAGTCGTGTTTTAATGGACTAGATATTACACATATGATAAAGTCTGAGAAAACCAAAAAAAACATGAGTGAATTCGCATGTCGTTGTTTAAGTTTTTCAGAAGATGGTGGAGAGCCACGTAATTGTCATGGCCTGCGTGTTTGTAGATACTAAGAGGGTGTTTAGGACTCCACCAAGCCCATAAAATTTGGTGGAGCAGATCATTAGGTGCTACATGAAATCATGGAGTTGGAGTTGTAAACATTTAGAAGACATTTAGATAAGTCATTTTGTTTATTATTTAGATTAAAAATATTTTAAAACTATTTAAATTATAAATTATAGGTCCACATAGGAATTTGAGCCTGGAGTAGTCCTAAACACCATGTAAATAAGCGCCACTACACGTACTAACTTTGAACACGAGCTTCACCCGAGGTTAGCATTAGAGCGAGTAATAATGAAATCGGAGTGTGGAAGATAATTCTTTTTGTCACGAGTTGCTCAATCAATGCGGAAAACTTTGAGAGCTAACTCAAAGGCAATCTCAAGCAAGAGAACCTAGAGAGAGAGGGGGAGAGGAAGAATCAAATAAAAAAGTAAGATTAGCACAAAGACACGACAATTTGTTTCCCGAGGTTTGGTTCCGAAGAACCTACTCTCCATTGAGGAGGCCACGTAGGCCAGATCTCTTTCAACCCTTCCCTTCCTCAAACATACACTTAGACCGATTGAGTGCTTGTACTTAATTTCGAGGGTCACTTAGACCCGCAAGAACCACCACACAATAAGGTGTCTCTTAGCTTTAGGATTCACTGAGAGTTTTAGAAGGAGATGAAGAAAGCATAATTAATAGCCAAGCAACAAGAAAAACACAAGATCACACTCTCTCTAAACTTTCTAAGGCATTAATCACTAATGATCACTAGTCACAATTATGGCACTTGGAGGAGCTTGGGAGCTTTGAATGTGTCTTGAAACGATGCGCTTGCTCTTATTTTGAACGTTGATGAGTGGAATACTTGGATGTAGTAAATGGTGGTGGTTGGAGTTGTATTTATATCCACCAATCATTTTCTAATTGTTGCCAACTTTCTCCCACACGCGGACGGTCCGCGCTCCTGGACCAAACGGTCTGCCCCTGCACATCAACGCCTGAAATCGCAACAGTCAGCAGTAACGGTTATATCAACAACTATAAGTGTATTAAATGAGTTGTTCGATGTCACATAAAGCAGTCGCGGACGGTCTGACCGTGCAATTTGGATGGTCCACGAGGTCGCTAAAATGAATTTTACCGAACCCGCCACCTTTGGGTTTTATAGATTTCAACGAGCAGACGGTCCATGCCTGAAGGCCAGACGGTCTGCGCTTGGTCCTAGACGGTACTCTTCCCTCCTTTGGTCAGTCCATAGTAGAAATGTGGTTTTGAACATAGTTCCTGTTTGAGGTGAATCGAGGTGTCGCGAATGGTTTGCCGAAAGGGCTCTGATGGTCTGCGCGCAGGTGAATTCTCCAAAAAGTTCTCATGCCCGGAATAATCTATGTTATTCTGGACAGTCGACTTAGAATTGAGATGGATAGACTTATGCAACTGTGAAACAATCAACTAGACAAACTAGTCAGTTCATTAGGTTGCGATGGTCATCAAGCACCAAAATCAATTTAGATAAAATGGTAAAAACAATTTCCCTTTCACTCGTGATTCATTAGTTCAAAATAAGAGCCAATAATAGTCGTAGATTAATGTTGGTAGTTCGAATGGGTTGTACGTGAAGCATTTCTCGATAGCAAAACTTGTTTTAGTACAGATGTTTGTGTCTACTCGATCCTTCGATGATAAGACCATTTACATCAATCACCCAAAACACAGTTTTACACTTTAGACTGCACTACTCGTAGAGTGGAGTTTGAATATGGGGATATGATGAGTAAGCTACTGGAGATAGCCTGAAAGTCTCCTAGAGGGGGGTGAATAGATGAAACCTGAAATTTGTAAACTAAACTTGCACTAAGGCAAGGGTTAGTGTTACAATTAAATCAGAGTTAGAAAGATTGTTCTCCTTGCATTGAGTTGCTCAATCAATGCGGATAATGTTTGGGAGCAAACTCAAATCAATATGAGCAAGGGAACTTTTAGAGAGAGGAAAGAGAAAAACAAATCGAATGGAAATCAACACAAGTGAACACAGTGATTTATTTTACCGGTTCGGTTCCAATGAACCTAGTTCCCGTTGAGGAGGCCACAAAGGCCGGGTCTATTCCAACCCTTTCCCTCTCTCAAATGGTCACTTAGACCGGATGAGCATTCTCCTTAATCACTTGGGTCACTAGGACCCCGCAAGGATCACCACACACTTAGGTGTCTCTTGTTAGCTTTACAAAGCACTTAGATGAATAAGAATGGGGAAGGAGAAAGCAATCCAAGCAACAAGAGTAACAAAAGAACACAAATAACCCTCTCACAAGCCTCTAAGCACTAGGGTTGATTTTGGGAGCTTGGAGTGGATTGAATGCTTTGAATGTGTCTTGGAGTGTAGGGCTTTGCTCTTGCAATAAATATGGAGTTCAGAAAACTTGGATGCCACTGAAGGAGGTGGTTGGGGTATTTATAGCCTCTAACCACTTCCTAGCCGTTGGCTGTTTTTGCTGGCGATGGACACACCGGACATGCACTGTTCACTGTCTGGTGCATGCCACGTTAGCACGTCCGTTGGGGTTTGGAGCGACTTGACCGTTGGAACTGCTGCACAGGACAGTCCGGTGCCTCATCGGACATGTCCGGTGTGCTCTGACTTCTGCTGCTCACTGTTCCCTTTTGCAGTCGACCATTGGCGCCAGGTTACCGTTGCTCCATTGGCTCACCGGACATGTCCGGTGCGCACCAGACAGTCCGGTGAATTATAGTAGAGTGCGCCCTGGGAAACTCGAGAGTGGCCTGTTCACTTGGTGCTCAGCCTAGTGGTGCACACCGGACACTGTCTGGTGCGCCACTGCAGCACACTTTCAAGTCTTTTGCTCCAGAATTATTTGAGTCCACAACTGAATTTCTTTCTTGGTTTGTGTTGAACCTTATGTACCTGAGATAAATGACATCTTGGCAAACTAATTGGTCCACGCGGTTTGTGTTGGACGTCAACCACCAAAATCGATTATAGGAAATGATTAATCCCATTTCCCTTTCATAGCCTAATGTCACAACTTTGAGTAAGCAAGTTGTGGTATCCTTATGAGTATGTGAATTTGAACCACATTCCACCACAAAGAAGGGGTTTCGCCTCATGTCATCCTTATCGAGCCACATCCCCTAACGTAGCAGCTTCAACTTTAGTTGCAAAATTGTAACATCCCAAAATTTAACCCCAAGGTTAGAAACCCTAATCTCCTAACCCCCCCTTTTTTATTATTATCCCCTAGACCCCACCTCGTAAGAAATTTCATCATATGCATACACCATAATTGTTAGTAGCACCTCACATAGAATATTTTTTTAGCACCTAAGAATATATAGCTAAATATTTGTTCAAAAGAAAAAGGAGATAAAAGAAATAGAAATAGAAATAGAAATAGAAAAAGGAAAATTCCCCCCTTCGGCTGGGCCGAATCCGGCCCAACCTTCTCTCCTCTCTCCCGCGCGCCGCACTCCTCTTCCCCCCCCTCGCGGCCCACGCGGCCCATCTCCGCTCGCGCGCCCGCGCTCCTCCCTCCGTCGCTGTCAGCCCAGCCCCACCCGTCAGCCGCACTCGCCCTCGCTCCCTCGCAACCGCCCTCTCTCTGGCAAGTGGGCCCCGCTTGTCAGCACCTTCCTCGCGCCCGTGACCAAGCTATCGACGCGATCACCATCGGCCGCCGCGCGCTCCATCGCTTCGCCATTAACACGCTCGCCAGCTCGGTTTGGTGCCTTGCGCCACCGCGCACTGTGCCCGAGCTGTCCCTTCACCCCGCCTGCCCAAGCCATCCCATCGCCACCACTGTGCGCCATCATCGCCGCCGTGGCAAGCTCGCCGGTGCTCGCCACCTCTCATCCCCTTCCCCGCCCCGGGCGCCTATAAAAAGGACCGCCCGAGCTCCCTCCTTCTTCACACCAGCCTCGGTCACTCCCTCTCCCCCTGAGCCAAATCGAGCTCCGCGTCACCGCGCCCTTCCTTCGCTCCAGTGAGCCCCGCCTGTCTCTCTCTGTTAAGTTCTAGTCCAATTAATGTAGCTCTGAGCTTCACTGCTCCCTCACGAACACGACACACCCATTCCCTTCACCTATTGCGCCCGGCAACCTCGCCAGCGATCCCACCACCGCAGGCGCCTGCCACCTCGCCGTGGACCGGCCGTCCCAAGCACCCTCCGGCCAAATTGGACTCACCTCCGTAATCCCCTACCTCCACCCATGCCTTGCCACCACTCCGTCGATGCAGAACCGGGACCGCGACGGAGAACTGCCGTGGAGCCTCACCGGTGGTCGAACTCCGACCGGTTCGCCCCCCCCCCCATCACACCCCTAACGCCGTCTCCTCCCCTCCTCGCTGGCGCGTGGGCCAGTGCCCACGGCGCCGTCCCTGCTTTGTCCCCCGCTAGTGGGCCGGCTAGGCCGCCTGCCCACGCGCGCGCCCGCGCTCGGCTGGGCCAAAATCCCCCATCCCCGGCCCAGCTAGTAGAGAAAACCCTTTTCTTTTTCCTTTTTCCATTTCTTTTTCCTATTTCCACATATTTATGCATATATTGATTTTTATGCACCAAAAATAGTCTAAATAAATTATAGGGCACAAAATAATAATATCTAAAAATTGGCACACCCCACCAAGTCACCATGGTTGATGTATTGTTCATTACCTATTTTTGCTAGGAGAAGAGGGATCCGATCCTCCGGAATTTGTGTTTTTGGACGTGCGAGGAAAGAAAGAGATTCAGATTCGGGTCTCATTGGCCATGAGATCGCAGAGCCGGACTAGTGGGTAAAGTGTACCCCTCTGCGCAGAGTTCAAACCTATTCGAATAGTCCGTGTCCACTGGTATGGATGAGTCTGGTGTGGTATGACAATTAGTGTTTTATAACCTCCGCGAGCAGGGAAGTGTGTGAGTAGGTGTGTTTTTGGAAATAAAAACAATGCCACGGGAGCAGGAAGCTCAGTGGTGGTTGAGTGTGAAAATGTGCTACTTCCTTCTTTGGGAAAAACCATCAAAGTATTGCCTTTCTCTGGAAAAAAAAGAGTGACTTCAACTCCACCATATAAAGCATGTATTATATAGGTCCCTTTCTCTTTATGGGCGGGATGGGCTTGTGGAATACCTAGTGTATTCACCCAGATTTATTTATGTTTTTCAGCAGTGGAAGACTTCTTTTCTGCTATGCTCGACTACAAGGGGCCTGTGTCTGCACCCAGTTCTGCCTGTGGCTTGGGCTAGTTTATCTTCTACTGCGCTTTGTATTTCAGGCTCTCTTGAGCTTGTACCCTAGTATTGTAATAACTTTTATTCAAACTCTATACTATTTGAAGTAAGGAATGTGGTTACTAGCCTCCTGAGACTAGTAATTGTATCACATTTGAGTCCTAGAGGATTGGGGCGCTTCAGGTGGTATCAGAGCCATAGGACTGGCCGTAGATCGTAGCACCGACCTTAAAAGTTTGCCTTAAAAAGAAAAGACCTCATACCTCTAAGAAAAATCTTCTCTCCTTTCCCCGATATTAACAGACCCTTCTTTTCTTCTACCAGATGGAAGGCTCCTTGGTCATTAGGACATCCTACTGCTCAGAGGTGGAAGGATTCCCTCATCTTTTGCGGAGTTGCGCGCTTCGCATGGGGATCCGCAAGAAGCCGGAGTATATCTGGAAAGAATACCACGAGAATGGAACTGAGAAGTGCTCTATGGCAGTCTACCTGGGAGAAAGCCGAAACTACCCGAACCACCCCCCTTTCCAAGTCATCTTCACCGGACACCGCTTCCCAGACACTTGCCAAGATGTTGCCCGAAAAGCCCTCCGCCAGCTAAGCCAAAACTACAGCAGGGAAGTCTTTGAGACCCCCCTTCGTTACTTTCCACCTAGCAACAAAAATACCCCTACCTGGAGGAAAAGACTTCAGGCCCTGTCAGGAAGAGATCCTACTGAAGATGACCCCACCATAGTCTACATGGCCGGATATCTCCACACACTCGATAACCACTATGACGACCTTTCCTCCCACTACACCCACCTAAACTCCTGGGTGGAAAGCTTAGAGCAACAGGTCAAGGAACTTAAAAAGGAAAAGGCGTCATTCGGTACCTTAGATCAGGGGTACCCCTTGTTACAAGGTAAAGACGCTGTGCCGGCAGTAAAGTCTCTGGTTGCGCGGTAAGTGACTCACCGTCGCACAACCTCAGCCGCCTAGGAGTCGCCACGTGACCAAGGGAAAGGACATGCCCCAGATACACGCAGTGGGTCCGGACCTGCTGCGTGGGAAGCACCGGACCCCATGCATGACGGGCGGACCTCAGAAGAAAGGTCCCAGACCCTTCTGAGTGGGGTCCGAACAGATCACCACCGGGTCCTGGGATTCGGAAGCAGGAAATACCCGGACCATGTAACACCCCAGGTGTTTATATTCCGCTTGACAACGAGTATGGATTTAAGCACGTAATATCAGTGGATAAAATAGATACTAAATTTTAATACTCTTCGCCTATCGCGATTTTTATATCGTATCTGTTTCGTTTGTCGCAAGTGCGACATCGTTTCTATTTCTATCTATCCGGGCTCTTCTGAAATTTTCGTGATGTTCGGAACGTAGTTGTTTTAAAAATCGGTGCGTCCGGTGATTATTTAAAATTCATCGTTCGCGCGAATACGAATTCGGAAGCCCGACTCACTCGGATGATTTTTATCCCGGGCAAATTAATTTGAACTCGATGACTAAAATACTCAGTGCAAAATAATTCGAATCGTGCGTGTCTAAGTGAACTCGTGCGCGAGGATATGATTCTATTCATTCTTTAGCACGTTGTTTTAGCGACGAAATCATGTGTGCATTAGCCGATATGGTTTCGGCTAATATTAGTCGAATCACGCAGATTAAAATACCGAAGCCAAAGTCCATTTAATTCGGTCCGTTTACATCGTGGCTGAAATATTCACGAAAAATTTATCTAAACAAATTTTAGTCAGAATCGTAAACCTCAGATGTTCTGTTTCGTGATCCGAGAAAATAATGTGCGTAGTCGTTTGCCGTATCGTGCATCGACTCTTTGTTTATCGCTAAAAAAATTGAGATCCGATTATCGTACAAATTGACCGCAACCATGGAATCAGACGTTTAGACCGCAGATAAATTTATCAGGATGTCGAATTGAATCAAATCTGGTTCAAATTTTATCGTCGGTTTTGTTTGATTCGACCTGTTCATATTTTTTTCTAGACCCAGATTTCAGAACCCAAAATATCTATGATCTTCTGTTAAAAAAATGAGGAAACTAAAAAAATGAATGAAAAAGATCTCACCGTGTCTATCTCTTCCACCGCCTTGCCCTGCTCTTATATCCCACGCGCGCGCAACTTCATCTTCTTGCTCAAGCATGTGATGCTCCTCCAGCCTCCCCAACGTCCCGCCGTCCTCTCTCCTTTCCCTATCTCTCTCCAGCCCTAGCTCGGAGCTCCCCTGCGACCGCTCCCATGACCGGCGCTCGGATCCCTGCACGCGCTCCTGTGCCCCGCCGCACTCTGCGTCTCTCTGTTCCAGCGCCGATGCCCAGCTCGGCCATGGCCGTCGCCGCCGAGTCCCATCTCTAGCCGGATCCCTCTGTTCGGCTCCCACGGACGGCTCCCTCCTATGGCGGCCGCTTGTTCTTTCTCCTTGCTCCTTGCGCGAGCCGCGACCCTCTGACCAGTCTCAGCCGAACTCCCTCCAGTCCAGCCGTTGCTCCTGGCGCTCGCCCCTCCCTGCTCGCTCTCCGTCGTCGTGCAGCACGGCTCAGCCGGCGACAGGGAGAGTCTCTTCGTCGTCTGCCCCTGCTCGCCCTGCTGCTCCGCGTGCCCCATCTCGCGCGGGCTGCGCCCTCTGTCCAGCTCGCCGGAGTCCCCTGCTCGAAGCCTGAGATCCCTACCCATGGTCGCTGTGCTGAGTTCTTCTCCAGCATCGTGTGCCCCGACGCGGTCTCCTCTCAGTTCGATCTAGCCATGGATTTGCCGTTGGCACTTGAGCACATGCTGCTTCTTTCGTTTCTACACAAGCTCTGTCCTTGTGCCATTTTGGAATTTGCTGTCGGCTCACTAGAACCAGCGCCCCAGTCCTGCTTGCCGAGCCGCTTCCTGATGCCTGCTCGTGAGTTTCCCAAATGTCGTCATCAGCCGCTCCATCTTTCATCTTGTCGAAGCCATTCGCGGTCGCTTGTCTTCAGCTCGTTCATCTCCATGCTCAGCCCTGACTCTACTAGCGCCTTGCAGCAGCGTGCCCCTCGCCGAGCTCGTGGTCGTGTGCTATGCCTCGCTCCCTCTGTGTTCGATGAAATGTCGAACTTCGAATCGATGACCTCGCCTTGTCCTCGTAATTGTGGTTAGGCTTGTGTCGTCGCCTGCCCCACCGTGGTGCTCGCCAAAACACCTGAACCCGAGTTTCATTGCCGTCCGTGCGAATATCATGCCGGTTCGATCTTGGTTAAGCAGAGTAGTTATTCATGTTATTTAAATTGATGGATGGATTGGTTGCATGTGTTAATCGCGATGGGTGATGAAATTTAGACTTGAGGTACTAATTATGAGAAAAATATTGCTAGACATATATGTGATGCTTGGGTAAGGTGTTGACAGGTAAAATTAGGCTTAGTAATTTATTCGACTAGTCGACAAGTTCTATCGGTATTGTTGTGTCAATCTAATATAATTAAGAAAATTGATGTCTTGCTAGTAGTCGTTATATTCTATGATCGGCGGTCGATCAAATGTCGTGATCGAATGTTACTGGCTACCCAAAGTATTTAGAAGCGAGTAGCATCACCATGTCGATCTTAAGTGAAATCTGAGAATTTCGTAGTGGTCAGTGTACCTAGTACTCTAGATATTTAAGTTGTTAAGAAATTAGTTTTATCGAACGCTATGTTAATTGAAAATGTTGTATCTATTAGAGTAAATATTGTGATGTTCGATTTAGTTAAATCTGTAATTCAAGTTAAATAAGACGCACGGTTTAAAGAGTTAATTAGATTATTCCTATAACTATTTTAAGTAGTTGGTATTCAATAATAGCGAGTCTAGGTTTTATTAGACTTTCGAAATATATTTTGCTAAGAATGGTAGGGTGGGTTAAGTAATCCATTCTTGCTTGATTTCGGAGATCCGATTAGAAAGCAGGAACATGAGTGTTGTGCTTGATGTGTATAGTTTGCTGTTTTGTGATGTTTGCGTTTTCAGTTAATCTAGAGAAACGTAATTATTGCGCTTAGTCATACGTCAATAACTATTAATTTCGTATAAAATTATACAACGCCACGCCGATAGGCATTTAATTCGCTATCGCGTAATACCTTTTAGGTTTAAAATATTCCTGTCTATATGCATTCATGTGCATAGTGCATTTCATTCAGGTACGTTAATTAATCACGCAATGCGGAAGACAAGCCAAGTCGACCCCAAGCGTGGGCTACTCCGCATGGAAATGCTGATGGATGAACCTGCCTGAACAAATGCCAAGACAAAAGGATGGTCGTCAAGAGATCGCCATCTAACAAACACTAACCTAGTGTTTATTCTAGGCAAGCCCCGGTGCATGCAACTCCTTCCTTGTGTTTTTAAATGATTTTTACACACTTTAAGTCTAGCGAAATGTGCATTAGGTTTATAGGAGTTGCTTGAAAGCCCTTTGATGCATTGCCTACCTTGATATCCATACCTTTATAGATACTTCTGAAGAAGTATCAAAATATGATTTACAAAAATGCTTATCCCTACTTAGATCTTGTGGATAGAGGTTGTCTTTTGCATTAAGGCCTAGCTCAGGGGTTATCCTGAGGAAAGATGGCTTCTACCTGCAAGAATATTTTCATTGAGAGCATGGTGGGATCTTACTGCAAAGTTCCCTTTGATGCTCTTGTCATCCTAAGGAATACAAACAATCCTAAGGATGGAAGCACTTAAATTGGGACTTGGGCTAGGAACAGGTGATGTTCTACCCAGGTTGATTAATGATTATACTGAATGTAGGCTTGCTGATCGAGGACCCTTTAACTGGTCACATGCCTCGTCATGGGTAAGCTTTGCCTCGGGCAGACTAATACCAGAATAAGATACCATGCAATGGGAGTGGAGAGATGGCGAGAGTAGCGTGTACCCTCCGTGGCAAGAGGCTAGACGGTGGTGTATCTATGCTCTCGGTTGGCGTGAACCTGATCTGGTCTTAAGAACCCCGGTGGCGAGTTGACATATGCAAGGGTTAAGTGCTACATATGTCGTGTGATTGGAGATCCTCAACTGAGTATAATCGATTCGGATCGCCGTAACTTCGTGGACATGAAGACTTGGTCACTGCCCTGCAATCTAAGTCATGGATGGAATCTTAATGAGCAAAAATCATGTTGGATTGATTAATGTGATGGTGAAATTAGACTAGATGCAAACAAGATCTATTAATACTTAATCTAGCATTAAAATGTTGAAAGTAAGGACTCACTTTAGTAAGCTATTTCTGCAAAAGTATCTAAGTTGATTCTTGTTAAAGCCTCTCCTTGATTCCCAAACCCAGCATATCCTTGAGAGTCTTTTCTTTAGTCGGGTAAGTCTTGCTGAGTAATTCCGTACTCAGGGTTTTATTCCCTATTGTTTTTTAGGTCATAGTTTTGTGCTGCTGATGCTGGTGTTATGTGCCGGTGGGCTCGGCCTTCTATAAGTCTAAGTAACCCTTCTATACTTCTTACTGAGGATGGTCACTTAAGCTAGCATATATTTCAAACTTATACTTTTGTAATCACTCCGATGAATATAACGTAAAATCTTTGTAACTTGTAAAATTTGGTAATAAGGATTTCCGCTGCAAAAATATTGGTGTGTGTGATTTGTGTTACTTAATCTTGTGGTCCTAGGTTATAAGTGGTTTATCCGATGTCCTTGGGGCAATCGGACGGATCCTGTTAAGTTATCTGGTGCACATGCATAGCTGTCTGAGGTTTTTGAGACAAGGACAGGTGCATGTGGGCCCAATAACTTGGGAGGTTCTGCCACAGCTGGTATCAGAGCAGGATTAAGTATAATACGGTCACATACGTATTTTTAAAACAAAGTTTTGGTTTTAGAAAACCTATTTTCAACTAAACACATTGTTTGGTTTTGAAAAACAGCTTTGAAAAACTATAATGCTAGCGACATCCTCTATTAAGCCCTAAATTAAGGACTATCAGATGGCTTATTTAAAAACCACTAACCCACAACCGGGTGGATATTGCATACATGTGTAATGTTATTTTTGAGGCCATTCAGTCTTGAATGGATCGACGCTCAGATAAGGTGATATGTGAGAGCATGACCGAACAACCGTTGGTCTAGGGAAGATTGTAAAAAGCGCTTGATTATATACATGTTCCACATATGTATATATGAAGGCTGCGATGTGGAGTATTTACTTTTCTAGGAAATCAGTACCTCATGGATGTATGGGTATGCAGACATGGGAATACTGAGAAGTGTAATGTACTTGTAACGACGCACTTACGCTCAGGTAAGAAGGTGAGTTACCATAATGAGTTGCCCTATGGTTAAAGTGTGGCAACGGCGCCTATGCGTGGCTCGACGCTTAATGAAGAGCTGGCCTCCATATAGCAATATATGGAGTATAAACTGTGATAAACTGTCATGTGTGAACTGCATCATGGGAAATTGGGCTGCAATGGATTTTCTGCAGGTACACTAACCTCGAAAACGTATGTGTAGCTAACGACTAGCAAAATACCGTGAGAGTCGTACGTATGCCACCGATATAGAACGCTATTGCCACATTATGTTGGCAAAATCAGTGAGGACGAATAAGACGAGCATGCATCCTGATTGTTGCATCATGTTTGTTACCTATACACCCAAAATGCTTTTCTCATCTTTATTCCAGTAACCAGATGATTGTAGATAATGTGGTGTAATGTTGAATTATGAACTTCGATAAAATAGTTGTGCTTCGTTCTTTAGGTAACCTATTTAGATGTTATATATGTGTTTGCTCTGGTGCTTGATGTGCCGATAGAAGGTAGGTAGTTTGTCTGCCTAAACCGAAAACTAGGTCCAGTTCTTATTTAGCGAACCGTGACCCAAAGTTGATTTTTCCGTTGACACTCCATGACCAAACACATACAAATAAATACTTAGATAATTTCTTTATTGGACCTAAAGTGTACCCGAGCTTAAAACAAGAATGTCGAGTCATGTTTCCAACCAAAACCATTCCTTTGTTCGGTTATTGCAAGTAGATATCTCTATTTTGCTTCTTCTGGAAGATCATGTCATTATCTTATCAACCTAACTTAGGAAAGACATATCTGACCATTTTCTTGAATTTGGTGCCTTTGATTTTCTCATATCTATCGAAGGCATCCCAACTTAATCCTTGACCTTTTAATCTCTATGATGGGCATAGAAATATTTTTGGGCTAAATTAACAGTCTCCCATCATACTCCCTTCATCAACAAATTCAGGTTATGGCCATGTTTTGTTCATTTCATCGGGCCATGATCTATTTGGCTCTCTACTTGTAACCATTTTGACAGGTAGAGTCTCTTTGTATATTGTCACCCTTGCTCAATCCGTTTGTGCTGCGTGAGATTTCTTATTGGTTACGTCTGGTAATGGTGTTATGACTAAAATTGATGATGCCACGACGAAACCGAGGGCCTTCTGTGTGTGCGCACATACGGTTGTGCTGCTCGGCACGCGCTGGTACCATGGTTAGTAGTTGTAATCCATTATGAGACTATGTCAATGCGTTATCTTGGCACAATCTATTTTTGCTACATGAGATTCATTATTGGTGCCAGTTCGGTAGTGGTGTCACGATTAAGGACTTATGGTGCCGCAGCGGAACTGAGAGCCTCCTGTGAATGCGCACACAGGATTGTGCTACTCATCGGATGCTGGTATCGAGGTCTCTGGTCATGATCCATTGTGGAACTACACTAATATATTATCTTCCGTAGATCTCTTCCTTGAAACGATTTTGGTGTTGTTTGTCAAAGTGATCAAGCAACATCTACCATCTCTGTTGGATCAAGTGGGCATACCCCTTTCATATGTGGTCTCTTTTCCTTGATGTTGATGGTGACTTCACACATACAAGTCCCCTCTACATCCTTTGTGTAAAGGTGAGGTCTTGGAGCTTTTTAGTGTTGAGAAACAACTGATTAGCTCTCAAATTGGAGATTGACTTTCCCCTGCTGCTGAAATCCAGGAGTTTGTTCATTCGCTCCCTTATTTAATCCATGTATTCCCGAACCAAGTTGGTTCATCTTGCCTGAAGAAACGGATGAACAACATGACCAAATGGATTTCTACCCAAACGCATGACCTTTTGCTAACAAATGTAAACTCTCGACCGTTGGCTTACCGATGGTACTGAGAGGACTTGCTCAATGTCAAAAGTAGTTCAACAAGTTGGTTTTACTAACTTGTAACTACCCATTGAACGAAGGTTGAGTTTAGAAATCATTTTATCGAGTTGTCTAAACTCCCTTTGGTTCAACCCACCTAAAGAAAGTACTTACAAGAATTGAAATTGAGTCGACCAGAAACCACCTAGTCGTCGTTCTAGTCATGTCTTGGTCGTTTCACGTGTGCTTTTCCCGCATGTGTGATCAAGTCGAGCCATGTCTAGTACTAGATAAAATGGACTGGTTGCAAAGTCCGCATCTACATGTCCCTTCGCTGGTGATTTTCTCGAATCTATATCACCTTCTAGGACTTAGATTTTCTAGCCTAACACGGGTTAACTGTGATGTTATTCGACATTCACACCCGTCTCGTGTGCTATGAACTTACCGTGACCACTTGTTGGTAAACCACTTCTTGTGTGTTTTACCCAAGAGGGTGCATTTGATTCTGCTTGGGTAAGATCGCGTATTTGCCACTTGCTCAACAGACTCAGATAGTACAGTGTCATCAGAAGAAGTAAACTGCACACATGGAACCTTATGTGTTCCTCTGGCAGATATTGTCTCTATTGGTGGACATTTCTAAATTAGCTTAAGTTGATACATGTTATGTCCACTAGAGAAACCCTATCCTAAGAAACCCGCCTTTGCTTGGAATTGTCTTAGGATTATCACTGATATGGACAGGGGATTACTTGCTTCTCCACTCTTAAAAGTCTTTCGCTCCGAATCTCGGAACGAGATTCTTTTAAGGGGGAGGGCTGTAACACCCTAGGTGTTTATATTCCGCTTGACAACGAGTACGGATTTAAGCACGTAATATCAGTGGATAAAATAGATACTAAATTTTAATCCTCTTTGCCTATCGCGATTTTTATATCGCATTTGTCTTGTTTGTCGCAAGTGGGACATCGTTTCTATTTCTATCTATCCGGGCTCTTCTGAAATTTTCGTGATGTTCGGAACGTAGTTGTTCCAAAAATCGGTGCATCCGGTGATTATTTAAAATTCATCGTTCGCGCGAATACGAATTCGGAAGCCCGACTCACTCGGATGATTTTTATCCCAGGCAAATTAATTTGAACTCGACGACTAAAATACTCAGTGCAAAATAATTCGAATCGTGCGTCGTCTGAGTGAACTCGTGCGCGAGGATATGATTCTATTCATTCTTCAGCACGTTGTTTTAGTGACGAAATTATGTGTGCATTAGCCGATATGGTTTCGGCTAATATTAGTCGAATCACGCAGATTAAAATACCGAAGCCGAAGTCCATTTAATTCGGTCCGTTTACATCGTGGCCGAAATATTCACGAAAATTTATCTAAACAAATTTTAGTCAGAATCGTAAACCTCGGATGTTCTGTTTCGTGATCCGAGAAAATAATGTGCGTAGTCGTTTGCCGTATCGTGCATCGACACTTTGTTTATTACTAAAAAATTGAGATCCGATTATCGTACAAATTGACTGCAACCATGGAATCAGACGTTTAGACCGCAGATAAATTTATCAGGATGTCGAATCGAATCAAACCTGGTTCAAATTTTATCGCCGGTTTTGTTTGATTTGACCTGTTCATATTTTTTTCTAGACCCAGATTTCAGAACCCCAAAATATCTACGATCTTCTGTTAAAAAAAGAGGAAACTAAAAAATGAATGAAAAAGATCTCATCGTGTCTATCTCTTCCACCGCCCTGCCCTGCTCTTATAACCCACGCGCGCAGCTTCATCTTCTTGCTCAAGCATGCGATGCTCCTCCAGCCTCCCCAACGTCCAGCCGTCCTCTCTCCTTCCCCTATCTCTCTCCAGCCCCAGCTCAGAGCTCCCCTGCGACCCCTCCCATGGCCGGCGCTCGGATCCCTGCGCGCGCTCCTGTGCCCCGCCGCACTCTGCGTCTCTCTGTTCCAACGCCGGTGCCTAGCTCGGCCATGGCCGTCGCCGCCAAGTCCCATCTCCAGTCGGATCCCTCTGTTCGGCTCCCACGGACGGCTCCCTCCTATGGCGGCCGCTTGTTCTTCCTCCTTGCTCCTTGCGCAAGCCGCGACCCTCTGACCAGTCTCAGCCGAACTCCCTCTAGTCCAGCCGCTGCTCCTGGCGCTCGCCCCTCCCTGCTCGCTCTCCATCGTCGCGCAGCGCGGCTCAGCCGGTGGCAGGGAGAGTCTCTTCGTCGTCTGCCCCTGCTCGCCCTGCTGCTCCGCGCGCCCCATCTCGCGCGGGCTGCGCCCTCTGTCCAGCTCGCCGGAGTTCCCTGCTCGGCGCCTGAGATCCCTACCCATGGCCGCTGTGCTGAGTTCTTCTCTAGCATCGTGTGCCTCAGCGCGGTCTCCTCTCAGTTCGATCTAGCCATGGATTTGCCGTCGGCACTTGAGCACATGCTGCTTCTTTGGTTTCTACACAAGCTCTGTCCTTGTGCCATTTTGGAATTTGCTGTCGGCTCACTAGAACCAGCGCCCCAGTCCTGCTTGCCGAGCCGCTTCCTGATGCCTGCTCGCGAGTTTCCCAAATGTCGTCATCAGCCGCTCCATCTTTTATCTTGTCGGAGCCGTTCGCGGTCACTTGTCTTTAGCTCGTTCATCTCCATGCTCAGCCCTGACTCTACCAGCGCCTTGTAGCAGCGCGCCCCTCACCGAGCTCGTGGTCGTGCTGCTATGCCTCGCTCCCTCTGTGTTCGATGAAATGTCGAACTTCGAATCGATGACCTTGCCTTGTCCTCGTAATTGTGGTTGGCTTGTGTCGTCGCCTACCCCACCGTGGTGCTCGCCAAAACACCTGAACCCGAGTTTCGTTGCCGTCCGTGCGAATATCATGCCGGTTCGATCTTGGGTAAGCAGAGTAATTATTCATGTTATTTAAATTGATGGATGGATTGGTTGTATGTGTTAATCGCGATGGGTGATGAAATTTAGACTTGAGGTACTAATTATGAGAAAAATATTGCTAGACATATATGTAATGCTTGGGTAAGGTGTTGACAGGTAAAATTAGGCTTAGTAATTGTTGGGGGCTTTCGGCTTCCGAAGGTCCTCAAAAACATGATTTAACAATGTTTCTGGAAGTACAGTACATGAACAGGTTCCTTCGGACTTGAGTTGAAACCACAGCGTGAAGAAGCACGAGAAAGAGTACGAAGGATAACGCAAAGCCGAAGCTGTGCGCAGGAGAGCTTCGGCATGATAACAGAAAAAGGAAACCGACTTAAAGATGAAAAGGCTATTTAAACCTCGATGGACTACTATAGAGTTGTTAGCAAATGTAAAGGGCATGAGTGTAATTTCACATGGGCTGCGTCCCGTGTCTATAAATTGGTGAATAGTAACTCCGTACTGTTCACGTTGACTTGACATTTGATCCTTGCATCACGCTGGTACTTTCACTTTCTTTCAAGTCGAAGGTATATTTGTAATCTAATAATGTTTCTGTTTTTCCATAGTAATGAAATAAAAATGAGATAATGTTAATATATGATTATTTATATTGTTTTTATAGTTTATATGATTCTTTCTTCTTCATTCTTATATGTTATATTAACGAAGGCATGTCCTTCGTTACCTACGTCCGCGAAACATTATATCTTAAGGGAAATAATGCTTCGAAGGATGAAGGGCCTTAATGTATAACGTTTACTGTGTTGCCTTGTTCTTAGTTCGAAGCATTTAAGAACAAGTCACCAACAGTAATTTATTCGACTAGTCGACAAGTTCTATCAGTATTGTTGTGTCAATCTAATATATATAAGAAAATTGATATCTTGCTAGTAGTCGTTATATTCTATGATCGGCGGTCGATCAAATGTCGTGATCGAATGTTACTGGCTACCCAAAGTATTTAGAAGCGAGTAGCATCACCATGTCGATCTTAAGTGAAATCTGAGAATTTCGTAGTGGTCAGTGTACCTAGTACTCTAGATATTTAAGTTGTTAAGAAATTAGTTTTATTGAATGCTATGTTAATTGAAAATGTTGTATCTGTTAGAGTAAATATTGTGATGTTCGATTTAGTTAAATCTGTAATTCAAGTTAAATAAGACGCACGGTTTAAAGAGTTAATTAGATTATTCCTATAACTATTTTAAGTAGTTGGTATTCAATAATAGCGAGTCTAGGTTTTATTAGACTTTCGAAATATATTTTGCTAATAATGGTAGGGTGGGTTAAGTAATCCATTCTTGCTTGACTTCGGAGATCCGATTAGAAAGCAGGAACATGAGTGTTTTGCTTGATGTGTATAGTTTGTTGTTTCGTGATGTTTGCGTTAGATTCAGTTAATCTAGAGAAACGTAATTATTGCGCTTAGTCATATGTCAATAACTAGTAATTTCGTATAAAATTATACAACGCCACGCCGATAGGCATTTAATTCGCTATCGCGTAATACTTTTTAGGTTTAAAATATTCCTGTCTATATGCATTCATGTGCATAGTGCATTTCATTCAGGTACGTTAATTAATCGCGTAATGCGGAAGACAAGCCAAGTCGACCCCAAGCGTGGGCTACTCCGCATGGAAATGCTGATGGACGAACCTGCCTGAACAAATGCCAAGACAAAAGGATGGTCGTCAAGAGATCGCCATCTAACAAACACTAACCTAGTGTTTATTCCAGGCAAGCCTCGGTGCATGCAACCCCTTACTTGTGTTTTAAATGATTTTTACACACTTTAAGTCTAGCGAAATGTGCATTAGGTTTATAGGAGTTGCTTGAAAACCCTTTGATGCATTGCCTACCTTGATATCCAAACCTTTATAGATACTTCTGAAGAAGTATCAAAATATGATTTACAAAAATGCTTATCCCTGCTTAGATCTTGTGGATAGAGGTTGTCTTTTGCATTAAGGCCTAGCTCAGAGGTTATCCTGAGGAAAGATGGCTTCTACCTGCAAGAATATTTTCATTGAGAGCGTGGTGGGATCTTACTGCAAAGTTCCCTTTGATGCTCTTGTCATCCTAAGGAATACAAACAATCCTAAGGATGGAAGCACTTAAATCGGGACTTGGGCTAGGAACAGGTGATGTTCTACCTAGGTTGATTAAGGATTATACTGAATGTAGGCTTGCTGATCGAGGACCCTTTAACTGGTCACATGCCTCGTCATGGGTAAGCTTTTCCTCGGGCAGACTAATACCAGAATAAGATACCACGCAATGGGAGTGGAGAGATGGCGAGAGTAGCGTGTACCCTCCGTGGCAAGAGGCTAGACGATGGTGTATCTGTGCTCTCAGTTGGCGTGAACCTGATCTAGTCTTAAGAACCCCGGTGGCGAGTTGACATATGCAAGGGTTAAGTGCTACATATGTCGTGTGATTGGAGATCCTCAGCTGAGTATAATCGATTCGGATCGCCGTAACTTCGCGGACATGAAGACTTAGTCACTGCCCTGCAATCTAAGTCATGGATGGAATCTTAATGAGCAAAAATCATGTTGGGTTGATTAATGTGATGGTGAAATTAGATTAGATGCAAACAAGGTCTATTAATACTTAATCTAGCATTAAAATGTTGAAAGTAAGGACTCACTTTAGTAAGTTATTTCTGCAAAAGTATCTAAGTTGATTCTTGTTAAAGCCTCTCCTTGATTCCCAAACCCAGCATATCCTTGAGAGTCTTTTCTTTAGTCGGGTAAGTCTTGCTGAGTAATTCCGTACTCAGGGTTTTATTCCCTGTTGTTTTTCAGGTCATAGTTTTGTGCTGCTGATGCTGGTGTTAAGTGTCGGTGGGCTCGGCCTTCTATAAGTCTAAGTAACCCTTCTATACTTCTTACTGAGGATGGTCACTTAAGCTAGCATATATTTCAAACTTATACTTTTGTAATCACTTCGATGAATATAATGTAAAATCTTTGTAACTTGTAAAATTTGGTAATAAGATTTCTGCTGCAAAAATATTGGTGTGTGTGATTTGTGTTACTTAATCTTGTGGTCCTGGTTATAAGTGGTTTATCCGATGTCCTTGGGGTAATCAGACGGATCCTGTTAAGTTATCTGGTGCACATGCATAGCTGTCTGAGGTCTTTGAGACAAGGACAGGTGCATGTGAGCCCAATAACTTAGGAGGTTCTGCCAGAGACCCTACCCTGGAAGGGGTCCGGTGCTGACACGTGTCCGGGGCTTGTACTGCGCTCTCCGCTCAGACACAGACCCACCGCTGCCACATGGCTTGTGACTCATGACATAAGCCAACAGGTGGAGTCTGACGTCAGGCCACTGAAGCCGCACAGTCTCTGCATTTATTGCAGAGAGGACGCGCCGCCTGCCACCAAGCCAACGAACGATGTGCCCTCTCGGCATTTAATGCGTCCTGTCCACTTCGCTGGCAGGCGGCGTCAGACGGCGTGCCTATCCAATCTATCATCAAACAGTGTGCCCGAGCCATACGGCGCACTGTGCTTATTATCCCTTCTGCGTGAAGCTTCCCCTACGCACCGAGGATACACAGATCTCGGGTGTCAGAGCACTAGAAGATCGCCCCAGTAGCAAACATTTGTGGCTCCAAGTGCTATATTCATTATGTCCCTGGGCCCACATGTCGGGGCTCAGTACCTTTGTGCATGCCCCCCTTCAGCTATAAAAGGGGAGGCATGCAGCGTCACAAGACAGATCCAACCCTAGGCTCCCTTAGACACTCACAAGTTCATACAAGCTCTCAAGCAATGCATCACACAATGGAGTAGGGTATTACGCTCCGGCCCGAACCACTCTAAACCCTCGCGTGCTCTCGTATGTTCATCCACCAATCTCGTAACAAACAAAACGCTTAGGCCCCTCCTCTTCTCAGGATTTAGGGCAGGTGCAATCCGCCACTCGACCGGAGAGATCTCCTCTCCGACATTTGGCGCGCCAGGTAGGGGACCTAGGCTTTTAGATTTTTGCTTGTTACCTGATCGACACCATGGTCCATATCGCCGAGCACCAAGATGAGGCCTCCAAAGATTTCCTCTTGGAAGAGGGGGCCGCATCTGCTACGCCGCAGAATTCCGACTGCCCGGCGCCCAGTGTCGCAGCTACGCGCTCCGTGCGGCAGCACGCACCGGCACAGGCATCCCAGACTCCATCAGGGGTCGCTCCTACCGGAGCGCTTTCCGTGGCCAGGGAATTGCTGCATCACCCACCAAGTTCCACAGCCTCCCCAGGGGCTATGGGACAATGGCGCGACGACGTGGATCGCCTCCTTGGCATAGCACACATGGGCTCGGTCAGGCCCAGGCCTCAATCGTCCCAACGCCAGTACGGAGCGTCGGCCTCGGTGCGCTCGCCATCGGTGAGGGCTGCGCTGACCAAAGATCTACGAGCAGAGCTCAACCGTAGACGTGCGACAGAAGATACGCAAGTCCCCCCCGGAGAGGCCAGGAGACCTACGGGACGACCTCAACCGCAGGCGTGCGGGCAAGAATGCCCGCCTCTCTTCAGGGGGACGCGTGGGTGCCGCCGGAGCCTCGAGGGACACAACCTCGAGCAAGATTTCACTGCGGTCGCGCCGCAAGGCCCGGGAGATGCCCGATTCCAGACGAGCATCCCATTGGCTGGAGTAGGCTGTGCCACCCTAACGGACCACCTCCGCACAGCGACGTGGCCAACCAAGTTTCGTCCACATCTGCCAGAAAAGTACGACGGTACGACAAACCCGTCAGAATTCCTGTAGGTCTATGTCACCGCCATTGCAGCGGCAGGTGGAGACGCCACCGTAATGGCGACCTACTTCCATGTAACACTATCTGGGCCAGCCCGGACTTGGCTCATGAACCAAGCCCCAGGGTCCATACGCTCCTGGGAAGAACTTTGCACGCAGTTCATGGCAAACTTCGCCAGCGCCTACCAGCAGCATGGTGTAGAAGCACACCTCCATGTGGTAAGGCAGGAGCCCGGGGAAACCCTCTGAGCGTTCATTTCCCGCTTCACCAAGGTACGTGGGACAATCCCTCGTATCTCAAATGCTTCCATCATCACTGCTTTCCACCAGGGGGTGCGTGACAAAAAGATGCTGGAGAAACTGGCCACGCGTGACGTGGACAACGTCACCACGCTCTTCGCCCTGGCTGAAAAATGTGCCAGGGCCGCTGAGGGCCGTGCTTGGCACCTGGCGCCACAAGCTGGGGTCACCCAAGCGGGCGGTTCAGGTGCCGCCGCCCAAGGCGATGGCAAGAATAAAAAGAGAAACAAGGGCCGCGGCCAAGAAAAGCAGCAGGTTGCTGCTCCAGCCATCGTTGCCACGGCTAGGGGCCGGGGTAAGTGCAGTAAGCGCTCACGGCCCCAGGAAGGCAATGGCAACGCATGCCCAGTGCACCCCAACAGCCACTACAGTGCCGCCAACTGCTGGGAGATTATCAAACTTGTAAAGCGCGTCAGCGAGCGGCGCGGGCAGTCCTCCAGGGACAGCTCACCGCCTCGTCGCTAGCTCCACAAGGAAGGGGCCAACGAAAAAACTGCGGCTATGGGGGGACAGGATCTCGGCTACCAGTCACCCAAGAGGAACCTTGAGGACATCTTCACCGAAGAAACCAACTCTAGCAATGACGACGAGCGCCACAAGAGGCTGTATGTCATGTACGGTGGAAGTTGGGAGCTCGTTTCTCGCAGGAGTGTTAAGTCCCTGCGACGGGAGGTCCTGTCGGCAGTCCTAGGAGTCCCCAAAGCTGCTCCGCACCAACGATGGAGGAACACCACCATCTCTTTCGGGGCATTCGACTGCCCTGACAACATGGCGGGGGCCGGCGTACTATCGCTCATCACTGCCCCGATTGTCGCCAATATGCGGCTGCATCACGTGCTAATCGATGGAGAGGCAGGCCTCAATGTCATCAGCCATGCGGCGTTCAGGCAGCTGTAGATCCCGGGGTTCCGGCTGGGGCCCTCCTGCCCATTTTCCGGAGTAGGCCTGCAGCCCGTGTACCCCCTCATGAGCATTGCGCTCCCAGTTACATTTGGGACAGAGGAAAACTTCCGCACGGAGAACGTCCAGTTCGACATCGCAGAGGTCAACCTCCCCTTCAATGCCATCATTGGGAGGCCGGCCCTGTACCGGTTCATGGCCATTGCCCACTACGAGTACATGGTCCTCAAGATGCCATCCCCCACAGGAGTCCTCAGCGTGCGGGGCGACCACGCCGCCGCACTGGCGGCCGTCGAGAAGCTACACGCCCTGACGGTCGAGACCGCTCGGCTGGACGACAGAGGGAGAAGCCCCTCAGCTCCGGTGCCAAAGCACCAAAGGTACAGCCAACCGAAGCAGACGGCGGGCCTGCAAAGACCATCCAGGTCGGCGCGGACCCATCCCGGACCACCCGCATTGCGGGAAACCTGGGGAAAAATAGGAACTCGCGCTCATCACCTTCCTTCGGGCAAATGCTGACGTATTCGCTTGGGAGCCGTCGCAGATGCCTGGGATCCCTAGGGAGGTGATTGAGCACCAGCTGAAGATCTATCTGGACGCTAAGTCGGTAAGCCAGAAGCCTCAGAGACAGTCCATGGAGCGGCAAGACTTCATCCGTGAGGAGGTTCGGAAGTTGTTGCACGCCGGCTTCATCGAAGAGGTTCATCACCCCGTGTGGCTGGCCAACCCAGTCATCATGCCAAAAGCAAACGGGAAACTCCGGATGTGCATCGACTACACCAGCCTGAATAAGGCGTGCCCCAAGGACCCATATCTGCTTCCACGTATAGATCAGATCATGGATTCTACTTCGGGGTGCGAATTTTTGTCTTTCCTAGATGCCTACTCCGGTTTCCATCAAATCCGGATGTCTGGGGAAGATAAGAAGCACACCGCTTTTGTAACGGTAGATGGACTATACTGTTATGTTGTGATGCCTTATGGTCTGAAAAACACCCTGCCAACATTTGTTCGGGCGATGAGTAAGACCTTCGGGGACCTGATCCGGGACAAGGTGGAGGTTTACGTTGATGACATCATGGTCAAGACTAGAAGGGGGTCGACTGTAGTAGAAGATCTGGCTTTAGTTTTCGACAAGCTGCGGGCAAACCGCACCAAACTAAACCCAGAGAAATGCATCTTCGGCGTCTCCGCAGGAAAGCTGCTGGGTTTCCTGGTTTCATACCGGGGCATTGAAGCTAACCCAGAAAAAATCAAGGCTATCGAGATAATGAGGCCTCCCACCCACGTCAAGGACATCCAGAAACTTGCGGGATCTCTGGCTACCCTTAGTCGCTTCATTTCAAGGTTGGCTGAGAGAGCACTGCCTTCTTCAAGCTCCTACGGAAATCTGGCCCCTTTATCTGGACCAAAGAGGCGGAGCAAGCCATCCAGGAATCAAAGCAGCACCTAACTTCCCTGCCGATCCTGGTTGCTCCAGAGCCAGGGGAGCCGTTGTACCTGTACATTGCGGCAGCGACAGAAGCAGTGAGCATGGTGTTGGTCGTCGAAAGGGCGACACCAGGAGGACAGGGACCTGAGAACTTAGAGCTAGCGTCAGGCGCCCAAGCTGTCCAGAAGCCGGTTTATTACATAAGCGAGGTCCTCCATGAAGCAAAGGCTAGGTACCTCGAGACACACAAGCTCCTCTATGCTGTCCTGGTTGCGTCCAGGAAGTTGCGTCACTACTTCCAGGCACACAGAGTTGTGGTGGTGACCTCCTTCCCTTTGAGAGCCATCCTCCACAACTCAAACACCACTAGCAACATCGCCAAATGGGCAGCAGAGCTCGCGGAGTTCCAGCTGGATTTCCAGCCCCGCCACGCTATCAAAAGTCAGGTCCTGGCTCACTTCATCGTGGAGTGGACTCCACCCCCATGCGCCCCTAGGGGCCCGGACCCCGATCCGGGCCCTACACCTGCGGAGCGCAGGGGTCCGGTCTTCACCGAGCCCCACTGGACGCTCTTCTTCGATGGGCCCACCCGCCAGTAGGGTGCTAGCGCAGGAGTGGTCCTCGTCGGCCCAGACGGGGACTAGCCGAAGTATGTGGCACGCCTCGAGTTCAAAGCCACCAACAACATGGCGGAGTATGAGGCACTGATCTTCGACCTATCTACGGCCCTATCCCTGGGGGTTCGCCAGCTCCTCGTGAAGGGGGACTCTCAGCTAATAATCTAGCAGGCCCGCGGGGAGTGTAGCTGCAATGAGCCCAGACTCGCAGCTTACCTCCTCCATGTAAAGAAGCTGGAGAAAGACTTCGCAGTCCTGGAGCTACAACATGTTCCTAGGGCCGACTACTCAGCAGCAGATGACCTCTCCCAGAGGGCATCAACTCGAGCACCCATGCTTGAGGGCGCCTTCGAAAGGCGGTTGCTGAGACCCACTGCCCAGCCTGCCGAACTGGGCGAGGGGGGCGAGACTGGCACCTCGAAGCCGGCGGTCCCGGTGGCGTCCCAAGACCCACCAAAGGCTGTGTGTGCACTGGGGGGCTTCACCGACCCCTAGCACCACATCTGACAACTCAGAGTGGTCCCGATGCATGGATCTCCGAGATCCGGGACTACCTGAAGGAAAATATCCTTCCTAAAGACCATGTCTCCGCAGAGCGCATAGTACGGTTGACTAAACGGTACACGACGGTAGAAGGGGATCTCTACCGCCGTGGCGCCAATGGTATTCTTATGCGGTGCATCACCCAGGAGGAGGGCCATGAGTTGCTCACGGAGATCCATGGAGGGGAGTGTGGAAGTCATTCTTCATCCCGCACACTGGTCGGTAAGGCCTTCCGGCATGGTTTTTACTGGCCGACCGCCCTCCAGGATGCGGATGAGCTAGTGAAGTCCTGCGAAGCGTGCCAGTACCATGCAAAGCAGATACACACACGGGCTCAGGCTCTGCAAATGATTCCGCCCTCATGGTCGTTCGCCGTATGGGGGGTGGATATCCTGGGACCATTTCCCAGGGTCGTCGGCGGCTACCGATACCTCTTTGTCGCCATCGACAAGTTCACCAAGTGGCCGAAGGCCACCCCTGTGGTCAGCATCACCCAGGGTGCTGTTGTTATCTTCCTCAAATCGATTGTCTATAGATTTGGGGTCCCAAGTCGTATAATTACAGACAACGGGACCCAGTTTACGAGTTGGATCTTTCAGGAATATTGCGAGGGCATCGGCACCCAGCTCTGCTTTGCGTCCGTGGCTCACCCTAGGAGTAATGGACAGGCGGAGAGGGCAAATGCAGAGATTCTCAGGGGGCTCAAGACGCGCACCTATGACTGCTTAAAAAAGCATGGCGCAAATTGGGTCAGTGAGCTCCCATCCGTGTTGTGGGGGAACCGGACCACGCCCAGCCGAGCCACCGGGGAGACCCCATTCTTCCTGGTGTACGGGGCCAAAGCTTGCCTTCCTCCGGAAATCATTATGGGCTCTCTGCAGGTCCAGTCTTTTGATGAGACTACGCAGGAACAACTACGACGTGAAGATGTGGACTTCATCGACGAGCGCAGGTGGCAAACAACAATTAGAAATGCACGATACAACCAAGCACTCAGGCGATACCACCAATGGTTCATGCATAATAGGAAGCTTGAGGTTGGGGACCTGGTCCTAAGGCGAATACTGAACCGAGAAGGGCTCCATAAGCTCTCTCCCAGCTGGGAATGACCCTTCATAGTGACAGAAATATGCTGCCCCGGATGTGTTCGCCTCGCCATAGCTAACGGAGTACCTCTTCACAATCCCTGGAACATAGAACACCTCTGTAAGTTTTTCCCATAAAAACAGGATTGGGGGGTTCGGTCTCTTTCCCTGTAACCGAGAATCACATTTGTATGCGCCAACCCGGAGAGGCCTGCCCTCAGTAAAACTGGACTGTTGGCCTACACTCGTGTATATCCAGTTATAAGGAAGGGGTTCGACCCACAGAACTGTTTTTATGTTGATTTTATTCCTAAAGTTGGGACCCAGTTGGGGTTGCCCCTTAGGGGTCACGACACCAGTTCCTCATTAAGAATCCTGGCATCCAGCCCCGACACGTCGAGGCCATATCCTAGGGGGGCCAAGTACCAGGGAAGAGGTTGGTAACAATGCACACAACAAAGGGAAAGTGGCGTGCAGATAAGTTGTAATATCACCCGATAAGTAGCACCTAAAGAGTATTTTACGAAATCAAAGATATGTCACAACCCGCTCCCCAGCGGAACCCTCGTTTTTTCTCCACGCAGGCATGGCTACTCATCGTCAGTAGGATCCCGCTGGAAGCGCCTGACCACCGCGTCCACAACATCCTGCACGCTCTCCCAGGCAGCATCTTTAGTATCGGCCACCGGACCCGCGATGACTAGCCCCAAGGAGACAGCCGGGTCGTGGCTTCGGAAGCATGTCAAGACGTATTCAATTGCCGACCGGCAAACTCCATTGCCCTTGGCCTCCAAGCAGGCGCCAAGAATCTGATCCAGACGTCGGAGGCGGTCAGCAGCGGAATCCAGCACCAGGAGCGCATCGGAGATGGACGCCGGCCGCTCCAGCACCAGAATGGGGCTCACCCCCAACAGCACTAACGCTGTACTTGCCTCGCCAGCCCAGACAGCGATGCGTAGAGCCCCGGCACGCTGCTCAGCCCAGAGGTCGTCGAGTGCCTTCCTCATCACCTCCACTGCCTGGGGGCCCGAGGCCGTCTGCGTCGCCTGAGCAATTTGCGCTGCCTAGAACTGGCGGACCTGCTCTTCCAGAGCCCGCACTTTCCCCTCCAAACGCTTCCTTTTCTCCTCTGCCTCGAGCTCAAGCTCATCCAGCAGCCTGTTCTGCCTTGCCCATATCTCGTCCCTGAAGGCGAGGTCCTCCTCCTGCCAGGTGAGATCAGTTGCCCGTTTCGCCAAGGAAGCTTCCTTCGCCTTGAGGCTTTCCTCGGCGCGAGCAATGCCGCTGGCCTTGTCGGCAAGTTCCTGTTGCAGCTTCTGCAACTTCACCTCAGTCACAGCCTGTTTGTCCCGCTGTTTCTCCAGCATTGTATTGTAAGCTTTCAGCTTATTGTGGAGCACTGTGACGGCTTCCTCCCTTTGGTCTAAGCGTGCCTCCTTCCTGGCCAAACTTTTCTCCTTCCGGGTCACCAGTTCCTCTCGGTCAGACACCTTCCGGATGTCCTCCTTGAAGTCCTCGCGCTCCTGCTCAAACTCGGCCCGCTTTGAGGCGAATTGGTAGGACACCGCCTTAGTGCGCTCCTCCAGTTGGGTGCACCAGTCGCTAATGCACTGGTGCTCGGTCTCGAGCGCCTCCCACTCTCGCCAGATAGCCACCTCGGTTTCCCGGAGAGCCTGGTGAGCGTGGGACAGCACCTGGTGGAGGGGAGTTAACGTTGCTTCAGGTTCAGAGCCAGATCGGAGCGGTCACCTAAGGATAACCTTCGGGGCCTCCAGAGTTAACGACGGGACGGAGCTGGACACGCCTCCCATGCCAACCAACGACGGTGCACCCGATGGTATCGCCACCGCTGGGTCTGCAACATCTGTTGGCAACATTGCCACCTCTGGACCCCCAGCTGGAACTTGGGGACCCGAAGGAGTCGCCTCGATGGTGACAGGCGGATCCCGGGGGTCTGACGGTGCCACCTCAGTGCCAGCATCACCCCACATGGTGGAAGCAAACGCAATGGGAACCTCTTCGGCCACTACCAATGGTGGGCTTGGCACCGACGCTGATGAGGCTGCGGTGGCCACCGACGGATCACCAGCTATGTTCCCAGTCGATGTATGTTGCTAGGAACCAGATCCACCGGCGGGCATGGCGACCGAAGGGGGACGAGCGTCCAAAGAAGCCGAAGAAGGGGGGACCCTGACAGGCAAAGGATGAATCAAGACCTGTCGGCGAAAAAAGCTACGCTCGAAATTGGGCATTTGGGAGAGCCTAAGCTTACTTGGGATCGTGAACCTTCTAGTGGCCTTGGAAGCGGGGCGTCTATTGTCGTTGCTGCTAGTGCTGCTGTCCCTGCTGCTGTTGTTGCCGCTGCCCCTGCGGTGACGGCGGTCGGTCTGACATGGGCGGCGGAGGTGGTGGTGTCGAATCCGAAGGAGGTGGCAGTGGAGGGCTCACGCCCCTCTGCCTGCCCTGGACCCGAGGTTTGGCCTCCTTACCCCCACCAGCTGTCTTCTGACGCTTCTGGGGGGAGTCCGAATCGAGGGGTAGGTTCAAAACAAAGGACCCATCGGCGCGGCGCAGTTGATGTCGCCTTACTCCATCCGACCTCCCAGCGGCGTCCGGAGTGGAGGAGTAGCATGCAGGCCCCTTGCCCTTGTCCGAGGAGCTAGGGGCCGCAGGAGGGACTCTGGGGGCCACATCAGCAGGCTGGGGGCCTCCCGCTAGTACACCAGGGATATGGATCCCCTGGTGGGGGTCCTGGCTGCCGGTCTGGCGGACCGGCACACCACTCTCATCAAGGGTCGGCAGTCGGGCCAGCACAGCTGACCGCAACCCTGGGTTGTCACAGAGCGGTGAAATGCCTTGAGGAGGCATCAAGGGTTCGGGGATAAAAGCCTCACTAGTGGTCCCCCTCACCAAGATTTCCAACTGCTCCCAGGACAGGTCAGTCCCAGGCCCGCGCTGGATCCTGCCAATATCGCTAGGGCCAGTAAACCAGCAACACAGACGCGGCCTCCCCTGTAGTGGCATGACTCGGCGCTTCAGGAAATCGCCGAGTACGTGCATCGAGGTTAGGCCACCAACCACCAGTTCCTTAATCATGTCCAGGATGGGCTCGAACTCCGGCGCAAGGCATGGTTTTTCCCTCCACTGCTTCCGGACGAGTCTGGGCCCGTCACTCGGAAGGGCGAGGCGGTCGCTGACCTCAGCACTAGCGATCACTCAGTCGTGCCGCCAGTTCTCCCACCTCGCGTTACCAAGGGAGGCAATATAGGTCACTATTGGATCTGACCTTGTCTGGAAGTAGTAGGCCCCAAGGTGGTCTTTTGTAACGCCCTGAATTTGGGGGTAGAATTTTTTCTTCTTTTCTCTCACCAAATTCAGGCGTTACTCTTTCCTTTTTCCCTTTTCTTCTCGCTAAGCCTTGATCTTTTCCAAAGTCACAGCGGGTTTTGGCTTTAGACCTCTTGTAAAGCAAAACCTTAAAACACTTTATTTTGTGTGATGCACCATGCCGAACCATGCATACTTTTTGATTGATTAAAAATGTGAATGCTTTCATCTAGAGGAAATTAGAAATTAGAAAAAGAAAAGCCTTTTCTTTTTTCTTTTCTCTCCCCCCCTTCTCCCCTTTCGGCCCAACCGCCCCCCCTTCGGCCGGCCCAGCTGGCGGCCCAGCCGCCCCTCCCCCCTTCCCGCGTGGGCCCCGCGCCGGCCCAGCCGCGCGCCCCCTTTCCCCCCTTTGGGCCCAGTCGGCCCAACCGTTCCCCCCCTCTCTCTTTTTTTTCTTTTTCCAAAAATCCCCTCCCTCTCTCTCTCTCCCTCACCCTCACCCTAACCCTAGCGCTGCCGCCGCCTCTCCCCTGCCCTAGCGCCACCGCCACCCCTCCCCGGCGCCGCCGCCGTGCCGTCCCCCTCCGGTGAGGCTCCCCCTCCTCCTCCCTTCTCTCCTCCCTATACCTCCTCCCTCTTCTCCCTCCAGCGCCCTCCCCCGCACCCCGCGCCGCCCGGCTCGGCGCCCCAGCCTCGCCCGCACCTGGCCGGCTCCGCGCCCCGACCCCGGCCGCCCCGGCCACGACCCCGCCCGGCCCCGGCCACCTCGGCCGCCCGCGCGAGCCCCGCCCTCGCCCGCACGAGCCCCGCGCTCGGCCCAACCGCCCCGCCCCGCGCCACCCCGGCTCAACCGCCCCCCCGGTTCAACCGCCCCGGCCGCCCGCGCCGCCCCTCCCCCGGCTCGGCCGCCCCGTGTCCCGGCTCGGCCGCTCCCGTCGCACCCCGGCCCGGTCGCCCCGCCACCGCGCCCGGCCTCGCCCGACCGTGTCCTCGCCCCGTCCGTGCCTCGCTCGCAGTGGTCCGCGGCGTCCTCGCTCGCCCGTGCTCGCTTGCCCTGGCATGTTTGCCCGCTCGCCCCGCCGTGCCTTGCTCGCGTCGTGTCGGCCCTCGGCATGGCCTCGAGCTCGGCCCAGCGTGCCTTCGGCGCGCGGCCTCGAGCTCGGCCAGCGCATGGCCCCGACGCGTGCGCGACTCGTTCGCGGCACGTTAAGTGTGGCTTTGTGCGTGCGCGTGTTCGCGCAGCGTTCTGGCGTAGCTCGTCGTGCTCGCGACGCGACGCATAGCGCCCTGTTGCGCTCGCGACACGATCGTCTACCCCCTAGCCCCGTCTACCCCCCCCCCCCCCCCCCCCCCCCGTATCCTATATGCGCTAATCACGTTGTTTATATTAATAAGATAGGAATCTCAATTTGGAAATTGGTTACGTTAGCTAATTTGTATAGCTAATCGTCTATCTTATTCAATGTTAATCTACTAAAAGTGGTCACGTTTACATTAGTGCATGTAGCTAATTCTTTCGTTAGAACCAATTGGAACTAGAACACGTGACGTCTAGTTATTCACCGACCCGTAGTGCGTCTCGGGCATAAGCTTTAACTCTCGCGAGACCTTTTCTCATTTCTTTCTAACCATGGTAAACTCATTATTGTATGTGATATTTTATGCATGTTTAATCTACTTGTTCTCTTGTATGGTGTATTGTTGGTTTCCTAATTTCAATGGATGGATGTATGTATGCTTGCAATCGCTTAGAGAACGATCCGGTTGGAGAGCCCGAAGAACTCGCAGGAGAAGCCCCTGAGCAGCAGTCGGTTGGTGGAGGCAAGTGTCCTTTGACCTATCTCTGTCCTATTCATTCTTTAATTCACCTCCCGCATTACACATTTATACTTAAGGATTGACTAGCTTTGTTATCCATGTCCTTGTTTACCTATTTGGTTCGGATTATTATTGTTTAGCTTTATGCTATTGCTCAACTCTAATCAATGAACATGATGAGATTATATATGATACGCTGTTTTCCCTTCCCTTATTATGATGTTGTACTTGTGGCCTTTAAGGGGGCTCGAGCGGTTTCTCGAGTGCCTCTCTGTAAGGACCTGTTCTATGGATGACCGCCCGGGAAAACAGTGCAACCATGAGGGTGGAGTGGGACGCCCTTAGCTGAGTAATTAGAGGAACCGGGGTGTAGTTCGCTTCGCCGTCGTGCCGTCAATGGGGCTCGGTGTATGCGGCTCGCTCTGCCAAGGTTGATTTGTCCCTTGGGGAGGAGTGCGGTACATTTAGGAAACCTAACGGGCGGCTACAGCCTCGGGGAATCTTTGTAAAGGCTACGTAGTGATGCCCTGCTGGACCACCTAGGTAGTGGTCAATGGGGAGTAGCTCTCTCCGGGCAGAAAGGGGATCACGGCTAGTGGGTAAAGTGCACAACCTCTGCAGAGTGTTTGAAAACTGATATATCAGCCATGCTCGCGGTTATGAGCGGCCAAGGGAGCTCCAATGATTAGTGGTACTTGATCAGAGACATTTTGGTTTACAGGTGGCAATGAGACTGATGGTTTTGGTTATGTCTATGGTGCTGGTAAGTGGTATTCTTTCCGTTTGGAAAGGGTACATCGGGCTAATAACTTGGTTTAATGTTAAAACCTGGCTTTCTACTAGTAAATAATAATCTAACCAATTAAAAGCAACTGCTTGACTTACCCCCCACATAAAGCTAGTCCACTACAGCCAAACAGGATGCTTGCTGAGTATGTTGATGTGTACTCACTCTTGCTCTACACACCAAACCCCCCCCCCCAGGTTGTCAGCATTGCAACCACTGCTCAGGAGAAGATGAAGCTATGGAAGGAGACTTCCAGGAGTTCCAAGACTACGACGAGTTCTAGGCGTGGGTTACCGGCAACCCCCAGTTGGCTGCCGGTGAAGGCCGCGTTTATCTACGTTTCGTGTTCGCACTTTGATTTATTGTAAGGACTATATGGACGTCTCAGACGTATGATGTAATCGACAATTATTTCCCTTTTTAATACTATTTTGAGCACTGTGTGATGATGTCCATGTTATGTAACTGCTGTGTACGTGAATTGCTGATCCTGGCACGTACATGGTTCGCATTCGGTTTGCCTTCTAAAACCGGGTGTGACATAAGCTGGTATCAAAGCCGTGCTGACTGTAGGACCGCTAACCTAGAGTAGAATGGTCGTTCTAAGGATTATAGACCTCTGTCCCTGCCTTGACTTCGATATCTCTTCAAAAGTTGGTCATATCGACCAAACCTATGTTCTACTATATATTATACCTTGCTGAAAATTTTGTTTTATTCTAATCCTTCATTTATTCATGATTCATTATTTGCTGGTCATATTAATTCTGTTCTCACTCTTTTGCTTGCGGTGTCTTTTGTAGATGGCTCGACTTAGACACACTGCACGAAAGTCCGTCATCCCCTTCTTACCCTCCCGCCTTGCGGAGCGTCCGCTTCGCCGTCTCGTGGCCGGCCAGTCCAGCCACTTGGAGAGACTGCACCACCGCCTGCATGAGGAGCAGGAACGTCGACGACAGGAGTAGCAGGGCTCTTCCTTCTCGCTCCAGTAGGAGATAGAGTCTGTGAGGAGCTGCTCCCCTGTGCTTCCTCTGGAGGCGCCCCCTGCACCACCACTGGGCGGCCCAGCCCCTGGAGTAGCTGCTGGAGGAGACCCAGACGACGGAGGTGGTGACGACAGCTCGAGCCACGACACCGATTTCCCTGCTGACCATGAGCTGGAAGGATGGGTTGCTCGACCCATCACTCGCGACGCTGCTCGCGGGTGTCACTTCCATGATGCGCTCGACACCCTGCTATGTCGGGCACTTGACCGACGTACTTGGTCCATCGAGTATCGCTGTGTGGTCTACCAGCATAGTCGCGGGGTCTGCCCGAACCGCTGGGAGGCGACCTGCTTGGTGCGCCGTCCGGAGAACAGTCTCCAGGGTGCAGAGGCCTGCTCAGAGCACTATTCTATCTTTGAGCGGGACTCAGCTGAGGCAGCCATGCAAGATGCTGCACGGCGTGCGCTTTCGCACTACTGCTCGGTTCTCGGTGGGGTAGCTGATGGTCTCAACCTGAAGTATTACCCCCGCCATCCATCTGGCAGCACAGGAGGCGTGATTGTTTCACCTGCCGGTGAGGACAATCCTAGGTTGAGCAGCACAGTCAACCTAGCCGCCGTGCTAAACACGGAGCTGGACCATGCACTAGACGAGCTGAGTAGGGCTCGTGCTGAGATCGCCCTGCTGCGGGCTGAGCGTGCGGAACGTCGTCACCTGGATGATGGTTCCCCCGCTCCCGTCGGGACTCAGCACCCGTACCGCTCACCTCGGCGTGGACGCCAGTCTTATGGCAATCCCGACTGCAAGACCAAGATAAATTTAGAACTATAGATCGTTAGAGTTGGATCTTGTAATTAATACAAAATATATACGTAGAAGCTACAGTCTTAGCGTTGGTCTCGCTTCTAGTTAGTCTTAGTTAGATAGGGTAGTTTGCTATATCCTGTGCATTTATGTTTGTCATGATGAACTATGTTTGGTTTGGATCTTTGTAATGACTGTCACCAGAGTGTGGGTATCCCCTGCATTATGGTTTACCTGTTATATGTTAATAGAGTTAGTTATATAGTTGGGAAACCTTTTATTCCACTTTCCTCTTTATCTGAGAAGCTGTGTGGTCTGTATTGGAGATCAGTGAAGATGCTCATCTGTTCAGTGCTTTTGGAGAATTCTATACTCTTTTCTTATGCTGCAAGATTTGCCAGATCAGTTCTGATGTGTGGTTGCATTCTGCAGATGTTAGAAAACAGGCGCAGAGGAGGAAGGCGTGCTCAGCAGGAGCGAGCCGCTCCGCAGGATGAGGTGCCTCAGCAGCAGCACCTGCCGCCCCCGCCCCCGATGTCCTTCGAACAAATGTTTCTGATGCAGACTCAAGCAGTTCAAGCCATCGGTCAGACTCTGGCCGCCATTCAGCAGCAGCAGCAGCAAGCACCACCTCAGCCTCAGATGCCTCAGATGCCCAGAGACAAGCGTGCTGAATTCATGAGAGGTCATCCTCCAACTTTTGCTCACTCTTCTGACCCTATGGATGCTAAAGATTGGCTGCGCACTGTGGAGCGGGAGTTGCATACCGCTCAGTGCGATGACAGAGAGAAAGTTCTGTATGGTCCCCGTCTGTTGAGAGGAGCAGCCCAATCATGGTGGGAGTCTTATCTCGCCACCCATGCCAACCCCGATGCCATCACTTGGGAAGAGTTCAGAGGTAGCTTTCGTCAGTACCATGTGCCTGCAGGTCTGATGACAGTGAAGAAGGAGGAGTTCTTGGCCCTTAAGCAAGGGTCATCATCTGTCAGTGAGTATCGAGACAGGTTTCTGCAGTTGTCCCGCTATGCTCCTGAAGATGTCAACACCGACGCCAAGCGACAGTACCGTTTCTTGAGAGGCTTGGTTGACCCTCTGCACTATCAGCTGATGAATCACACCTTCCCGACATTCCAGCACCTGATTGACAGAGCAATCATGACAGAAAGAAAGCATAAGGAGATGGAGGATCGTAAGCGCAAGATCAGTGGACCCCAGCCTGGAAGCAGCAGTCGTCCTCGTTTCTCGGGCAATCAACCTCAGCAGTTCAGGCAGAACCAGCGTCCACCTCAGCAGCATCAACAGTTCCAAAGGCAGTACCCTCAGCACCAGTATCAAAACCGTCAGAGCAATCAGTCAGGAGGTCAGTTTCAGAGGCAGAATCAGCAGACACCTCGTCTTCCTGCCCCAGCAACCCAGCAGAACAATCAGGCAGCACCAGCTTAGGTTGGAAACAGAGCATGTTTCCACTGTGGAGAGCAAGGCCATTGGGTGATGCAATGCCCGAAGAAGGCAGCCCAGCAGCAGTCAGGCCCTAATGCCCCAGCAAAGCAGAATGTGTCTCAGCCTGGAGCAGGCAACCGCCCTCAGCTGCGCTACAATCATGGAAGACTGAACCACTTGGAGGCTGAAGCAGTTTAGGAGACCCCCGGCATGATAGTAGGTATGTTCCCAGTCGACTCCCATATTGCAGAAGTGTTATTTGATACTGGAGCAACGCATTCTTTCATTACTGCATCATGGGTAGAAGCACATAATCTTCCAATTACTACCATGTCGACCCCCATTCAAATTGACTCAGCCGGTGGTAGAATTCGAGCTGATAGCATCTGTTTGAATGTAAGCGTGGAAATAAGGGGGATAGCGTTTCCCGCCAACCTTATAGTAATGGGTACTCAGGGAATAGATGTCATCCTAGGGATGAATTGGCTAGATAAGTATCAGGCAGTTATCAGTTGTGATAAAAGGACAGTCAAGTTGGTGTCCCCACTAGGAGAGGAAGTGGTGACCGAATTAGTCCCGCCCGGCCAAAGAAAGGAAGTTGTTATCAGATGGCTGTCGATAGCAGTGAAGCAGACCCAATTGAGAGTATCAAGGTTGTGTCTGAGTTCCCAGACGTGTTTCCAAAGGACTTACCGGGTATGCCACCAGAGCGGAAAGTTGAGTTTGCCATAGATCTTCTTCCTGGAACCGCCCCTATCTTTAAGAGAGCTTACAGAATATCCGAACCAGAATTGGTTGAGCTTAAGGAACAGATTGATGAGCTGTCAGAGAAAGGTTACATCCGGCCAAGCACTTCGCCTTGGGCCGCCCCTGTCTTGTTCGTGGAAAAGAAAGATGGCACCAAAAGGATGTGTATCAATTATCGAGCTTTGAATGAAGTCACGATCAAGAATAAGTACCCTTTGCCCAGAATAGAAGATCTGTTCGACCAGTTGAGAGGAGCCAGTGTGTTCTCCAAAATTGATCTGAGGTCAGGTTATCATCAGCTCAGGATTCGACCTTCGGACATTCCGAAGACGGCATTCATTACCAAGTATGGGTTATATGAGTTCACAGTGATGTCTTTTGGTTTGACCAATGCGCCAGCCTTTTTCATGAACTTGATGAACAGCGTATTCATGGATTATCTTGGTAAGTTTGTGGTGGTGTTCATTGATGACATTCTGGTTTATTCTCAAAGCGAAGAAGAGCATGCAGATCATTTGAGGATGGTATTGCAGAGATTGCGAGAGCACCAGTTGTATGCAAAGTTGAGCAAGTGTGAGTTCTGGATCAGGGAAGTCCTGTTCTTGGGTCACATAATCAACAAAGAAGGATTGGCTGTGGATCCGAAGAAAGTGGCAGACATTCTGAACTGGAAAGCGCCAACAGATGCTCGAGGAATCAAGAGTTTCATTGGAATGGCTGGATATTATCGGCGATTCATTGAAGGGTTTTCGAAGATTGCGAAACCAATGACAGCGTTGCTAGGCAACAAAGTTGAGTTCAAGTGGACCCAGAAATGTCAAGAGGCTTTCAAAGCGCTGAAAGAGAAGTTGACAACAGCGCCTGTCCTAGTCTTGCCTGCTGTGCACAAGCCCTTCTCTGTGTACTGTGATGCTTGTTACACAGGTTTGGGATGCGTATTGATGCAAGAGGGAAGAGTTGTGGCTTACTCGTCCCGACAGCTGAAGGTTCATGAGAAGAATTACCCAATCCATGATCTAGAGTTGGCAGCAGTGGTTCACGCACTGAAGACATGGAGGCACTATCTGTATGGACAGAAATGCGATGTTTACACAGACCACAAGAGTCTGAAGTACATATTCACTCAGTCAGAGTTGAATATGAGGCAGCGAAGATGGTTAGAGTTGATCAAAGACTATGAGTTGGAGATTCATTACCATCCAGGCAAAGCAAACGTAGTGGCAGATGCTTTGAGCAGGAAGAGTCAAGTCAATCTAATGGTCGCTCGTCCGATGCCTTATGAGTTGGCCAAGGAGTTTGACAGGTTGAGTCTCGGGTTTCTGAACCATTCGCGAGGAGTCACAGTTGAGTTGGAACCTACCTTGGAGCGAGAAATCAAAGAAGCGCAGAAGAATGACGAAAAGATCAGTGAGATTCGGCGACTGATTCTAGATGGCAGAGGCAAAGATTTTCGAAAAGATGCAGAAGGTGTGATATGGTTCAAAGACCGATTGTGCGTTCCTAATGTCCAATCCATTCGGGAGTTGATTCTCAAGGAAGCTCATGAGACTGCTTATTTGATTCACCCTGGTAGTGAGAAGATGTATCAGGATCTGAAGAAGAAATTCTGGTGGTACGGAATGAAGAGGGAGATCACAGAGCATGTGGCTATGTGCGATAGTTGTCGAAGAATTAAGGCAGAGCACCAGAGACCAGCTGGATTATTGCAACCGTTGCAAATTCCTCAGTGGAAATGGGATGAAATCGATATGGATTTCATAGTCGGATTGCCTCGCACTCGAGCCGGCTACGATTCCATTTGGGTAGTGGTGGACCGTTTGACCAAGTCAGCCCACTTCATACCTGTCAAGACCAACTACAGCAGTGCAGTGTTGGCAGAATTGTATGTGTCTCGGATCGTTTGTCTACATGGTGTGCCAAAGAAGATAGTGTCAGATAGAGGAACGCAGTTCACCTCTCATTTCTGGCAGCAGTTGCATGAAGCTTTGGGTACACATCTGAATTTTAGTTCAGCTTATCATCCGCAGACAGATGGCCAGACTAAAAGGACCAATCGAATTCTTGAAGACATGTTGAGGGCCTGTGCGCTGCAAGATCAGTCCGGATGGGACAAGCGATTGCCTTATGCAGAGTTCTCCTATAACAACAGTTACCAGGCCAGTTTGAAGATGTCACCATTTCAAGCGCTCTATGGAATGAGTTGTAGAACTCCGTTGCAATGGGATCAACCTGGGGAAAAGCAAGTGTTCGGGCCAGACATTTTGCTTGAAGCCGAAGAGAACATCAAGATGGTCCGAGAAAATCTGAAGATAGCGCAATCGAGGCAGCGAAGCTATGCAGATACAAGAAGAAGAGAGCTGAGTTTCGAAGTCGGAGACTTTGTCTATCTGAAAGTGTCACCGATCAGAGGAGTCAGAAGATTCGGAGTCAAAGGCAAGCTAGCACACCGCTACATTGGTCCGTACCAAATTCTCTCAAGGCGTGGAGAAGTGGCCTATCAGCTCAGTCTGCCAGAGAATTTGTCCGCAGTGCATGATGTCTTTCATGTGTCTCAGTTGAAGAAGTGCTTGCGTGTGCCAGAAGAGCAGTTCCAGTGGAAGGTCTTGAAGTCCAGGAGGACTTGACCTACGTTGAGAAGCCAGTGCAAATCCTTGAGGTTGCAGACAGAGTCACCCGAAGGAAGACCGTCAGAATGTGCAAAGTCAGGTGGAATCACCATTCAGAGGAAGAAGCAACCTGGGAGCGTGAAGATGATCTGATGGCTAAATACCCAGAGCTCTTTGCTAGCCAACCCTGAATCTCGAGGGCGAGATTCTTTTAAGGGGGATAGGTTTATAACGCCCTGAATTTGGGGGTAGAATTTTTTCTTCTTTTCTCTCACCAAATTCAGGCGTTACTCTTTCCTTTTTCCCTTTTCTTCTCGCTAAGCCTTGATCTTTTCCAAAGTCACAGCGGGTTTTGGCTTTAGACCTCGTGTAAAGCAAAACCTTAAAACACTTTATTTTGTGTGATGCACCATGCCGAACCATGCATACTTTTTGATTGATTAAAAATGTGAATGCTTTCATCTAGAGGAAATTAGAAATTAGAAAAAAGAAAAGCCTTTTCTTTTTTCTTTTCTCTTCCCCCCCTTCTCCCCTTTCGGCCCAACCGCCCCCCCTTCGGCTGGCCCAGCCGCCCCCCTCCCCTCCCTTCCCGCGTGGGCCCCGCGCCGGCCCAGCCGCGCGCCCCCTTTCCCCCATTTGGGCCCAGTCGGCCCAACCGTTCCCCCCCCCTCTCTTTTTTTTCTTTTTCCAAAAATCCCCTCCTTCTCTCTCTCTCCCTCACCCTCACCCTAACCCTAGCGCCGCCGCCGCCTCTCCCCTGCCCTAGCGCCGCCGCCACCCCTCCCCGGCGCCGCCGCCGTGCCGTCCCCCTCCGGTGAGGCTCCCCCCTCCTCCTCCCTCCTCTCCTCCCTCTCCCTCCTCCCTCTCTTCCCTCCGGCGCCCTCCCCCGCACCCCGCGCCGCCCGGCTCGGCCGCCCGGCGAGCTTGGCTCGGCCCCGGCCCCGGCCGCCCCGGCCTCGCCCGCGCCCGGCCGGCTCCGCGCCCCGACCCCGACCGCCCCGGCCACGACCCCGCCCGGCCCCAGCCACCTCGGCCGCCCGCACGAGCCCCGCCCTCGCCCGCGCGAGCCCCGCGCTCGGCCCAACCGCCCTGCCCCGCGCCGCCCCGGCTCAGCCGCCCGCCTCCCGGCGAGCTCGGCCGCCCCCCCCGGCTCAACCGCCCCCCCGGTTCAACCGCCCCGGCCCTCGGCCCAGCCGCCCGCGCCGCCCCGTGTCCTGGCTCGGCCGCTCCCGTCGCGCCCCGGCCCGGTCGCCCCGCCACCGCGCCCGGCCTCACCCGACCGTGTCCTCGCCCCGTCCGTGCCTCGCTCGCAGTGGTCCGCGGCGTCCTCACTCGCCCGTGCTCGCTTGCCCTGGCATGTTTGCCCGCTCGCCCCGCCGTGCCTTGCTCGCGTCGTGTCGGCCCTCGGCATGGCCTCGAGCTCGGTCCAGCGTGCCTTCGGCGCGCGGCCTCGAGCTCGGCCAGCGCACGGCCCCGACGCGTGCGCGACTCGTTCGCGGCACGTTAAGTGTGGCTTTGCGCGTGCGCGTGTTCGCGCAGCGTTCTGGCGTAGCTCGTCGTGCTCGCGACGCGACGCATAGCGCCCTGTTGCGCTCGCCACACGATCGTCTACCCCCTAGCCCCGTCTACCCCCCCCGTATCCTATATGCGCTAATCACGTTGTTTATATTAATAAGATAGGAATCTCAATTTGGAAATTGGTTACGTTAGCTAATTTGTATAGCTAATCGTTTATCTTATTCAATGTTAATCTACTAAAAGTGGTCACGTTTACATTAGTGCATGTAGCTAATTCTTTCGTTAGAACCAATTGGAACTAGAACACGTGACGTCTAGTTATTCACCGACCCGTAGTGCGTCTCGGGCATAAGCTTTAACTCTCGCGAGACCTTTTCTCATTTCTTTCTAACCATGGTAAACTCATTATTGTATGTGATATTTTATGCATGTTTAATCTACTTGTTCTCTTGTATGGTGTATTGTTGGTTTCCTAATTTCAATGGATGGATGTATGTATGCTTGCAATCGCTTAGAGAACGATCCGGTTGGAGAGCCCGAAGAACTCGCAGGAGAAGCCCCTGAGTAGCAGTCGGTTGGTGGAGGCAAGTGTCCTTTGACCTATCTCTGTCCTATTCATTCTTTAATTCACCTCCCGCATTACACATTTATACTTAAGGATTGACTAGCTTTGTTATCCATGTCCTTGTTTACCTATTTGGGTTGGATTATTATTGTTTAGCTTTATGCTATTGCTCAACTCTAATCAATGAACATGATGAGATTATATATGATACGCTGTTTTCCCTTCCCTTATTATGATGTTGTACTTGTGGCCTTTAAGGGGGCTCGAGCGGTTTCTCGAGTGCCTCTCCGTAAGGACCTGTTCTATGGATGACCGCCCGGGAAAACAGTGCAACCATGAGGGTGGAGTGGGACGCCCTTAGCTGAGTAATTAGAGGAACCGGAGTGTAGTTCGCTTCGCCGTCGTGCCGTCAATGGGGCTCGGTGTATGCGGCTCGCTCTGCCAAGGTTGATTTGTCCCTTGGGGAGGAGTGCGGTACATTTAGGAAACCTAACGGGCGGCTACAGCCTCGGGGAATCTTTGTAAAGGCTACGTAGTGATGCCCTGCTGGACCACCTAGGTAGTGGTCAATGGGGAGTAGCTCTCTCCGGGCAGAAAGGGGATCACGGCTTGTGGGTAAAGTGCACAACCTCTGCAGAGTGTTTGAAAACTGATATATCAGCCGTGCTCGCGGTTATGAGCGGCCAAGGGAGCTCCAATGATTAGTGGTACTTGATCAGAGACATTTTGGTTTACAGGTGGCAATGAGACTGATGGTTTTGGTTATGTCTATGGTGCTGGTAAGTGGTATTCTTTCCGTTTGGAAAGGGTACATCGGGCTAATAACTTGGGTTAATGTTAAAACCTGGCTTTCTACTAGTAAATAATAATCTGACCAATTAAAAGCAACTGCTTGACTTACCCCCCACATAAAGCTAGTCCACTACAGCCAAACAGGATGCTTGCTGAGTATGTTGATGTGTACTCACTCTTGCTCTACACACCAAACCCCCCCAGGTTGTCAGCATTGCAACCACTGCTCAGAAGAAGATGAAGCTGTGGAAGGAGACTTCCAGGAGTTCCAAGACTACGACGAGTTCTAGGCGTGGGTTAGCGGCAACCCCCAGTTGGCTGCCTGTGAAGGCCGCGTTTATCTACGTTTCGTGTTCGCACTTTGATTTATTGTAAGGACTATATGGACGTCTCAGACGTATGATGTAATCGACAATTATTTCCCTTTTTAATACTATTTTGAGCACTGTGTGATGATGTCCATGTTATGTAACTGCTGTGTACGTGAATTGCTGATCCTGGCACGTACATGGTTCGCATTCGGTTTGCCTTCTAAAACCGGGTGTGACATCTTTGCCCTTTCCAGATCTCACCAGCACAAAAAACTAGCAAAAAAGGGAAGTGCAGGCTGCCACTCCCACGAACATCTCACAGAAATGGACAAAGATGGCCACCTGGAGGATGGAATGGGGCTTGAGGTGCTAGAGTTGGAGTCCGAACTCCTCCAGCAGCAGCAAGAAGAACGGTGAAATCGGCAACGCCAACCCACAGAAGAGATAGGAGATGAAGAGCACAAACTCCCCGGTGGCAAGATCACCGAGGGGAGTAGTGTCGGCCCAGATCCTCCCGGCGAACGCAGGCGAGCCCCACCCGAGCAGGCGGCGCACCAAGTCAAGCGCCTCCTCGGTCTGGTAATGATCGGGGCGAACCAACATGGCCATGGCGACCATGACGGTGGAAAACTAAGGAGCACGAACGTGGAAAGGCGTGGAAGGCTCGGAGGCAAAAGAGCGGAGCAGTTGGGGAAAATGCGAAAGCAAAACCACTGCGCGCGGAAAACCCCTCCTTCAAGGGATGGCTCCCCACGCACCTTGGGAAATTCCGCCTAGCGCATACCAGGCGCCTGAACAACTCAGTCGCTAACAAAGGGGCCCAGACCCGCAAGTCGCATGGCTGAAGCGCTGGTCTCCATGCGCAGGAGAAGCAAACCATCGCGCACGCTCCCACGTCACCTCGGGGCTGCTGCCGGAAGATATCCTTAACATAAGCGGGGCCAACGGGGTGCCCCACGCATATAGGACACGGCCAAACCGCCATGCGTGGGGGCCACGCGCCAGACTGCCACAAGGGCGGGCGCGACGGTTGGAGTGACCAGTAGCAAACTGACAGCATGCGCACACTGGGTTAGTATGGCGCATGCCAAAAAAGATGCCCCGGTCTTCGGTCATGAAGAGCTTATGCAGGATGCAGGTTATGGCCCCACATGCAGGCTCGCGCCCTCCCCTGAGGTGGCCCGGGGGCCACAGTCGATACCTTGGATCAGGGGTACCCCTTGTTACAAGGTAAAGACGCTGTGCAGGCAGTAAAGTCTCTGGTTGCGCGGTAAGCGGCTCACCGTCGCACAACCTCAGCCGCCTAGGAGTCGCCACATGACCAAGGGAAAGGACATGCCCTAGATACACGCAGTGGGTCCGGACCTGCTGTGTGGGAAGCACCGGACCCCGTGCATGACGGGCGGACCTCCGAAGAAAGGTCCTAGACCCTTCTGAGTGGGGTCCGGACAGATCACCACCAGGTCTCGGGATTCGGAAGCAGGAAATACCCGGACCCTGCCCTGGAACGGGTCCGGTGCTGACACGTGTCTGGGGCTTGTACCACGCTCCCCACTCAGGCAGAGACCCACCGCTGCCGCATGGCTTGTGACTCATGACGTAAGCCAACGGGTGGAGTCTGACGTCGGGCCACTGAAGCTGCACAGTCTCTGCATTTATTGCAGAGAGGACGTGCCGCCTGCCACCAAGCCAACGAACGATGTGCCCTCTCGGCATTTAATGCGTCCAGTCCACTCCACCGGCAGGCGGCGTCAGACAGCGCGCCTGTCCAATCTATCATCAAACAATGTGCCCGAGCCATACGGCGCACTGTGCTTATTATCCCTTCTGCGTGAAGCTTCCCCTGCGCACCTAGGATACGCAGATCTCGGGTGTCAGAGCACTAGAAGATCGCCCCAACAGCAAACGTTTGTGGCTCCAAGTGCTATATTCATTATGTCCCTGGGCCCACATGTCGGGGCTTAGTACCTTTGTGCATGCCCCCCTTCAGCTATAAAAGGGGAGGCATGCAGCGTCACAAGACAGATCCAACCCTAGGCTCCCTTAGACACTCACAAGTTCATACAAGCTCTCAAGCAATACATCACACAGTGGAGTAGGGTATTACGCTCCGGCGGCCCGAACCACTCTAAACCCTCGCGTGCTCTCGTATGTTCATCCACCAATCTTGTAACAAGCAAAACGCTTAGGCCCTTCCTTCTCAGGATTTAGGGCGGGTGCAATCCGCCACCCAGCCGAAGAAATTTCCTCTCCGACAGCGTCCCTCCAAGAAAGTCTCGAAATAGCAAAAGGTGAAGAGGCCAACACTCATGAAGCCTACCGAACCCTGAAGATAGATTACGATAAGAAGTTAAATGAGCTCGCCCCCACTAAGAAGATCTGGAAGAGGACCAAGAGCCAAGGATGCCAGACTGAAAGGAAAAAGGAGGCCCCACCAACACTACCTCCCTCTAGGATAGAAAACTTGTCAGACATTGAGGATATGTCCTTAGCTAGCCTTGACGACCTTCTCAAGGAATTTGGGGAAACTTTAGAAAGGGAGTTCGGAAGAACCATAGAGAGCACTCGCGTGTAGTGTGACTTGTGGTAACTATATGCTTGTTATGAACTTGTGTGATGAATAAAATAACATGGTTGAAGAAAAAATTGGCATGTGCATAGTAGTAATTCTCTCCCCCTGGTAGATGGCTTCAGATAAAACCACGCCTACCGCCTCTGGGATTGGAGCAAGGTTTCCCCTAGGAGCTGAAGGAGAAGCCGATGGAGAAGGGAGTGAGACCCACCTCCCCGCACCTCCGGAGCTGCCATTAGATTTAGCCCAAGTTCTGGCCAACCAAACCCGACTCATTGAAGTCCTCACCAGAAGTCTTGAGAACCAGTGCCCGAATGGCGGAAGACCTTAGGATAGGATGGGATATTTTCTAAGACTCAAGCCTCCCACATTCACTGGATCCAGCAATCCGCTCGACGCTGATGACTGGCTGCACACGATAAAAAGAAAGTTAGAAGCCATCGGATGCCCTGAGAACCAGCATGTTCATCTGGCTACTCATCAACTTTCCGGGATGGCCCTATCCTGGTGGGATACCTTCAGCGCTACCATCAGAGATGCTACCTGGGCAGAATTTGAAGCTGCTTTCCGAGAAAATCATGTGCCCCAAGGGATCGTTCAGCTCAAGGAAGATGAATTTCGGGAACTAACTCAAGGTGGAAGATCTATCAGTGAGTATGTGCACAAATTCACAGAATTGGCTCGCTACGCGCCTGACGACGTCAGCACAGAAGCCAAAAAGATGGCCCATTTCTTGAAAGGGCTAAAACCAAAACTCAAGACTATCCTTGCCAGCCAAGATTTCCTTAGCTTCTCGCACCTCTCAAACAAGGCCATACAAGTGGAAAAGGGCAAGGGAAGAAGAAAAGGGTCACCTCAAGAGGAAATTCCAAGTCCTCCGAGCTCAGCAGTAGGACATGCAGTAGAGAATTCGATCCTTTGGGCTCCCACCCAAGGGACCATGTTTCGACAAGCCAGCTGGACCCACTCTGTCACGTTACAGTCAGTAGGGTCAAAGCTCCTTTCAGGCCCCCTCCATTGCAAGCAACCAACCTCCAGCTAATGCCTGTTGGCACTGCGAAGACCCCAGTCACTACAAGAATAACTGCCCCAGTTGAAGGCATCCGGGCCTACCTACTCCAACTCAGTGAATGGCCCCAAGAATGCCCCAGCACCCGCCTCCAGGGCACCCTCCTCCAACAGCCAGCAAAGCAAGACCCAGTATCATGGCAGAGCACGAGTAAACCATGTCGATGCTCAAGAAGCTCAGCAAGCTTCGAGAGTAGTGCTCGGTGAGTTCCTAGTTGAATTTACTCCTGCTACTATACTTTTTGATTCAGGAGCATCTCATTCTTTCATAGCCACTAGTTTTATGGAAAAGCATGGCATTCCCTTTACACACCTAGAAATTCCCTTGGTCACCCGAACCCCAGGGTCAGACCTTCTATGCAACTCAAATGCTCCCAAGTCAGAATTCTTTTAAGTGGGGTAGTGTTCTTGGCAAACTTAGCCGTCTTGCCATCCCAAGGGATTGATGTGATCTTAGGAATGGATTGGTTAACCAAACACAAGGGCATCATAAGTTGCGCAAATAAGACCGTTCTTCTCACTGACCACCAAGGAAAGTCAGTTTCATGTCAGGCTCAGCCACCCGCCCAAGATCCAATGGTGTTTAATCTAGCAGCAGAAAGCATATCTGTAGTAGAAGAATTCATGGACGTATTCCTAGAAGAATTGCCAGGAATGCCGCCAGTAAGAGAAGTGGAGTTCTAAATTGATCTAATTCCCGGCACTGCACCCATCGCAAAGAGACCATACCGCATGACTCCCACCAAATTAGCAGAACTAAAACTCTAGATCGCAGAACTTCAATAGAAAGGGCGCATTCATCCCAGCTCATCTCCTTGGGGAGCACCAGTCCTTTTCGTCACCAAAAAGGATGGAAGTATGAGGATGTGTATTGATTACCGATCCTTGAATGAGGTTACAATGCAAAACAAGTACCCACTACCTCGGATCGATGACCTCTTCGACCAGCTTCAAGGGGCCAAGTATTTCTCCAAGATAGACCTAAGGTCAGGATATCACCAGCTGAGAATCAAGGAAGTAGACATTTAGAAGACTGCCTTTGTCACCCGGTACGGACAGTATGAGTTCACGGTAATGCCCTTCGGACTAACCAACGCACCCGCCTTTTTCATGAATCCCATGAATAAGGTATTTATGAAAGAGTTGGATAAGTTTGTCGTAGTCTTCATTGATGACATCCTTATCTACTCCAAGAGTCATGAAGATCATGAGCATCACCTCCGGATTGTCCTCGGAAGACTCAGAGCACATCAACTCTATGCTAAGCTCAGCAAATGTGAATTCTGGTTAGAAAAGATAGCCTTCCTTGGGCATATCTTGACTGCAGAAGGAATAGAAGTAGATCCATTCAAAGTGGAAGCAGCCATCCAACGTTAGTGAAGTTCAAAGGTTTCTGGGAATGGCATGATATTACCGCCATTTTATCAAAGGGTTCTCCAGCATAGTAAGACCTATGACCGAGCTCCTCAAGAAAGACAATAAGTTTGTGTGGACCCCGAAGTGTGAGGAAAGCTTCCAAATCATAAAGAAGAAACTCACTACCACACCCGTTTTGACACTGCCAGACATCCATCAGGATTTCGTCGTCTTCTGTGATGCTTCAAGGCAAGGTTTAGGGTGTGTACTTATGCAAAATGAGAAAGTCATTGCCTATGCATCACACCTACTCAAGCCGCATGAGCAGAATTATCCCACATACGATTTGGAATTAGCAGCCATAGTGCATGCCCTAAAAATATGGAGGCACTACCTTATTGGGAACAAATGTCACATCTTCACAGATCACAAGAGCCTGAAGTACATTTTCACTCAGCAAGACCTCAATCTCCGTCAACAAAGATGGCTGGAATTGATCAAAGATTATGACCTTCAGATCCACTACCACCCCGGGAAGGCCAACGTGGTAGCAGACGCCCTCAGCCGAAAACCTTTCGGGAATAAAGAAACCAACTTCTTGGAAGACTGGAAGAAAGAATCAGCTCAACTGAATACATGTCTGGGAGACAATGGTAGCCTAGAAGTCAAGCCAATGCTAGAAAACCTCATACGCAAGGCTCATCGCAAGACACTGAAACAACAGGTCTTATGGAGAGAACTCGCAAAGAACTACTTCCGGACTTTAGGACAGATGAAGGAGTCCTTTGGTTCAAAAACCGTCTGTGTACCAAAAGGAGAGGCACGAGAAGTTCTGCTTGACGAAGCTCACAACTCAGCCTACTCTATCCACCCAGGGACCACCAAGATGTACCTAGACCTCAAAACCAGATACTGGTGGAGAGGAATGAAGAAAGAGATAGCAAAGTATGTGGCCCGGTGCGACACTTGCCAGCGAACTAAGGTAGAGCATCAGAAGCCTGCAGGTCTACTGCAACCCCTTCCAGTACCCGAATGGAAGTGGGAAGAAATAGGCATGGATTTTGTAACCGGACTGCCCCGGGCCCAAAAAGGGAACGATTCTATCTAGGTGATAATCGACCATCTTACCAAGGTAGCCCATTTCATCCCAGTGAAAACTACCTTCGGAGGAGCCACCCTTGCCCGGATATATCTTAAAGAGGTAGTCAGACTCCATGGTATTCCACGGAAGATAGTGTCAGACAGGGGACTCAGTTCACCTCAAAATTTTGGATGAGCCTTCAGCAAGCTATGGGCACCAAGCTAGACTTCAGCACCGCCTATCACCCCCTGGTCAGACAGAAAGGGTCAACAATGTCCTCGAGGATTTGTTAAGAGCCTGTGTGTTGACATTTGACAGAAATTGGGAGTCCAGTTTGCCATATGCAGAGTTCTCGTATAACAACAGCTACCAGGCCAGTATCAAGATGTCACCATTCGAAGCATTGTATGGACGAAAGTGCCAGACCCCTCTAATGTGATCCAACATAGAGGAAAAGACACTAGAAGGGCCTTCCTTCGTTAAAGAGGCAGAAGAGAAAGTTGCCCTGATCCGCAAAAGATTACTTGAAGCTCAGAGTCGGCAGAAAAGTTATGCAGACAACAGGCGGAGAGAACTCAGGTTCGAGGAAGGAGACTTCGTCTTCCTCAGGGTCTCCCCAATGCGTGGAGTCAAAAGGTTTTAAGTGAAAGGAAAGCTAGCTCCACGGTTCGTCGGCCCCTATCCTAACATTGGCAGGGTAGGACCTGCAGCCTACCGCCTTGAATTGCCAGAATCCATGTTAGATATCCACAATGTGTTTCACGTATCCTAGCTCCCCAATGCCTGCAAGTGCCAGAAAGTCACATCAAAGAAGAGACAATTCAGATTCAGAAGGATCTACAGTACCGAGAGAAGCCAATAAAGATTCTTGACTCGGCAATCCGAAAGACCCGCAACTCAGAAGTAAGACTCTATAAAGTTCAGTGGAGCAGAGAAGGAGAAGAGGAAGCTACCTAGGAGAGTGAGGACTCCTTGAGGAGGGAATACCCTTACCGTTTCTCAAACCCAGTCTGAATCTCGAGGGCGAGATTCGTTTAAGTGGGGTAGGTTTGTAACATCCCAAAATTTAACCCCAAGGTTAGAAACCCTAATCTCCTAACCCCCCTTTTTTATTATTATCCCCTAGACCCCACCTCATAAGACATTTCATCATATGCATACACCATAATTGTTAGTAGCACCTCACATAGAATATTTTTTTAGCACCTAAGAATATATAACTAAATATTTGTTCAAAAGAAAAAGGAGATAAAGAAATAGAAATAGAAAAAGGAAAATTCCCCCCCTCGGCTGGGCCAAATTTGGCCCAACCTTCTCTCCTCTCTCCCGCGCGCCGTGCTCCTCTTCCCCCCCTCACGGCCCACGCGGCCCATCTCTGCTCGCACGCCCGTGCTCCTCCCTCCGCCGCTGTCTACCCGGCCCCACCCGTCAGCCGCACTTGCCCTCGCTCCCTCGCAACCGCCCTCTCTCTAGCAAGTGGGCCCTGCTTGTCAGCACCTTCCTCGCGCCCATGACCAAGCTATCGACGCGATCACCACCGCCCGCCGCGCGCTCCATTGCTTCGCCATTAACACGCTCGCCAGCTCGGTTTGGCGCCTTGCGCCACCGCGCACTTTGCCCGAGATGTCCCTTCACCCTGCCTGCCCGAGCCATCCCGTCGCCACCACTGTGCGCCATCATCGCCGCCGTGGCAAGCTCACCGGTGCTCGCCACCTCTCCTCCCCTTCCCCGCCCCGGGTGCCTATAAAAAGGACTGCCCGAGCTCCCTCCTTCACACCAGCCTCGACCACTCCCTTCCCCCTGAGCCGAATCGAGCTCCGCGCCACCGCGCCCTTCCTCCGCTCCGATGAGCCCCGCCCGCCTCTCTCTATTAAGTTCTAGTCCAATTATTGTAGCTCTGAGCTTCACTGCTCCCTCATGAACATGACACACCCATTCCCTTCACCTATTGCGCCCGGCAACCTCACCGGCGATCTCACCGCCGCGGGCGCCCGCCACCTTGCCGTGGAGCCTCACCGGCGGTCGAACTCTGGCCGGTTCGCCCCCCATCATCCCCCTAACGCCGTCCCCTCACCTCCTCACTAGCGCGTGGGCCAGCGCCCACGGCGCCGTCCCCGCTCCGTCCCCCGCTGGTGGGCCAGCTGGGCCGCTTGCCCGCGCCCGCGCTCGGCTGGGCCAAAATTCCCCCACCCCCCGGCCCAGCTAGCAGAGAAAACCCTTTTCTTTTTTCCTTTTTCCATTTCTTTTTCCTATTTCCACATATTTATGCATATATTGATTTTTTATGCACCAAAAATAGTCTAAATAAATTATAGGGTACAAAATAATAATATCTAAAAATTGGCACACCCCACCAAGTCACCATGGTTGATGTATTGTTCATTACCTATTTTTGCTAGGAGAAGAGGGATCTGATCCTCTAGAATTTGTAACTCCAGAAGAAGGGCAGAAACTCGACCTCTCCGAAATAGATCTTTCGTGCCAGGAGAACTTCGGCGAAGGCAAATCCATTCTTCCCTTGATGCATAAATTACCTACTCTCTCTACTACTACCTAAGCCAGGAATAAGGGATGGGTCATTTGCATTGTGAGAAGAGCGATAGCCCGCATTAACGAACATCTTTTGAGTACAAAATGTGAGATGAGAAAAGGGCAGCGTTTTTACTAAACAATGTTTTCAAAAAGTGTATGATGAAGGGTATTCACCCTTATCACCTTTTGAGTGGGATGATCAGGGACTCCCTGGTTTAGGGGAGGGCCTAAGGTGATGGCTCAGCCGGGTTAGGTGTGAGCAGAAGGATTGTCCCCTCATATAAGGACTGGTTTGCCATCCTTCACTACCTGTACTCATGACAAGTACAACCACTCGAGACTGTATGGGCGGTATCTCAATCTGAACTTGTATGGTCCAAACCCCAGGGTTATGATGGCTAGGGAGCACCGGGACGATAAGGAGGGGGAATGTTTTGTTTGGTTTGGACATGGCGGTGGTCTGACTCCTTCCGGTATAACCGTTAAGGTAAGGACGTGCGAGGAAAGAAAGAGATTCGGATTTAGGTCTCATTGGCCATGAGATCGCAGAGCCGGACTAGTGGGTAAAGTGTACCCCTCTGCGCAGAGTTCAAACCTATTCGAATAGTCCGTGTCCACTGGTATGGACGAGTCTGGTGTGGTATGATAATTAGTGTTTTATAACCTCCGCGAACAGGGAAGTGTGTGAGTAGGTGTGTTTTTGGAAATAAAAACAATGCCACGGGAGTAGGAAGCTGAGAGCACCTAGAGGGGGGGGGGGTGAATAGGTGATCCTGTAAAAACTTCAAACTTAAGCCACAAAAACTTGTTATGTGTTAGCACGATTATTGCCAAGTGGCTAAGGTGAAGTCTCAACAAAACACAATACCACAAGAGATCAAGACAGAGGTGACACGGTGGTTTATCCCGTGGTTCGGCCAAGCCAATGCTTGCCTACTTCCACGTTGTGGCGTCCCAACGGACGAGGGTTGCAATCAACCCCTCTCAAGCGGTCCAAAGACCCACTTGAATACCACGGTGTTTTGCTTTTCCTTTCACTATCCCGTTTGCAAGGAATCTCCACAAATTGGAGTCTCTTGCCCTTACAAGTATATGATCACAAAGAAAGCACAGAGTAAGGGAGGGAAGCAACACACACGAATCCACAACAAAAGCGCACACACACGGCCAAGAATCGAGCTTACAAGACTATCTCAGAGTTCTCACTTAGAACAGAGCTCGAATCACTTAGAAACACAAAACGAATGCGCAGAGACTTAGTGTGGATGATCAAGAATGCTCAAGAGTTGCTTGTGTGTCACCTCCATGCGCCTAGGGGCTCCTTTTATAGCCCCAAGGCAGCTAGGAGCCGTTGAGAGCAAATCCGGAAGGCCATCCTTGCCTTCTGTCGTCGGGGGCACCGGACAGTCCGGTGCACACCGGACATGTCCGGTGACCGATTTCTTTTCTTATCCAGCGCTTCCCGACCGTTGCAAACCGGCGGAGATCTGAGAGCCGTTGGCGCACCGGACAGTCCGGTGCACACCGGACAGTCCGGTGCCGTCTTCCGACCGTTGGCTCGGCCACGTGTCCCGCGCGGATTGCGCGGCCGACCGTTGGCCCTGGCCGACCATTGGCTCACCGGACAGTCCGGTGCACACCGGACAGTCCGGTGAATTTTAGCCGTACGCCGTCGGCGAATTCCCGAGAGCGGCCAGTTCGCGCCGAGTTGGCCTGGCGCACCGGACACTGTCCGGTGCACACCGGACAGTCCGGTGCTCCAGACCGAGCTGAGCCTTGGCTGCACACAGCCAAGTCTTTCTCTCCCCTTTTCTCGTTTTCTTCTTTCTGTTTCTAACACTTAGACAAATATGTTAGTCCACAAAACAAATGTACTAAGGCTTAGAAACATACCTTTATCTCATGATTTGCACCTTGTTCATCCATGTACATAAATTCACAATTAAGCACATGTGTTGGCACTCAATCACCAAAATACTTAGAAATGGCCCAAGGGCACATTTCCCTTTCAATCTCCCCCTTTTTGGTGATTTATGCCAACACAACATAAAGCCACTAGAACAAGTGCAAACTTAATTCAAATAACACTTAAATTTATTTTGAATCAATTTTGGCATATATGGATCATCCTTTGCCACCACTTGGTTTGTTTTTGCAAATCAAACACAAATCTCTATCTCTAAGTTAAACACACATGTTTAAGCATAAAGAGAGTCATTCAAAAAGAGATTGATCAAGGATTTCAAAAACTCCCCCTTTTTCCCATAATCAATACTTCTCCCCACAAGAAGCCAACTTTTGACAAGAGAGACAACTTAAGAATTTTGACAAACCAAAAACTCTATTCTACTATTTTCAAAATCTCTCAAGTGGTAGCTGATCCATTTATTGCTTTGGCCTTTATTTTCTCCCCCTTTGGCATCAAACACCAAAACGGGATCAATTTTGGCCCTTTAACCCCATTGCCTCACCAAAATCTTCAATTAAGAGCAAATGGCAATAAGAGTTCATGAGATGGACTTGGAATAAGTTACCCCTCATCGGAGTGCAGTGGAAGTCTTTCATGGTCCAAGTCCACCTTTTCCCTTTCAATTCTCCTTTGTGACTAACACAAGCAAACTCAAACATATGGTTAGTCTCAAAGGGTCAAGTTGTAACACATCTCCCCCTAAACATGTGCATCACATTGCAACGGACTTGTGAGGTCCAGGGAGTGTTTGTACAACTTGAGCACCATAATAAGCAACAAAAATGCAGAAAGGAACATGATCAAAATCATGAATACATGTATGCTATAATTCAATCCAAGTTCCGTGAATCTAAGACATTTAGCTCACTACGCAGCCTGCAAAAGGTCTTCTCATCTAAAGGCTTGGTAAAGATATCGGCTAGCTGGTTCTCGGTGCTAACATAAAACACTTCGATATCTCCCTTTTGCTGGTGGTCTCTCAGAAAGTGATGCCGGATGTCAATGTGCTTTGTGCGGCTGTTCTCAACAGGATTTTCCGCTATTCGGATAGCACTCTCATTGTCACATAGGAGTGGGACTTTGCTCAGATTGTAGCCAAAGTCCCGGAGGGTTTGCCTCATCCAAAGTAGTTGCGCACAACACTGTCCTGCGGCAACGTACTCGGCCTCAGCGGTGGATAGGGCAACGGATGTTTGTTTCTTAGAGTTCCATGACACCAGGGACCTTCCTAAGAATTGGCACGTCCCTGATGTACTCTTCCTATCGACCTTACATCCAGCATAGTCGGAATCTGAGTACCCAATCAAGTCAAAGTTAGACCCCTTTGGATACCAGATCCCGAAGCAAGGCGTAGCGACTAAATATCTAAGAATTCGCTTCACCGCCACCAAGTGACACTCCTTAGGATCGGATTGAAATCTAGCACACATGCATACGCTAAGCATAATATCCGGTCTACTAGCACATAAATAAAGTAAAGACCCTATCATTGACCGGTATGCTTTTTGATCAACGGATTTACCTCCTTTGTTGAGGTCGGTGTGTCCGTCGGTTCCCATCGGCGTCTTTGCGGGCTTGGCGTCCTTCATCCCAAACCTCTTTAGCAGATCTTGCGTGTACTTCGTTTGGGAGATGAAGGTGCCGTCCTTGAGTTGCTTCACTTGGAACCCAAGGAAGTAGTTCAACTCGCCCATCATCGACATCTCGAATTTCTGCGTCATCACCCGGTTAGTAGCTCATATGACGTCTTCTTGAGGAGGCGGTGAAGGTAGACCCTGTTGATGGCGTGGCAAGCCGTGTTCACGGCTTCCGACCAAAAGCACTCGGGGGTCTTGAACTCTCCAAGCATCGTCCTCGCCATATCGATTAGCGTCCTGTTCTTCCTCTCTACCACACCATTTTGCTGTGGTGTGTAGGGAGCGGAGAACTCGTGCTTGATCCCTTCCTCCTCAAGAAACTCCTCTACTTGAAGGTTCTTGAACTCGGACCCGTTGTCGCTCCTTATCTTCTTCACCTTGAGCTCAAACTCATTTTGAGCTCTCCTGAGGAAGCGCTTGATGGTCCCTTGGGTTTCAGACTTATCCTGCAAAAAGAACACCCAAGTGAAGCGGGAAAAGTCATCAACAATAACTAAACCATACTTACTTCCTCCTATGCTTAGATAGGCGACGGGTCTGAAGAGGTCCATATGCAGCAGCTCCAGAGGTCTTGACGTGGTCATCACATTTTTGCTGTGATGTGCTCCTCCAACTTGTTTGCCTGCCTGACAAGCTGCACAAGGTCTATCTTTTTCGAAATAAACATTGGTTAGACCTATCACGTGTTCTCCCTTTAGAAGCTTGTGGAGGTTCTTCATCCCCACATGTGCTAAGCGGCGATGCCACAGCCAGCCCATGCAAGTCTTAGCCATTAAGCATGCATCTAGACCGGCCTCTTCTTTTGCAAAATCAACTAAGTAAAGCTTGCCGTCTAGTACACCCTTAAAAGCTAGTGAACCATCACATCTTCTAAAGACAGACACATCTACATTTGTAAATAAACAATTATATCCCATTTGACATAATTGACTAACAGATAGCAAATTATATCCAAGACTCTCCACTAGGAATACATTTGATATAGAATGCTCATTAGAAATTGCAATTTTACCTAACCCTTTTACCTTGCCTTGATTCCCATCACCGAATATAATTGAATCTTGGGAATCCTTATTCTTGACGTAGGAGGTGAACATCTTCTTCTCCCCCGTCATATGGTTTGTGCATCCGCTGTCGATAATCCAGCTTGAACCCCCGGATGCATAAACCTGCAAGGCAAATTTAGGCTTGGGTCTTAGGTACCCAACTCATGTTGGGTCCTGCAAGGTTAGCACAAATATCTTTAGGGACCCAAATGCAAGATTTATCTCCCTTGCATCTAGCCCCTAATTTCCTAGCAACTACCTTCTTACCCTTTCTACAAATAGCAAAGGGAGCATTACAAGCATAATAAATGGTAGAAGGTTCATTCACTACTTTCCTAGGAGCATGAATAACATTCTTTCTAGGTACATGAGCAATATCTCTCCTAGGCATATGTACAACATTTCTCCTACATATATCTCTACCATACTTATAAGAAGAACTAGAAGCAAACATGGCATGAGAATCATAAACATGTGAATCAAAATGATTATAAGCATTTCTAGCATGTCTCCTATCATAATACATAAAAGCATGATTCTTTTTAGCATTACTAGCCATAGGGGCCTTCCCCTTCTCCTTGACGAAGATGGGGGCCTTATGGCTTGTTAAGTTCTTGGCTTCCCTCTTGAAGCCAAGCCCATCCTTAATTGAGGGATGTCTTCCAATTGTATAGGCATCCCTTGCAAATTTTATCTTTTCAACTTCACTCTTGCTAGTCTTAAGTTGAGCATTAAGACTAGCCACTTCATCTTTTAGTTTTGAAATTGAAACTAAGTGTTTGCTACAAGTGTTAACATCAAAATCCTTACACCTAGTGCAAATTGTAACATTTTCAACACAAGACTTAGATTTATTTGTTACTTCTAATTTAGCATTTAAATCATGGTTAACACTTTGTAAAGTAGCAATGGTTTCATGACAAGAAGATATTTCACTAGAAAGCACTTCATTTCTTTTCACTTCTAAAGCATATGATTTTTGTGCCTCTACAAACTTATCATGTTCATCATACAATAAATCCTCTTGCTTTTCTAAAAGCCTATCCTTTTCATTCAAAGCATCAATCAATTCATTGATTTTATCTATCTTAGATCTATCTAAGCCCTTGAACAAGCAAGAATAATCTATGTCATCATCACTAGACTCACTATCACTAGAAGAAGCATAAGTGGAGTCTTGAGTACTCACCTTCTTCTCTCTTGCCATAAGGCAAGTGAGACGCTCGTTGGGGAAGAGAGCCGATTTGTTGAAGGCAGTGGCGGCGAGTCCTTCGTTGTCGGAGTCGGAGGAGGAGCAATCCGAGTCCCACTCCTTTCCTAGATGCGCCTCGCCCTTTGCCTTCTTGTATTGCTTCTTCTTCTCTCTTTTGTTCCCCTTTTCCTGGTCACTTTCATTATCGGGACAGTTAGCAATGAAATGACCAAGCTTACCGCATTTGAAGCATGAGCGCTTCCCCTTGGCTTTGGTCTTGCTTGGTTGTCCCTTGTGACCTTTAAGCACTGTCTTGAATCTTTTGATGATGAGAGCCATCTCTTCATCATTAAGACCAGCCGCTTCAATCTGTGCCACCTTGCTAGGTAGCGCCTCCTTGCTTCGTGTTGCCTTGAGAGCAAGGGGTTGCGGCTCGTTGATCGGACCATTCAAGGCGTCGTCCACATATCTCGCCTCCTTGATCATCATTCGCCCGCTAACGAATTTCCCAAGAACTTCTTCGGGCGACATCTTGGTGTACTTGGGATTTTCACGTATATTGTTCACCAAGTGAGGATCAAGAACGGTAAATGACCTGAGCATTAGGCGGACGACGTCGTGGTCCGTCCATCGCGTGCTCCCGTAGCTTCTTATCTTGTTGATAAGGGTCTTGAGCCGGTTGTATGTTTGCGTCGGCTCCTCGCCCCTTATCATCGCGAACCGTCCAAGCTCTCCCTCCACCAACTCCATCTTGGTGAGCAAGGTGACGTCGTTCCCCTCATGAGAAATCTTGAGGGTGTCCCAGATTTGCTTGGCGTTGTCCAAGCCGCTCACCTTATGGTACTCATCCCTGCACAAGGAAGCTAGAAGAACAGTAGTAGCTTGTGCATTCTTATGAATTTGTTCATTAATGAACATGGGACTATCCGAACTATCAAAATGCATTCCACTCTCTACAATCTCCCAAATACTAGGATGGAGAGAGAATAGGTGACTACGCATTTTGTGGCTCCAAAATCCGTAGTCCTCTCCATCAAAGTGTGGGGGCTTGCCGAGTGGAATGGAGAGCAAATGTGAATGTGAACTTTGCGGAATACGAGAGTAGTCAAAAGAAAAGTTCGAATTAACCGATTTCTTCCTCTCGTAGTCACTGTGGTCGTCCTTTTGGGAGGAAGTAGACTCATCGCTGTCGTAGTAGACGATCTCCTTGATGCGCCTTGTCTTCTTCTTCCTCCCTTCCTTCCGTCTATGGCCCGAGCCGGAGTCGGTAGGCTTGTCGTCCTTCGGCTCGTTGACGAAGGTCTCCTTTTCTTTGTCGTTGATCACTATACCCTTCCCCTTAGGATCCATCTATTCGGGCGGTTAGTCCCTTTGTGAATAGAACGGCTCTGATACCAATTGAGAGCACCTAGAGGGGGGGGGGTGAATAGGTGATCCTGTAAAAACTTCAAACTTAAGCCACAAAAACTTGTTATGTGTTAGCACGATTATTGCCAAGTGGCTAAGGTGAAGTCTCAACAAAACACAATACCACAAGAGATCAAGACAGAGGTGACACGGTGGTTTATCCCGTGGTTCGGCCAAGCCAATGCTTGCCTACTTCCACGTTGTGGCGTCCCAACGGACGAGGGTTGCAATCAACCCCTCTCAAGCGGTCCAAAGACCCACTTGAATACCACGGTGTTTTGCTTTTCCTTTCACTATCCCGTTTGCAAGGAATCTCCACAAATTGGAGTCTCTTGCCCTTACAAGTATATGATCACAAAGAAAGCACAGAGTAAGGGAGGGAAGCAACACACACGAATCCACAACAAAAGCGCACACACACGGCCAAGAATCGAGCTTACAAGACTATCTCAGAGTTCTCACTTAGAACAGAGCTCGAATCACTTAGAAACACAAAACGAATGCGCAGAGACTTAGTGTGGATGATCAAGAATGCTCAAGAGTTGCTTGTGTGTCACCTCCATGCGCCTAGGGGCTCCTTTTATAGCCCCAAGGCAGCTAGGAGCCGTTGAGAGCAAATCCGGAAGGCCATCCTTGCCTTCTGTCGTCGGGGGCACCGGACAGTCCGGTGCACACCGGACATGTCCGGTGACCGATTTCTTTTCTTATCCAGCGCTTCCCGACCGTTGCAAACCGGCGGAGATCTGAGAGCCGTTGGCGCACCGGACAGTCCGGTGCACACCGGACAGTCCGGTGCCGTCTTCCGACCGTTGGCTCGGCCACGTGTCCCGCGCGGATTGCGCGGCCGACCGTTGGCCCTGGCCGACCATTGGCTCACCGGACAGTCCGGTGCACACCGGACAGTCCGGTGAATTTTAGCCGTACGCCGTCGGCGAATTCCCGAGAGCGGCCAGTTCGCGCCGAGTTGGCCTGGCGCACCGGACACTGTCCGGTGCACACCGGACAGTCCGGTGCTCCAGACCGAGCTGAGCCTTGGCTGCACACAGCCAAGTCTTTCTCTCCCCTTTTCTCGTTTTCTTCTTTCTGTTTCTAACACTTAGACAAATATGTTAGTCCACAAAACAAATGTACTAAGGCTTAGAAACATACCTTTATCTCATGATTTGCACCTTGTTCATCCATGTACATAAATTCACAATTAAGCACATGTGTTGGCACTCAATCACCAAAATACTTAGAAATGGCCCAAGGGCACATTTCCCTTTCAGAAGCTCAGTGGTGGTTGAGTATGAAAATGTGCTACTTCCTTCTTTGAGTCCCAGAGGATTGGTTACTAGCCTCCTGGGACTAGTAATTGTATCACATTTGAGTCCCAGAGGATTGGGGCGCTTCAAAAATCCCACCTCCACCTGCATACCAGACGCCGAGAAGCGAAAGCATCAACCAAAGGCAACGCCGTGGCCGAGACGAACTTCAAATAGCGATGCCTTCAGCAAGTGAGTGACATTTGAGACGCCACCGTCGCCTGTCCGAAATGGACTAGGCTATTGCACATGGAAGATAATGCTGAAGAATGTGACACCCTCAACAGGGGAAAGCTACAGCCGCTAGCGTCACCGTCGCCGGGATTTTGCCCAAAATGTTCTCCAACACATTGCAGCCAAGCCTCGGGTCGCACGCCGCCGCAGCCCCTAACCAGCACCTGCCCGAGCCACTGGTCGCCATCGCCATGCCACCAAACGAGTGGAGGGCCCCGTCGACGCCAAACCGGCCGGGCGCGTAGCTGTGCCGGCGCACCTCACTAGTCCACTAGATACCTTACTACACGCAAGGAGGCCCACCCCTTCTTCCTGCAAGGACCGCCACCTCCATGACGTAGATCTAGTGAGGGAGGGCCAGATCCAGACCGACATGCCCGGATCCGTCGAACCTCGGCCATCGGCGTAGCTTCATGCCAGCTACCGTGCACCACCCTGACACACTCCAAAATGTCGTCACCGAGAGACACATCTACTTCCTAGGAAGAGGGCTCACCGCTCACAGCCGCGGCATGTGGGCACATACACTCCCTCATGGGCTAGCCCTAGGACGGATGGAGCCAGGCGAGGGCAAGTCTAGGCAAGGGTGAGGACGAGAGGGGAGAGCAGAGCTGTTCACTGCCACCGCCATCCTTGTGCCCGCACGAGCCACTCGACAGAGCGCTCCGATGACAATGAGGCAGGGGAGTGGGAGGGAGAAACCAGCGGGAGTGCTGCCTAGTTCCGCTCGTGGGCGCCGGTAATCTCCCGAAATTGCGGTAGCTAGCATTGGTTTACTATCTGTTGTGTGGTATTGTGTACCCTAATAATGGTTGGGATGATGGTAGTTATGTTTTTTTGTAGTACTATAACAATCTGATGTGATTCTAGTATTTTACCATGTATATGTCTGGTTATATCTCTACTATACTTAAAGCACCAGTTTCAACGGTCGTCCCGCATCTTTTTACAAATAACCTCTCGCAACTATTTCGAATTAACCCGCTGCATGTATATAGATGGCCAAATGGTGGCCCGGCATGGACCAGACACCCACGGCCACAGCTCTGGCCTAGGCACGTCATGACGGCCTGCTAACTATGTCGGGCCGGTCCGTCGGCCTATTTGATTAAATCAGCGTAAAATGTTAAAAAACAGGGCAGGAGGTGAGGCACGTCATGACGGCCTGCTGAATATGCCAGGCCGGTCCGTCGACCTATTTGATTAAATCAGCGTAAAATGTTAAAAAAACAGGGTAGGAGGTGGGTTCGAACACATGCCTAGAGACACTGGGTGAAGCTGTCTAACTAGTAGAACATCATGCTCAGATATTTTTAATATCGAATATAAATTGTATATATGTATATATGTTTTTTGTAAAATAAAAAATATATAATCGTGTCGGGCCAGGCCAGTACTACGGGCTGAGGCTACAGCCCAAGCACGGCACGACATTCTTGACTCTTGCAAGCATTAGGTCATTTCTGAGACAACATTGACGCAATGGACTCCGTGGTGTTTGAGGTTGCTGAATTGGATGGAGCAACAATGATTTGTCACACTAATAGTAAAATGAAAGGTTATTTGTTGATTTTAAATGTTAGTCATTGCTATGAAGTAGCATAATTTAGATGGAGTACATCCAGTTTTTATTGATGTCTGACTTTAGCAACCACTCCATATCTTGATCTATTTTTTTATAAGTTTGAGTTCATGTAACTTATTTTAGAAACTTGAGCTCACAAACTTTCTATTATTTGGTCTCTGTATAGTAGAATTATGTCATTCTATAATCTCTGTTCGTTCAGTCAGTCGTTGTGAACTCTCTTCTAATCGTTCACTTTATTGACCGTGTTGTACCAAGACATATTGGATGGAGTAAACAATAACATTAGTTAGCCAAATCAAAAAAATATTATACGGAGAGCGGAGACAATCAATAAAAAATATTAAGATTTTTTTGGTGGATAGTTGAAAGTCGCCTAGAGGGGGTGGATAGGCGGAATCTGAAATTTACAAACTTAAGCACACACTACAAGCCGGGGTTAGCGTTAGAATTAAATCCGAGTCCGCCCCTGCATATCAATGGCTGAAATCGCAACGGTCAGCAGTAACGGCTATATCAACGGCTACTATGCATTAAATGCGTCATCAGATGTCAGATAAAGCAGTCGTGGACAGTCTGGTCGTGCACCCCCGGACGGTCCGCGAGTGTCGGGGTTTCGGACCGAGGGGTCCCTGGACCGACGAGTAAATTTGTCGCTGCGTGTCCCTGCCCAGATGGGTTGGTGCGAGATGGAACACAAGTGGGGGAATGAGCCTTGTATTATCCTGCACCAGTGTGCTCGTAGTAGGGGTTACAAGCATTGCGAGAGAGCGAGGGCGAGAGAGAGCGAGTAGGAGAGAGCGAGGGAGAGAGAGAAGGGGTCCGGTGTGACGGAACCTCCCAAGTCATTAGGCCCACCTACAGTTGTCCTTGTCCAACGGACCTCAGACAACCCTGTATGTGCCCCTGAATCACTTGACAAGTTCGGTATCTGCTTTTCTTACCTTTCCCAAGAGCGTTTCACCCGTCACGCAGACATTACAGAACATCGGAGATATAGAAATGCGGAAGCGATTACATAAACATACATTTATTTGAAAGTAAGATAAAGTTGGTTATTATAGACCAGCATATAAACATGAGTGCAGAGTACTTATTATTACAGTACCAAGGGAGGTAAAAACTCCTCCCGATAAGTTCTTACATAAAAGTTTTTATGGAGGACTAGGTCCTCCCGCAGCTTCATTCTTGCTTTTCTTCATTTGACACCACCTTGGTACAAAAACAACAAATGTTTGTTGCTTCCTCACCTAAAAACAATAGGGAATAAAACCCTGAGTATGGAATTACTCAGCAAGTCTTACCCGACTAAAGAAAAGACTCTCAAGGGTATGCTGGTTATAAGGGAGTCAAGGTAAGGTTTCTCAATGATCAAAGACTCTGTTTTGCATAAATGCTTACTAAAAGTGGATCCTTAAAAACCCAATTTTATTGTCAAGTTAGGTAAAATTACCTGCATCTAGAGTTCTTTCTAACCTAGTTCAATCACTTAACCTGCACTAGCCAATTTCTTAACAAACCTTTCATTCATCTTTACTGGAGTTCTACGTATAGGGCAGTGACCAAGTCTTCATAACCGCGAAGGTACGGCGATCTGAATCGATTATACTCAGCTGAGGATCTCCGATCACACGACATATGTAGCACTTAACCCTTGCATATGTCAACCCGCCACCGGGGTTCTTAAGACCAGATCAGGTTCATGCGAACCGAGAGCACAGATACACCACCGTCCAGCCTCTTGCCACAGAGGGTACACGCTACTCTCGCCACCGCTCCACGCCCATTCCGCGTTATCTTATTCTGGCCTTAGTCTGCCCGAGGCAAGGCTTACCCATGACGAGGCATGTGACCAGTTAAAGGGTCCTCGGTCAGCAAGCCTACATCGAGACGGTCCTTAATCGACTCAGACGGAGACACTACACCGAGACTCTCTTTCTCGTGCAAGTCACCCGCCCGGTCTCAGTTTAATCATTTCAACCCAAAGTTTGGTACCTGGCAGAGGTACATCTTTTCCAGATGTTGAACCCATCACGGCCATGATGGATCCACCATCAAGTTTTATTTTCAAAAACATCCCTCCCACTTTGCCAATCATCTTTTGTAAAACAAAACCTTTTGTTTTGCTAGAGCAATACTAAGCATAGTAAAATCCTTTTGTGAAAACAGGGTTTCAAGGAAGATAATCAAGTTCAAGGAAGGTAATGCAGGAATTGTTTAAGCATTCGACTCCTATCACCTAATGCATTAATCAAGTGAGAAAGATTTTAAAAACATCAAGGAAGGTGGCAAATGCACCGGGGCTTGCCTTCGTTGATAGGTGAGTCAGGCACGGATCCACAGATGTCAAAGTAGAAACAATTTCCTGCCTGAGATTCCGAAGGTGGTGGTGTCTTCTCTTCTGTTACTTCAACTTCTTCTTCGTTTTCTAAAGATAACCATATATATGTATATAAGAATGTATGTCATGAAATGCTCATGAGAGTGCAAAGATAATGAGAATTTATTATCTAAGGTTCTTGAATACAATTTTCCTTCACGGTTCTCCGGGAAACTAGGGTTTCCGGAGTCAATAAAGGAATTCAAAGGGCAGGGGGTAGGGTTTTGGGTTCTAGTTATCAAACAAGGTCCAAATCCAACCAAACTCTACCCAAGGCTTCTAAATAAAGTTTTGAGTTCATATAAAAAGTTTGGGCATTTTTGGAATGATTATCTATTTTCTAAAAATCCAGAACCAATGTTTTAAGCTATTTTAAATACTCCAAAATTCCTTATTTAATCTAAAAATCATGAAACTATTTTTATTAAATACTATGGAAAATAAGGAATCTAGGAAAATTGGTTTAACATTTTTAGGATTTTTCTACAATTTTCTAGAATTTATTTGGCTCTGGAAGAAAAAGAAAAAGAAAAACTTGCAACAGTTCTGGGCCGAATTCAAACTAGGCGGCCCAACAGCACATGAAACCGGGGCGCGCCCACGCCCGCGGTGGAGACTTCGCAGAAAGGCCCTCAGGGTTTTGGCTAACTGGAGATGGGTTCGGTTACTATTTTCTTGAGTCACTAACGGTTTAGAGAAAAGAACCCCACGTTCTAATCCTTCACCGCACGAGGTCCACGACGACGGCAGCACGGAGGATGAACTCCGGTGAGGTTGTGCCGGTGGATTTACGCAATGACCGGTGCTCCCGAGCGGCTATCACCGAATTGAACCTTCCTCGAGTGTTTCCCCTAACTTAATTTCAGAAATGGTGACCTGATTCGCTCTGGCCACGGTAACCGCGCGGATGAACCAAAGAATCATGTGTTCCCGGCGATTGGCGGCGGTCTAGCTCAATTATGTGGGTCGGCGAGCATCGTAGACACATGAGAATACTTAAACGGGGAAGCAGAAGACATGGACCGACCTGGATTGCGCTGGCCGCGGAGAGGTGCTCTTTGCGGTGGCGGAGACCAGTTTGGGGGAAGTTTGAAATTCAAGAGCTCAGGTGAATGATTAAGGGTGGGAGCGGGTGCTATGGCTTCGGGATTATATGGCGCAACAGCCCCGGCCATCAATTTATAGGAGGCTTAGGCGGTGGCGCGCAATTTGGTCGGGCAGTGCGGGCGGCCGAAGATAGAGAAAAACCTTGGCTCAGTGGATTCGTGGCTACCGTCGTGGCGACTTCACCGGCGACGATTTGACGGCTATAGAGAGTCACGGCGACGCGACGGGGGTACCTGAGCACGTGGCACAAGACCAGCAGTCGGCCATCACCGGTGAACCTATCTGCCAAAGCCGCAAAGCAAAGGGGGTACGACGGTGAGTCACCGGAGTGGCGTCCAGTGCACAGGGTGATGATCTTTCTACCCAAAGCGTTATCTACTAGCCCTGTGCACGAACCCAAATGCCGGCGACACGAATCGCGGCGGAGGTATCGTCGGCGGTGAGCACACCCTGCGCTGGTGGTCTGATCTGTTTCGAGACACTGTACCATGGCGAGCTCCATTCAGTTAACCTGACAGCCAGAGTTTAGGGTCGATTTTCTCTCAGATTTCTATGGCATCTTGCCCAAAGATCTGCATCAAAGTTATAGAGCTACAATCCAGCTATAACTTTGCTGCATAGGATTCCTACAAAAAGCCACTGGATCCTGCTTAGAATTAAGCTTGAAGTTCATGCCATCTTTCTGTCAGTCTGAATTTCAGACTTAATCAGCCTGACAGCCTGACTTTGGGTGTGTTTTTCTCTAATTTTTGTATAACAACAACAGGAGATGTCTACATCAAAGTTGCTCTCCTATAATAGGTTTACAAAATTTATGTGGTGGCCTAGGGCAAATTCTTACTGATTTGGAAGTTAATAAGCTCCAAAGTTGAGCTTATAACACTGATTTTCAGACTTAGAGTGAAATCACAATTTGGGGTCTTTTTGCAAATTAGTCCAAAACCTAGGGTTTAGCTTGTAAATCTTCATAAATGTGAACCATGTGACTTAATATGCTTTAACATAGTAGTTTTCACACTTTAGTTCAAATGTGCACTGTTTTTGCACATAGGCCCCTAGGGTTTGGATTTAGGGTTTTCCAGGGTTCCAATTAGGGTTTCTGGTATCTCAGGGATATGAATGTAATGTAGACCCATCTTTGGTAACATTTTATGATTGTTTTACTGAATCCTTAGGGTTTTCTCAATTTGGGTCATGTTTTACCCTCCTGGTCCCTATTTAGGGTTAAGTCCCTTATTCCAGGGTCTTATTTGCAAAACACCAACACAGTACAACTTGTTTGAAATTTTTACCTAGTGAATGCAATCTAGGTGTGTCAAACATATCCAATGCCAATGATTATGATGTTATTCTCAAATTTTAGTAGCAGTAAAACCAGGGGTGTTACATCCGGCCCCTGCTCGTCTTCTCCCGTCCCTTTGTCGTGTGTCTACTCGTCTCTCCTGCCATGCGCTCGTGTGTTCGTATGCTCGTACATTTGTTCGTTCCCCCCCTTCTCCCCCTTTTTCCCCGTGGGGCCCTGGACACCCCTTTTATAGACATAAGGAGATGCCCAGCTGTACAATGGGGTGTAGCTGGGAGCTAACGTGGCTGGCACGGAAGTGCCCTGAGTCCTGTACAGATAACAACGTGGCCGTCGGGGGGCGTCTTGAGCCCTGTAGAGGTAATATCGTGGCCGTGGGAGAAGTGCCTTGAGCCCTGTAGCAGTACAGCTGTTGGCGCTGCATGGATCCTGCTGACGTCTCCTTGCTTCCGTAGGGGGCTTGAGAACCACCGACGTCATGGTTGCATGCGGGGAACCATCATTGCCTGTTACCGGGGTAAGCTTGATGGGACGCCGGTCTTGTTCCTTCGTAGCCTGAGCTAGCTAGGAGTAGGGTAATGATGCATCCCTTGTGGCGCGGTTGATCCGAGCCTGAGGTCGGGCGAGGCGGAGCTTCCTGTTGCGCGCGAGGCTTAACTTGACCGTTGTCGATTTCACCCGGGGGCGGGCGGCGCTGTTTTCCTATCAGATCGGTCAGTGAAAGGGTGAAGTGACTGCGGTCACTTCGACCTTGCCGACTGTTGGGGGCCATGCTCCGTCACGCCGAAGGTCCCGTAGAAAGAAGCAGCTTCGGCGGAAGCTGTCCGCAAGAGATGACCGAAGGTTCCTCTTCATGAAGCTTCGGTATTACAAACCGACTTAAAGATAGAATGACCTTTCAATCCATAAAGGTCTGAGTCAGTGTTGTAAACTTTTATGAGGGGCATAATTGTAATTTTTCACAGGCTGTGTCCTGTGTCTATAAATAGATGAACAGTACCCCCGTACTGTTCACGCTGACTGGTACACGCTCTTGCATCACGCTTGTATCTTTGTCTTTTGCCAAGCCGAAGGTACAAATGTAATTCAATGTTGCTCTTATTCTTTCATGATTATATAATAAAAGACACGTAATAATGTTATATGATTATTCACGTTATTCTCTCATGTTTCATATGCTTCTCCTTTTATCGGTATAAATTATAATGATGAAGGTATGTCCTTCATGACCTTCGTCTGAAGATCGTTATATCCTAAGGGAAATAACACTTCGAAGGACGAAGAATATTTACCATTAACTTTTTTCTGTGTTGCCTTGCTCTTAATTCGTAGCAGTTGAGAACAAGTCCCCAACATTGGTACCCACCTCCGGTAAACTCACTTCCACTTTTTTGAGTTGATGGCTTCGTTCAACGTTCAAGCTGGAGCTGCTTCGGTTCCGAAGCTGCTTCTTCCGATAACAGGCGGTTCATGTTCAGAGCCAGCCAACAAGAAGCAGAAGAAGGAAGCACAGAGAAGGGTACAACATGTTGGGGTGCAAGGACCCTTCATCAAGTCGAGATGGTCTCACATTCTTGTTACCTTCTCCCAAGAGGACCTTCAACTCAAGGATTACCCACACAACGATGCCATGGTTATCTCTTGTGTTATCAAAGGATTTTTGGTCCACAATGTCTTGGTTGATACAGGCAGCGCAGCTGATATCATATTTGCTAAGGCCTTCAGGCAAATGCAAGAGCCAGAAGATAAGATTCATGATGCTACGCACCCTCTCTGTGGCTTCGGAGTAAGACAGATTGTAGCGCTGGGCAAGATCACCATGTCAGTGACCTTCGGGTTCATCAACAACACTAGAACTGAGCAAGTTGTGTTTGACATTGTTGACATGGAATACCCTTACAATGCAATTATTGGTCGTGGCACCCTCAATGCTTTCGAAGCAATCCTTCATCCTGCCTATCTTTGCATGAAGATACCTTCGGATCAAGGACCCATCGCTATTCATGGAAGTCAGGAAGCTGCCAGAAGGGCCGAAGGAAGCTGGACTGACTCCAAAGCAATCCATAACATAGATGGAGCTGAAGCTTGTGAACAGTACAAATTCAGAAGGGAGAAAGCAGCTTCAGCAGATCAGCCGAAGCCCATGCTCTTATGTGAGGACATAGCAGAGCAGAAGGTGTTGTTGGGCTCTCAATTATCCGAAGACCAGGAGAAAACCTTGATAAGGTTTTTGTTCAACAACAAAGATGTTTTTGCATGGTCAGCTAATGACCTCTGCGGAGTAAATCGGGATGTTATTGAACACTCGCTCAATGTTGACCCATCCTTCAGACCCAGAAAGCAGAGGCTTCGGAAAATGTCTGATGATAAGGCCGAAGGTGCTCGTAATGAAGTAAAAAGACTCCTCAGTGCAGGAGTTATCAGAGAAGTAAAGTACCTAGAATGGCTAGCTAACACTGTTATGGTAAAGAAGGCCAATGGCAAGTGGAGAATGTGTATCGATTTTACAGATCTCAACAAGGCTTGTCCGAAGGACGAATTCCCATTGCCAAGGATAGACTCTTTAGTTGATGCAGCAGCTTCTTCAGAGCTCATGAGTCTGCTAGACTGTTATTCAGGCTATCACCAAATCTGGATGAAGAAGGAAGATGAGCTGAAGACTAGTTTCATAACCCCAAGTGGCACATATTGCTATCTTCGGATGCCTGAGGGGCTCAAAAACGCTGGAGGAAGTTTCAGCAGAATGACTGCGAAGGTCCTCCAGTCTCAGATAGGCAGAAATGTGCTAACTTATGTTGATGACATCATTGTAAAAAGCACGAAACAGGAAAATCATATTGCTGATTTGCAGGAGACCTTCGCCAGTTTCAGACAAGCTGGTTTAAAGCTGAATCCAGAAAAATGTGTCTTCGGAGTAAAGAAGGGGAAATTTCTTGGATGCTTGGTTTCAACAAAGGGAATTGAAGCTAATCCAAGTAAAATCGAAGCTATACTTCGAATGGAGCCACCAACTACAAGAAAGGGGGCCCAAAGATTGGCAGGGAGGCTGGCATCTCTCAATAGATTCATATCCAGATCAGCAGAAAGAAATTTACCATTCTTCGAAGTGCTGAAATCAGCCGAAGTCTTTCAATGGGGATCAAATCAACAAAAAGCCTTTGAAGAGCTGAAGCAATATTTGATAGATTTAACAACATTAACTCCACCAACGCCAGGGGCTCCTTTGTTGTTATACGTGGCAGCTTCGCACTCAGCAGTAAGTGCAACACTTGTCCAGGAGAAGCTCGATGGCCAAGTCAAGAAGCAGGTTCCAGTGTATTTTGTATCTGAAGTCCTTAGTGTATCAAAGAAAAACTATACAGAATTGGAGAAGGTATTATATGCTGTTTTGATGGCATCCAGGAAGCTTCGGCATTATTTTCAAGCATACAATATTATTGTTCCTTCTTCGCAACCGTTGAAGGATATTATGAGAAATAGAGAAGCTACTGGACGGATTGGAAAATGGGCTGCAGAGCTCAATGAATTTTGCATTGATTATGTGCATAGATCCTCGATCCAGTCTCAAGCGTTGGCAGATTTCATTGCCGATTGGACGCTAGGGGCTCAGGATGAAGAAACAAATAAAGATGCCGAAGTGTGGACAGTGTTTTGCGATGGGTCTTGGGGAACCTTCGGAGCAGGAGCAGCCGCTGTCTTGATCTCACCATCCAAAGTTAAAACTTGTTATGCGGCAAGACTTGATTTTAGCTGTACAAACAATATTACTGAGTACGAAGCCCTGCTCCTGGGCCTTCGGAAATTAAAAGCAATGGGAATCAGAAGGGCGATCCTTAAAACTGATTCCCAGGTTGTTTCGGGTCATATCGACAAGAGTTGCAAGGCTAAAGATCCGAAGCTTGAAAAATATCTAGACACGGTCCGAAGAATCGAAGCTTCCTTCGAAGGATTTTCTGTCAAAAATATCCCTCGAGGACAAATGAGCATGCTGATTTGCTGGCTAAGTCAGCAGCACAGGGGCTGCCTTTACCTTCGGATGTGTTTTTCGAAACAATAAAGGCACCTTCAGCGGAACTCCTTGAAAGAGCAGTCCTCAACATATCTCCTGTTTATAGCGAAGATTGGAGAACTGAGATAATCTCTTACCTTCAGGGTAAGTTCCTTTCAGATGACGAAGCTTATAACAGGAGGATAGAGGCAAGAGCTCGTCCATATGTCATGATAGAAGGGGAGTTGTACAAGCATGGAGTTTGCGCTCCGCTACTCAAGTGTTTATCTAGAACCGAAGGTATAGAATTGATGAAAGAAATACATGCAGGCCTGTGTGGATCTCACATTGGATCTAGGCCGTTACTTGGAAAAGTTTTCCGCCAAGGGTTTTATTGGCCGAAGGCAGCTTCGGATGCAGCGGAATTAGTTCAAAAGTGCGAAGGCTGTCAGAAATGTGCAAGAGATCAAAAACAACCTTCGTATTTAACACAGCTCATACAACCCATCTGGCCATTGCAAAGGTGGGGCCTTGACTTGTTAGGTCCATTACCACCGGTTCAAGGGAATTTAAGATATGTTATAGTGGCTGTGGAGTATTTTTCTAAATGGATTGAGGCAAAGCCACTAGCCACAATAACTTCGGCCACTGTCCAAAAGTTTTTCTGGCAGAATATTGTTTGTCGTTTCGGGGTACCGAAGGCCATCACTGTAGATAATGGAACACAATTCGACTCCGAAGCTTTCAGAAATTTCTGTGATCAAATTGGTACGAAGATCCATTTTGCATCAGTCAGGCATCCGGAGTCAAATGGGCTCGTTGAAAGAGCCAACGGCATTATAATGACAGGAATAATGAAGTTAATCTTCAATCAACCCAGGGGAAGTGGCCAGATCAGTTAACTAAAGTGGTGTGGAGCCACAATACAACAACATCAAGGTCTACAGGCTTTACTCCATTCAAGTTATTATTCGGTGACGAAGCAATAACTCCGGAAGAAGCTAAAACTGGATCAATAAGAGTAGTAGCTTCGACAGAATCAGGTCCTGAAGATGCTTGTTTTGTGGAAAAAGATGCTTTAGAAGGGATCAGGCTTCAAGCTGTAGAGAATATCAATAAATACCAAGCCGAAACAGTCAAATGGCGAGATAGAAAAGTTCGGCTAAAGAATATTGAGCCGGGACACTTGGTGCTTCGGAGAGTGGCCAACCCAGACACAGTGGGCAAGTTACAGTTGAAATGGGAGGGACCTTTCTTAGTGGCATCTTCGTCAAGACCTGGTTCATACAGATTGAAGGACATAGACGGCAACGATATTCCAAGATCTTGGAATGCGGATGAGCTTCGGCGATATTATGTGTAACTTGATGTAACTTTTTATGTCTTTTCTTTTCTTTTTCATGGCACCCTTTTCCTTTCTAAAGGGGGAGAAAGGTTTTTAATGGGGCCATCATATGTAATTTCCTTTTTTAGTTCTATAAGAGCAAAATCCCCCAAGGAATGTAAATGTAAAAGCTGAGAACGCACCATTGAGTGCCGAAAACTGAAAAAGCGAAGAAGCTCCAAAGTCGTTCCTAAGGGAATGCAGAGCTTACAGCGAAAAGTCAACGCTGATTCCGCCGAAAGTAAAAGGCGAAGAAGCTCCAAAGTCGTTCCTAAGGGAATGCAAAGCTTACAGCGAAAAGTCAACGCTGATTCCGCCGAAAGTAAAAGGCGAAGAAGCTCCAAAGTCGTTCCTAAGGGAATGCAGAGCTTACAGCGAAAAGTCAACGCTGATTCCGACGAAAGTAAAAGGCAAAGAAGCTCCAAAGTCGTTCCTAAGGGAATGCAGAGCTGATGTGTGATTGTTTCTAAGGAAATAATGGCTGAGGGTATGGCTTCGGATATGTGTTTGGACATCCATTCGCACATCACATTACATCATAGCATTTGCATTCATAAACATTCATCCAGGCATATATAGGATAATCATCATCATGGCATAAGTGGTTGCTTCGGCATAAGAGAAGAGCTTCTTCGCGTACAAAAAGGAGAGCTTCGGAAGAAAGGGCAATGTTGTTTTTTATGCTTCGCTGTGTACGAAAAGAAGGGAAGGTGTTTTTTTCGCCTTCGGCTCAAAATACTAATTTCGTCCACATCAAAGCACTTTATACATTGATGGAGGGGTAAGAATATATTATAAGGTATGAAAAAAGTTCATTAAGAACAGTTTAGTTGTATTTACAAAAGATATTACAAAAGTCTTTTGAGTTTTTTCTACAGTCTACTCCTACTGGTCTTCACTGGGCTTCAGCTTCGGCTGCATATCCTTCAAGCATCAGCTTCAGCTTCGTCATCCTACATGAATTAAGTTGTTGTGGGTCAAAACCAAGATCGAAGGAAAAGGTAAGCACAAGGTATGATTTCTTACTGGTCCAAGATGACTCCGAGCTTCGTCTCCAGCTTTTTCTCGCCCGCCTTTTGTCCATATCATCTTTACAAATCTGTTAGAAATGCTTCGGGCGAGGTCAGGAATATCATCTAAAATTGTTGGTGATAGAGTGAAATTGGGCCTATTGACAATTTTTCCATGATCACAGCCAGCTTTTAGGAAGGCAGCAGCAGTGCCCCGAGAAGCTACCCAGGCACAGAAGTCACCGTGCCCGGCTATAACTTCGTCAAGCTCATCAATTTCACCTTCAATATGTTCGAAGGTCTTTGGTAAATTTTCAGCTGACGGGGTAAATTTCTCACTGCTAGCTCCAACTGAGTGGAAGATTTTTCTCAGTCGTTCAATACATTTGTTGCTAAATTCCAAACATTTATCTTGAAGGCTCGCCAATAATTTTTTCAAAACTGAATTTTCTTGGACTTCGGCTTCAAGTTTCGCATTTAGTTCTTGTTTTTCTTGTTCAAACTGTTCAGATTGGCAGAGAAGCTTCGTATTCAATTCCACTATTTTAGCTTCGGCTTTTGCCAATAAGCCTTCAGTTGCCTGAAGCTCAAAGTTCTTCTTTTCAATAGTAGCTAATTGCTCTTTTATTTTGCTCTCTAAATTTTCAATTATAACCTCGTGCTTTTTGTCTTCCAGATCTTGCTGCATTTTCAAAGCCTTGCTCAGCAGCATACTCTGCACGTAAACAACCTTCGTTAAGACAGGTCTACATTATTGAAAACAATAAAAGTCAAGGGAATAGTAGTTCACCTTGAAATTGGAATAAAACAAACTACCAACGATATGTTGTCGTCGGTAGCGGCTAATGTCCATTTCCAGCTTCGGAAAACCGATACTCTTTGATAGAGTACCGATGACCTTAGCTCCAGTTTGATCCCGGATGCAGTCTAATTTTTCATCGTCAATACCCCCGAAGAGGAGTGCTCCTGGTTTGTATCCGCAGGATTTGGCATACTCTTTAAGCTCTTCTATCTCGGTTTTTGACAATTCTTCTCCAACCAAGTTTTGGAACATGAAGGCTTCGTCCTCTGAAGCTTCGTCAACAATTTTCTTTCCTTTCCCAGACACTGCGGCCATGGTCTCTTCGGTGGCAGCAGCAGCTTCTTCTGTGGCCATGTCTAGTAGTATTTTGTCGATATGTTCAATTGTGCTTTCCAAGTTCAAACCTTCAGGTGAGGTAGCTTCGGCAGCCGCGACCTCCGAAGGTGGGATTTCAATATTTGTTATTTCTTCAGCCGCTGGTATCTTTTGAGCTGAAGCTCTCGGTGGTGTCTTGTCAATGACTTCTGTCACTGCGATGATTCTTTGTCTCTTTGTTTTAGTTGTTTTCTTCGTTTTTTCGGGCTCCTTTTCCTTCTGAAAAAACTTTGTCAGTTGAGGCCCCAATGGACTTAGCTTCACAGGCAGGGATTCAGTCATTACCTTTAAAATCTCTTCCACGTCAGCGGCAGAGCGTGATGCGGGAGTCTCTTCTTCGTCAGATACTTTTCGCTTCGGAGATGATATTTTCTTCTTCGGAATATTCTTCTTTTTTGGTGGTTCTTCCTCATCTTCATTTAAAGCTTCGGCTCCCCTTTTCCTTTTTTGGACCCCGGCACCTTTGTTCAGATTTTCATAGTCAGGGTATTCAAAACCCAGGGCGTCCAGCACTCGATTCAGCCTTCGCTTCGGACGGGTGCCGAAGGCCGCAGTCATCAATTGATCTTCTTTTTTGGAGTAATTGTCGAGTATTTCATTGCACATTATTTCAACTGTGTCTAGCCATTCTTGGCAAGGTTTTTTAAAGTATTTCTTAAACTTGTAATAGTAAGGTAACCGTACAAGTTCCCCTTCTTTCTTCTCCCCCTCTAGCTTCGGCATTTCCCATTCTTTTAAAGTAGGGAAAACCCTGAAGGCCAAGAACTCTTGAACTAGGTCCCTAGTACTGATATGCTCTGAAATAATTTTAAACTCAGCCAGTGCAGCCCAAGTAGAACCTTCTAATGACATTTGGCATCGTGGTCTTGTTTCTCCGAAGATCAATTCAAGAGGGCTTTGTACCATCTTCTCTTGGTCTTCGTCAACTTTCACATAAAACCATTCTGATTTCCAGCCTGCCGGCCATTTGCTTCGGTAACTGATTATAGGAAACTTTGTGGTTTTCCGATAGGCAAAATTGTAGCAACCAAAGTTATCATGTAATCCATCTTTTCTAGCCTTCGTCTGGTAATGCAGCTCATGAACTCGACAAAAGCTGTCGGCAAACGGCTCCACCGCCTGGCTTTGGAGGGCCAAGATATAAACACTAAGCCTGACGATAGCATTAGGAGTCAACTGATGAAAGTAGATACCAAACTTCTTCAATACATCTGCAATAATCCTATGAAGGGGGAATCTCAACCCAGCCTTTAGAAAGCTCTTGAAAATGACTATTTCATCCTTCTCTGGCTTCGGGGTAGTTTCTTCCCCCCCGAAGCGAAGTAGCTTCTTCTAACTCTCACTGAAATAACCTGACTTTACCATCTTGGAGAGATCAGCCTTCGAAACGGTCGACTTTCCGAAGTCCAAGTGGCTGGGCTTACTGGGCATGGCAATGCGATAATCATCTTCGGGATCAGTTTCTTCAATGTTCTCTTCTTCTGCTTCGGCAGTTGCTTGTTCTGCTTCAACAGTGGGGGTTCCTTCCGAAGTTACCAGTCCGGATCGTTGCATTGCTTCGGAGATGGGAACAGTCTCCGAACCTTCAACTTCGCCCCCCTCACGCTCAACCCTAGCGGTAGATCGCACTCTGGCCATTTAATTCTGAGTTTGTGGAAATTGAATACTTTTTCCTTCCGAAGTCTTTCCTTCTGACGAAGCAGACTTCAAGTTGGAGCTTCGTTCGATTCCGAGAGTCAAGCTTCGGCTATGGTTAAAAATTTTGGCAGCAAAACAGTGCAAATAGCAATGAATGCTGTGGTAACTTCACACCTACCCGTCTGTTTATATAGTGCTGCAGGTAAGAAGGCGAAACGCCAGGATTTTTACACCAGGCGGACAGTCGCCTGCACTCGCTGTGCGGTGGACCGTAGAGACCAAACAGTAACTCTGCAAGGTGGGACTGCCACGCGCTCGGAAACTGAATCGTTTCTCGACAACGAGCTCAGGGAAGGTGTTTTTTGGACCTTCGGCTTCCCGAAGCTTAAGAGACTTTTTTCACGGATCAAGCTCGTTATGAAAAACGATCTAGCGCCGCGAAAGGGGCTACTGTTGGGGGCCATGCTCCGTCACGCCGAAGGTCCCGTAGAAAGAAGCAGCTTCGGCGGAAGCTGTCCGCAAGAGATGACCGAAGGTTCCTCTTCATGAAGCTTCGGTATTACAAACCGACTTAAAGATAGAATGACCTTTCAATCCATAAAGGTCTGAGTCAGTGTTGTAAACTTTTATGAGGGGCATAATTGTAATTTTTCACAGGCTGTGTCCTGTGTCTATAAATAGATGAACAGTACCCCCGTACTGTTCACGCTGACTGGTACACGCTCTTGCATCACGCTTGTATCTTTGTCTTTTGCCAAGCCGAAGGTACAAATGTAATTCAATATTGCTCTTATTCTTTCATGATTATATAATAAAAGACACGTAATAATGTTATATGATTATTCACGTTATTCTCTCATGTTTCATATGCTTCTCCTTTTATCGGTATAAATTATAATGATGAAGGTATGTCCTTCATGACCTTCGTTTGAAGATCGTTATATCCTAAGGGAAATAACACTTCGAAGGACGAAGAATATTTACCATTAACTTTTTTCTGTGTTGCCTTGCTCTTAATTCGTAGCAGTTGAGAACAAGTCCCCAACACCGACTGAGGCGCGCATGTCAGTATAAGGTGTCAGGCGATCCCAGCATTAAATGTGCATGCAATACGGTCGGCTGGTAAGGCGATTTGGCCAAGGTCGCTTGCACGATAAGGCTTGCCTTTGGCTGAGCCGAGGGTGCGCTCACTGTCTGAGGAGACCCTCGGGCGAGACGTGGATTCGTCCGGGACCACTGTTCCGCCCGAGGCTGGGCTCGGGCGAGGCGAGACCGTGTCCCTTGGTAGACGAAGCTTTGACTTTGACCCGAGCCGTAAGCCTTTATGGTTTGCTCTGAAGGTGTTTTCGAGCCGTGTTTAGGAGTGTTGGGGGTACCCCTAATTACGGTACCCGACAATAGCCCCTGAGCCTCGAAGGGAGTGGCGATGCTCGCTTCGAGGCTCTACCGCATTTTTGGTGAGAGGATCGGCCTTTCTCGGTTATACTTTGTTCCGACGGGTGCGCGTGAGCGCACCCACCGGGTGTAACCCGAGGCCTCGGAGGAGTGGTTTGACTCCTCTGAGGTCTTAACGCTTTTCGTGATGCCTCAGCCAGTCCTGTTGTTCCCTCATGTGGCCTGGCCGTAGCCCGGGTGCACGATCAGGTTCCGAGTTTTGAAGCTGGTTTGTTGATGCTGTCAACAGTTTGGTCGTAGCCGGGTGCGAGAGCGGCCCTCGAGCCTCTGCACGGAGCGAGAGGACGATCAAGGACTGTCTCGACTTTTATTATACGCCCCTTCGTCGCCTTTCCGCAAGGAGGAGGGGGGAAAGCGCCATGTTACCCTCAGAGGGCACCGATCATGGCGTTTCCGGTGAGTTGCTAACGGGTAATCCGAGTGGACGCCTGTGCCCCGTTCGTTAGGGGTCGGCTAGTGGCCCAGAGGCGCGCTCCAAAAGTACCTGCAGGTGATTCGCTGGACCCGGACCCTTATCGACAGGGTCCAAGGGCTCGATGCCTCCCTCCGGTGGGATTCCATTACGAGTCGTTCCCGCTAGTCTCGGAAATGTCCTAGGGTACCTCGGGAGCATAGCCCGAGCCTCGGCCATGTAACGGACGTACCCAGAGTCATCCCTCACTCTGCGTGCTCTGGGGCGACTGTCGAACCCTTCCGAGGGGGCCAGCGTTCGAACCCCTGATCAGTAATGGGCGCGGAGCCCGAGTGCTCTGGGGCGGCTGTCGAACCCTTCCGAGGGGCCAGCCTTCGAACCCCTGATCAGTAGGAGGGCTCGGGGGCCCGCTTCCTTCGCCAAGAAGGATCCTTTCCGAAATATCCCCTTTCCCAGTCCCTGTGGCAAGAGAGAGAGAGGAAACGGAAAAGGATATGAATTTAAAAATCATGGCACACCTTTTTTGACGCGATCTTTATGGTGGAGGTGAAACGTCGCCTGCTTCGCCCGCCAACGGTGTCGCTTGCCCTGCCAGGGAGTTAATGCGACAGGACGGGTGATTCGCGGGGCGGCCGTTGTGCGTGCGCGAGTCGTTCGAGGAACGGGCGTTTCACCTTCGAGTTTGAATTTCACGGCGGGTTCGGGCGAAATCTTGAACGGTTCTCGCCCGGGCCTTTATATACCCAGGAGAGGGGCCGGCGGTGGTTCTTTACCCTGCCATCTGCGCCTGCCTTCTGCTTTGGTTCCCGCAACCTAAGAGAATCGCCAGGGAAAAGAAAACCGCACGCCTTATCCCCTCCGCCTCCACCACCTTCGTTCGGTGCTGGCCGACAAGGTGACCATCGTCCCGCCGTGCGACCTGTGGCCTTCCTCCACTGTCGTTGTGGGGGATCTGGAGGCCCTTGTTGCCGATGGTTTGCTCTGTCCCCTCTCCGATGGGCCGCAGCCGGAGTGGATGGCCCCGAGCGAGGCCGTCCCGACTCCGCCGCTGGGGTATGTGGTCAGCTTTATCCCCTTCCATGAGCGAGGGTTTGGAGTACCAGCGAGCCGCTTCATGCGGGCGCTCCTGCACTATTACGGGGTGGAGCTGCACAACTTCAACCCTAACTCCATTGCGCAAGCGGCCATCTTCGCGACGGTTTGCGAGGGTTATTTGGGGATTGACGTTCATTGGGACCTATGGACCCATCTCTTCTTCACGGAGCTCTTTGCCTCGACGATGGAGGCGAAGAAGGTCCGTATGGCGGTGCGGGCCGGAGGCTGCACCCTCCAGCTGAGGCCGGGGCGCACGCAGCTATACATCCCCGCCACCCTTGTGTCTTCGAACAAGGGGTGGCAGCGTCGGTGGTTTTATCTCCGGAACAACGACGGGAGGCTTCCATCGTTTTCTCAACGAGTGGTGACCGCCGCCGGCGCTAACTGGCGCTGAGGAGCCACGCGTGAGAAACAGGAGAAGCTCCAGGCCCTTCTGCATGCCTTGCAGAAGTTAAGACATGAGGGGCTTACCGCTGCGGGGGTTGTTGCCGCCATCCATCGCCGGAGGGTGCTTCCCTTGGCAGAGCGGCGGTTGCAGCTCTCAGAGATGAGGTCGGGGGTTAATTTGCAGGGCTCGCAGATGTCCTTGGCCTCCATCCCCGACAACGACCTCCGCAAGCGGGTAGCCGGTACGGTAGGGAGGCTAGATGCCGGCGCCCTTACCTAGCCCGCGATGCGTCCCGACCATGGGTATGTGTCCCTGGTGAGTGTCCGATCCTTCTCCTGTTTTGTGCTGAGTTGCCTTTGATTTTCACTATTGGGATTTTCGTCCGTCCCCAGGGGTTGAGGTTTTATAAACCCGCCCTGCCACCGGTCCCAGAGGACGCGGTGGACCGGGCCACGCGAAGGGTCGCCGCAGAGAAGAAGGAGAAAAAGGACGCAGAGAAGGCCCGGACTCGCAAGCGGATGCAAGCTCGGGACGCCTTGGAGAAGTGTCGTCGGAGGCAGGAGAGGGACGGGCTCCCGAGGGAGCCGTCGCCGGAGACGCCCGACGACAATGACGATGATGATGATGACGACGAGAGTGACGACATGGCGGCCCGTATCGGCCTCAGCCCGGACCCGAGGCCGGGCTAGGGGTCACCGAGCCAGCCTCCAAGTGGGCTGGTACCATCAGTGCCCGGAGCCGGGACATCGTGGTCCCAGCCCGAGGAGCGGAGGCGGACCGAGGGGGTACTTGACCCTGTGGCTGAGGTAACTGGGGCGACGTGGGGGGGTCGGGCCGATCTGCCTGTCCTGCACGAGCAAGTGCCTGTGCTGGCTGTACAGGAGGTCGGCCCCTTGGCCGTGGCGACGCCTGGGCAGGCCGCCCCTTCGGCGCCTCGGGCTTCCGAGGCGGAAGCGGCGCCGAAGCCGGCGTCGGGGCAACTTTCGGCAGCGCCTGCGGGGACTGGGGCCCGAGGGGCCTCCCCGCAGGCACGACTGGCCTTGGTCCAGAGCGGGTAGGTATCTGAGAATACCTCTGTTTTGGTCTTTTCCCTGCGTGTCTTGATCTTGCTCTCTCCCTCTTTCTTTTCAGCAAGCGGAGGCAGGGCTCGGCTGGTCTGGCCCCCCGGAAGGCCCTTAAGTCGGGGCTGGCCTCCGCAGCTGGTGTCACGGCGTGCCATGCCGGTTGGCTGGCTTCCGCACAAAACGCCCTCGAGCTGGGGGGCCAGGCAGCATGAGCTGCCATGGGGCAAGCCTCCCAGGCTGACCCTTCTGCCGGGACGGCCATCATGCCAGGGGAGGCCGTTGACACGGTCGCGGCCACAAGCCCGCCTGACTTGTTATCGGCGCCGGCATCGACTCCCGCCGGGGCCGTTGCTGATTCGCCCGCGGAACCGCCTGTCGCTTCCGACGTCGGGACGGTTATGGCGCCGCCGCTCGTGGTCGTCCCCAACCTCCCCATTCTTGGTCATGAGGAGGGGGCTGCCGCCATCGCCGAGGTCAGTGATCGGAAGCCCGTCACCTCAGCCGAGAGGAGGCCCAGTACGTCGACGACGATGGTGCCCGGCGCGTCGACTGCAGGGGGACCCGACGCCTTGGTGGAGGGGTGCGCAGAACCGTGGCCCGTTTCGGGGAGCAGCGGCCTTATCCTCGCGCGGCGCAACCCCAATGAGTGGTGTGGGCAGGCGCTCCGATTCTGGAGCCGCGGCGCCTCGGAACCCCTCCTCCTTCTTAATGACGAGCGGGAGGAGCAGTCTCGGGATGAGCTCCGTGAGTATGCCGAGGCGGCGATGGGGTCGCTTCGGTCGACCATGGAGATCCTTTCTAGGGACGTTCCCAGGGTCCTCCAGGTAAGGATGTTAGGCGTATACCCTGCATGACCGGGGCATTCTTTGTAATACCCCGTTTTCCTTCCTCAGGAACTCGCAGATATAAGCACCGCCAAGTCGCTGTTCATTCGCCGTGAGAGCGGCGTCTGGGCTTCGCTGCGGTCCTAGAGGGTCGCGCTTGTCGAGGCTAATGCACGTCTCGCCCAACGGAGCGCCAAGGTGGTGGACCTTCGACTGTTCTGTGATGAGCTGAAGTTGGAGGCGGCAGTGGCGCGGGCAGAGGCGGCGTTGGCACGGACGGAAGCGCAACAGCGGTAGCTGGAGCTCAGCCAGGTCGTCGGTGAGCGGGACCAATTTTGGAGCCAAGCTGCCGAAGCTGTGGGCCGAGCTGAGGCCCTTAGGGGTCAGCTGGCTGAGGCTACGGAGCGGCTAGCCGAGGCGTCCGCTCGGGCCGGGACCCTTGCGGAGGGCCTGGCCGTGGCTGTCGGGTCTGCCGAATCCGCCCAAGTCGTTGCCTCGGAGCAGCGTGCCTGGGCCGAAGGTACGTTTCGCCTGCTTTGTGACTTCGATTCAGCTTCATTCTTCAACTCGTGTCTGAAGAATTTTGTTCGGCTGTCTGTAGAGTTCGAGACGGCTCTCAACGAGTCCGTTAAGGCGCTTGCCCAGGCGGCTGAGCAGAAGGAAGCTGACCGCGTGGCAATGTCTGAGGCTATCTCGGCCTTTTGTCGGGCCTTTGACCTCAATGACATCCCCTCGGGTAGCTCCCCCCAAAGTCACCTGCGGGCCTTGGGCAGCCATGTGCGCAGCAGACTCCACGGGGAGCTGCATCACGGCGTTAGGCGGGCCTTCGCCGTGCTCGCTTCCCACTATGACGTGGATCTAGAGCGGGTCAGCGAGGGGTACTGCCTACCCGACGAAGATGAGGCTGCCTTAGCCGAGGTCCAGAGGCTTGACGCGGCCGCCGAGGGCCCAAGCGCGGTGTTGGCATCCTCCTTCGAGGTGGAGATCCTTTGGCCCGTGTCGCCGTCTGAGGCCGGGCCAGATCCTGCTGAGGGTGGAGACGACGCCGAGGGTGTCGCTCCTCCCCCTGCCAATGTCTGATCCAGCATGAACTGTTTGCCCAAAGTATACGTGTGTTTTTCGCAGCCGCCGAGGCCTAAACATTTTATCGTCGTGTTATGAAGCTGCGTTTTCTTTCCTCTCGTTTCGAGTACCAGGACTTGTTCGTCGGTAGCAGAATCGCTTATCCGAGCGAGAGTTACTTTTTGCGGAAGGTGATGAGTGAGGTATCCGTATCCCGGAGGCGTAGGAGTCCCTCGGCTCAGTCGTCCTTGCCGCTTACGTGCACTCTCGCTTGTTTGTAAGATTTTGTTATCGATATAGTCAAGAAGGCACGAAAGTCGTTTTCTACCCGAGCGTCAGGACTTGTCGGTAGCAGGATCACTTATCCGAGCGAGAGTTACTTCTCGCGGAAGGTGATGAGTGAGGTATCCATATCCCGGAGGCGTAGGAGTCCCTCGGCTCGGTCGGCCTTGCCGCTTACGTGTACTCTCGTCGTTTTTAGGGCCCTGCTATCGACATAGTCGGAAAGCACGGGAGTTGTTTCAGTAGAAAACTTTTTTGAGGAAAATTTTGATGCAGAGGGGGTTCCCCCCTTCTAGCCCCCGAGGGAGGGTCGGGCTTGGCCGAGGCAAGGCTGACCCTTCCTTAATGGTTAGACTTTATTTAAGCGTGTAAAAACGAGGAACATGAACGACTTGGAACATTTTAAGGGTAGAAGCGACGTAGCTGTTCGATGTTCCAAGCAGTGAGGCACCGACAGAACGTCGAGGGTCGCAACCTCGACCAAGACTTCGCTGCGGTCGCATCGTAGACTCCAAGGGGCGCCCGGATCCAAGCGGGTGTCCCGTTGGCCGGTGTAGGCTGCCCCGCACTCGCGGATCATCTCCACGCGGCGACGTGGCCGTCCAAGTTCCGGCCACACCTGCCGGAGAAGTACGACGGTACATCAAACCCGTCGGAATTCCTGCAGGTATATGTTACCACCATTACGGCAGCAGGTAGAGACACTGCTATGATGGCGACATACTTCCATGTAGCCTTGTCTGGGCCAGCTCGGACCTGGCTCATGAACCTTGCCCCAGGATTGATCTACTCCTGGGAAGAGCTCTGCGCGTGGTTCACCACGAACTTCGCCAGCGCTTACCAACAGCATGGCATGGAGGCACACCTCCATGCAGTGAGACAGGAACCCAGGGAAACTCTCCGGGCATTCATCTCCCGCTTCACCAAGGTACGGGGCACTATTCCTCGTATCTCAGATGATTCCATCATCACCGCTTTCCGCCAGGGGGTGCGTGATGAAAAGATGTTGGAGAAGTTGGCCACGCACGACGTTGAAATCGCAACGATCAGCAGTAACGGCTATATCAACGGCTACTATGCATTAAATGCGTCGTCAGATGTCAGATAAAGCAGTCGCGGACGGTCCGGTCGTGCACCCCGGATGGTCCGCGAGGACGCTAAAATTACATTTTACCGAACCCGTCACCTTCGGGTTTTTCTGGTTTTCACCGATCGGACGGTCCGTGCCTGAGGCCGGACGGTCCGCGCTTGGTCTCGGACGGTGCTCGCTTCTCCGTCGGACGGTCCGTAGTGTAGACTTGTGTTTTGCACTGTTCCTGTCCGAGGGTCACCTTGGTGCCGCGGACGGTCCGCCGCAAGGACCCGGACGGTCCGCGCGTACGTGTTTTTCCAAAAAGCTTCTCCTGTCCGGAATAATCTACGGTATTTCGGACAGTTGACTTAGAATGGTTGTAGATGAACTTATGCACCCGTGAAATGATCAACTGGACAAACTGGTTAGTCCACAAGGTTTGTGATGGTCGTTAAACACCAAAATCGATTATAGGAAATATTGAAACTATTTCTCTTTCAATAGTTTACGTGGGTATTGTTGTAAGCCGTCGCAACGTACGGGTAACCGACTAGTGTGCACTCACGAGACAGGTCACTTTTATTTGCTCTGGTTCTAATCCCATATGTAATTTGGTATCTTTTTTAAAACCTACAGAATGAGGATCTATTTTCCGAATTTACTTTCTTGAGATGCAGAAACTTAGCAGGACTAAACGAAGGCAATGAAACTGGATTATGAAATCCACCCGCTCCAAGAAAATGTACTCTGAAAGAACGCTCTGTCGTACGTACTAGTTTAAAACAGCACCTTAATTTTGCCAGACTAACAGTAATATTCTGAGACAAATTTAAGTGAGAAATTTCATAAGCTATCAAAAAGGTGAGAATTTTACCTTGTTAGCCACCGGGGACCGAGGTGAAATGTTAATTTATCAAACGATGAAAAGTTGAAAACGTCCAGAAGAGGAAAGGTATTTTCCAATTATTTCATTTTCCACCTAGACAATTCCAGTACCGCTTCTGCGCCCAGCAGGTGCCAGCGCCACCGCCGTTCGCCTCCTCTCCACACTCCGCCAGATCCCATCCCTCTCGCCCACCGCGCGGGTATCGGAGTCGGAGCATGGCGTCTGCAGTGGTGGTGGACGCCGGCGACGCGCCGGAGCCCACGGTTCGTAACCTCCTGGACCAGGAGTCCCTCAAGTGGGTCTTCGTCGGCGGGAAGGGCGGCGTCGGCAAGACCACATGCAGCTCCATCCTCTCCGTCCTCCTCGCCGGGGTCCGCCCGTCCGTGCTCGTCATCTCCACCGACCCCGCGCACAACCTCAGCGACGCCTTCCAGCAGCGCTTCACCAAGTTCCCCACTCTCGTCCGCGGATTCACCAACCTCTACGCCATGGTAAACACACAAAAAAGCAAAATTCCTCCATTATTTTCTCCGTCTTACGGCTTCAAGCCTTCAATCCACCTTTCTTGCGCGGTCGTCTTCACTTGACGACCCCACCCAATCGGTGGTGCTTGTGAGGATCGGATGGGCAGGCTTCGTGTCCTGGCTAGGCCGTGGTCAGCAGAGGGTGTATATGGCGGGCCACGCGGTTTTGCACCGTAGAGTGGAGTAGAAATAAGGAGTGAGATATGATGTGGGATAGGGATGCTGCTATAGAGCGCCTAATGGTGATTGCCTGGTTGGAGTGGACTGTAGCCTTACCTAATTGTTGGGAGTGGAGATCAGCAGGGTTGTCTGAGCAGAGAGGCAGTATGCAGATAGAAAAGTCGCATGTTGCGGTTAATTTTCCATGTATGGAATTCAATATTCATAGGCATCTAAATATGCCAGGCTATACGAGATGCCATTATGCCAAGTTGACAATTCAGGGCCGTTTTGGGTTTGTGTGGATCACAAGATTATTGCTCAGGGCAGGGATGAGGCCTGCATCTTCATGAACCATCCCAAGTGGTGATTAAGCTCCTTCAGTAATATGGTGGTGATTTCCACATTATTGAAGAATAGGTGGCAGATTTGTACAAAAGAAGTACCTAATCTTTAGTAATATTTTATTATTTATGCTAAGAAGATGTTAATAACAAATCAGGTGGTTGGCTTACAGAATACCCATTCTATTTCAATTTCATTTAGAACATGTTTTACTTAAAGATGTATGACCATTGACTAAGCACCTGATTTTAGCATTTGCCTCCTTTTCTTTGTATTTTCATCCACGTCAAGCATGATACTGATACAAATCCATTTAGCCATTTCTTTGTATTCGCACAGATGATATACAGAGTAAAACAAGTTTCATTTATTGTTCTATGTCCTATGAGTGCTAATTTTTAAGAGTAGTCTGCCATTTCATTAATATGATTATTTTTTAAAGATAGTTTGGTTCATGTTATTAGAGCTGGTATTTGGCTGAATAGTCTCATTTCATAACTTTATTTGCAGGAAATTGACCCAAAGGTAGAAAATGATGATTTATCCAATGAAGGAATGGAAGGATTCCTGTCAGAACTGACAAATGCGATTCCAGGAGTAGATGAAGCTATGAGTTTTGCTGAAATGCTAAAGTAAGGTTTTGCTCCATTCCGTTGTTTGCCATTCTTCCTAATATGACCAGTTACTTTCATTACCATCCATTTTATATTTCATTTGCTACTCTTTCTAATTCCACCTGTTCAATGTCTCTAATATGTCAAGTTATTTTTTGATTATCATTGTTATTCCTGGAAATGATACTTCTTGGCTTCGAGCAACTTTTTGAATATGATATTTTCCTCACTGCAGATTAGTCCAAACAATGGATTACTCTGTTGTAGTTTTTGATACTGCTCCTACAGGGCATACATTACGGTTGCTTCAGTTCCCAGCAACCCTAGAGAAGGGTCTTGAGAAAATGATGGAGTTGAAAAATAGATTTGGCGGTCTGTTGAATCAGGTATCTTATATACATTTCAAGATACTGGAAAACTTTTTTTGAGAAGTCGCTAGGGATGTTTGATTTGTAATTTTCTTCTCTAAATAACATATTATTCTTATCAATTAATTAAGGGGACTAGGTTGCACCTTCTCGAAACTATAACCAAACAAATGATAGTGATATCTTGTGATGTGCTCAGCAGAGCCTGAACTGCCAAGCTTATCCCAAAGAAAATTTCTGATGTTTCAGTATTGCAAATACTATGATATTATGAGCTCTCCTTGGAAAAAAGCAAAGAAAATAAAGAAATATTGACTTGATGACTTACCTTCATTTGTACTGAGGTTAAATGGTAATATGTACATGGTGAACTTTTGCATGTGCGGATTCTTCATTTGACCTACCCAGATGGGAACACACATGTATAGCTAATATAATAATGAATGCATTTGGCAGGCCAGTCGATTGTTTGGTCTTGGTGATGAGCTGAACGAGGATGCAATGCTTGGGAAACTTGAGGGTATGAAGGATGTGATCGAACAAGTGAACAGGCAATTTAAAGATCCAGTAAGACTCCCTACCTTGTATGGAAGCAGATATGATCCTTAATCTACCAGTAACAGATCATGCTATATACTTATACAGTAGTACCTGGTGTAAAAAAATGTCAGTAGTAAAAGTTATAGTGAGAACACACATGTGAAACTCATGATAGTGAAACTTGGAACTAAGTAAAACATCAGTGCTCTTAGGATTTGAGTTTTTTTTTTTTTGCTTGAAACCAAAAGTTTAGACTGTAAACTTGACTCACACTACATGCCCAAAACTTATTTGTATAGTACAGATCAATTTTTTAACAGCACACCAGATGCTTTCTGCCTAAGGCATTCTAGGATAGCTTCTGCATATATCCAATTTAAGCACACAAGAGCACTGCTGGGTGAACATGAACTGACCAAGCATGCTCTACATTTTTTAGGCACCTACTGATTTCCATTTTTATTTTCTTTCCAGGACTTGACAACTTTTGTATGTGTTTGTATCCCGGAATTTCTTTCATTGTATGAAACAGAAAGATTGGTGCAAGAGTTAGCGAAGTTTGAGATTGATTCACACAATATTATTATTAATCAAGTTATATTTGATGAGGAAGGTAAGTACAAAAATGAGCTTCGTCACTTTTACTGACCTCTAGCTTTCTTGGAAAATTGAATTCACCACATTCAGTTAAAATTTCATTAGGACCTATTCTTCAAGCAAAGAAATTTGTTCTCATGAGCTCTGTTAGTATGGCTGAAAAACCTGGAGGGTCTTTATTTCAAAAGAGAAAAAAAGGAAAATCCTAAAAGGCAGCATAAAACAACTTTCAACTAATCTATTCGTTAATCATAGGAGCAGAAAAGGAATGTACTTTAGGACCTTTCCTTTGGATATCTATCAATATCTATAGTTGCCCATTTGTTTTAATCTACTCATTTTTTCCCATTCTTGCAGCTGTCGAGTCAAAACTGCTAAAAGCACGGATGAAAATGCAACAAAAATACATTGATCAGTTCCATATGTTATACGATGACTTCAACATCACCAAGCTTCCCTTGCTTTCAGAAGAGGTAAGTAATTTGCTATCCCACCACATTTCTTGTTCAAGCGTACAATATTTGTAAGTGCTTGTAGATGCATTTTCCAGGTTTGTGGTGTTCAAGCTCTCCAAAACTTTTCCCAGCACTTCCTTACACCATACAAGTCTGCTCTTAAAAGGGGCACCGTCGAGGATCTCGAACAGAGAATAACTATATTAAAATCTGCACTGCAAGAAGCTGAGACAGAATTAGATAGGGTTAGGAAAGGGAAGCAGTCAGTGTGATTTTTTTTTCCACAGGTCAAGGTGTGTAAAACCAGAGAGACGATCAATTTTTTCGTGTCATTACACTCTTGTTGATTTCACTATCATGTTTCCTCATCGAGGAGTTTAGACTTGTAATAGCTATCGGCAGAGAAGTGTTTGATTCACACAAGATATATAGATCCATTCTTTTTGCCGGTTATTCGGGTGTCTTAACTCTGAAGAAGTGAAGGTCAGTTTTAGAATCCATTCCCCCCTCGTACTGTTTGGTCAAGGGATGGATTTTTGGAGAAACTCTGGATTTGGGGCATGCTTGGATGAACTAGAACTAGTTACTAGTTGGGCTGGGTTCAAATTAGTCTAAATTAGGTTATCTAGTTGGTTAATAGCTAGTTAAAGGTTTGGCTAAAATATTAACCCATATATTAGCGTGCTGTCTGGATGGGCTAGACTGTTAGTTAGCAATCAGCACTTGTAAGGCCTTGGTCGGTTATAAATTTTAATCCAAACACGGTACAAAGTTTGCCTTTTAAGTTTTGGAGAACAAAGTTTGCCTTTTGAGTTTCGGAGAATCTACAGTTAGGAAGTGGACAAGTGGTACTGCCCCCAGCTCTGGTTTTGGTAAGTACCTTGTTCGACAGTTTCATATAGGGTTGTGGCCTTGTGGGCAATGGATTTTAGCTAGAAGGTCAGAACATCTCTAAGTACTGATTTGGCGATTAGGGATCAAAGGATCTATAGGGGAGGAATCCACTTGTTATTCAATTTTGAATAGAAAGAAGATTCTTTCTCATGGATACCCTCGTGATCTCTGGTCACCAAAATAGCTCTAATAGTTTCTAGAGAAGTAGATAAATCAATGAGTTTTTTAAGCGACTAATTGAGAGCATATTTGGTAACTTCTTCCAAGCATTTCAAAACATCACTATACTACTGCTTAATTACTCTAACTTAATTTGAGCACTTTGAGAGTGGTATCTCAATGGCTTGCACTTCCTTGAAGGGTGTTTTTCGCCAACCACCTAAGGCCTTATTCGTTTACACCAATTTAGCTTTGGATTAGTATGAATTGGAATTAAATCCATATCACAATCCATGTCCTAAAATAATTCAAGCCTACTCAATTTTTTTATTCGGTTAAACCCATCATGGATTATAACCCAAGGGTTTGGAAATTTTTTAAACTATGAAAGGCATGGATTCTATCCATAGCTCATTAGGTATGGAACAAATCCATAAAGATATTGCACAAGTTTATATTAGGATCTATGGATCAAAAGAATAGCTAGCTTTGAGAGATACATGGATTAAATGATGGATTAATTCTACCATGGGATTGAGTGTGACATATAGATTCACACAATCCAGACCTGGATTAAATCCATGGTGGGATTTATTCCATTGTAACCGAATAAGCCCTCGCTCTCAATCCATGTGTATCGAGTGGGATTGAATGGGTTTAAATTCTAAACAAGTCAAACTTTTTCTTAATTTTTTTCAGTCTCATCCGATCCATGTGTAATATAAATAACCGAACGAGGCCTAAGCTGCGCAGAAAAAAGTCCAACGCTAATCTTAGAGAAGCTTTGATGTCTCTTTCTATATATGTCGTGTAAAAGCCCAAAGCTAACAGTAGTAATACAACTTAATTTCTAAAAAAGGTTGATAAATTAATAAATTTTTTAAGTGACTAATTGAGAGCATATTTGGTAACTTCATCCAAGCGTTTTAAAACATCACTATACTATTGTTTAATTACTCTAACTTAGAATTTGAGCACTTTGAGAGTGGTATCTTAATGGCTCGCGCTCCCTTGACCTTGTTCGCCTTCCACCTAAGTTGTACATAAGAAAGTCTAAAGCAAATCCTAGAGAAGATTTGATGTCTCTTTCTATCTAGGTCGTGCAAAAGCCCAAAGTTAACCCTAGATAACAGTAAAGTTGTATAGCCTCTTTCTACTAGGTATAGGTAAGGAACCTAGACGTCTAGGGGTTTTGAATTAGTACTTCTAAAAATCTTGCTCTAAACTAGGTCATAAATAAAACTCTAGAACAAAGCATATACAAATAAGTAAACTAGATTGTATAAACTAGGTTTTGTCTAAGTGTTGTTATCTCTAAAAAAATTGTTTTGTAAAAGGGAAATAGGGTTTAACCTTTTCCTAAATATAATTTTGGTGGTTGAATGTCCAACACAAATAATTGGACTAGCTAGTTTGCTCTAGATTATATTCTACAGGTGATAAAGGTTCAACACAAACCAATAAAAAGATCAAGTTAGGGTTCAAAAGAAAGGAGCAAAAGAAACCAAAGAGAACCCTGGTCTAGCGCACCGGACTGTCCGGTGCACCACCGGACAGTGTTCGAGGCGTCAGGGGCCGTACAGATGCGAACTTGCCACCTTCGGGTTTCAGCAGCGCTGCCCCGCTATAATTCACCGGACTGTCCGTTGCACCAGCGAAGCAACGAGCGCAACGGTCGACTGCAACGAACACCTGCAAAAGCGCTACAGTGCGTGGACAGTTCGCGCAGAGTCAGAGCAGCCGCCAGAAGGCGCACCGGACAATGAAAAGTGCATGTTCGGTGCGGCACCGGACTGTCCGGCGCCACATGAAGACAAAGCTCCAACGATCAAAACCGTCAGAACCCTAATGGTTGGGTGACGTGGCTGACGCACCGGACAGCGTCCGATGGCGCACCGGACTGTCCGGTGCGCCCATCGACAGCAGCCTTACCAACGGTTGAATTAGTGGTTGAGGGCTATAAATACCCCACAACCACCTCCACTCCAACCATCCAAGCATTCACAACAGTGTATTCAATACAAGAGCAACGTGCAACACTCTAAGACACAAATCAAAGCCCTCGATCCAATCAAAGTCCCCCAATTTAATTCTAGTACTCTAGGACTTGTGAGAGGATCGCTTGTGTTTCTTTGTTGCTCTTGTTACTTGGTTGGCTTTCTTCTTCCTCATTCTTGTTCTCTAAGTGACTTGTAATCAAAGCAAGAGACACCAAGTGTGTGGTGGTCCTTGTGGGGTCTAAGTGACCCATTTGATTAAGGAGAAAGCTCACTCGGTCTAGGTGACCGTTTGAGAGAGGGAAAGGGTTGAAAGAGACCCGGTCTTTGTGACCACCTTAACGGGGACTAGGTTCTCAAGAACCGAACCTCGGTAAAACAAATCACCGTGTCATCCGCCTTATTTCTTGGTTGATTTGTTTTCGCTCTCTCTCCCGGACTCGGTTTTAATTCTAACGCTAACCCCGGCTTGTAGTGTGTGCTTAAGTTTGTAAATTTTAGATTCTGCCTATTCACCCCCCCTCTAGGCAACTTTCAATTGGTATCAGAACCCGATACTTCATTAGAGTCTAACCACTCGAAGTGATGTCGGGAGATCACGCCAAGAGGGAGATCGTGACCGGCGACAAGCCAGCAAGCCCGGGGAGAACCCACTCAAGGGAGTCCGGCCATAAGCACAAGGAGGAATACTCTTCCTCCATCAAGTCCCATCGGAGAGGAGACAAGAAGAAGAAGATGAAGAAGGTGGTCTACTACGAGACCGACTCTTCGTCGCCCTCTACCTCCGGCTCCGACTCGTCATCCACTACTTCTAAGCGCCATGAGCGCAAGAAGTATAGTAAGATGCCCCTCAGCTATCCTCACATTTCTAAGCACACTCCATTACTTTCCGTTTCATTAGGCAAGCCACCATGTTTTGATGGCGAAGATTATTCTATGTGGAGTGATAAAATGAGGCATCATCTAACCTCACTCCACAAAAGTATTTGGGACATGGTTGAGTATGGAGTGTAGGTACCGAAGGTAGGGGACAAGGACTACGATTTGGACGAGGCCGACCAAATTCGGCACTTTAACTCCCAAGCCACTACTATACTCCTCGCCTCTCTATGTCGAGAGAAGTATAATAAGGTGCAAGGGTTAAAGACGACCAAAGAAATTTGGGACGTACTCAAGACCGCGCACGAAGGAGATGAGGTGACCAAGATCACCAAGCGGGAGACGATCGAGGGGGAGCTCGGTCGATTCGTCCTCAACCAAGAAGAGGAGCCACAAGCAATGTACAACCGGCTCAAGACCTTGGTGAACCAAGTGCGCAACCTCGGGAGCACCAAATGGGATGACCATGAGATGGTCAAGGTTATTCTTAGATCACTCGTATTTCGTAATCCTACTCAAGTTCAATTAATACGTGGTGATCCTAGATATAAGCTAATGTCTCCCGAGGAAGTGATAGGAAAGTTTGTGAGCTTTGAACTAATAATTAAAGGCTCCAAACAAATCATCGAGCAAGGCGCCACCTCCACACTCGAGGTGCAATCCATCGCATTCAAGGCGGCGGAAGAAGAGAAGAAGGAATCTACACCAAGTAGAATTCCAATCGACACCTCCAAGCTCGACAACGAGGAAATGACGCTCATCATCAAGAGCTTCTGCCAAATCTTCAAGCAAAGGAGCGAGAAGGATTACAAACCCCGCTCCAAGAGGGTGTGCTACAAGTGTGGTAAGCCCGATCATTTTATTGCTAAATGTCCAATATCTAGTGATAGTGACAGGGGCGACGATAAGAAGGGGAAGAAGAAGGAGAAGAAGAGATACTACAAGAAGAAGGGCGGCGATGCCCATGTGTGTCGGGAATGGGACTCTGACGAGAGCTCCACCGACTCCTCCTCCGACGAGGATGCCGCCAACATCGCCGTCAACAAGGGCCTCCTTTTCCCCAACGTTGGCCACAAGTGCTTCATGGCAAAGGACGGCAAAAACAAGAAGGTAAAATTTAGAGCCTCCACCAAATATACAACATCTAGTTATGAAGGTAGCTCTAGTGATGATGAAGATGATTTGCTTACACTTTTTGCCAACCTTAACATGCAACAAAAGGAAAAATTGAATGAATTGATAGGTGCTATTTATGAGAAGGATGAACTCTTGGATAGCCAAGAGGAATTCCTTATTAAGGAAAGTAAAAAGCATGTTAAAGTAAAAAAATGCTTATGCTCAGGAAGTAGAGAAAAATGAAAATTTGACTAAAGAGCTTAGCATTTGCCATGACACTGTCTCCAACCTTAGAACTGAGAATGCTAGTTTGATTGCTAAGGTTGAAGAATTAAATGTTTGTGATGATTCAATTATCAATCTTAAGAATGAAAATGCTAGATTAATTGCTAAGATTGATAAATTAAATGAATCAATTTCTAGCCTTAAAACTGAGAATGCTAGTTTAATTTCAAAGGCTAAAGAATTAAATGCTTGCAATGTTTCTATTTCCAATCTTAGAAATGAGAATGCCATATTACATGCTAAGATTGATGAATTAAATGTTTGCAAACCCTCTTCATCTAGTATTGATCATGTTACTATTTGTGCTAGATGTAGAGACATTAATGTTGATGCTATTCATGATCACCTAGCTTTAATTAAACAACAAAATGATCACATAACTCAACTTACTGCAAAAATTAATGAGCATGAAATAGAAAATGAAAAATTTAAATTTGCTAGGAGCATGCTCTATAATGGGAGACGCCCTGGCATTAAGGATGACATTGGTTTCCAACAGGGAAGCAATGTCAAGCTTAATGTCCCTAAGAGATTGTCTAATTTTGTTAAGGGTAAGGCTCCCATGGCTCAGGATAATGAGGGTTACATTTTATATCCTACTGGTTATCCTGAGCACAAGATTAGGAGGATTCATGCTAGAAAACCTCATACTGTTTCACATCATGCTTTTATGTATAAAAATGAGGCATCTAGTTTTTGGCAATCAACCCATGTCAAATTGCCTAAAAAGAAAACTCCTACTGCATCAAATGAGCCAATTATTTCATTCAAGACTTTTGATGCATCTTATGTTTTAACTAACAAATTGAAAGGGAAATAGGGTCAAACCTTTCCCTATATGATTTTGGTGGTTGAATTGCCCAACACAAATTTTTGAACTAACTAGTTTGCTCTAGAATATATGTTCTACAGGTGCCAAAGGTTCACAACAAACCAATACAAAGATAAAAGAAAGGGTTCAAAATAAAGGAGCAAAGTTATACTGAAGGCTGCCCTGGTTTGGCGCACCGGACTGTCCGGTGGGCCATCGGACAGTGTCCGGTGCACTAGGAGGATCCACTCTGAACTTGCCAGCTTCGGGAATTCGGAAGGCCGCTCCGCTATAATTCATCGGACTGTCCGGTGTGCCAGCGGAGCAACGGCTACTTTGCGCCAACGGTCGTCTGCAAATGAACAGTGAAAGTAAACAGTGCGCGCCTGCGCGCGCAGTAGTCAGAGCAGGCGCCAGAAGGCGCACTAGACAGTGAACAGTGACTGTCCGGTGCACCACCGGACTGTCCGGTGGCCCCACTTGTTAGAGCTCCAACGGTCGAACCCTAACGGTTGGGTGACGTGGCTGGCGCACCGGACAGTGTCTGGTGGCGCACCGGACTGTCCGGTGCGCCATACGACAGCAGCCTTCCCCAACGGCCACTTTGGTGGTTGGGGCTATAAATACCCCCCAACCACCACACTTCAAGGGATCCAAGTTTTCAGCCATTGCATTCAATACAAGAGCTCTAGACTTCATTCCAAGACACAAACAAGAGATCAAATCCTCTCCCAAGTCCAAAGTTCATTCCAATCAAATAGTGACTAGAGAGAGTGACATTTGTGTTCATTTGAGTTCTTGCGCTTGGATCGCTTTTCTTCTTCTTTCTTTCTTGTTCGCAACTCAATTGTAATCAAGGCAAGAGACACCAATTGTGTGGTGGTCCTTGTGGGGACTTAGTGTCCCGTTTGATTGAGAAGAGAAGCTCACTCGGTCTAAGTGACCGTTTGAGAGAGGGAAAGGGTTGAAAGAGACCCGGTCTTCGTGACCACCTCAACGGGGAGTAGGTTTGCAAGAACCGAACCTCGGTAAAACAAATCACCGCGTCTCACTCTTCCTTTGCTTGTGATTTGTTTTTGCCCTCACTTTCGGACTCATTTATATTTCTAATGCTAACCCCGGCTTGTAGTTGTGCTTAAGTTTATAATTTTCAGATCCTGCCTATTCACCCCCTCTAGGTGACTTCCAATTGGTATCAAAGCCCGGTGCTTCATTAGAGCCTAACCGCTCGAAGTGATGTCGGGAGAACACACCATGAAGGAGATGGTGACCGGCAAGAAGCCTGCCACAAGCCACGGGAAGGCTCCATCGGGAGAGTCCTGCAACAAGAAGGAGAAATCACCTCCTCACAAGTCGCATCGGAGTGGCCAGAAGAAAAAAAGATGAAGAAGGTGGTCTACTACGAGACCGACTCTTCATCGCCATCCACCTCCGGCTCCGCGCGCCGTTCGTAACTTCTAAGCGCCATGAGCGCAAGAAGTTTAGTAAGATCCCCCTACGCTACCCTCGCATTTCTAAACGTACTCCATTACTTTCCGTTCCATTAGGCAAACCACCGGTTTTTGACGGTGAAGATTATAACATGTGGAGTGATAAAATTCACTGTCAGAGCCGTGAGTTAGGGGTATCCCCTTCCTACGGTATAAAGGCGCCGTTACTATGCAACAGCGCCCCTCGATCGCACAAGAAGCAGCACCCGACCCCACCGCAAGGGCGGGGTTAGGAACACCGCGTGACAAGAGGAGATAAAACTCCCCAGGATGCATCGGTAGGTCTTGACCTCCGCAGAGGAGCGCCAGACCTCTGTGCTAACGGGACCAGGACTCGCAAAAGAGCATATCAGGTCCCTCGGGTAGGTCCCAGGTCCCTCTGGGTAGGGACCGGGCCCCAGCGGAGCTTCGAGATCTGGGAGACCCTGGCGTGAATAGGGGTCCGGTGCCAGCACGTGTCCACCTCTCGAGGGGGACTTTCCGCTCGGACGGAGCTCCTTGGCCTGAGGCCTGTGACGAGAGCCAAGGAGCCGAGCCTGACGTAAGGCCCGCGCAACCGCTCGACCTCAGCATTTATTGCGGAGGAGACGCGCCGCCTGTCGCTACACTGACAGGCGACAAGCCCCCTCGGCATTAAATGCGCCTTGTCCAATCCGTTGGCAGGCAGCATCAGGGTCGTCTGGCAGGCGGCACGCCTGACCAGTCTGCTAGCGGATTGCGAGCCGGTACGGAGCAAAGCACTGCACCCATCTTCTCTTCCGCCAAAAGCTTCCCCTATACACCAAGGATACGCAGATCTTGGGCGTCAAGGCACAAGAGGATTATCTTGACAACAGATATTAGAGGATCCAAGCACTATATTCTTTATATCCCTAGGCCCACATGTCGGGGCCCAGTCCCCTTTGTGCATGCCCCCCTTCAGCTATAAAAGGGGAGGCATGCGACGTTGCATACACACCCGATGTTAGGCAGACACTCACAAGTTCATACAAGCTCCCAAGCAATACATCTCACAGTGGAGTAGGGTATTACGCTCCGGCGGCCCGAACCACTCTAAATCCCCGTGTGTTCTTGCGCATTGTTCCTTCCCTCCATCAATCAAGCGAAACACCTAAGCCCCTCATCTCAGGACTTAGGGCGGGTGCATTCCGCCACCTGGCTGAAGATCTACTCTTTGACATTTGGCGTGCCAGGTAGGGGGCTAGGCATTAGGTTCTCGTTTGATTTCTTACCCAACCATGATGGTGCAGATCGTAGAGCACCGCGCCGAGACTTCAGTAGATTTTGCGGTGGAGGGAGAAGCTGCTTCCTCCACACCATAGGCTCCCAGTCGCCCGACACCAGTCACTCCTGCAGTGCACGCCGCGCGGAAACACACGGTGGTGCAAACATCCCAGACTCCATCAAAGGCGTCTCCGGGGGCATTGTCGGCAGCCAGGGAGTTATTGTGACACCCTCCAAGCTCCACGACATCACCAGGAGCCATGAAGCAATGGCAGGACGACGTCGACCGGTTGCTCAGTATGGCGCATTCTACCTCGACCCGATCGAAGGCGCAGTCATCACGACGCCAACACGAGGCATCAGCCTCGGTGCGCTTGCCCTCAGTAAGGGGCACACAAGCCAATGATCTCCGAGTAGAACTCAACCGTAGGCGTGTGGGAGAGGATGCCCGGGTATCTTTGGAAAGGGCGCGCGAGCGCCGCCAAAACATCAATGGGCGTGACCTCGATCAAGACTTCGCCGCGGTTGCGCCACAGACTCCAATGGGCACCCGGTCCTAGACGGGTGTCCCCTTGGCGGGAGTAGGCTGCGCCGCTCTGGTGGATCACATCCGCGCGGCATCCTGGCCACCTAAGTTCCAGCCACACATGCCAGAGAAGTACGATGGAACATCAAACCCGTCAGAGTTCCTGCAGGTGTACGTTACCGCCATCATAGCGGCGGGTGGAGACACCGCCGTATTGGCAACCTACTTCCATGTGGCCCTGTCTGGACCAGCTCGGACTTGGCTCATGAATCAAGCCCCAGGATCCATCTGCTCCTGGGAAGAGCTCTATGTGCGGTTCGTGGCGAACTTCGTCGGCGCTTACCAGCGGCACGGAGTGGAGGCACACCTCCACGCAGTGAGGCAGGGGCCCGGAGAGACCCTCTGAGCGTTCATTTCCCGCTTCACCAAGGTACGTGGGACAATCCCCTGTATTTCGGATGCTTCCATCATCTCTGCTTTCCGCCAGGGGGTACAAGATGAGAAGATGTTGGAAAAATTGGCCACACGCGATGTGGACGACGTCACCACATTCCTCGCTCTGGCTGACAAGTGTGCCAGAGCCGCCGAGGGCCGTGCTTGGCACTCGGCACCACAGGTGGAGGTTACCAAGACGGGCGACTCGGATGTCGTCACCTAGGGCGGAAGCAGGAAGAAAAAGAAAAGCAAGAACCACGGTCACGAAAAGCCATGGTTCGTTGTTTCAGTTGCTGCCGCCACCGCTGGGGGCCAGGGCGAGCGCGGCAAGCACCCACGGCCCCAGGGTTACAGTAGTGACACGTGCCCAGTGCACCCCAAGAGCCACCACCGAGCCGCTGACTGCCATGAGATTATCAAACTCGCATGGCGCGTTAGTGAGCGGCGTGAGCTGTCCCTCAAGGATGGCACGCCGCCTCACCACCGACCAAGCCAGAAGGGAGCTGACGGGAAAACCGCGGCTACGGTAGGACCAGACCTCGGCTACCAGTCGCCCGAGGGGTGCTTGAAGGACGTTTCCACCGAAGATTTCGACTCCAGCGGCGTTGACGACCGTTGCAAGAAGCTGTATGTAATGTACGGAGGGAGCTGGGAGCTCACCTCCCATAGGAGTGTCAAGTCCATACGTCGGGAAGTACTTTCGACAGTCCCAGGAGTCCCCAAAACCGCTCCGTACCAACGGTGGAGGAGCACTACCATCTCCTTCGGGGCATCCGACTACCCCGACAACATGGTGGGAGCCGGCGTGCTGCCGCTCATCACCGCCCCCGTTGTCGCCAACATGCGACTGCATCACGTGCTGATCGACGGAGGGGCTGGCCTCAATGTTATCAGCCACACAGCATTCAGACAGCTGCAGGTCCCGGGGTCACGGTTGGGGCCTTCTCGCCCATTTTCTGGGGTGGGTCCGCAACCCGTACACCCCCTCGGGAGCATAACGCTCCCGGTCACATTTGGGACGGAGGAGAACTTCCGTACAGAAAACATCCAGTTCGACGTCGCGGAGGTCAACCTCCCTTTTAACGCCATCATCGGGAGGCCGGCCCTGTACCGTTTCATGACCATTGCCCATTATGGGTACTTGGTCCTCAAGATGTCGTCCCCTGCTGGGATCCTCACCGTACAAGGTGACCGCACCGCTGCTCTAGCAGCCGTCGAGAAGCTACACACTCTGGCGGCCGAGATCGCTCGACCGAATGATAGGGGAAGAGGCCCCAGTGCCAAGGCGCCCTCCAAGGCACCGAAAGTGCAGCCGACCGGGGCAGACGGTGGGCCCGTGAAGACCATCCAGGTTGGCGCAGACTCCTCCCAGACCACCCGCATCGTAGGGGATCTGGGGAAAAAATAGGAACTCGCGCTCGTCGCCTTCCTCCAAGCAAATGCCAACGTCTTCGCTTGGGAGCCGTCGCAAATGCCGGGGATCCCCAGGGAGGTGATCGAGCACCAACTAAAGGTTTACCCGGACACCAAGCCAGTAAGCCAAAAGCCGCGAAGACAGTCCGTGGAACGGCAGGACTTCATCCGAGAGGAAGTCCGGAAGCTATTGCACGCGGGCTTTATTGAAGAGGTTCATCACCCGGTGTGGCTGGCCAACCCAGTTGTCGTACCGAAGGCCAATGGAAAGCTTTGGATGTGCATCGACTACACCAGCTTGAATAAGGCATGCCCCAAGGACCTGTATCCACTACCGCGTATAGATCAGATTGTGGACTCTACTTCGGGGTGCGACCTCTTATCCTTCTTGGACGCTTACTCTGGTTTCCACCAAATCCGGATGGCTGAGGAGGATAGGAAGCATACCGCTTTTGTAACAGTAGATGGACTATACTGTTATGTTGTAATGCCCTACGGTCTGAAGAATGCCTTGCCGACCTTTGTACGGGCAATGAGCAAGACCTTCGGGGAACTAATCCGGAATAAGGTGGAGATTTACGTCGATGACATCGTGGTCAAGACTAGGGAAAGGTCGGCTATAGTGGAAGACCTGGCTCTGGTTTTCGGCAAGCTACGGGCAACCCACACCAAGCTGAACCCGGAGAAATGCATCTTCGGTGTCTCGGCAGGGAAGTTGCTGGGGTTTCTGGTTTCATACCGAGGCATTGAAGCTAACCCAGAGAAAATCAAGGCTATTGAGGTAATGAGGCCTCCCACTCGTGTTAAGGACATCCAAAAGCTTACCGGGTCGTTGGCAGCCTTTAGCCGCTTGAAAGGGAAATGTGCCCTTGGGCTATTTCTATAAGATTTTGTTGATTTAGGGCTTCACACAAAAATGCTTTGAGTTATATTTATGCCAAAGATTCAAGAAGTGCAAATCAAGATTAAAGGTATGTTTCTAGTCTTAGTCCATTGTTTTGAAGACTAATGTGTTGTGTCTAAGTGCTAGAAACAGGAGAAATCACTTTGGAGATTAGTTGGCTATGTTCAGCCAAAGGGCTGTTCGGTCTGAGTGCACTGGACTGTTCGATGGTGCACCGGACAATGTCCGGTGTGCCAGGACCAGTCTCGGTGAACTGCCTGCTCTCGGGTCTCGACGGCGGCGTACGGCTATAAATCACCGGACTATCTGGTGGTGCACCGGACTGTCCGGTGAGTCGTCTGTGGCAAAGTCGCCGCTCTCGGGAACCAAGTCAACAGTGTACGGCTATAATTTACCGGACTGTCCGGTGGTGCACTGGACTGTCCGGTGAGCCAACGGTCGGGCGCGCAATCCGCACGTGACGCGTGGCCGAGCCAACGGTCGGATGGGGGCACCGGACTATCCGGTGCACCAACGGCTCCAAGTCTTCAACGGTCGACTGCGCCAAATTTGGAAAGCAATCTGCACCGGACTGTGAACAGGGGATGTCCGGTGGTGCACCAGATTGTCCGGTGCGCCACCCGACAGAAGGCAAGATTTCCTTCCTGGATTGCTTCCAACGGCTCCTAGCTGCCTTGGGGCTATAAAAGGGACCCCTAGGCGCATGGAGGAGAATACCAAGCATTCTTTGAGCATCCCTAAGCACCAAGACTCCATTTCCACGCTTTTGATTCTTTGTGATAGCAACTAGAGCTCCATTTGAGTAGAGAACTCTTTGAGTTGTGTTGCGAGCTCAAGTTGTGACTTGTGTGCGTGTTTGTGCTCTGATTTTGTGTCTTGTGTGTGTTGCTCATCCCATCCTTACTTTCGTGCTTATTTGTGATAATCAAATTGTAAGGGCGAGAGGCTCCAAGTTGTGGAGATTCCTCGCAAGCAGGATATAGTGAAACGAAAGCAAAACACAGTGGTATTCAAGTGGGTCTTTGGACTGCTTGAAAGGGGTTGAGTGCAACCCTCGTCTGTTGGGATGCCACAACGTGGAGTAGGCAAGTATTGACTTGGCCGAACCACGGGATAAACTATTGTGCCTCTCTGTGTTGATCTCTTTGTGGTTATCGTGTTTAGCAAGAACTTCTCTCTAGCCACTTGGCTTTATTGCTCTAACACTTAATCAAGTTTGTGGCTTTAAGTTTCAAGTTTTTACAGGATCACCTATTCACCCTCCCTCTAGGTGCTCTCAATTGGTATCAGAGCCGTTCTCTTCAAGAAAGGGACTAATCGCCCGAAGGGATGGATCCTAAGGGAAAGGGGATAGTGATCAACGACAAGGAGAAGGAGTCCTTCATCAATGAGCCAAAAGACGACAAGCCCACTGACTCGGGCTCAAGTCATAAGAAGAAGGACGGGAAGAAGAAGAGGCGTATCAAGAAGATCGTCTACTACAACGACAGCGACGAGTCTTCTTCTTCCCAAAAGGACGACGACGACTACGAGAAAAACAAGACGGTTAACTCGAACTTTTCTTTTGATTATTCTCATATTCCGCATAATTCAAATGCACATTTGCTTTCCATTCCTCTTGGTAAACCTCCACACTTTGATGGAGAGGACTACGGATTTTGGAGTCACAAAATGCGTAGTCACTTGTTCTCTCTTCATCCAAGTATATGGGAGATAGTAGAGAATGGAATGCATTTTGACAGTTCTGATAATCCCATGTTTATTAATGAACAAATTCACAAAAATGCACAAGCTACCACTGTTCTTTTAGCATCCTTGTGCAGGGAAGAGTACCATAAGGTGAGCGGCTTGGATAACGCCAAGCAGATTTGGGACACCCTCAGGATCTCACATGAGGGAAATGATGTCACCATGCTCACCAAGATGGAGTTGGTGGAGGGCGAACTAGGAAGGTTCGCAATGATCAGGGGGGAGGAGCCAACCCAAACATATAACAGGCTCAAGACCCTGGTCAACAAAATAAGGAGCTATGGAAGCACGAGATGGACGGACCACGACGTCGTCTGCCTAATGCTAAGGTCCTTCACTGTCCTTGATCCTCATCTTGTTAACTCTATTCGTGAAAATCCTAGGTATACCAAGATGACGCCCAAGGAAATACTTGGGAAGTTTGTAAGCGGGCGAATGATGATCAAGGAGGAGAGATATGTTGACGAGGCGCTAAATGGCCCAATCCATGAGACTCAAACTGTTGCTCTCAAAGCAACAAGTAGCAGGGAGGCGCTACCTAGCAAGGTGGCACAAGTTGAGGCGGCCGGGCTTAACGAGGAAGAAATGGCCCTCATCATCAAGCGCTTCAAGACGGCACTAAAGGGTCGCAAGGAGCATCCCAAAAAGAACAAGACAAAAGGAAAGCGCTCCTGCTTCAAGTGTGGTAAGACTGGTCACTTTATTGCTAACTGTCCTGATAATGATAGTGACCAGGGACAAGAGAAAAGCGGGAAGAAGGAAAAGAAGAAGGCGTACAAGAAGGCTAAGGGCGAGGCACACCTTGGCAAAGAGTGGGACTCGAATTGTTCTTTGTCCGACTCCGACGACGAGGGACTCGCCGCCACCGCCTTCGACAAATCGTCGCTCTTCCCCAACGAGCGCCACACTTGCCTAATGGCAAAGGAAAAGAAGGTAATCACTAGAGAAACTCCTAAGTACTCTACTTCTAGTGATGAGGACTCTAGTGATAATGAAATTGATTACACTAGCTTGTTTAAGGGATTAGATAGAGCAAAGGTAGAAAAGATCAATGAATTGATTGATGCTCTAAACGAAAAGGATAGACTTTTAGAAAAGAAAGAGGATCTTTTATATGAAGAACATGATAAATTTGTAAATGTGCAAAAGTCTCTTGCTTTAGAATTTAAAAGAAATGAAATGCTTTCATGTGAAATTTCTGCTTGTCATGAGACTATTTCTAGTTTAAAGAGCATTAATGATGATTTAAATGCTATGCTAGAAGTTGCAAATAAATCTAGTTCTTGTATTGAGCATGTAGTAATTTGCAATAGGTGTAAGGATTTTAATGTTGATGCTTGCAACGAACATTTGATTTCCATTTCTAAATTAAATGATGAAGTAGCTAGTCTTAATGCCCAACTTAAGACTAGCAAAAATGATTTTGATAAACTAAAATTTGCAAGGGATGCCTACACTAGTGGTAGACACCCCCTCTATTAAGGATGGGCTTGGCTTTCAAAGGGAAGCTAAGAACTTAACAAGTCATAAGGCTCCCATATCCGCCAAGGAGAAAGGGAAGGCCCCTATGGCTAATAGTGTTAATAAAAATCATGCTTTCTTGTATCATGGTAGGAAATATTCTAGAAATATTCATTATGATAGGAGTTATAATGCCTTTGACTCTCATGCCATGTTTGCTTCAAGTTCAAACCTTAATGGTAGATCTAGGAGGAATTTTGTGTCTCATGCTCCTAGGAAAGTGTTTAATGGATCTACTACTGTTTTTCATGCTTGCAATGCTAAATTTATTCTTTCATGTAAAAATAAAAAGGTGATTGCTAAAAAGATGGGAGCAAAATGCAAGGGAGACAAGACTTGCATTTGGGTCCCTAAGGCAATTGTAACTAACCTTGTAGGACCCAACAAGAGTTGGGTACCTAAAACCCAAGCCTAATTTGCCTTGCAGGTTTATGCATCCGGGGGCTCAAGCTGGATTATCGACAGCGGATGCACAAACCACATGACGGGGGAGAAGAAGATGTTCACCTTCTACGTCAAGAATAAAGATTCCCAAGATTTAATCATATTCGGTGATGGGAATCAAGACAAGGTTAAAGGACTAGGAAAAATAGCTATTTCTTCCGAGCATTCCATTTCTAATGTGTTTTTAGTAGAATCACTCGGATATAACTTGTTGTCCATTAGTCAATTATGTAACATGGGTTACAATTGCTTATTTACAAACGTAGATGTGTCTGTCTCTAGAAGAAGTGATGGTTCATTAGCTTTTAAGGGTGTACTAGACAGCAAACTCTATTTAGTTGATTTTTCAAAGGAGGAGGTCGGTCTAGATGCATGCTTAATCACTAAGACTAGCATGGGCTGGCTGTGGCATCGCCGTCTAGCACATGTGGGGATGAAGAACCTTCACAAGCTTCTAAAGGGAGAACATGTGTTAGGTCTAACAAATGTAACTTTCAAAAAAGATAAACCTTGTGCAGCTTGTCAAGCAGGTAAACAAGTGGGAAGTGCTCATCACATCAAGAATGTGATGACTACATCAAGACCTCTAGAGCTATTGCATATGGACCTCTTCGGACCCGTCGCCTACCTCAGCATCGGGGGAAGTAAGTATGGTCTTGTTATTGTTGATGATTTTTCCCGCTTCACTTGGGTATTCTTTTTGCAGGGTAAACCAGAAACCCAAGGGACCCTCAAGCGCTTTCTAAGGCGAGCTCAAAACGAGTTTGAGCTCAAGGTGAAAAAAGATTAGAAGCGACAACGGGTCCGAGTTCAAGAACCTGCAAGTGGAGGAGTTTCTTGAGGAGGAAGGAATCAAGCACGAGTTCTTTGCTCCCTACACACCGCACCAAAATGGTGTGGTAGAGAGGAAGAACATGACGCTTATAGACATGGCGAGGACGATGCTTGGAGAATTCAAGACGCCCGAGCGGTTTTGGTCGGAAGCTGTGAACACAGCTTGCCACGCCATAAACCGGGTCTACCTTCATCGCCTCCTCAAGAAGACATCATACGAGCTACTAACCGATAACAAACCCAATGTTTCGTATTTTCGAGTTTTTGGGAGTAAATGCTACATTCTGGTGAAGAAAGGTAGAAATTCAAAATTTGCTCCCAAAGCTGTAGAAGGGTTTTTGTTTGGTTATGACTCAAATACAAAGGCGTATAGAGTCTTCAACAAATCATCAGGTTTAGTTGAAGTCTCTAGCGACGTTGTATTTGATGAGACTAATGGCTCTCCAAGAGAGCAAGTTGATCTTGATGATGTAGATGAGGATGATGTTCCAACGGATGTGATTCATACCATGACGATTGGAGACATGCGACCACAGGAACACAAGGAGCAAGATCAACCTTCTTCCTCGATGGCGGTGCCTCCCCCAACTCAAGATGATGAACAGGTTCCTCAAGAGGAGGCGTGTGATCAAGGGGAGCACAAGAAGACCAAGTTGAGGAGGAAGAAGTACCACGGGCCCCTCCAACTCAAGTTCGAGCGACAATTCAAAGGAATCATCCCGTCGACGAAATATTGGGTGATATTAGCAAGGGAGTAACCACTCGCTCTAGATTAGCTAATTTTTGTGAGCATTACTCTTTTGTCTCTTCTATTGAGCCTTTCAGGGTAGAAGAGGCATTGCTAGATCCGGACTGGGTGTTGGCCATGCAGGAAGAGCTCAACAACTTCAAGCGAAATGAAGTTTGGACACTGGTGCCACGTCCCAAGCAAAACATTGTGGGAACCAAGTGGGTGTTCCACAACAAACAGGACGAGCACGGGGTGGTGACAAGGAACAAGGCTCGACTTGTGGCAAAAGGTTATGCCCAAGTCACAGGTTTGGACTTTGAGGAGACTTTTGCTCCTGTGGCTAGGCTAGAGTCGATTCGTATTTTGTTAGCCTATGCCGCTCACCATTCTTTCAGGTTGTTCCAAATGGACGTGAAGAGCGCTTTCCTCAATGGGCCAATCAAGGAGAAAGTGTACGTAGAGCAACCCCCTGGCTTTGAGGATGAACGGTACCCCGACCACGTGTGTAAGCTCTCTAAGGCGCTCTATGGACTTAAGCAAGCCCCAAGAGCATGGTTGTTGGGGACTTGTTCTCAAATGCTAAGAGTTAAGAACAAGGCAACATAAAATGTGTTAAATACTAAAGTCCTTCGTCCTTCAAGACATTATAACCCTTCGGATATAATGAATTCCGGACGAAGGTTATGAAGGAAGAACCTTCGTAAGCACAATAAATAATAAGGAAGAATTCATATGCGAAATACGAAGAATAAAATATATAATATCACCAACTTATTTTTATTAACATTATCATATTCAGAATAACAAATTATAAATGTACCTTCAGTTTGACGGAAAGTAAAGGTACAAGCGTGATACAAAAAGCGAATGCCAAGTCCGCCCGAACAGTACGGGAGTACTGTTCATCTATTTATAGGCAAGGGACGCAGCCCGTGTAGAATTACATTTGTGCCCTTTACATTTATCAACAACTCTATGGTAATTCTTCGGGGTCTAATTTGCCTTTTCATCTTTAAGTCGGTTTCCCTTCTCTGCTATCATGCCGAAGCTTTTCTGCGCACAGCTTCGTGATCATCTTATCCTTCGTCATAATCGCTTTCCGTCTCGCTCAAGCTTCATACTGACCATACTCTTGTATACTCATGACCCGATTCCGAAGCTACCTGTTCACACATCCCACTTGGAAAACATTGTTAAATTATGTTTTTGAGGACCTTCGGAAGCCGAAGGCCCCCAACAGTAGCCCCTCGCAATATTAATTTGCTAGAATGATAAATTCATATTGCGACATGGACGAAGGCCTTAAGCCGAAGGTCCGAAAAAACACCTTCCCTTTGCTAGAATAGCAACAGTCATTGACAAGCGGGACCCTCCAGTTTTCGACGCACTAGGTGTATAAATAAGAGCTTACCACGAGTTTATTTGGCACGCTTTCTTGCCATCTGCTCTTGCTCACTCGACTTTTTGCCTGTGCGCAACAACGCTTGCTTGGCTTTTTAAATTTTTAAGCTTCGGATTTGAGAGCACTTTCTCAGCGTTTACGAAGATGTCTGAAGATAAGAAAGCTGTTGGTGAATCGAAGCTGAGCCTTTCTGAGGAGATGCATCTCGGGTTTCTTCAATCAATAGCAAAGACCAATACAGAGAAGATCACTAGGGAGATTTTGGAGGGTTTATCTGAAGACACTGGTGACAGTGACAGCTATGATGTAGAAAGTGGGGGTGAAGACTCCGAAGATCGACCGTGGCGACCAAGTCACACAGTCTTTGGAAAATCGAGCATTAAACAGAGTCATCTTGATAACATGAAGGGAAGATACTTCCGAGACATGTCTATTGTGAGGGCAGATGACGGGGAGAAGACTGTGCCTACTCCCGAAGAGGATGAAGTCGTAATCTTCCGAAGCTTCTTAAAGGCTGGACTACGGTTTCCCTTGAGCAATTTTGTCGCGGAAGTACTGAAGATATTTGAAATCTACCTTCATCAACTTACTCCTGAAGCAATCATAAGAATGGGCATCTTCGTCTGGGCCGTGAGGAGCCAAGGTTTAGAACTAAATGCAAAAAGTTTCTGCAACATACATGAGCTATTGTATGAGACAAAACCCTGGGGTAAAGAGCAGTATCACAACAATTTTGGCTGCTACAGCTTCGGCGCCCGGTCTGGGTCAAGCTGTCCCATGCCAACCTTTCGAAAGAGGTGGCCCGGCGACTGGATGACGGAATGGTTTTATGTGAAGAATGACTTGAAAGCACGGGAAGATGTTAAAGGTATCATTATGCGCCCTATCTGGTAACGCTTCGGCCTTCGGAGGCCGAAGGTGGAAATGAATGAAGCAGCCGAAGAATGCCAGAGAGCCTTCGGCGTGGTTTGCTCTTTTATTGGGACAAGGGATTTGGTCCAAGAACACATTGCCTTCAGAATATGGCCACTTGTAGTAAAGTGGGAAATGCCGAAGAAGACCGTTAGAGAAACTGACGAAGGTGGATTAGTTAGGCTAAAATACACATTCCAATATGGAGATAAATTCGTCGAGCCAGATGATGACTGGCTAAAAAGTATTGAGGCCATAAGTGATGAATTGCTTGGATTATACTCGAAGGCCGAAGACACTGCACTATCAGCGGCCTTCGGAGGCCGATAGAAGAAGAGACTCAACCGAGTATTTGATGCAATTGGGTTTGTCTACCCCGACTACCGTTATCCAACGCGGGGTCAAAAAAGAAAGAATACATCTTCTGCGAAGGAAGCTTCTTCAGCCGCTCCTAGCGAGCCAGCGCCGAAGAGGAAAAGGGTAAAGGTTCTCACACACCGGCCACGTTATATTGAACCGGCCACAGTGCCTGAGTTTATCGGTGAGACTTCTTTGGTCACCGAAGCTAAAGAACCAACTCTGCTGCCAAATATTGAAGGGCTGGCCGAAGTGCCGGCGGCGAAAAAATAGAAGGACCGAGGGCTGAAGAAACAAAGACATCAGAAGTTTTAAGTCCTTCAGCAAAAATTGAGGGAGCAAAAAGCCAAAAGGGTCCAGTAGTGACCCTAAAAAGAAAAAGGATGGTTAATGTGCTGGATGTTTTGGAGACAATTAAGTCTTCAAGCCCAACTCCGAAGAAAATTGTTGAATCCTCCAAAATGCATACTGAAGCATTTGATACCGAAACTTCAAAACATCAGTCTGAGACTGAAGCTGGGCCTTCAGAGCCCACCAAGGTGAAATCCTTGGAAGTTGAAGAAACAGAAACAATAGAACAACTTTCGGCTGAAGTGGAGAAGAAGACTTTTTGTATTGTCTCCCTGACAGCAAGGAGATTTCTGTCTGTCGGGAGATGAGCAAGAGCTTCGGATTCCCAACACTAGAAGATGGGCTCTCGGTGCTGTCGAAAAACGAGCTAGCCGACAGCCTGGCATATAATAGCTTAAAGGTGCAGAGAATGAGGTTTTTGTATTTTTTTATTCTTGAAACAAAAAAAAATTCGTTTGCTTAAATTTATTGACGCACACACATTTTTCTTTGCAGGGCCTTATACTTAGCAATGCCCTCAAGGCCCAAAAAGATGCCGAAGACGAAGGGTGTGTTATGGCCCTGAGCAACCTTCGTTCCGAAGTAATTGAACTAAGGAACGAAGGTCTCGAAAAAGATAAAATATTGCATTCATTGATAGATAGAATAAAAGAAAACGAAGCTACTTTTAAAGTTCAAGCTAAGGCTCAGAGGCGTGAAATTGAAGATCTCCAAAAACAACTAGCCAGAGCTAAAGAGGAACGCACACTTGAAGAAACGAAACGAGAAATCAGTGAACAATGGGCAAACCATTTGGAAAAAAGCGTTGAAGAGCTTCGCGCATCTAAGAAAAGATGCTATGAGAAATCTATAGAATGTGTTAAAAAAGTAAAAACCAGCTTCGCCAGCGTTGGCGCTTTTTCAAGTGAAGAAAACTTCATAAAGGGTGACCCCGAGGGCCCAATCGAATGGATCAGTCACGAAGCTGAGGCCTTTGAAGAAATTTTGAATAGCCGCAGAGACATATGTGCCTTTTCGGGTGCCAGGGAGATTGCTACCATTTTGGAGAGGAAAGGCTATGAGCATGTGAAATTGTTGGCAAAATCCGAAGCCGCCTTATCCTCCGAAGATATAAAAGACCCCTCGGCCGAAGCAAGCCTGGTCGGTGGAAAATTTTTCACTGACATCTGGGACAATGGTGGCCGGGAAATGGCCCAAGAAATTATACGAAGAAGCAAAAAAGGCATCCATGACGCTAGAAAAGTAGCAGAGGCCGCTGAGAAAAGTGCGGAGCTCGAAGGGCAAATAGGTACTAACTAGTGGTTTTTGGCTCTGTTGTAATTTTTTGATTTCGAACCTGTTTACGGTTTGTAATAATAATATAGCCGTATCTTCTCCTCCCTCAGAACCTGCTGAGCCATATACGGGCCCCACGCGAAGGGGGATGACGAAATTAGAAAAATGGCCGAAGCCATCATGGATAAAGTCGTTGATCAGCTACTAAACGAAGCTGCAGAAGTAGTTCTACGGGAAGATTAGATGCTGTTGCAAAAAACATTTAGAATGTAATGTTTGTTGAGAAACATGTGTAATATTCTGTAACTTTGAATGTAATATATTAGCTGTTTATGGTTCTATCCTTTACGATGCATGAAATTTCTTATACATACCGTTTTTAAGCCTTCGGCGAAAAAACACCTTCCCTTCTTTTCATGCTTCGTAAACAGTACCCGTACTCTCATAAGATCAGTAACCAATCTTTGTAACGTCAATAACCAATGGATCTTTCCATTTCAGAGTTTGACGAAGGTGTAACTCCTCAACTTGTCACTATTTCTTCGAAACAATTTTCGAATATCAATACTGAGATCCCCTTCTTGCGTTGTTGATGCAACATGATGTATGATGTTATGCTATGCAAATGATGGAATGATGTGATGTTATGCAAAATGATATTTGCCAAAGGTCGATGTTTTTTCACTGCAAGCCTCCCTTAGGAGCTTCTTCGCCTTTTACTTTCAGCGGAATCAGCGTTTATTTTTCGCTGTAAGCCTCCCTTAGGAGCTTCTTCGCCTTTTACTTTCAGCGGAATCAGCGTTTATTTTTCACTGTAAGCCTCCCTTAGGAGCTTCTTCGCCTTTTACTTTCAGCGGAATCAGCATTTATTTTTCGCTGCAAGCCTCCCTTAGGAGCTTCTTCGCCTTTTACTTTCAGCGGAATCAGCGTTTATTTTTCGCTGTAAGCTCTGCATTCCCTTTGGAACGACTTTTGAGCAGAAAACTTACACTGCGCTCCCTTAGGAACGACTTTTGCTGTTTCGAAGAAATTACGCTGCGTTCCTTAGAACAAAATTTTTGATAATTCGAAGGTCCTTCTTGCCACCATAAATTCTTATGCTTCGGCAGCTTAAGCCTATGGAGAAGTGAAAGGGAATTAGGCTTACACCTAGTTCCTATTTAATTTTGGTGGTTGAATTGCCCAACACAAATCTTTGGACTAACTAGTTTGCTCTAGTGTATAAGTTATACAGGTGCTAAAGGTTCACACTTAGCCAATAAAAAGACCAAGTATTGGGTTCAAATAAAGGAGCAAGGGTCAACCGAAGGCACCTCTGGTCTGGCGCACCGGACTGTCCGGTGTGCCACCGGACATGTCCGGTGCACCAGAGGACTCAGACTTCAAACTCATCACCTTCGGGAATCTCCAGAGGCAACTCCGCTATAATTCACCGGACTGTCCGGTGTACACCGGACATGTCCGGTGCTCCAAGGAAGGGTGGCCTCCGGAACTCGCCAGCCTCGGGAATTCACTTCAGCTGCTCCGCTATAATTCACCGGACTGTCCAGTGTAACAGCGGGGCAACGGCTATTTCGGCGCCAACGGCTACCTGCGACGCATTAAATGCACGCGCTGCGCGCGCAGAGGTCAGGCACGCCCATGCTGGCGCACTGGACAATCTACAGTGCATGTCCGGTGCGCCACCGGACATCCAGGCGGGCCCAGAAGACAGAGCTCCAACGGTCGGAACCCAACGGCTTTGGTGACGTGGCTGTCGCACCGGACATGTCCGGTGTGCACCGGACTGTCCGGTGCGCCATCGAACAGACAGCCTCACCAAACGGCTAGTTTGGTGGTTGGGGCTATAAATACCCCCAACCACCCACCATTCATTGCATCCAAGTTTTCCACTTCTCAACTACTTACAAGAGCTCTAGCATTCAATTCTAGACACACCAAAGAGATCAAATCCTCTCCAAATTCCACACAACACCCTAGTGATTAGAGAGAGAGATTTGCTTGTGTTCTTTCGAGCTCTTGCGCTTGGATTGCTTTCTTCTTTCTTGATTCTTTCATTGCGATCAAACTCACTTGTAATTGAGGCAAGAGACACCAAACTTGTGGTGGTCCTTGTGGGAACTTTGTGTTCCAAGTGATTGAGAAGAGAAAGCTCACTCGGTCCGAGGGACCGTTTGAGAGAGGGTAAGGGTTGAAAGAGACCCGACCTTTGTGGCCTCCTCAACGGGGAGTAGGTTTGAGAGAACCGAACCTCGGTAAAACAAATCCGCGTGTCTCACTTCATTATTCGCTTGCGATTTGTTTTGCACCCTCTCTCGCGGACTCTATTATATTTCTAACGCTAACCCGGCTTGTAGTTGTGATTATTTTTGAGAATTTCAGTTTCGCCCTATTCACCCCCCTCTAGGCGACTTTCAATTGGTATCAAAGCCCGGTGCTTCATTAGAGCCTAACCGCTCGAAGTGATGTCGGGAGATCACACCAAGAGGGAGATGGAGACCGGCGACAAGCCCACTACGAGCCAAGGGAGCACTTCATCGGAAGAGTCCCGCACCAAGAGGAAGGAGAAGAAGAAGGACTCCTCCAAACGGAAGGAGAAAAGATCTTCTTCCTCACACCACAAAGAGAAGAAGGAAAAATCTTCTTCCCACAAGTCGCATCGGAAAGGCGACAAGCACAAGAGGATGAGGAAGGTGGTCTACTACGAGACCGACACTTCATCAACATCGACCTCCGACTCCGATGCGCCGTCCGTAACTTCTAAGCGCCAAGAGCGCAAGAAGTTTAGTAAGATCCCCTTACACTATCCTCGTACACCTAGACATACTCCATTACTTTCTGTTCCATTAGGCAAACCGCCAACTTTTGATGGCGAAGATTATGCTAGGTGGAGTGATTTAATGAAATTTCATCTAACCTCACTCCACAAAAGTATATGGAATGTTGTTGAGTTTGGAGCACAGGTACCATCTATAGGGGATGAAGACTATGATACGGACGAAGTAGCCCAAATCGAGCACTTCAACTCCCAAGCTACAACCATACTCCTCGCCTCTCTAAGCAAGGAGGAATACAACAAAGTGCAAGGGTTGAAGAATGCAAAGGAGATTTGGGACTTACTCAAGACCGCGCACGAGGGTGATGAACTCACCAAAATCACCAAGCGGGAAATGATCGAGGGGGAGCTCGGTCGCTTCCGTCTTCGCCAAGGGGAGGAGCCACAAGATATGTACAACCGGCTCAAAACCTTGGTGAACCAAGTGCGCAACCTCGGGAGTAAGAAGTGGGACGACCACGAGGTGGTTAAGGTTATTCTAAGATCTCTCATTATCCTTAACCCCACTCAAGTTCAATTAATTCGTGGTAATCCTAGATACACACTAATGACCCCCGAGGAAGTAATCGGGAATTTTGTGAGCTTTGAATGCATGATTAAAGGATCAAAGAAGATCAACGAGCTTGACGAACCCTCCACGTCCGAAGCACAACCGGTGACTTTTAAGGCGACGGAGGAGAAGAAGGAGGAGTCTACACCAAGTAGACAACCAATTGACGCCTCCAAGCTCGACAATGAGGAGATGGCTTTAATCATCAAAAGCTTTTGCCAAATCCTCAAGCAACGGAGGGGGAAGGACTACAAACCCCGCTCCAAGAAAGTGTGCTACAAATGTGGTAAGCCCGGTCATTTCATTGCAAAATGTCCTATATCTAGTGACTGTGACAGGGGCGACGACAAGAAGGGAAAGAGGAGAGAAAAGAAGAAGTACTACAAGAAGAAGGGCGGCGATGCCCATGTTTGCCGGGAGTGGGACTCCGACGAAAGCTCCACCGAGTCCTCTTCTGAAGAGGACGCCGCCAACATCGTCGTCACCAAGGGACTCCTCTTCCCCAACATCGGCCACAAGTGCCTCATGGCAAAGGACGGCAAAAGGAAGAAGGTTAAATCTAAATCCTCCACTAAATATGAATCCTCTAGTGATGATAATGCTAGTGATGAGGAGAATAATTTGCGTACCCTTTTTGCCGATCTTAACATGCAACAAAAGGAAAAATTAAATGAATTGATTAGTGCTATTCATGAGAAGGATGATCTCTTGGACTCTCAAGAGGACTTCCTTATTAAGGAAAACAAAAAGCATGTTAAGGTTAAAAATGCTTATGCTCTAGAGGTAGAAAAATGTGACAAATTATCTAGTGAGCTAAGCACATGCCATGACACTATTGCCAACCTTAGAAGTGAAAATGCTAAATTAATTGCTAAGGTTGATTCTCATGTTTGTATTGATTTAACTTCCTATCCTAGAAATGATAATTTTGATTTGCCTGCTAGGATTGATGAGTTGAATGCTTCTCTTGCTAGCCTTAGAGATGAGAATGAGAAATTGTTTGCTAAGGCTAAAGAATTAGATGTTTGCAATGTTACAATTTCCGACCTTAGAACTAAGAATGATATGTTGCATGCTAAGGTTGTAGAACTAAAATCTTGCAAACCCTCTACATCTACCGTTGAGCACACTTCTATTTGTACTAGATGTAGAGATGTTGATATCAATGCTGTTGGGGGCCTTCGTCCTCCGAAGGTCCTCAAAAACATGATTTGACAATGTTTTCCAAGTGGATTATGTGAGCAGGTGTTTTCGGGCTCAGAACTATGAATATGAAGCACGATCGGGACGAAGCTTGAACCAGACGAAGGACGAGCGCAGGCGAAGCTGTGCGCAGGAGAGCTTCGGCGCAATTGCTGAGGGGGGAACCGACTTAAAGATGAAAAGACTGCGTGGACCTTGACTGATTTCCGTAGGCTATTAACAAATATAATGGACATGGATGTAATTTCATGTGGGCTGCGTCCCGCGTCTATAAATAGATGAACAGTACTCCCGTACTGTTCACGTGGACTTGGCATCCTGCTTTTGCGTCACGCTTGTACTTTATACCTTCTTTCAGGACCGAAGGTACATTTGTAATTTGAAATCATTTCTATTTTTCCATATTAATAAAATAGAAATGATTTTATGTTGTTTACATTATGTTTCGTGCTTTATATGAGTCCTTCGTCATTATTCGTTGTAGTTACGAAGGTATGTCCCTTATGACCTTCGTCCGAAATTCATTATTTCCTGAAGGGGCATAATGCTTCGAAGGACGAAGGACTTTAACATTTAACACTTTTTATGTTGCCTTGTTCTTAACCCGAAGCATTTGAGAACAAGTCCCCAACATTGGCGCCCACCTCCGGTGAACTCACTTCCACTTCGAGCTTTTTTGAACACCTTCGGAAGCTATGGCGCCGAAGAAAGCTTCAGCGACTGGGGCTTCAGCACTGCAACCGCTAGACCACAACCAGGAGACCGTCTCTCTTCGGGAGGCCCGAAGCCAGAAGAGAAAGGCTGTCAGCCCGACACTTCAGGAAGAAGAGCTAGACCAAGAAATCAGGGATATGGAAATGCTACACCAACAAGTACAAAGGAAGAAGGAGAAGATGGCCCGCCTAGCTGAGTTGCAAAGGCAGATAGACGAAGCCTCTGAGGAAGTCCGCCATCTTACTCACGATGAGCAGAACAGAAGGCCTCATCAGAAAGACCTTCATCAGGAGGGCTTCGTCAACGAAGATGACTGGTATGATAATTTCCATCAGGGAAATTTTGTTTTTGATGATGCTTCTCCTCTGTCTGCTGAGCTGCAGGCTACACCTTGGCCTCCATCCTATAAACCACCCCAGCTCCCCATGTTTGATGGTCACTCCGACCCGAAGCAATTCTTGATGAGCTATGAAGCAACGGTGTCTTCGTACGGGGGCAATGCTGCAGTCATGGCGAAGTCTTTCGTTATGGCCGTCAGGAATGTTGCTCAGACCTGGTATTCCTCCCTTCGGCCCGGAACAATAACTTCATGGCAGAAGCTGAAGGATATGTTACTGACCAGCTTCCAAGGATTCCAGACGAAGCCGGTCACAGCTCAAGCCCTGTTCCAGTGTATCCAGGATCACGAAGAGTACCTTCAGGCGTATGTCCGAAGGTTTTTACGATTGAGGGCGCAGGCACCAACGGTGCCTAATGAAATTGTTATCGAGGCCATGATCAAGGGGCTTCGTCCTGGGCCTGCAGCTCAATACTTTGCTAGAAAGCCTCCTCAGACTCTGGAGAAATTGCTTCAAAAGATGGATGAGTACATTCGTGCTGACAATGACTTTCGTCAAAGAAGGGAGGAGGCCTTCAGATTTTCTGAAATGACCAGGGGCTTCGGAGGAAGATACTACCCGAGACATGTCCGTTCTATCCACAACACTCAGAATGACGATAAGGGGAGTCAGAATAGACCACAATGCTCATCACAGGCTTCGGGGCAACAACAAACTTCCTTCCGGCCACCAGCTCCAAGAGGCAGAGGCGCCAGGGGCTTCGGCGGAAGATTCGGAGATCAGCCAAGGAGGCTGTTTTGCTTGTTTTGTGGAGAAGGCAAGGGCCATACCACTAGGTCGTGCCATATTACAATCCAGAAGCAAAAGGAAATTGCCGAAGCAGCATCCCAACAAGCTCAGCCGAAGCAGGTCATGATCACATGTCTTTAATTAAACAACAAAATGAACATATAGCATTATTAGATGCTAAAATTGCCGAGCATAACTTAGAAAATGAAAAGTTTAAATTTGCTAGAAGTATGCTCTATAATGGGAGACGCCCTGGCATTAAGGATGGCATTGGCTTCCAAAGGGGAGACAATGTCAAACTTAATGCTCCCCCTAAGAACTTGTCTAACTTTGTTAAAGGCAAGGCTCCCATGCCTCAGGATAACGAGGGTTACATTTTGTACCCTGCCGGTTATCCCGAGAGCAAAATTAAGAAAATTCATTCTAGGAAGTCTCACTCTGGCCGTAACCATGCTTTTATGTTTAAGGGTGAGACATCTAGCTCTAGGCAACCAACCCGTGCTAAGTTGCCTAGAAAGAAAACTCCTAGTGCATCAAATGATCATGGCATTTCATTTAAGACTTTTGATGCATCTTATGTTTTGACTAACAAATCCGGCAAGGTAGTTGCCAAGTTTGTTGGGGGCAAACACAAGGGCTCCAAGACTTGTGTTTGGGTACCCAAAGTTCTTGTTTCTAATGCCAAAGGACCCAAAACCGTTTGGGTACCTAAAGTCAAGAACTAAAATTGTTTTGTAGGTTTATGCATCCGGGGGCTCAAGTTGGATACTCGACAGCGGGTGCACAAACCATATGACAGGGGAGAAAAGGATGTTCTCCTCATATGAGAAAAACCAAGATCCCCAACGAGCTATCACATTCGGGGATGGAAATCAAGGTTTGGTGGTTGAATTGCCCAACACAAATCTTTGGACTAACTAGTTTGCTCTAGTGTATAAGTTATACAGGTGCTAAAGGTTCACACTTAGCCAATAAAAAGACCAAGTATTGGGTTCAAATAAAGGAGCAAGGGTCAACCGAAGGCACCTCTGGTCTGGCGCACCGAACTGTCCGGTGTGCCACCGGACATGTCCGGTGCACCAGAGGACTCAGACTTCAAACTCATCACCTTCGGGAATCTCCAGAGGCAACTCCGCTATAATTCACCGGACTGTCCGGTATGTCCGGTGTACACCGGACATGTCCGGTGCTCCAAGGAAGGGTGGCATCCGGAACTCGCCAGCCTCGGGAATTCACTTCAGCTGCTCCGCTATAATTCACCGGACTGTCCGGTGTACACCGGACTGTCCGGTGTAACAGCGGGGCAACGGCTATTTCGGCGCCAACGGCTACCTGCGACGCATTAAATGCACGCGCTGCGCGCGCAGAGGTCAGGCACGCCCATGCTGGCGCACCGGACAATCTACAGTGCATGTCCGGTGCGCCACCGGACATCTAGGCGGGCCCAGAAGACAGAGCTCCAACGGTCGGAACCCAACGGCTTTGGTGACGTGGCTGTCGCACCGGACATGTCTGGTGTGCACCGGACTGTCCGGTGCGCCATCGAACAGACAGCCTCACCAAACGACTAGTTTGGTGGTTGGGGCTATAAATACCCCCAACCACCCACCATTCATTGCATCCAAGTTTTCCACTTCTCAACTACTTACAAGAGCTCTAGCATTCAATTCTAGACACACCAAAGAGATCAAATCCTCTCCAAATTCCACACAACACCCTAGTGATTAGAGAGAGAGATTTGCTTGTGTTCTTTCGAGCTCTTGCGCTTGGATTGCTTTCTTCTTTCTTGATTCTTTCATTGCGATCAAACTCACTTGTAATTGAGGCAAGAGACACCAAACTTGTGGTGGTCCTTGTGGGAACTTTGTGTTCCAAGTGATTGAGAAGAGAAAGCTCACTCGGTCCGAGGGACCGTTTGAGAGAGGGTAAGGGTTGAAAGAGACCCGGCCTTTGTGGCCTCCTCAACGGGGAGTAGGTTTGAGAGAACCGAACCTCGGTAAAACAAATCCGCGTGTCTCACTTCATTATTCGCTTGCGATTTGTTTTGCACCCTCTCTCGCGGACTCTATTATATTTCTAACGCTAACCCGGCTTGTAGTTGTGATTATTTTTGAGAATTTCAGTTTCGCCCTATTCACCCCCCCCTCTAGGCGACTTTCAAGAAGATATATTTTTATTACGGTAAAAAGCAAAACTGTTACAAGAGATTAAAAACGACAAAAAGCCATTAAGCCTCCCATAATTGTTCCTTATTAAAAAGAAAATAATACTGAATGCGAAAAACTGCTGTTGAGGTAGGATATTTGTCAGTAAATATGCTTCGACTCTGGCACAGTGCTATTGACTGTGCGAGCTTCGGACTCCTCTCTGAAGTCCCGCTGAAGGTGAGTGTGCTGACTCCCTTCTTGCTGCTGACCTCGTTGTATTGGTGGTAGAGGTGGAGGCTGTTGCCAAGATGCTTGGGGTTGGCTTGCCGAAGCAGCAGAAGCTGCAGGGTGGTTGCCTACATATTCTGGAATATAAGGTGAATGGTATGAAGCAGTATGCATGACTTGCTTCGGCTGACTCTGTTGCGCTGCAGCTTCTGCTATCTCCTTTTGCTTCTGGATGGTAACATGGCACATCCTGGTGGTATGGCCCTTGTCCTCACCACAGAATAGACAATAAATTTTCCTTGGCTGATCCCCAAATCTTCCTCCGAAGCCCCTGGCGCCTCTGCCCCTTGGAGCTGGCGGCCGGAAAGAGCTTTGTTGCTGCCCCGAAGCTTGCGAGGAGTACTGTGGTCTTTGCTGTTGACTCCCTCTATCATCACTCTGAGCAGAGTTGTGAATTGACCTGACATGCCTCGGATGGAATCTTCCTCCGAAGCCCCTGGTCATTTCAGAGAACCTGTATGCTTCCTCCCTTCTTTGGCGGAAGTCATTGTCAGCCCGAATATACTCGTCCATCTTCTGGAGCAGCTTCTCCAAAGTTTGAGGAGGCTTCCTAGCAAAGTATTGAGCTGAAGGTCTTGGCCGAAGCCCCTTAATCATGGCCTCAATGACAATTTCATTGGGCACTGTTGGTGCCTGTGCCCTCAGACGTAGGAACCTTCGGACATACGCCTAAAGGTATTCTTTGTGGTCCTGGGTGCACTGGAATAAAGCTTGAACAGTGACCGGCTTCGTTTAAAACCCTTGGAAGCTGGTTATCAGCATGTCCTTCAGCTTTTGCCATGAGGTGATTGTTCCTGGCCGGAGAGAGGAGTACTAGGTTTGTGCAACACTCTTGACAGCCATGACGAAAGACTTTGCCATGACTGCAGTATTGCCTCCATACGAAGATATGGTCGCTTCATAACTCATCAAGAATTGCTTCGGGTCTGAATGACCGTCATACATGGGGAGTTGGGGTGGCTTGTAAGACTGGGGCCAAGGTGTAGCCTGTAGTTCTGTTGACAGAGAAGTATCATCAAAAGCAAAATTTCCATGATGGAAATCCTCATACCAATCGTCCTCGTTGTAGAAGCCCTCCTGATGAAGCTCTCTACGCGGAGGCCTTCGGTTCTGGTCATCTTGAGCAAGATGACGAACTTCTTCAGAGGCTTCGTCTATCTGCCTTTGTAGGTCAGCTAGACGAGCCATCTTTTCCTTCTTCCGTTGGACCTGTTGATGGAGCATCTCCAAGTTTTGGATTTCTTGATCCAAGTCATCCTCCGGAGGCGTCGGACTGGTGGCCTTCCTTTTCTGGCTTCGGGCCTCCCTAAGAGAAAGGACATCCTGATTGGGGTCCAGCGGCTGCAGAGCGGCAGCCCCTGTTGCTGAAGCTTTCTTTGGCGGCATGACGAAGGTGATACTTGCCGAAGGTGTTCAAAACTCAAAAAAATGGAAGTGACTTCACCGGAGGTGGGCGCCAATGTTGGGGACTTGTTCTCAAATGCTAAGAGTTAAGAACAAGGCAACATAAAATGTGTTAAATACTAAAGTCCTTCGTCCTTCAAGACATTATAACCCTTCGGATATAATGAATTCCGGACGAAGGTTATGAAGGAAGAACCTTCGTAAGCACAATAAATAATAAGGAAGAATTCATATGCGAAATACGAAGAATAAAATATATAATATTACCAACTTATTTTTATTAACATTATCATATTTAGAATAACAAATTATAAATGTACCTTCAGTTTGACGGAAAGTAAAGGTACAAGCGTGATACAAAAAGCGAATGCCAAGTCCGCCTGAACAGTACGGGAGTACTGTTCATCTATTTATAGGCAAGGGACGCAGCCCGTGTAGAATTACATTTGTGCCCTTTACATTTATCAATAACTCTATGGTAATTCTTCGGGGTCTAATTTGCCTTTTCATCTTTAAGTCGGTTTCCCTTCTCAGCTATCATGCCGAAGCTTTTCTGCGCACAGCTTCGTGATCATCTTATCCTTCGTCATAATCGCTTTCTGTCTCGCTCAGGCTTCGTACTGACCATACTCTTGTATACTCATGACCCGATTCTGAAGCTACCTGTTCACACATCCCACTTGGAAAACATTGTTAAATTATGTTTTTGAGGACCTTCGGAAGCCGAAGGCCCCCAACAATGGTATGAATGCCTTAGAGACTTATTAATTGTTAATGATTTCAAGGTTGGGAAAGCCGATCCAACTCTTTTCACTAAGACTTGTGACAGTGATCTATTTGTGTGCCAAATTTATGTCGATGACATAATATTTGGTTCTACTAACCAAAAGTCCTGTGAAGAGTTTAGCAGGGTGATGACACAGAAATTCAAATGTCGATGATGGGCGAGTTGAACTACTTCCTTGGGTTCCAAGTGAAGCAACTCAAGGACGTCACCTTCATCTCTCAAACAAAGTACACGCAAGACTTGCTCAAGCGGTTTGGGATGAAGGACGCCAAGCCCGCAAAGACTCCAATGGGAACCGACGGACATGTCGACCTCAACAAAGGAGGTAAGTCCGTTGATCAAAAGGCATACCGGTCTATGATAGGGTCTTTACTTTATTTATGTGCTAGTAGACCGGATATTATGCTTAGCGTATGCATGTGTGCTAGATTTCAATCCGACCCAAGGGAGTGTCACCTTGTGGCCGTTAAGCGAATTCTTAGATATTTAGTTGCTATGCCTTGCTTTGGGATCTGGTATCCAAAGGAGTCTACCTTTGACTTAATTGGATATTCAGACTCCGATTATGCTGGATGTAAGGTCGATAGGAAGAGTACATCAGGGACGTGCCAATTTCTAGGAAGGTCCCTGGTGTCGTGGAGTTCTAAGAAACAAACCTCCGTTGCCCTATCCACCGCTGAGGCCGAGTACGTTGCCGCAGGACAGTGTTGCGCGCAACTACTTTGGATGAGGCAAACCCTCAGGGACTTTGGCTACAATCTGAGCAAAGTCCCACTCCTATGTGACAATGAGAGTGCAATCCGCATGGCGGACAATCCTGTTGAACACAGCCGCACAAAGCACATAGACATCCGGCATCACTTTTTGAGAGACCACCAGCAAAAGGGAGATATCGAAGTGTTTTATGTTAGCACCGAGAACCAGCTAGCCGATATCTTTACCAAGCCTTTAGATGAGAAGACCTTTTGCAGGCTGCATAGTGAGCTAAATGTCTTATATTCGCGTAACTTGGATTGATATAGAGCATACATGTGTTTTATGCCTTTGATCATGTTCCTTTATGCATTTTATTGCTTATGGGTGGTGCTCAAGTTGTACTAATGATCCTTCGGACCTCACAAGTCCATGTGTGAATGATGCACATATTTATGGGGAGAAATGCTACAACTTGACCCTTTGAGACTAACCGTGTGCCTAAGTTTTCTTAATTTAGTCTCAAAGGAGGATTGGAAGGGAAAAGGTGAACTTGGACCATGCAAGACTTCCACTGCACTCCGATGAGAGGGTAACTTACTCCAAGTTCATCTTCGTGTTCTTATTGCCTCTTTACTCTTAATTGAAGATTTTGGTGAGGCAATGAGGTTTAAGGGCCAAAAATAATCCCGTTTTGGTGCTTGATGCCAAAGGGGGAGAAATTAAGGCCAAAGCAAGAAATGGATCAGCTACCACTTGAGAATTTTGAAAATAGTAGAGTAGAGCTTTTGTTTTGTCAAAATACTCTTATTGTCTCTTATTGTCAAAAGTTTGTCTCTTGTGGGGAGAATGTTTGATTATGGGAAAAAGGGGGAGTTTTTGAATCTGTGATCAATTTCTCTTGGAATACCTCTCTCTATGCCTCAACAAGTGACTTTGACTTAGAGATAGGAAATTGAGTTTGATTTGCAAAAACAAACCAAGTGGTGGCAAAGAATGATCCAAATATGTCAAATTTGAATCAAATACAAATTTTTGTTCTCATTTGCATTGATGTTGCACTTCTTTAGTTGCTTTTTGTTGTGTTGGCATAAATCACCAAAAAGGGGGAGATTGAAATGGAAATGTGCCCTTGGGCCATTTCTATAAGATTTTGGTGATTTAGGGCTTCACAAAAAATGCTTTGAGTTATATTTATGCCAAAGATTCAAGAAGTGCAAATCAAGATTAAAGGTATGTTTCTAGTCTTAGTCCATTGTTTTGAAGACTAATGTGATGTGTCTAAGTGCTAGAAACAGGAGAAATCACTTTGAAGATTAGTTGGCTATGTTCAGCCAAAGGGCTGTTCGGTCTGAGTGCACCGGACAGTGTCTGGTGGTGCACCGGACAGTGTCCGGTGTGCCAGGACCAGTCCTGGTGAACTACCTGCTCTCGGGTCTCGACGGCGGCGTACGGCTATAAACCACCGGACTGTCCGGTGGTGCACCGGACCGTCCGGTGAGTCGTCTGCGGCAAAGTCGCCGCTCTCGGGAACCAAGTCAACAGTGCACCGGACAGTGTCTAGTGCGCCAACGGCTCCAAGTCATCAACGGTCGACTGCGCCAAATTTGGAAAGCAATCTACACCGGACTGTGAACAGGGGATGTCCGGTGGTGCACCGGACTGTCCGGTGCGCCACCCGACAGAAGGCAAGATTTGCCTTCCTGGATTGCTTCCAACGGCTCCTAGCTGCCTTGGGGCTATAAAAGGGACCCCTAGGCGCATGGAGGAGAATACCAAGCATTCTTTGAGCATCCCTAAGCACCAATACTCCATTTCCACGCTTTTGATTCTTTGTGATAGCAACTAGAGTTCCATTTGAGTAGAGAACTCTTCGAGTTGTGTTGCGAGCTCAAGTTGTGACTTGTGTGCGTGTTTGTGCTCTGATTTTGTGTCTTGTGTGTGTTGCTCATCCCATCCTTACTTCCGTGCTTATTTGTGATAATCAAATTGTAAGGGCGAGAGGCTCCAAGTTGTGGAGATTCCTCGCAAGCGGGATATAGTGAAACGAAAGCAAAACACCGTGGTATTCAAGTGGGTCTTTGGACCGCTTGAAAGGGGTTGAGTGCAGTGCAACCCTCGTCCGTTGGGACGCCACAACGTGGAGTAGGCAAGTATTGACTTGGCCGAACCACGGGATAAACCATTGTGCCTTTCTGTGTTGATCTCTTTGTGGTTATCGTATTTAGCAAGAACTTCTCTCTAGCCACTTGGCTTTATTGCTCTAACACTTAATCAAGTTTGTGGCTTTAAGTTTCAAGTTTTTACAGGATCACCTATTCACCCCCCCTCTAGGTGCTCTCACCGCTTCATTTCAAGGTTGGCTGAGAGGGCACTGCCTTTCTTCAAACTCCTGCAGAAATCAGGCCCATTTGCCTGGCCCGAAGAGGCGGAACAAGCCTTCAGGGAACTAAAGCAGCACTTAGCTTCCCTGCCAATCCTAGTTGCTCCAGAACCAGGAGAGCCGCTATACCTGTACATTGCGGCAGCAGCGGAAGCAGTAAGCATGGTGTTAGTTGCCAAGAGGGAAGCACAAGGAGGACAAGAGCCTGGAAGTCTATGTTAGAAATATGCCCTAGAGATAATCATAGAGATGAGCATATTTCTTTGTATCCATGATATATATATTGCTTAATTGAATATCCATGGAAGGCACCTTGTATTGATTAGCAATTATGTGAATTGTTTGTGAGATTCTTTACTTATATGGTTATTCTAAATGATGTCCCTAGTTAGAGTCGATGACTAGCACATGTATTAGTTGATGACTACATTTCACAAGTCATGAACATGGAGATGTTAAACTAATAATGTGGGCGCATGTATGACATGTGGCTGGACCGACCCAACGTGAGATATTGTAATATAGTTCTCTTCTTGCAACATGAATACTGTATCCTTAGACCTGAGATTGTCGCATGTTCTCAAGATGTGAATTGACTTACTTAGGGACTATCAAACGCTATCCCGTAACTGGGTAGTTATAAAGGTAGTTTTGGGTTTGTCAGGAAGCATGCTATGAGGTAGGACTGGGCGTTCGGGTTACCCGAAAAGTTCGGGTCGGGTAAATCGGGTAATTAAAATTTCGGGTTTTAGAAAGTCATACCCGAAATTGTATCGGGTATTATAGTACCCGAAAATTCGGGTACCCGATAATTCGGGTTCGGGTATCGGGTACTCCCGAAGTACCCGGATTTTAAAAAAAATAGTCACTAGTTCACTACCCTCATGAAACATACACAGGTCATTGGTAAATACACACAGGGAAAATATGATACAATAAAATACATCAGGTTCTCAAAAATGTTAGACTTTAGACTCCAATACTCCACAACCTAAATAGACGATAAATGATATGAATTCAAAACAGACGAGGCGGCGAGGTCTGCTACTCTGCTGTCATCGTGTCGACCGGCGGCGAGGTCTGCGTGCTGTCTGGTGCCTGCTACGAGGTCGGTCGGCGACCTTGGACCACTGCAGTTGGACGGCGCGCTAGACCTAGATGGACATGGACACTTGGTGGCGGCGGACTTGGACCGCTCGGTGTCGGCTGTAGCTTGTAGGGTTTGCCCCGTATTGCTGTCCGCCTGCCTGTACGTGAGAGCCTGGGCGGTGGCCAGTGGGTGGGCTGGTTACTTGGGTTTCGGTAGTTGACTAGTTGGTTACTTGGTTTAGTGACTCGGTGGGTGGGCTGTGAACGCATGTAGGCTGGCACTTGGGCTAATGGGTTGTACGCATGTGTGCTGTTTGTTTTGTAGGCCCCTGTAGCTGCCTAAATATTTCCGGGTTCGGGTACCGGCAGGTGATACCCGAACTGCTTAGAATAATTTCGGGTTTCATAAGTTGGTACCCGAAATTCCCGAATAAAATTCGGGTACCCGATATTATGGGTTCGGGTTCGAGAATTTCGGGTTCGGGTATCGGGTTACGGGTTTTTTGCCCAGGCCTGCTATGAGGCATGGTCAGTCAAGATGGAATTTGTCCCTCTCTTTGTGAGAGAGATATCTCTGGGCCCCTCGAGTGGTTGGATCAAGAAATGCATGGCCGTGCTAGGGTTAAGAGTTAACCATTGAAAGGATTCCAATTCACAGTATCGAGAAAGAGAGGTCAGCTTGGAGCCAGACCAAATATCGTGAGACAAAGGGAACAGCATGTACGTAATGTCGCAATGGTTCGTCTGATATGATCTTTACGTACACATAGGAGTTGACATGTCTTGCTAGAGGCCGCTGTCAATTATTGGGCCAAGTAAGAGTACTCGGGCTATGTCTATTTGTACGTGAACCTATAGGGTCACACACTTAAGGGGAAGGAAGCCTAATTCGGATTAGATCCGAATTTAGACTGGGCTTTAGGGTTTATGATGGGCCTCGGCGTCAGAAGCCCACCATAACGCCTATATAATGAGGGGCGGGGGCGCGGTTAAGGATAACCTAATTCGCCACCTGCAAACTAGCAGCCGCCGCTCGCCTCTCGCCCTCGCCAAGCCGCCGTCGCGAACCTAGCAGTTCAGTACGCGGCTCTTCCTCCCTGTACGTGTGGATACCTCGGAGGTGCTGCATCTGGAGCACTTGGACGAACCGTGCGAGGACGTGAAGAACGCCGGCGACTACACGGCACTGCTCGACGCGTTCGTCTACATCGAGACGTCTTCCGCTGCTCTGCGCGTCTAGTGGTAATTCCATGACCTATAACCGCAGTAGTTCTTGGTATTATGGGGATGAAAATTTTGTTTTGCGCTAGCGTAGCCTCCCCGTAGTCCTACAGTGGTATCGGAGCCAGGTTCTGCGTAGTTTTAGGTCTGGATCTAGGTTCATGAGATGGATCTACTTGATGCACGGTTTGATTAGATCAATTGGTAATAAAGGGTTGAAGTAGATTACATCGGATATGACTGGATAGATCAGTTCGTCCTTCTCTGTTGTATGCGCGACTTGCCCCTACCGGCTGGAATCACCATCGGGGCTAACTGCGTACACAACCAGCAGATTGACGTAACAGATCAACGTCATGAGTGTAATCTTCTTCGGGTCGAAAGTCTCGGATTTGGGTTGATTTGATCAACCGCATGAGATTTCCAGTGGAATTTCCATACATACGATGCATGGAATCCTGTGAGGTTTTCAGGGCGCTGCCCTGAGACCCGCGGAGAGCGGCTCCCCCCTCGACCCCCCGCCCGCTGACCGGCCAGCGGGACCGCCGTGGCTATCTGCTGAAGTGGCGAACGTATAGAAACGTGTTTGTCTAATCTGTTTTTGCAGGACATCTTGTGATCGGTATGGCTATTGTGTATATGATGCATGTTAATAAATTATTCATGACCTGTGTGTCATGACCAGGGCAATACGGCTGGAGCCACATGTATTGTCCAAATTTAATGTAATGACCTGTGTGTCAACATGTGATGATCCAAAGCGTATATGTAATTTGTTTACCAGCATACGTTAGATAGGTCTTGAAGGACTCATCACCTGGAGGATGGCATACCTATATCATGGAGATGGAGATCATCGTGATGGACAGATTATTGGAGATGGGGATCACCATGTGACAGCAAGCCATACCGAATCACAACTGTTGTGTGAATGCCATTCTTATTGTTCTACTTGTTTATATTGCATATATGTCCTTGCGTGCGACGTTATAAGTAGGACGATCCCTCATAAATGTTTAAGCTTTAATGCCTCTCCAAACCTTGCACTATCATAAGTCTTGTACAATTGGTGGTGGGTCTATGAAATTAGGGTGCCACCAGTTTTCCTTGACTAGATAGGTTTGTATCGGATACGAACTGCAGAAAGGGTTGGTTAACTTAAACAAAGTCAGCTTAATGGTTAAGGACTTTGAGGCATAAGGTTGGGAGCCGAGACATAGAGATGTCACCCAACAACAGGAGTCATATATATATGATATGATTAGCAAGGAGTTGCTTACCGATCTACCTTGTCTTCTAGCGGTGATGCTAAAGCTCACTAGTAGACTTGTTAGTTGTGGGTTCTGAATCACTAAGTATCAATCGAGGGATATTGATTTTAGTGGGAGTAGACTATTAAATGTTTAATATGATTTACTCTGTCATGGATATTTTTGTCTTAGTATTTTGCATTATTTTGTTGTAGATAAATGGCACCTAGCACACCAACATTTACTTTGCGATCAATTCTTGAAAAGGATAAGTTAAATGGAACAAACTATACGGATTGGATCCGTAACCTGAGAATTGTTCTCAGGGCTGAAAAAAAGGAAGACGTTCTAGACACCCCACTACCAGAGGATCCTGGTGAAAATGCAACTGCTGCAGCTAAAACCGCTTACAAGAAAGCAATGGATACTAATCTTGAAGTGAGTTGCCTAATGCTTGCTTGCATGGAGCCTGAGCTGCAGATGCAGTTTGAGACAAACCATGAGGTACACGATATGATCGTGGCGCTCAAGGATATGTTCCAGACTCAGGCTAGGACTGAAAGGTTCAATGTGTCCAAAGCCTTTCTGGAATGCAAGCTAGCAGAAGGCGCAGCAGTTGGGCCACACGTAATCAAAATGGTTGGTTACAGTCAGAGGTTGGAGAAGCTAGGCTTCCCAATAAGCCAAGAGTTGGCCACTGACTTCATTTTGGCATCTCTTCCGCCCAGCTATGGAAACTTCATCACGAACTACCATATGCATGGGGCGGAGAGGGGCCTCAATGAACTATGTGGCATGCTGAAAACAGCAGAGGGGGACATAAAGAAAAGCGCTGGCAGCAGCGGCCATGTGATGGCGGTCCAAAACAAACCCAACTTTAAGAAGAAGGGTAAATCTCAAAAGAAGAAGGGCAAGGCAAAGGATACAGTATCCAAGCCAAATCAAAAGCCCAAGGCTGGACCAGCTGCAGATGCAGAGTGCTTTTATTGCAAAGAACTTGGTCACTGGAAAAGGAATTGCAAGCAGTACTTGGCCTCTATTAAGGATCGCGGCGGTAAGGGTACAGCCGCAGCAGGTACACTTGCTATTCACATTACAGAAATTTTTCTTGCTGATTCTTATATTAATTCTTGGGTATTTGATACCGGATCGGTTGCCCATATTTGCAATTCGATGCAGGGAATGATAAGAAGTAGAAGCGTGAAAAGAGGAGAAGTTGATTTCCGGGTAGGCAATAATGCAAGAGTTGCTGCGTTGACCGTCGGGACGATGCAACTCCACCTCCCATCAGGATTTATTTTGGAGTTAAATAATTGTTATCTAGTTCCTAGTATGAGTCGAAACATTATGTCTCCTTCATGTTTGATGAAGGATGGTTATTCATTTGCGAGTGAAAACAATGGTTGTGTGATCTCTAAGAATGGCATGTTTGTGGCTTTTGCATCCATTATGAATGGGTTATTCATTTTAAATCTTGATGATGCACCTATCTGTAATATTAGTGCTAAAAGGCCTCGGCCTAATGATTTAAGTCCTACCTACATGTGGCACTGTCGTTTGGGTCATATAAGTGAGAATCGCATGAAGAAGCTTCATTCTGATGGGCTTTTAACTTCATTTGATTTTGAATCATACGAGACATGTGAAGCTTGCTTACTTGGTAAGATGACCAAGGCGCCCTTCACGGGTTTACCGGAGAGGACGTTAGATTTATTGGAACTCATACATACTGATGTGTGCGGACCAATGAGTACGACAGCTAGGGGAGGATTCCAATACTTCATAACCTTCACTGATGATTTTAGTAGATATGGGTATGTCTACTTAATGAAACACAAGTCTGAATCCTTAGAAAAATTCAAAGAGTTTCAGAATGAAGTAGAAAATCAGCGTGGCAAGAAAATTAAAGCACTGCGATCAGATCGTGGTGGTGAATATTTGAGTCATGAGTTTAGCAATCATCTAAAGAGTTGTGGAATTGTTCCACAGCTTACGCCGCCTGGAACGCCTCAGAGGAATGGCGTGTCTGAGCGACGTAATCAGACTTTATTGGATATGGTTCGATCAATGATGAGCCAGTCGGACCTACCTTTGTCGTTTTGGGGATACGCTCTAGAAACAGCAGCTTTCACACTAAATAGGGTACCGTCTAAGTCCGTAGTTAAGACACCATATGAGATGTGGACTGGGAAGACTCCCAGCTTGTCTTTTCTGAAGATTTGGGGTTGTGAGGTTTACGTCAAGCGACTACAGTCGGATAAACTCACTCCAAAATCGGACAAGTGCATGTTCATGGGATATCCAAAGGAAACTTTAGGATATTACTTTTACCACCAGTCAGAGGGCAAAGTGTTTGTCGCCCGGAACGGTGTGTTCTTAGAGAAAGAGTTTCTCAAAAGAGAGAAAAATAAACAAAAGGTGTATCTTGAAGAAGTTCAGGATGAGCCAGTGGGACAAGATTCAACAAGTGATGCTAATGTAGCAGAACAAGTTGAGACGTCTATGGCAAGAGAATCACCACCACAACCACGAAGGTCAGCAAGGCTTCGCGAGGCACGAGGAGAAGTGCTATTGTTGGGCAATGGGGAAGTGTTGTTGTTAGACAACGACGAACCTGCAACATATTCAGAAGCGATGATGGACCCAGATTCCGAGAAATGGCATGTCGCCATGAGATCCGAGATAGATTCCATGGGAGAAAATCAAGTTTGGAACTTGGTTGACCCGCCTGATGGTGTTAGACCTATAGAATGCAAATGGATCTATAAGAAGAAGAAAGACATGGATGGAAATGTTCACATCTATAAGGCTCGACTTGTTGCAAAGGGTTTTCGACAAGTTCAAGGAGTTGACTATGACGAGACATTCTCGCCAGTAGCGATGCTTAAATCTATTCGGATCATTCTAGCTATTGCCGCATATTTCGATTATGAGATTTGGCAGATGGATGTCAAAACAGCTTTCCTTAATGGAAACCTAGATGAGGACGTGTATATGATACGGCCCGAGGGTTTTGTCGATCCGATCAATGCTGGAAAGATATGCAAACTTCAGAAATCCATTTATGGGTTGAAGCAAGCATCTCGGAGTTGGAACATTCGTTTTGATGAAGTGATCAAAGGGCTTGGTTTTCATCAGAATGAAGAAGAAGCTTGTGTTTACAAGAAAGAAAGTGGGAGCGCTGTTGTATTTCTGATCTTGTATGTGGATGACATATTATTGATTGGGAATGACATTCCTATGCTGGAGTCCGTCAAGGCTTCACTGAAAAAGAGTTTTTCTATGAAGGACTTAGGGGAAGCAGCATATATTTTGGGCATAAGGATCTATAGAGATAGGTCGAAGAGGCTTATAGGATTAAGTCAAGATACGTACATTGACAAGGTTTTGAAACGGTTCAACATGGAACAGTCCAAGAAAGGGTTCATACCTATGTCACATGGTAAACACCTTAGCCAGATGCAATGTCCTGCAACGGCTAATGAGCGGGAGCGCATGAGTAAGGTACCATACGCCTCAGCAATTGGTTCAATCATGTATGCCATGATAAGTACACGCCCAGATGTTTCATACGCTATAAGTGCTACGAGTAGATACCAGGCTGATCCAGGTGAGGATCACTGGACAGCGGTAAAAGGCATTCTTAAGTACTTAAGAAGGACTAAAGATATGTTCCTGGTATATGGGGGTAAGGAGGAGCTCGTTGTAACTGGTTACACCGATGCTAGCTTCCAAACTGACCCAGACGAGTTAAAATCGCAATCAGGTTTTGTGTTCACAATAAATGGTGGTGCTGTTAGTTGGAAGAGTTCCAAACAGGAGACTGTGACTGATTCTACAGCAGAAGCCGAGTACATTGCAGCTTCTGAATCTGCGAAGGAAGGTGTTTGGATAAGAAAGTTCCTCATCGAGCTTGGTGTGTTTCCTAATGCATCTAGCCCATTGAACCTCTACTGTGACAACAATGGGGCTATTGCGCAAGCTAAGGAGCCAAGGAACCACCAGAAAAACAAACACGTACTGCGGAAGTTTCACCTCATACGGGAATTCATTAGGCGGGGTGAGATAAAGATATGCAAAATACATACGGATTTGAATGTTGCTGATCCTTTGACAAAACCTCTTCCACAACCTAAGCATGAGGCACACGTGAGATCTATGGGTATTAGATATCTTCTAGATTAACTCTAGTGCAAGTGGGAGACTGTTAGAAATATGCCCTAGAGATAATCATAGAGATGAGCATATTTCTTTGTATCCATGATATATATATATTGCTTAATTAAATATCCATGGAAGGCACCTTGTATTGATTAGCAATTATGTGAATTGTTTGTGAGATTCTTTACTTATATGGTTATTCTAAATGATGTCCCTAGTCAGAGTCGATGACTAGCACATGTATTAGTTGATGACTACATTTCACAAGTCATGAACATGGAGATGTTAAACTAATAATGTGGGCGCATGTATGACATGTGGCTGGATCGACCCAACGTGAGATATTGTAATATAGTTCTCTTCTTGCAACATGAATACTGTATCCTTAGACCTGAGATTGTCACATGTTCTCAAGATGTGAATTGACTTACTTAGGGACTATCAAACGCTATCCCGTAACTGGGTAGTTATAAAGGTAGTTTTGGGTTTGTCAGGAAGCATGCTATGAGGCATGGTCAGTCAAGATGGAATTTGTCCCTCTCTTTGTGAGAGAGATATCTCTGGGCCCCTCGAGTGATTGGATCAAGAAATGCATGGCCGTGCTAGGGTTAAGAGTTAACCATTGAAAGGATTCCAATTCACAGTATCGAGAAAGAGAGGTCAGCTTGGAGCCAGACCAAATATCGTGAGACAAAGGGAACAGCATGTACGTAATGTCGCAATGGTTCGTCTGATATGATCTTTACGTACACATAGGAGTTGACATGTCTTGCTAGAGGCCGCTGTCAATTATTGGGCCAAGTAAGAGTATTCGGGCTATGTCTATTTGTACGTGAACCTATAGGGTCACACACTTAAGGGGAAGGAAGCCTAATTCGGATTAGATCCGAATTTAGACTGGGCTTTAGGGTTTATGATGGTCCTCGGCGTCAGAAGCCCACCATAACGCCTATATAATGAGGGGCGGGGGCGCGGTTAAGGATAACCTAATTCGCCACCTGCAAACTAGTAGCCGCCGCTCGCCTCTCGCCCTCGCCAAGCCGCCGTCGCGAACCTAGCAGTTCGGTACGCGGCGCTTCCTCCCTGTACGTGTGGATACCTCGGAGGTGCTGCATCTGGAGCACTTGGACGAACCGTGCGAGGACGTGAAGAACGCCGGCGACTACATGGCACTGCTCGACGCATTCGTCTACATCGAGACGTCTTCCGCTGCTCTGCGCGTCTAGTGGTAATTCCATGACCTATAACCGCAGTAGTTCTTGGTATTATGGGGATGAAAATTTTGTTTTGCGCTAGCGTAGCCTCCCCGTAATCCTACAGTCTAGGGGTGGCTATAGATACCCGGGCTGTCCAGAAGCCGGTCTACTACGTCAGCGAGGTCCTCCACGAGGCAAAAGCCAGGTACCTCGAGACACACAAACTCCTCTATGTCGTGTTGGTCGTGTCCAGGAAGCTGCGTCATTATTTCCAAGCGCACAAGGTTGTGGTGGTGACCTCCTTCCCGTTGAAGGCCATCCTCTACAACCCAAACGCCACTGGCAACATCGCCAAGTGGGCAGCAGAGCTCACCGAGTTCCAACTGGACTTCCAACCCCGCCACGCCATCAAAATTCAGATCCTAACCGACTTCATTGTGGAATGGACTCCACCCCCGTGTACCCCTGGGGGCCGGACCCTGCACCAGGTCCCATACCGACGGAGCGCAGGGACCCGATCTTCACCGAGCCCCACTGGACGCTCTTCTTCGATGGGTCCGCCCGCCAGCAAAGTGTTGGCGCGGGAGTGGTCCTCGCCGACCTAGGCGGGAACTAGCTGTAGTATGTGGTACGACTCGAATTCAAGGCCACCACAATATGGCGGAGTATGAGGCGCTGATCTTCGGCCTAACCGCGGCCCTATCCCTGGGGGTTCGTCAACTCCTCGTGAGGGGGGACTCCCAACTCATCATCAAGCAGGTCCGCGGGGAATGTAGCTACAACGAGCCTAGACTCGCAGCCTACCTCCTCCATGTGAGGAAACTGGAGAAGGATTTCACGACCTTGGAACTTCAACACGTTCCTCGGGCCGACAACTCAGCAGCAGATGACCTCTCCCAGAGGGCATCAACTCGAGCACCCGTGCCTAAGGGTGCCTTTGAAAGGCGGCTACTGTGACCCACCGCCCAGCCAGCCGGACTGGACGAAGGGGGTGAGACCGGCACCTCGAAGCCGGCGGTCCTAGTGGCGCCCCAAGACCCACCAAAGGCTGTGTGTGCTCTGGGGGACCCCCCTGACCCCTTAGCACCGCAATCAGTGGCTCAGAGTGGTCCCGATGCATGGATCTCCGAGATCCGGGACTACCTGAAGGAAAATATCCTTCCTAAAGACCATGTCTCCGCTGAGCGCATAGTGCGGTTGGCTAAGCGATACACGATGGTAGAAGGAGGTCTCTACCGCCGTGGCGCCAACGGCATTCTCATGCGGTGCATTACCCAGGAAGAAGGTCGTGAGTTACTCACGGAGATCCATGGAGGGGAGTGTGGAAGTCATTCTTCATCCCGCACGCTGGTCGGTAAGGCCTTCCGGCATGGTTTTTATTGGCCAACCGCCCTCCAGGATGCGGCTGAGCTAGTAAAGTCCTGTGAAGCGTGCCAGTTCCACGCAAAGCAGATACACACACCAGCTCAGGCTCTGCAAATGATCCCGCCCTCCTGGCCGTTTGCTGTGTGGGGGGTGGATATCTTGGGACCATTCCCCAGGGCTGTCGGCGGGTACCGGTACCTATTTGTCGCCATCGACAAATTCACCAAGTGGCCGGAAGCCACCCCTGTGGTCAGCATCACCCAGGGCGCTGCTGTTGCTTTCCTTAAGTCGATCGTCTGCAGGTTCGGGGTCCCAAGTTGTATCATCACAGACAATGGGGCCCAGTTTACAAGCCGAGTCTTCCAGGAATACTGTGAAGGCATCGGCACCTGGCTCTGCTTTGCGTCCGTGGCTCACCCCAGGAGCAATGGACAAGTGGAGAGAGCAAATGCGGAGATCCTCAGGGGACTCAAGACACATACTTATGATTGCTTGAGAAAGCATGGTGCAAATTGGGTCAGCGAGCTGCCTTCCGTGTTATGGGGGAACCGAACCACACCCAGCCGAGCCACCGGGGAGACCCCATTCTTCTTGGTCTATGGGGCTGAGGCCTGCCTCCCCCAGAAATCATTATGGGCTCTCCGCGGGCCTAGTCGTTCAATGAGTCTGCGCAAGAACAGCTATGACGCGAAGACATGGACTTCATCGACGGACACAGGTGGCAAGCAGCAATCCAAAACGCACGGTACAACCAGGCGCTTAGGCGCTACCACCAGAGGTTTGTGCATAGTAGGAAGTTTGAAGTCGGGGACCTGGTTCTAAGGTGAACCGCCGCGCCCACTCCCACGACCCCTCGGGGCCACCACCAGGGGACATGACTGAACCGCCATACGTGGGGGCCACGCGCCAGTTGACCGCGGAAACCAACACGGCGCAACCGGTATGGCCAGTGGTGGACTGACAGCATGCGCGCGCTGAGATAGTACGGCGCGCGCTAAGGAGATGCCCTAGTCGCGCTATGGCTACGCAGGATACAGATTTTGGCCCTACCTACAGGCTCGCTCCCTCCCCTAAGGTAGGCCCGGGGGCCACTGTCGGAGCCGTGAGTTAGCGGTATCCCCTTCCTACGGTATAAAGGCGCCGTTACTATGCAACAGCGCCCCCTGATCGCACAAGAAGCAGCACCCGACCCCACCGCAAGGGCGGGGTTAGGAACACCGCGTGACAAGAGGAGATAAAACTCCCCAAGATGCATCGGTAGGTCCTGACCTCCACAGAGGAGCGCCGGACCTCTGTGCTAATGGGACCAGGACTCGCAAAAGAGCATATCGGGTCCCTCGGGTAGGTCCCAGGTCCCTCAGGGTAGGGACCGGGCCCCAGCGGAGCTCCGAGATCTAGGAGACCCTGGCGTGAATAGGGGTCCGGTGCCAGCACATGTCCACCTCTCGAGGGGGACTTTCCGCTCGGACGGAGCTCCTTGGCCTGAGGCCCGTGACGAGAGCCAAGGAACCAAGCCTGACGTAAGGCCCGCACAGCCGCTCGACCTCAGCATTTATTGCGGAGGAGACGCGCCGCCTGCCGCTACACTGACAGGCGACAAGCCCCCTCGGCTTTAAATGCGCCTTGTCCAATCCGTTGGTAGGCGGCGTCAGGGTCGTCTGGCAGGCGGCACGCCTGACCAGTCTGCTAGCGGATTGCGAGCCGGTACGGAGCAAAGCACTGCACCCATCTTCTCGTCCGCCAGAAGCTTCCCCTGTACACCAAGGATACGCAGATCTTGGGCGTCAGGGCACAAGAGGATTGTCTCGACAATAGATATTAGAGGATCCAAGCACTATATTCTTTATATCCCTGGGCCCACATGTCGGGGCCCAGTCCCCTTTGTGCATGCCCCCCTTCAACTATAAAAGGGGAGGCATGCGACGTTGCATACACACCCGATGTTAGGCAGACACTCACAAGTTCATACAAGCTTCCAAGCAATACATCTCACAGTGGAGTAGGGTATTACGCTCCGGCGGCCCGAACCACTCTAAATCCCTGTGTGTTCTTGCGCATTGTTCCTTCCCTCCACCAATCAAGTGAAACGCCTAAGCCCCTCCTCATCTCAGGACTTAGGGCGGGTGCATTCTGCCACCCGGCCAGAGATCTACTCTCCGACAATCACCTAACCTCACTCCACACTAGTATTTGGGACGTTGTTGAGTTTGGAGTGCAGGTACCATCCGTAGGGGATGAAGATTATGATTCAGACGAGGTTGCCCAAATCCGGCACTTCAATTCCCAAGCCACCACTATACTCCTCGCCTCTCTAAGTCAAGAGGAGTATAACAAGGTGCAAGGGTTGAAGAGCGCCAAGGAAATTTGGGACATGCTCAAAACCGCGCACGAGGGAGATGAGGTGACCAAGATCACCAAGAGGGAAACTATCGAGGGGGAGCTCGGTCGCTTCATGCTCAACCAAGGAGAAGACCCGCAAGCTATGTACAACCGGCTTAAAACCTTAGTGAACCAAGTGCGCAACCTCGGGAGCACCAAATGGGATGACCATGAGATGGTCAAGGTTATTCTTAGATCACTCATATTTCTTAACCCTACTCAAGTTCAATTAATTCGTGGTGATCCAATATATAAACTAATGTCTCCCAAGGAAGTAATAGGAAAATTTGTGAGCTTTGAATTGATGATCAAAAGCTCCAAGAAGATCATCGAGCAAGGCGCCTCCTCCTCCGTACCCGAAGCACAACCCGTTGCATTCAAGGCAACGGAGGAGAAGAAAGAAGACTCTACACCAAGTAGGGTCCCCATCGATGCCTCCAAGCTCGACAATGAGGAGATGGCGCTCATCATCAAGAGCTTCCGCCAAATCCTCAAGCAAAGGAGGGGAAAGACTACAAACCCCGCTCTAAGAAAGTGTGCTACAAGTGTGGTAAGCCCGGTCATTTTATCGCTAAATGTCCTTTATCTAGTTAGTGACAGGGATAACGACAAGAGGGGGAAGAAGAAGGAAAAGAAGAGATATTACAAGAAGAAGGGTGGCGATGCCCATGTTTGCCAGGAGTGGGACTCCGACGAGAGCTCCACCGACTCTTCCCCCGACGAGGACGCCGCAAACATCGTCATCAACAAGGGTCTCCTCTTCCCCAACGTCGGCCACAAGTGCCTCATGGCAAAGGACGGCAAGAAGAAGAAGGTAAAATCAAAATCCTCCACTAAGTATGCAACTTCTAGTGATGAGGATAATTCTAGTGATGATGAGGACAACTTGCTTACTCTTTTTGCCAATCTTAACATGCAACAAAAGGAGAAATTGAATAAATTGATCAGTGCTATTCATGAGAAGGATGAACTCTTGGATAGTCAAGAGGACTTCCTTATTAAGGAAAATAAAAAGCATGTTAAGACTAAAAATGCTTATGCTCAGGAGGTAGAGAAAAATGAAAAATTAACTAGTGAGCTTAGCACTTGCCATGACACTATCTCGAACCTTAGAATTGAGAATGCTAATTTGATTGCTAAGGTTGAGAAGTCAAATATTTGTGATGATTCAATTGCCAATCTTAGAAATAATAATGCTAGTTTAATTGCTAAGATTGATAAATTGAATGCCTCTCTTGCTAGCCTTAGGAATGAGAATGAAAAATTAATTTTTAAGGCTAAAGACTTAGATGTTTTCAATGCTTCTATTTCCAATCTTAGAGATGAGAATGCTATTTTACATGCTAAGATTGTTGAATTAAATGATTGCAAACCCTCTACATCTAGCGTTGATCATGTTTCTATTTGTACTAGTTGTAGAGATATTAACATTGATGCTATTCATGATCACCTTGCTATGATTAAACAACAAAATGATCATATAGCTAAATTAGATGCTAAAATTGCCGAGCATGAACTAGAAAATGAGAAATTTAAATTTGCTCGTAGCATGCTTTATAGTGGGAGACGCCCTGCATTAAGGATGGCATTGGCTTCCAACAGGGGGACAATGTCAAGCTTAATGCCCCTCCTAAAAGATTGTCTAATTTTGTTAAGGGCAAGGCTCCCATGCCTCAGGATAACGAGGGTTACATTTTATACCCTGCTGGTTATCCTGAAGATAAGATTAGGAGAATTCATGCAAAGAAGACTTATTCTATTTCTCACCATGCTTTTATTTATAAGAATGAGGCTTCTAGCTCTAGGCATTCTACACATGTTAAAATGCCTAAGAAGAAAACTCCTATTGCATCAAATGAACCTAACATTTCATTTAAAACTTTTGATGCTTCCTATGTGCTAACTAACAAATCAGGCAAAATAGTTGCCAAATATGTTGGGAGCAAACACAAGGGGTCAAAGACTTGTGTTTGGGTACCCAAGGTGCTTGTTTCTAATGTAAAAGTACCCAAGACCGTTTGGGTACCTAAGAACAAGGCCTAAATTTGTTTTGTAAGTTTATGCATCCGGGGGCTCAAGTTGGATCATCGACAGCGGGTGCACAAACCACATGACTGGGGAGAAAAGAATGTTCTCCTCCTACGAGAAAAACCAAGATCCCCAAAGAGCTATCACATTCGGGGATGGAAATCAATGTTTGGTCAAAGGGTTGGGTAAAATTGCTATTTCACCTGACCATTCTATTTCCAATGTTTTTCTTGTAGATTCTTTAGATTATAATCTTATGTAAAATGGGTTACAACTGTCTTTTTACGGATGTAGGTGTTACTGTCTTTAGAATAAGTGATGATTCAGTAGCATTTAAGGGAGTGTTAGAGGGTCAGCTATACTTAGTTGATTTCAATAGAGCTGAACTCGACACTTGCTTAATTGCTAAGACTAACATGGGTTGGCTCTGGCATCGCCGACTAGCCCACGTTGGGATGAAGAATCTTCATAAGCTTCTAAAGGGAGAACACATTTTGGGCTAACAAATGTTCACTTTGAGAAAGACAGGATTTGTATCGCATGCCAAGCAGGAAAGCAGGTTGGTGTTTATCATCCACACAAGAACATCATGATGACTGACAGGCCACTAGAGCTACTCCACATGGATTTATTCGGCCCAATAGCTTACATAAGCATCGACGGGAGTAAGTACTGTCTAGTTATTGTGGATGATTATTCTCATTTCACTTGGGTATTCTTTTTACAGGATAAATCTCAAACCCAAGAGACTTTTAAAGGATTCTTGAGACGGGCTCAAAATAAGTTCGGCTTGAGGATCAAGAAACTAAGAAGCGACAACGGGACGGAATTCAAGAACTCACAAATAGAAGGCTTCCTTGAGGAGGAGGGCATCAAGCATGAGTTCTCTTCTCCTTACACACCTCAATAAAATGGTGTAGTGGAGAGGAAGAATAGAACTCTATTGGACATGGCAAGGACCATGCTTGATGAGTACAAGACTTCAGATCAGTTTTGGGCCGAGGTGGTCAACACCGCTTGCTACACCATCAACCGGTTATATCTACACCGAATCCTCAAGAAGACATCTTAGAGTCTTTGGTAAAAAGCCCAATGTTTCATATTTTAGAGTCTTTGGTAGCAAATGCTTTATTCTTGTTAAAAGAGGTAGAAAATCAAAAATTTCTCCTATGGTTGTAGAAGGCTTTTTACTTGGTTATGATTCAAACACAAGGGCATATAGAGTCTTTATCAAGTCCACTGTACTAGTTGAAGTTTCTTGTGACATTATGTTTGATGAGACTAACGGCTCTCAAGTAGAGCAAGTTGATCTTGATGAGCTAGATGATGAAGAGGATCCGTGCGTCGAGCTAAGGAACATGTCCATTGAGGATGTGTGTCCTAAGGAATCCGAAGAGCCTCCACAAGCACAAGATCAACCATATTCCTCCATGCAAGCATCTCCACCAACTCAAGATGAGGATGAGGCTCAAGATGATGAAGGAGAAGATCAAGAAGATGAGCCACCTCAAGAGGAGGGCAATGATCAAGGGGGAGATGCCCATGATCAAGACAAGGAAGATGAACAAGATCAAAGGATGCCACACCCAAGAGTCCACCAAGCAATCCAACGAGATCACCCCGTGAACACCATCCTCGGCGATATTCATAAGGGGGTAATGACTCGATCTCGTGTTGCTCATTTTTGTGAACATTACTCTTTTGTTTCCTCTATTGAGCCACACAGGGTAGAGGAAGCACTTCAAGATTCGGATTGGGTGCTGGCGATGCAAGAGGAGCTCAACAACTTCACAAGGAATGAGGTATGGCATTTAGTTCCACGTCCTAACCAAAATGTTGTAGGAACCAAGTGGGTATTTCGCAACAAGCAAGATGAGCATGGTGTGGTGACAAGGAACAAAGCACGACTTGTGGCCAAGGGGTATTCACAAGTTGAAGGTTTGGATTTTGGAGAAACCTATGCACCCGTAGCTAGGCTTGAGTCAATTCGCATATTACTTGCCTATGCTACTTACCATGGCTTTAAGCTCTATCAAATGGACGTGAAGAATGCCTTCCTCAATGGACCTATCAACGAAGAGGTCTATGTTGAGCAACCTCACGGCTTTGAAGATAGTGAGTATCCTAACCATGTCTACAAACTCTCTAAGGCGCTTTATGGGCTCAAGCAAGCCCCAAGAGCATGGTATGAATGCCTAAAGACTTTCTTATCACTAATGGCTTCAAAGTCGGCATGGCCGACTCTACTCTCTTTACTAAAACAATTGAAAATGATTTGTTTGTATGCCAAATTTATGTTGATGATATCATATTTGGGTCTACTAACAAATCCATTTGTGAAGAGTTTAGTAGGATAATGATTCAAAAATTCGAGATGTCTATGATGGGGGAGTTGAAGTATTTTCTTGGATTTCAAGTCAAACAACTCCAAGAGGGCACCTTTATCAGCCAAACGAAGTACATTCAAGATATACTCACCAAGTTTGGAATGAAGAATGCCAAGCCCATCAAGACACCCATGGGAACCAATGGGCATCTCGACCTCGACACGAGAGGTAAATCCGTAGATCAAAAGGTAACCGGTCGATGATAGGATCTTTACTCTATTTATGTGCATCTAGACCGGACATTATGCTTTCTGTATGCATGTGTGCAAGGTTCCAAGCCGATCCTAAGGAAGTTCACCTTAGGGCCGTGAAGCGAATCTTGAGATATTTAGTTCATACACCTAAGTTTGGTCTTTGGTACCCCCAAGGGATCCTCTTTTGATTTATTAGGATATTCCAATGCCGATTGGGCAGGGTGTAAGATTGATAGGAAGAGCACATCAGGGACTTGTCAGTTTCTAGGGAGATCCCTGGTGTCTTGGGCTTCAAAGAAACAAAACTTAGTAGCTCTTTCTACCGCCGAAGCCGAGTACATTGCCGCAGGCCATTGTTGCGCGCAATTGCTTTGGATGAGGCAAACCCTTAGGGACTATGGCTACAAATTTAGAAAAGTCCCTCTCCTATGTGATAATGAGAGTGCAATCTGCATGGCGGATAATCCCGTTGAACACAGTCGCACTAAGCACATAGTCATTCGGTATCACTTTTTGAGAGATCACCAACAAAGGGGGATATTGAGATAGCCTATATAAACACCAAAGATCAATTAGCCGATATCTTCACCAAGCCTTTAGATGAGAAAACATTTACCAAACTTAGGAATGAGCTAAATATTCTTGATTCTAGGAATTTTGATTGATTCTTTGCACACATAGCTCATTTATATACCTTTGATCAAATCTCTTTTGTGACTATGACTAATGTGTTTTCAAGTGTATTCTTATGCTTAGTCCTAGAATTGAAAGGGAAACGGAGTATTCGGCAAAGAAGGCGCTTCCACTCAACTACATCGGTATTTGCCGGTATTCCGCATCACTCTCCACTTTGATATAATCTTCACTCATCTCTATTTGTTTGCCATTGGAGAGAAAATAAAAGGGCTTATATTTCACTCACAAGTATCCGTTTTTGGCGATTCATGCCAAAGGGGGAGAAAGTATGAGCCCAAAGCAAAAGGACCGCATCACCATCGAATTTTAAAAATGAAGTTTTTCAAATTGATATCTTATTGTGTTCAAAAGGGGAAGAAAGTTCTAGTATCTTTAAAAATTTGTAAAACCCTCTTGAACACTAAGAGGAGAATTTCTTTGAGGGGGAGTTTTGTTGAAGTCAAAGGAAAAGCATTTGAAACAGGGGGAGAAAATTTCAAACTTTGAAAATGCTTCTTTCAATCTTATTCATATGCCTTTGACTATTTGCAAAAGGATTTTGAAAAGAATTTTACAAAAATTTGCAAAAACAAAAACTCGTGGTACAAATGTGGTCCAATATTTTAAATAAGAAGAAAACAATCCATGCATATCTATTGAAATAATTATTGGTTTGAATTCCAAGTAACCTTTGCACTTACATTATGCAAACTACTTCAATTCTGCACTTTTATATTTGCTTTGGTTTGTGTTGGCATCAATCACCAAAAAGGGGGAGATTGAAAGGGAAATAGGGTCAAACCTTTTCCTATATGATTTTGGTGGTTGAATTGCCCAACACAAATTATTGAACTAACTAGTTTGCTCTAGAATATATGTTCTACAGGTGCCAAAGGTTCACAACAAACCAATACAAAGATAAAAGAAAGGGTTCAAAACAAAGGAGCAAAATTATACCGAAGGCTGCCCTGGTCTGGCGCATCGGACTGTCCGGTGTGCCACCGGACAGTGTCCGGTGCACCAGGAGGATCCACTCTGAACTTGTCAGCTTCGGGAATTCGGGAGGCCGCTCCGCTATAATTCACCGGACTGTCCGGTGTGCCAGCGGAGCAACGGCTACTTTGCGCCAACGGTCGTCTGCAAATGAACAATGAAAGTAAACAGTGCACGCCTGCACGCGCAGTAGTAAGAGCAGGCGCCAGAAGGCGCACCAGACAGTGAACAGTGACTGTCTAGTGCACCACCGGACTGTCTGGTGGCCCCACTTGTCAGAGCTCCAACGGTCAAACCCTAACGGTTGGGTGACGTGGCTGGTGCACTGGACAGTGTCTGGTGGCGCACCGGACTGTCCGGTGCGCCATACAACAGCAGCCTTCCCCAACGGCCACTTTGGTGGTTAGGGCTATAAATACCCCCCAGCCACCACACTTCAAGGGATCCAAGTTTTCAGCCATTGCATTCAATACAAGAGCTCTAGACTTCATTCCAAGACACAAACAAGAGATCAAATCCTCTCCCAAGTCCAAAGTTCATTCCAATCAAATAGTGACTAGAGAGAGTGACATTTGTGTTCATTTGAGTTCTTGCGCTTGGATCGCTTTTCTTCTTCTTTCTTTCTTGTTCGCAACTCAATTGTAATCAAGGCAAGAGACACCAATTGTGTGGTGGTCCTTGTGGGGACTTAGTGTCCCGTTTGATTGAGAAGAGAAGCTCACTCGGTCTAAGTGACCGTTTGAGAGAGGGAAAGGGTTGAAAGAGACCCGGTCTTTGTGACCACCTCAACGAAGAGTAGGTTTGCAAGAACCGAACCTCGGTAAAACAAATCACCGCGTCTCACCCTTCATTTGCTTGTGATTTGTTTTCGCCCTCTCTTTCGGACTCGTTTATATTGCTAACGCTAACCCCAGCTTGTAGTTGTGCTTAAGTTTATAATTTTCAGATCCCGCCTATTCACCCCCCTCTAGGCGACTTTCACAAATCAGGCAAAGTAGTTGCCAAATATGTTGGGGCCAAACACAAGGGCTCAAAGACTTGTGTTTGGGTGCCTAAGGTGCTTGTTTCTAACATCAAAGGACTCAAGACTGTTTGGATACCTAAGAACAAGGCCTAAATGGTTTTGCAGGTTTATGCATCCGGGGGCTCAAGTTGGATCATTGATAGCAGATACACAAACCACATGACAGGGGAGAAAAGGATGTTCTCCTCCTACAAGAAAAACGAGGATCCCCAAAGAGCCATCACATTCGGGGATGGAAATCAGGGTTTGGTCAAAGGACTTGGTAAAATTGCTATGTCTCCTGACCATTCTATTTCTAATGTTTTTCTTGTAGATTCTTTAGACTATAACTTGCTTTCAGTTTCTCAATTATGCAAAATGGGTTACAACTGTCTTTTTAGTGATGTAGGTGTTACTGTCTTTAGAAGGAGTGATGATTCGGTAGCATTTAAGGGAGTATTAGAGGGTCAGCTATACTTAGTTGATTTTAATAGAGCTGAACTCGACACTTGCTTAATTGCTAAGACTAATATGGGTTGGCTCTGGCATCGCCGACTAGCCCATGTTAGAATGAAGAATCTCCATAAACTTCTAAAGGGAGAGCACATTTTAGGACTAACAAATGTTCATTTTGAGAAAGACAGGGTTTGTAGCGCATGCCAAGCAGGGAAGCAAGTTGGCGCCCATCATCCACACAAAAATATCATGACAACGGACAGGCCACTGGAGTTACTCCACATGGATCTATTCGGCCCGATTGCTTACATAAGCATCGGCAAGAGTAAGTACTGTCTAGTTATTGTGGATGATTATTCTTGCTTCACTTGGGTGTTCTTTTTGCAGGATAAATCACAAACCCAAGAGACCTTAAAGGGATTCTTGAGACAAGCTCAAAATGAGTTCGGATTGAGGATCAAGAAAATAAGAAGCGATAATGGAACGGAGTTCAAGAATTCACAAATAGAAGGCTTTCTTGAGGAGGAGGGCATCAAGCATGAGTTCTCTTCTCCCTACACACCTCAACAAAATGGTGTAATAGAGAGAAAGAATAGAACTCTACTTGACATGGCGAGGACCATGCTTGATGAGTACAAGACACCGGACCGGTTTTGGGCTAAGGCGATTAACACCTCCTGCTACTCCATCAACTGGCTCTACCTTCACTGAATCCTCAAGAAGACATCTTATGAACTCCTCACTGGTAAAAAGCCCAATGTTTCATATTTTAGAGTCTTTGGTAGCAAATGCTTTATTCTTGTTAAAAGAGGTAGAAAATCTAAATTTGCTCCTAAGGCTGTAGAAGGCTTTTTACTTGGTTATGACTCAAACACAAGGGCATATAGAGTCTTCAACAAATCCACTGGATTAGTTGAGGTTTCTTGTGACATTGTGTTTGATGAGACTAACGGCTCCCAAGTGGAGCAAGTTGATCTTGATGAATTAGATGATGAAGAGGCTCCATGCGTCGCACTAAGAAACATGTCCATTAGGGATGTGTGCCCTAAGGAATCCGAAGAGCCTACATAAACACAAGATCAACCATCATCTTCAAATCAAGCATCTCCACCAACTCAAGATGAGGATCAGGCTTAAGATATCGAGAAAGAAGATCAAGAAGATGAGCCACCTCAAGAGGAGGACAATGATCAAGGGGGAGATGGTGATGTTCAATACAAGGAAGATGATCAAGAAATACAGGGTCAAAGACCGCCACACCCAAGAGTCCACCAAGCAATCCAACGAGATCACCCCGTGAACTCCATCCTCGGCGACATTCATAAGGGGGTAACCACTAGATCTCGTGTTACTCATTTTTGTGAACATTACTCTTTTGTGTCTTCTATTGAGCCTTACAGGATTGAGGATGCATTAAGAGATTCGGATTGGGTGATGGCAATGCAAGAGGAGCTCAACAACTTCACAAGGAATGAGGTATGACATTTGGTTCCACGTCCTAATCAAAATGTTGTAGGTACCAAATGGGTATTCCGCAACAAGCAAGATGAGCATGGTGTGGTAATAAGAAACAAAGCCTGACTTGTGGCCAAGGGTTATTCACAAGTCGAAGGTTTGGATTTTGATGAAACTTATGCACCCATAGCTGGGCTTGAGTCAATTCGTATATTACTTGCCTATGCTACTTACCATGGCTTCAAGCTTTATCAAATGGACGTGAAGAGTGCCTTCCTCAATGGACCTATCAAGGAAGAGGTCTATGTTGAGCAACCTCCAGGCTTTGACGATAGTGAGTATCCTAACTATGTTTATAAGATCTCAAAGGCGCTTTATGGGATCAAGCAAGCCCCAAGAGCATGGTATGAATGCCTGCGAGACTTCCTTACCACTAATGGCTTCAAAGTCGGCAAGGTTGATCCTACTCTCTTTACTAAAACTGTTGCAAATGATTTGTTTGTGTGCCAAATTTAGGTTGATGATATTATATTTGGGTCTACTAACAAATCTACTTGTGAAGAGTTTAGTAGGATCATGGTTCAAATGATGGGGGAGTTGAGATACTTCTTAGGATTTCAAATCAAGCAACTCTAGGATGGCACCTTCATCAGCCAAACCAAGTACATTCAAGACATTCTTAAGAAATTTGGAATTAAGGATGCCAAACCCATCAAGACACCCATGGGAACCAACGGGCATCTCGACCTCGACATGGGAGGTAAATCCGTAGATCAAAAGGTATACCGGTCGATGATAGGATCTTTACTCTATTTATGTGCATCTCGACCAGATATTATGCTTTCCGTAGGCATGTGTGCAAGGTTCCAAGCCGATCCTAAGGAAGTTCACCTTAGGGCCATGAAGAGAATCATGAGATACTTAGTTTATACTCCTAAGTTTGGACTTTGGTACCCCAAGGGATCCACCTTTGATTTAATAGGTTATTCCGATGTCGATTGGGCAGGGTGTAAAATTGATAGGAAGAGCACATCAGGGACTTGTTAGTTTCTAGGGAGATCCCTGGTGTCTTGGGCTTCAAAGAAACAAAACTTAGTAGCTCTTTCTACCGCCGAAGCCGAGTACATTGCCGCAGGCCATTGTTGCGCGCAATTGCTTTGGATGAGGCAAACCCTTAGGGACTATGGCTACAAATTTAGAAAAGTCCCTCTCCTATGTGATAATGAGAGTGCAATCTGCATGGCGGATAATCCCGTTGAACACAGTCGCACTAAGCACATAGTCATTCGGTATCACTTTTTGAGAGATCACCAACCAAGGGGGTATCGAGATAGCATATATTAACACCAAAGATCAATTAGCCAATATCTTTACCAAGCATCTAGATGAGAAAACCTTTAGCAAACTTAGGAATGAGCTAAATATACTTGATTCTTGGAATTTTGATTGAAACATTGCACACATAGCTCATTTATATACCTTTGATCATATCTCTTTCATTTACTATGACTAATGTGTTTCCAAGTGTATTTTTATGCTTAGTCATAGATTGAAAGGGAAATGGAGTACTCGACGAAGACAAGGCTTCCACTCCACTCTATTGGTATCATTTACTCTTCGTCGTCACTCCACAACACTCCTAATTGGTATAATCTTTTCACTCATATTTACTTGTACCAATGGGAGAGATAATGTAAAAGGGCTCACAAAGTCTCCTTTTTGGCAATTAATGCCAAAGGGGGAGAGAGTATTAGCCTAAAGCAAAAGGACCGCACCACCACCACCAATTTCAAAATATTCAAGGACTTTTCAAATTGGTATATAAATGTATTTGATTTGGTATTTTTCAAATTTGGTATTCCTCTAGAAATTATATCTCAATTGGTATCTATATCTCAAAACCCTCTTGAACACTAAGAGGAGAATTTCATTCAGGGGGAGTTTTCTTTAAGTCAAAGGAAAAACATTTGAAACAGGGGGAGAAAATTTCAAATCTTGAAAATGCTTCTCGAAATCTTATTCATATACCTTTAACTATTTGCAAAAAGACTTTGAAAAGATTTTTCAAAAGGATTTGCAAAAACAAAACGTGTGGTGCAAATGTGGTCCAAAATGTTAAAATAAAGAAAGCAACCATGCATATCTAGTAGAAGTAAACTATTGGTTTAATTCCAAGCAACCTTTGCACCTACCTTATGCTAACTAGTTCAATTCTGCATTTATATATATGCTTTGGTTTGTGTTGGCATCAATCACCAAAAAGGGGGAGATTGAAAGGAAAATAGGGTTTAACCTTTTCCTAAATATAATTTTGGTGGTTGAATGTCCAACACAAATAATTTGACTAACTAGTTTGCTCTAGATTATATTCTACAGGTGATAAAGGTTCAACACAAACCAATAAAAAGATCAAGTTAGGGTTCAAAAGAAAGGAGCAAAAGAAACCAAAGAGAACCCTGGTCTGGCGCACCGGACTGTCCGGTGTGCCACCGGGCAGTGTCCGGTGCACCAGGGGCCGTACAAATGCGAACTTGCCACGTTCGGGTTTCAGCAGCGCTGCTCCACTATAATTCATCGGACTGTTCGGTGTGACACCGGACTATCCGGTGCACCAGCGGAGCAACGGCTCCAGCATAACGGTCGACTGCAACGGACACCTGCAAAAGCGCTATAGTGCACGGACAGTTCGCGCAGAGTCAGAGCAGCCGCCAGAAGGCACACCGGACAATGAACAGTGCCTGTCCGGTGCGGCACCGGACTATCCGGTGCCACATGAAGACAAAGCTCCAACGGTCGAAACTGTCAGAACCCTAACGGTTGGGTGACGTGGCTGGCGCACCGGACATCGTCGGGTGGTGCACCGAACAGTGTCCGGTGGCGCACCGGACTGTCCGATGTGCCCATCGACAGCAGCCTTCCCAACGGTTGAATTGGTGGTTGGGGGCTATAAATACCCCACAACCACCTCCACTCCAACCATCCAAGCATTCACAACAGTGCATTCAATACAAGAGCAAAGTGTAACACTTCAAAACACAAATCAAAGCCTCCGATCTAATCAAAGTCCCCAAATTCAATTCTAGTACTATAGGACTTGTGAGAGGATCGCTTGTGTTTCTTTGTTGCTCTTGTTGCTTGGTTGGCTTTCTTCTTCCTTATTCTTGTTCTCTAAGTGACTTGTAATCAAAGCAAGAGACACCAAGTGTGTGGTGGTCCTTGTGGGGTCTAAGTGACCCGTTTGATTAAGGAGAAAGCTCACTCGGTCTAGGTGACCGTTTGAGAGAGGGAAAGGGTTGAAAGAGACCCGGTCTTTGTGACCACCTCAACGGGGACTAGGTTCTCAAGAACCGAACCTCGGTAAAACAAATCAGCGTGTCATCCGCCTTATTTCTTGGTTGATTTGTTTTTGCTCTCTCTCCCGGACTCGATTTTAATTCTAATGCTAACCCCGGCTTGTAGTGTGTGCTTAAGTTTGTAAATTTCAGATTCCGCCTATTCACCCCCCTCTAGGAAACTTTCATTTTGTAACCTAAGTTCCAATCCTATATTCTAAACTAAGAATAGTAAAGACTGTAACTTAAGTAATCAATGTAAATGCGAAAGTTAAAGATAAAGTTAGAGATGCAAACTCCCGTGGACGATGCTGGTATTTTATCGAGGTATCCGGAACCACGCAATGTCCCGACTAATCCTCGTTGGTGCCCCTACACAAAGTGTAGCCCACGCGAGGGCCAAGCACCATGGCCGAGTAATTCCGTAGAGAGCAATGAGCCTTCTCATACGCAAGTTGTGCCTCGGTTCCGGCACCTCTCGAATGCTCCACGCTGTCTCCACTATCGATCTTCCGATCAAATCGTTGCGGGCCTCGTTCCCTCCAGTACACGGTGGCAGCCGCATCACAAGCGCAGTTGATACGGTTTCACAAGACTCTCGCCCCACTCGGTACAATGACAACAACTTGCGCAAGAGACGATAGGTTTTGTAGGGTTTTCTAAACTCTCAACTAACTAGGAATAACCTAGAGAAAGCACATAAGCGATCTAACTAACCTAAAAACTTCTCAAAGCACCTACGCTAATCATCAAGTGATTCTATTAAGCACTTGTGTGTTTGAACACTTAGAGATATGTATCACACGTGTTGATATGTTGTTTGGGCTGCCAATCCTTTAAATGGCCGGCTAGAGGGGTTTATATAGAGCCACTATCCAATTCTAGTCGTTGAAAAACGCTGCAGATTTTTTGTCTGTGTGTGCATCGGACCGTTCGGTTCGAGCTTCCACGACAACCAATCAGATCCTTAGTGTCCCCTGCCGAACTATAAACCTAAGCTACATGCCTCCTAGGGATGTAATCATATATTACTTGTTCCATGTTTATATTCATATTTTCTCTTCGGATTCGGATATGATACAAATATTATAAAAAATTATGTCACATAAGATTTGAATGGATATCGATGTCTTAAATATTCAACTTTGAATATACAAATACAAATATAGATCAGATACGTATCGAACACTGAATACTCAGACTCGGATACAGATCACATCTCAGCCTTTTAGAATGATTAAATTCAAATATGGATAGATAATATTCGTCCCATTTACATTTACATCCAGATCCTGCTACCATGGGGCTCACTCAAAGTTCCCTTAGCCACCGGTGTACACTGTAGCTTGTGAGTAAGGATACATCCATAAAAAAATTTAAAACTAGTAGGATCAAATTTTCACTATGGTTACAACTTAATTTTTCACACGTATAAGAGAAGTGCACTATCCCTTAATTTGCTCTAGCTTTGCTAGAGCTAGCCACACCTGCATCACTTTGTCAATAAGCCTATGGCCTTGTTATTTGTCATATTCCACATTTCCACTCTAACTCTAAATTATAATAAGGTGTTGACTTTTTTTTTACTATCAGACATAGCGAACATTATGTACGTAGAAAAGTCAAAACATGACGTAATTTAGAATTTGGAACGAAGAGAGTACTAAAAGAAGAAACAAAGAGAAACAATGTAGAGACTGATGAATTTCAATGTTCAGAAGAATAAAGTATTAAAATAAAAAACTAGCTGATCTAGGGGGGGCAGCTTCAAAGAACAATTATATTATTTCATAAACACGCTAGACTAAACGCTAACCATGAGCATTATCAAAATACTGAGAATGATGAGCAACAGTGCTGGGCGACCACTAGTGCCCATTTGCGAAGCCGTTGCAGCACTTGGTTTTCCCGCCGCCTGTTTCCTCGGACAGCTTCTGGGAATAGAACCTCCGGTACATGGAGTCGACCTTGGTGAGGTAGAATGTGCCCGGCTGCAGTAGGCTCGTGTCTCTGCTCGTCTCAAAGTCCTTTGCGCCGTATCGGTGTTCCATCAGCTTCAGTGTCTCAACGAATTTCTCAGGCAAAGTCTGGTAGGAGAAATCATGTCAGCGCAATGCAAGGATAGATATTGGTCAATTAGAAACAGGTGAATGATAAGCATGAATGGGAAGGGCTTACCTCATGTCTTGACTGAAGCTTCTCGGTGACATCAAGAACTGAAGCAATGTTTGATAGGCTGAAGGGATGCTGGCCATTGTTTAGCCTCAATGAAAACATAGTGGATGTCAAGCCACTGCCGTAAGAGAACATCACAATTCTTTGCCCATTCTGTAAGGAAACACACAAGTAATTATCAGCTTTCAAGAACGATGGTAGAACGACTCAATAGATAAATAGTTTAAAGGTCAGGGCTCACCAGACTATCATGCTTGTTATATAGCACAGATGCTAATGCAGCATAAAGGGATGCAGTATACATGTTACCAATTTGTTTCGGAAGCAGAGTGGATGGCTGAACTTTGATGTCATGGAGGTGCTTCGCGACCTGTTGTGAGGCCTGGAAAGTTTGGAGGGAAAAAAAATCATCAGACCACAAATTTCCTACATGATAGAATTTTCTCACAAATTGATAAAACACCTTTTCCAAGTCGCGACTCTGGTAGCTCTCTTCACCAGTCAAATTTGAAAAAGACTGGAGCTTCTCTTTAGCATCATCATCAACAGAGCTGGCAAATACAGAAGTTCAGTTAAAAGATCAACATAGACTTGATGTGGGCAAAAAAAGGAGAGTACCCTCCATCTGACATTGTAAGATTCTTCAGAGCTGATTACTATATACTGTTTGACCTAAGACAATTTTTTCTCAGAAAAGGAGGAAGCTCAATAAAAGAGTACAAACCTGCAGTTGCGCAAAAAGTCATTGTAATAAAGTCGAGCGAAACTCTTCTGCACGAGCTGTGATAACAGAATAATAGAATTACGGAAACTAGAAACGACAAAAAGAGGAAAACTTCCAGGGCAGTTTTTGGTCTTCATTTAAAGCCCTGGGTTATTTGTATCTTACCTTGTTGTATGGAGAATGGAACACAAAATATTCTGCATCACAAATTGAGAATTGTTTACCCGCAATCTTCTCATACCTAGTTTCAGAAATTACAGTAGGACATAGGGGGAATTTTAAGCAGATTCAATCTAATTATTACTAAAAGGAAAGGGGAAAAGGTGCAGCAGCTCACTTGTTGCAGAACTGTCTGTAGCATGAGTCTAGAGCCATTAGGTAGCATGTTTGGGATAGTTTACCATCAACAACCTGGAATGAATGTGTTGTTGTAAAAAATGTTGAACTCTAAGATGGATAACCAGAAACATTCACTTGGTTCTGGACTCTGAAGGTCAGGGGAATGCATATAAAATAGTATAAATTGTTTTATCAATCGAAAACTAACCGGATATTCACTTGCAAGATCAGGTTTGTAGAAATCATAGACATGAGCCATGTGAGAAGCTCTATATTTGCTCTCGAAGGAAATTGGAGCATTAGGACCAATGAGCATTGCTATAGCAGCAGCACCTCCTGTTGGACGAGCTGGCCCTTCGGCATAAACCTGAACATCACAACAGTCAATACAGATGGCAGAAAGTGATTGCGTGTTCTAAAAGGAAAAAACCAATTACAAAACTGATGCTTAAAGGAAAGGCTGGATGACAAACCGCGCTATCCGTGCAAACGACAAGACCATAACGGCCATCCCAGGAGTTACTTTCGACCCAATTCACACAATTCAGTAGGGCTGCTGTCCCGCCATAACATGCATTGCTGGAGTCAACACCTTCAATGTCACTGTTACCACTTTCCTACATTTTGTGAACAAATGCTAACAAAAATTAACTTTTTGGGAAAACTAAATGAGTAAAAACAAATGAAGATGTTTTACTAAAAAGATGTAGTGGGCATGAAAATACTGTATCCGTACATGTGTTGATGCTACATGGGGACTCTACAAAGTTAGATTAACAAACCTCAAAGATCTGCATCAGCCAAGTTTTGATGGATTTACTTTTGTCTATAACTGTTTCACTTCCAACCTCCAAGCGACCGATTAACTTGGGATCAATCTTGTATTTTTTAAGCAGAGAATTGACAACCGTCAAACTGCAAGCAATTAGCTCTTCCATGAGGATCCAAATCAAAATGTAAACCCATATCCAAAATATCAACTGCATACACCCTTAGAATACCAACTATATACATCTCCCACACAACACAATATATGCATTAGGAAGTTTTTTTTCCATTTGCAGAACTGGTGGGAAAAAGCGATCTATGTGAATATAAACATGCAACAGACTAACAGTCTTGTTTATCTTAGGCTATCAAAAGAGAATATACCTCATTGAGATGACATCCTCCACCTCGCTGCAAAAGGCCATGCAATCTTGCCCAAGCCCAATGGTGTACTTCCCTTTGCTCGCCCCATCATGGGCCTCAAGTGCCTCCTACATTAAAGTCATCAGCTATGAGGTTTTTATTTATTAAAAACAATGAGCCTAATTTTCGCTCACTAAACAAACACCAGCTAAACCGGAACTTCTCATGTTTTACTTGAAATGCTCACTTTCCCGTATTTACACGGATCTTTGGAGGTCAAACTCTCCAAATTTACTGGAGTTTCAAATATTTGAATTTTGAATTATAATCTTAAATACCGCATATCTAACTATCGATTTGATCTTCAGCGGCATTACTGCACGGCAATCACGAAGAATCAAAGGTTTACCCAACAAGCGGCGACAATTCCACCCATGAGACCCATCTAGCCAAATACTTCCGTCAATTTCTAGAGAAACACAATCCTTAGACGCAGGAAAGTCCCATCTTCACCTCGCACTGCAATGCGCCGATGCGGAAGGTCCCGGGAGACGCGGATCGGAAGCATCAGAGTCGCCCCGCAGCGGAGTCGGTCGTAACAGCAGAACAGAAATAGTAACGCGCACAGTTAGAAGTTGGGAAAATAATTTTACCTGCTGCACGCAGGAGGGCGGGAAGTAGATGTCCATGGCGAGGATCCCGACATCCTTGCGGTCCATCTCCTCCACTCAGCTCAGCCTCCTCGATCCGTTTCCTCTCTGGCCGCCGGCCGGCGCCCGTACGCTCCACTCACACGGAGCGCGTCAAGGCGTGGGCTCTGCTGTGGCCGGGAGCTACGCCTGCGTCGGACTCTGGTAGCCTGGCGCACCGGGAGCACCACGGATGGGGTCGACGATGCGGATCTATATGTTCGTGGAAATTTTCAGCCGCATCAGGATCGTCAGCTCGGCTTGGGCTTGGCGCGGCGGCTGGCACATCTGCTGGATCGATCGATGGCTGCGAGATTCCGGGACGGCACGTGAGAGGTTCACAGGCACGGGCACGAGACACGACAAACGCCTATTCTTGGTGGGTGTCTGTCTTTGCGGAAGTAACTACTTAGTACAGTGCCGTGCGCTGCCGTAATACACCATCATATTTAATACTCATAAAAAATAAATATAATATCTCTACTAATTAGTAAGATAATAAATATAGTATCTCTACTAATTAGTAAGATATTAAGAGTAGTCTATCATTCACTGTTCTATCATTCTTATTTTTTTTCATTCCCCTACCACGCAGTCCACACCTATTGTCACATCCGGTTTCAAAAGGACAAAGCCGAGTGCATCTCATACATACGCCAAAGAAGACAACATATATAATAACAGAGTGTATAGAGATAAATGTCACAATATAATGAGTATTTATTACATAGCGCAAGACTTACAAAATAAAAGATAAATATAACAGGATCTAAAATCCATCCTTGGCGCCAGAAAGTCAACTGGGAGACGTCACCTAGATCGAATTGAACTCCTCGATGTGTGGCTCCTCTTGAACCACATGTTCTTCTCCTGTGGGGGTGTGAGATAGTAAGGGTGAGCTCACACATGTTCATCGCTCAACAAGTTGTGCGGAATAATGTGCATGAACTCACCAAAGGTGAGAGTTCATGTGATGTGTGAGGCTGATCAACAATAAGAGTTAAAGCTGAGCATTGCTTTTAATAAGTTGGTCAAAATTTTATTAGCAATTACTAGATGTAAGTAGATACCAAACCATAATAAATAATAGAACAAAATTAATAATAAATCACATGCAATGCATATGACAGATTGAGTTTAAGTTCTATAAATTAATCACGTGAGAGTCCTGAGCTGCTCTTGACCGTGAGCTCGGCTAGTATACCAGTTTTACACTCTGCAGAGGTTGTACCCTTTACCAACAAGTCGTGTATCCCATGTCGCCAGGGTTTGCAAGGACCTTAGACACTAACAAGGTGAATGGCTAGGGATCCACTACGAGGCCTTTACAAAGTTCCACTAGCTTCCGAAAACCCGCTATAGTTTATGGGAAGAGCACTTGCAAGAATCCCTCGTCTAACCGCCATCGCAGCAATCAACCCGATAACCTCCCTCCATGCAACTCTCCTACTGTCCTTGTCCCTTTTGGGTAAGGAAGTCTTTCACTAGCTTTCCTAGTTAGTTAGCCAAGAACGTCCCATTAAACCCTTGTGGTTGAAAGGGAAATGTGCCCTTGGGCCATTTCTATAAGGGCCCGTTTGTTTCATTGGAATTGGGCTGAATTGGAATTTAATTCTTGGGCTGACCTGTTTGGCAAACTATAGAATTGGAAACTAACTTTCCATCCATTTCATGGGCCTGAATTAGAAGCCTCTAAAACTTTCTTAACCTAAAATGAGGAAACAGATTCCTGACTCGGAGCGCCGCCGCACCGCCAACTGACTCGTCTCCTCCCCGAGCACCGCGTTGTCGCCTCCTCTGACTCGTCTCCTCCCCGATATCTGCCGCGGTAATGTCGCTTGCTCCCCACCCCTTCTCTTTTCTCTGATATTACCGTTTGGTGCCTTAGTTGTGTTCGACCGCAGCACTGGTTCGACCGCCCTCCTCCACCTCCTCTCCCTGCTCTTTGATGTCGCCCTCGCTTCTTCCTCCCTGGCCGGCCATCAGTTCCGGTGACTGCTTCCTTCGTTTGTCCCTGCAGCTAGCTGTTTCCACCGTTCCCAGGGCGATGGTCGCCGCCCCCGCCTCGTTCGACTACTCGTCGTCGCTCTTCCACCACCAAGCCGAGCTCGACCCGCACCTGCCGATTCCACCGGTTGGTGGGCCACCCCATGACCCATACCAGTAGGCATGGACGCTGAAATGATCGACGATTTTGCTTGGGTTTCTCTTGCCTTTGTTGCCTTTGCCACCTGCCCACCTTAACACGCCAGGCAGTATAGTGCCTGCTCTACCTGATCCTAAACACCCGCTGTCACTTTTATCCTGGATTATTAACTGAATACTCTCTCTCTACTTTAAATTATAACTTTATAAGATATTTTAGCTTTTTTACTACATTAATTTTACTGTAGGTGTAGGTACATCGAAGTACATAACATAATTTATGTATCTAAAAAAGTCATCTTATAATTTGGAATGATTGGACTGTTGCCGTGCTCATGGAGGACCTCAATGCAATGGACAGTGTTGTCTTGTACATGCTCGCCAGAACTGATTGATCGAATAGAGCGATTGTGTTCCCGCTCTCTGCGTCTGTTGCCATGCTAGTGTTTGCATCGTGTTGTGCGTGTGCGGATTTGTATGACATTTTTTTTGATTTGGTTGCCATTGCCAGCGAGAGAACAGTCCAATCATTTTATTCAGATTTTAGAGAAGACCATATCAGGCCACATGTTCTGCAGCGCTTGCATTTTACAAAGTTTTCATCTTTTCTCCTGTTCTTCTTTGAATTAGTGATATATATATAATGTTTTCTCAAGTGTGATTATGATGTATGGTTTATCTGCTGTAGATGCCTCACAACAACTTAGAATTGGTTAGAAGAAATTTGGAGGAAATGAGAGAGGCGTAGGAAGAAGAGGCTGAGAGTAGCATCCTTATTTGTTGCAACTGTCATGGGCATGATTGTGGAATATTATTATCGGAAAAGACCTAGACATATTATGGATCCCTCTGAGGTGATAGAGAGAAATGTAGCTGGTCGGAAACAAATGCTAAGGAATCTGTATCAAGGATCAAATGTTTATTGCTATGACAGTTTGAGTCTAACTAAGAGATCCTTTTCGGACCTATGCACTATCTTACGTGAGAGGTGCGATATGTGTGACACCTTGAATGTGTCGGTAGAAGAAAAGATTGCTATCTTTTTGCTTATAGTGGGTCATGGCACTAAGATGAGAATGATTCGTAGCTCATACGGGTGGTCACTTGAACCAATTAGCCGCTATTTCAATGAGGTGTTGAGAGGTATTCTATCATTATGCCATGAATTTATCAAGCTTCCTGATCCTTTAGCTATACAACCTGAAGATTCTAAGCGGAGGTGGTTTGAAGATTGCCTTGGAGCACTAGATGGTACACACATTGATGTTTTTGTACCTTTGGCTAATCAAGGGAGTTATAGGAATAGGAAGCTACAAATAACCACCAATGTTTTGGGTGTTTGTGATCGACACATGAAGTTTGTTTATGTTCTAGCTGGATGGGAAGGGTCAGCGTCAGATTCACGTGTGCTACATGATGCCATGTCTCGGGACGATGCATTTGCTATTCCAAGTGGAAAATATTACCTAGTAGATGCTGGATACACCAATGGACTAGGCTTTCTTTCTCCATATCGATCCACTCGCTACCACTTGAATGAGTGGGCTGCCCAAGGGAATAACCCATCCAATGCCAAGGAATTGTTCAATTTGCGCCATTCAACAGCTAGAAATATGATAGAGAGAACGCTTGGGCTATTGAAGATGAGGTGGGCTATATTAAGGAAAAACTCATATTTTGACTTACAAAATCATATTAGGATCATCAATGCTTGTTGCATATTGCACAACTTTGTAACGGATAGGCAAAGAGATATGGATGATTTACTTTTAGGCCAAGTTGATCGAGTAATATATGTTGAATCTCATGATGTTCAAAGTGAAGTGAGTTTGATTACCAATGTGCAATCATCAAATCGATGGACTAACTTTAGGGACACCAAAGCTAACCAAATGTTTGATGATTACCAAGCGAGACGTGGACAATGTATGATAAATTTTTAAATATTTATTTTTTTGCAAATATTGTGTTGCTCCTCAATAACTCTACTAACCTTTGTAATTTTTTTATTTGTAGGATATGGAGAAGAGTAAGAAGTCAGGCTCGAGCAGGGGCTACATTTCTTGGAATGATGATATAGACAAGGCACTTCTTGACACATTCGTGGAGTAATACAACAAGGGTGATAGATGCCAAAATGGGTGGAAGTCTCATGTCTACACGGCTGCTATCAAGAATGTCCGAGAAAAGTGCAATGTGGAAATCACAAAAGACAACATCATGTCAAGGAACAAGACATTTGACAAGCACCACACTATCATCAATGGTATGCTACAAACAAGTGGCTTTGGATGGGATTGGAACAAGAACAAGATATCTGTCGATAATGATTATGTATGGGAGGCTTATGTGGCGATAAGTTTCAGTTTTTTTGTTTTTCTGTTGTTACACTATCATCAATGGTTTTTTGTTGCTATTAGTAAGTTTGTCAATCTGATGCCTTTAATAAGTTTGTCGATCTGATACCTCAAATTGTTTTCTGCAGAAAAATAAAGAAGCTAATGGGTACAGACACAAGACAGTCTTATATTGGGACTCGATCAACTTGGTGTTTGGGAAAGATCATGCAACCGGTGAAGCGGTAAAGACCCCAGCTGATGGTGCGAGAGATATGAGTAAGGAAGAAGGAACCGGTAAAGAGCTTATGTCAGCGTTTCGACCTCGGGGGGTCCCTGGACCGACGAATAAATTGTTGCTGCGTGTCCCAGCCCAGATGGGTCGGCGCGAGACGGGACACAAAGGGGGGAGAACAGTAAGGGGAAACCGCGGCCTTCGTGTTGTCCTGCGCCCAGGGCGGATGGATGCGCTTGCAGTAGGGGGTTACAAGCGTTCGCGTGGGAGAGAGAGAGTGAGAGCGAGAGCCTTATGCGTCGGCCCGTTCTCCCGCGCGGCGAACCTTCCCGTACGAGAGCCCTGGACCTTCCTTTTATAGGCGTAAGGAGAGGGTCCAGGTGTACAATGGGGGTGTAGCAGTGTGCTAACGTGTCTAGCAGAGAGGAGCTAGAGCCCTAAGTACATGCCGTCGTGGCAGTCGGAGAGGTTTTGGCACCCTGTTCATGTGATGTCGTGGCCGTCGGAGGAGCGCTGGAGCCCTGCGGAAGTACAGTTGTCGGGGCTGTCGGATCCTTGCTGACTTTTCCTTGCTGACATAAGGAGCTGGGAGCTGCCGTCGTCATGGAGCGTGCGGGGTGTCATCATTACTTGCTTACTGGGGCGAGCCAGATGGGACGCCGGTCTTGTTCCCCGTAGCCTGAGCTAGCTAGGGGCAGGGTAATGATGGCCCCCCTGGCGACGTGGCCGGTCCGGACCTGAGTTTGGGCGAGGTGGCGATTCCTCCGAGGTCGAGGTTGAGTCCGAGCCCTGGGGTCGGGCGAGGCGGAGTCCATCGTCTTTCGGAGCCGAGGCTGAGTCCGAGCCCTGGGGTCCGGCGAGGCGGAGTTCGTCGTCTTCCGGAGCCGAGGCTGAGTCCGAGCCCTGGGGTCGGGCGAGGCAGAGTTCGTCGTCTTCTAAGTCGTGGTTGAGTCCGAGCCCTGGGGTCGGGCGAGGCGAAGTCCATATTCCGAGGCCGAGACGGGGGCCGAACCCTGGGGTCGGGTGAGGCGGAGCTTCCTATGTCGCCCGAGGCTGGACTTAGCCGCTGTCGACCTCACTCTGGCGAGTGGCACGACAGTCGGAGCGGGGCAGGCGGTGCTGTTTTCTTGTCAGGTCGGTCAGTGGAGCGGCGAAGTGACTGCGGTCACTTCGGCTCTGTCGACTGAAGAGCGCTCGTCAGGATAAGGTGTTAGGCGATCCTTGCATTAAATGCTCCTGCGACACGGTCGGTTGGTGTGGCGATCTGGTCAAGGTTGCTTCTCTGCGAAGACTGGGCCTCGGGCGAGCCGAAGGTGTGTCCGTTGCTTGAGGGGTCCCTCGAGCAAGACGTGAATCCTCCGGGGTCGGCTGCCTTTGCCCGAGGCTGGGCTCGGGCGAGGCGAGATCGTGTCCCTTGAGTGGACTGAGCCTTGACCTTAATCGCGCCCATCAGGCCTTTGCAGCTTTGTGCTGATTAGGGTTACCAGCTGAGATTAGGAGTCTTGGGGGTACCCCTAATTATGGTCCCTGACAGTAGCCCCTAAGCCTCGAAGGGAGTGTTGATACTCGCTTGGAGGCTTTTGTCGCACTTTTTTGCAAGGGGACCGGCCTTTCTCAGTTGTGTTTTGTTCCAGTGGGTGCGCGCGAGCGCACCCGTCGGGTGTAGCCCCCGAGGCCTCAGAGGAGTGGTTTGACTCCTTCGAGGTCTTAGCGCGTTTCGTGATGCTTCGGCCGGTCTGGTTGTTCCCTCATGCGAACTGGCCGTAGCCCGGGTGCATAGTCGAGTCCCAAGTTCTCGGGCTGGTATGTTGACGCTGTCAATGGTTGGTCGGAGCCGGGTTTGCGAGAGCAACCCCCGAGCCTCCGCACAGAGCGAGAGGATGGTCAAGGACAGACTTGGCTTTTTTCATACGCCCCTGCGTCGCCTTTCCGCAAGGAGGAGGGGGGAAAGCGCCATGTTGCCCTCGGAGGGCGCCGAACATGGTGTCTCCAGTGAGTTGCTAGCGGGTGATCCGAGTGGACGCCCGTGCCCCATTCGTTAGGGGTCGGCTAGTGGCCCGGAGGCGCGCTCCAAAAGTACCTGCGGGTGATTCGCCGGACCTGGTCCCCTTTTGACGGGGTCCGAGGGCTCGATGCCTCCCTCTGGTGGGATTCCGTTACAAAATCGTTCCCGTCGGTCTCGGAAATGTCCTAGGGTACCTCGGGAGCGTAGCCCGAGCCTTGGTTATGTATCGAACGTACCCAGGGTCATCCCTCGCTCTGCGTGCTCTGAGGTGGCTGTCGAACCCTTCGGGGCCAGCCTACGAACCCCTGATCAGTAGTGGGCGCGGAGCCCAAGTGGCCTGAGGCGGCCGTTGAACCCTTCCGAGGGGCCAGCCTTTGAACCTCTGACCAATAGTGGGCGCAGAGCCTGAGTGCTCTGAGGCGGCTGTTGAACCCTTCCGAGGGGCCAACCTTCGAACCTCTGATCAGTAGGGGGGCTCGGGGCCCGCTTCCTTCGCGGAGAAGGATCCCTTTCGGAGTATCCCCTTTCCCGGTCCCTGTGGCAAGAGAGAGAAAGAGGAAGTGGAAAAGGATACGAAATTGAGCGACGTGGCGCACCTTTTTTGACGCGGTCATTATGGCGGAGGTGAAGCGTCGCCCGCTTCGCCTGCCAAAGGTGCCGCCTGCCCTGCCGCAGAGTTAATGCGACGGGACGAGTGGTTGGCGGGGCAGCCGTTGTGCGTGCGCGCGCCGTTCGAGGAACGGAACACGGGCGCGTCGTCTTCACGCCGTGGGAGAGGGCTCTCTCGATGTCCCAGGAGGGGACGTGAGCCTGCAGGCGATTTGACTGCTGCTTCCGCCTGTCTGCCGCCACCATTACTGCCGGCCCACTTTTGGCCATATCGACCGTCGCGCCTTCTCCCGCGGCTGACTGCCCCATGACCGATGTGCTCGGTTGGCACTGTTGGGCCATGCGCAGGGTCGTCTCGAGTCGTGGCACCGGTTCCGCAGTCGAGAAGGCGCGGCACTGGCACAAGTGGCGGTGCAGTTTCTCGCACATAGTAACCGTCGCGCCGGTTACATGACGTGTGGGCCTGGGCCTCCATGCTAGACGCGTCGAAGTCGAAAGGGTGCGCCCCCTTGGTGCAGTTGCATGCCGCCTGCATGGCAGTCCGCCCTTTCACCCGCTGGTCCGGGCGATAGTGGAGGAACGCCTGTAACCGCTGGGCTGTTGTGCGCTCCGCGCGCGGCAGTTTGGCTTCTTCCATCCTGAGCCAGCTTGCATGACGCGTGGGACCCAGCCCCCGTGTCGTAGGGGGAGGACCTTGGAGCGTGTTGGTGAAGACTTAGTCCGCGCCGGCTGAGGACGCAAGTGGGGAGAGTCGCCTTTAAAAGGAGGGTGACCCCCTTGGATGGCAACCATGTCTTCGCACTCTCCTCATACATCGCACCCTTCCACCTTCTGAGCCCCCGGATGGGGAGCGCTCGCGTTGCTTTCGTCTCGTCATCATCGGAGGAACGCAACTTCGCGGAAGTTGTTACCTTTCAGCCATCGTTTGGCTTCAAGGATTTTCATCAGGCAGCCCGGCTGCATCCCCTCGCCGGTGGTCACCCAAGACGGTGACCACCAGCTTGATGGTGGGGAGAAGCGAGCCGGGCTACGGCCTCCGCCCCTCCCTCAGCTTCAAGGATGTTCATCATCAGTGCTGGGGAGGGGAGTGCGCCGAGTTGGGGCCTGTCTCCGCGCGGGCAGCGGCCCGCTCCTTCCCTCAGTGATCGGGGGGAAGGGCGTTCGCCGTTCGTGGCGCTGGCAGCTGCCGTGTGTCTGGCTCTCCGGCCTGAGCGGCTTCGGCGCTGCTTCCGATGCCACCTCCCACCGAGGCAGCCGGAAGAGGTTTCTCTGCCGACGAGATAGTCGGCGCCACCCGCGGACTGACCTCTAGCTCCACGGCCTTGGTAGCTTGTCCTCACCCCTCGAGTGGGGTTGTGGGCGAGGGCCTTGTCGCAGCGGTGTCTACCCTGAGGTCATCGCTGCTGCTGTTTGGCTGCCCGGAGCGGAGGTCGTTGTCACTGCTGCCGGAGTGGGCGGCGGTGCGCCACCTGTCGGCGTTTCGTTGTCCCACAGGCCCTCCAATGTGGGGGGTTGTTCGTACCTACGGGAGTGGAACCGGAGTTCTGTTTGTAATGGCACCTTGAGTGCCGGTGTCTTGTTCATTGCGGCTGTCGGGGCCTGAACATCTAGGTATTTTTGGTGTAATACCATATTTTTTCCTCATTTCGAGCACTAGGACTCGCCTGTCGGCTAACTGAACCGCTTAACCAAGCGTGAGTTGCCTCGTGCGGAAGGTGACGAGTGAGGTATCCGTATCCCGGGGGCGTAGGAGTCCCTCGGCTCAGTCGGCCTTGCCGCCCGAGTCTTCTCTTGCTTAGTTAAAGGAACCCTCGGCCGCTCTGCGATGAGCCGGAGCCGGAGGCAGCGGTGCCAGCACGGACAGAGGCAGAGTTGGCTCGAAAAAGGAAGCTTCGTCGGCCGGGGCTTGGCCGGGTCGTCCACTGGCGGGACCAACGCCGGAGTCGAGTTGTCGAGGCCACGAGCCGGGCTGGTGTCCTCGGGGGACAGCTGGCTGAGGCTTCGGGGCGGCCGGCCGAGCCGTCTGCTCGGGCCGGGTTCCTGGGGGAGACCCTGGCGGCGATGGCCCGGGCGTGGTGCTGACGTCGTCCTTCGGAGCGGAGATCCTTCGCCCGTGTTGCCGTCCGAGGCTCGGTCGGACTTCGCCGATGGTGGAGTTGACGTCAAGGGTGCTGCTGCTCCTCCTCCATCGACGTCTGAGCCTGCAGGATCGGTTCGCCTGTAGTATGCATATGTTTTTTGCGGCCGCCGAGGCCCAAACATACTGTCGTCGCGTTGTAAAGTTGTGTTTCTTTTCCTCTTGTTTCGAGTATCAGGGCTTGCTCGTCGGTAGCAGAACCATTTATCCGAGCTAGAGTTACTTCTCATGGAAGGTGATGAGTGAGGTATCCGTATCCTGGAGGCGTAGGAATCCCTCGGCTCGGTCGGCCTTGCCGCTTACGTGTACAATTGCTCGTCCGTGGGGTTCTATTATCGACGTAGCCGAGAAAACCTGAAAAACCGTTTCGGCAGAAAGTCTTTTGAGCGTTAAGGCTTGTTCGGTCAACAGGATCGCTCATCCGAACGCGAGTTACTTCTCGCAGAAGGCGATGAGTGAGGTATCCGTATCCCTGAGGCGTAGGAGTCCCTCGGCTCGGTCGGCCTTGCCTGCTTACGTGTACTCCGTCGTTTTCATGATCCCACTACCGAAGTAGTCAAAAAGCACGAAAGATATTCTGGCAGAAAGACTTTTCCCGAGGAAAATTTTGACGCGGAGGGGGTTCCCCCCTTCTAGCCCCCGAGGGAGGGTCAAGCTTTGCCGAGGCAAGGCCGACCCTTCCTTGATGGTTAGACTTTATTGGCGTATGTAAAGGAGGTGTATGAATGACTTGAAAACATCTTAAGGGTAGAAGCAACGTAGCTGTCGGATGTTCCAAGCGTTGCTGTAGACCTCGCCTTGACTGTTGGCCAGCTTGTATGTTCCGGGCTTCAAAACCTTGGCGATGACGAACGTCCCTTCCCAAGGAGGCGTGAGCTTGTGCCGCCCTCGGGTGTCTTGTCGTAGTCAAAGCACCAAGTCGCCCACCTGGAGGTCTCGGGACCGAACCCCGCGTGGTAGTGTCGCAGGGACTGCTGATACCGTGCCGTGTAGTAAGGCCACGTCCCGAGCCTCTTCCAGCTAGTCCAGTGAGTCTTCTCGGTTGGTCTGGTTGCGTCGGTCATCGTAGGCCCTCGTCCTTGGGGAACCATATTCTAAGTCTGTGGGCAAGATGGCCTCGGCTCCATAGACTAGAAAGAACGGCGTGAAACCCGTGGCTCGACTTGGCGTCGTCCTTAGGCTCCAGACCACCAAGGGGAGTTCCTTCATCCATCGCCTGCCGAACTTGTGGAGGTCATTGTAGATCCTCGGCTTGAGTCCTTGCAGAATCATGCCGTTGGCACGTTCTACCTGCCCATTCGTCATGGGGTGTGCCATGGCGGCCCAATCCACCCGGATGTGGTGGTCTTCGCAGAAGTCCAGGAACTTTCTGCTAGTGAACTGGGTGCCGTTGTCGGTGATGATGGAGTTCGGGACCCCGAAGCGATGGATGATGTTGGTGAAGAATGCCACCGCCTATTCGGACCTGATGCTGTTTAGGGGTCGGACCTCGATCCACTTGGAGAATTTGTCGATGGCAACCAGTAGGTGTGTGTAGCCCCGGGTGCCTTCTGCAAGGGACCGACGAGGTCCAAACCCCACACAGCAAATGGCTAGGTGATGAGTATTGTTTGCAGAGCCTGAGCGGGTAGGTGTGTCTGCCTTGCGTAGAATTGACACCCTTGGCAGGTGCGGACAATTCTAGTGGCATCGGCCACCGCGGTCGGCCAGTAGAAACCTTGTCGGAAAGCATTTCCAACAAGGGCTCGAGGCGCTGCGTGATGACCACAAGCCCCCGAGTGTATTTCTTGTAAGAGCTCCTGGCCTTCGGCGATGGATATGCATCGCTGGAGGATGCCGGAGGGGCTGCGGTGGTAGAGCTCCTTCCCGTCACCCAGCAAGACGAATGACTTGGTGCGCCGCGCCAGTCGCCGAGCTTCGACTCGGTCGAGGGGCAGCTCTCCTAGGTGGAGATATTGCAGGTACGGGGTCTGCCAGTCTCGATCAGGCGGGACCCCATTCCGCTCTCCCTCGATGCGCAGTGCCTCACCCTCGGGGGCCGAGGGTGCCTCGGGCTGAGCCGAGGGCGCCTCGGGCTGAGCTGAGGGCGCCTCGGGCAGGGCCGAGACCTTCTCGGGCTCGGGCGTGTCGTCGGTCTTGACTGAGGGTTGATGTAGGTCCCGGGAGAAGACGTTCGGGGGAACCGTTGTTCGCGCCGAAGCTATCTTTGCCAGCTCGTCCGCAGTCTCGTTGTACCGCCGGGCGACGTGGTTGACCTCGAGCCCGTAGAACTTGTCCTCCAGGCGCCGAACCTCGTCGCAGTAGGCTTCCATCTTCGGGTCGCGGCAATGGGAGTTCTTCATGACTTGGTCGATGACAAGCTGCGAGTCGCCGCGAGCGTCGAGGCGTCGGACCCCTAGCTCGATGGTGATGTGCAACCCGTTAACCAGAGCCTTGTACTCGGCCACATTGTTGGACGCCGGGAAATGGAGGCGCAGCACGTAGCGGAGGTGCTTCCCGAGGGGTGAGATGAAGAGCAGGCCCGCGCCTGCCCCTGTTTTCATCAGCGACCCGTCGAAAAACATGGTCCAGAGTTCCGGTTGGATCGGAGCTGCCGGAAGCTGGGTGTCGACCCATTCAGCCACAAAGTCCGCCAAGACTTGGGACTTGATGGCCTTCCGAGGGGCGAACGAGTTTGTCTCGCCCATGATTTCCACCACCCACTTTGCAATCCTACCCGAGGCCTCTCGGCACTGGATGATCTCCCCCAGGGGGAAGGATGACACCACAGTCACCGGATGAGACTCGAAGTAGTGTCGTAACTTCCGCCGCGTCAGAATCACCGCGTACAGCAGCTTCTGAATTTATGGGTAGCGGATCTTGGTCTCGGACAGTACCTCACTGATGAAGTAGACCGGCCTCTGGACGGGCAATGCATGCCCTTCTTCTCGTCTTTCGACCACGATCGCGGCGCTGACCACCTGAGTGGTAGCGGCGACGTAGATTAAGAGGGCTTCTCCGGCAGCGGGAGGCACCGGGATGGGTGCGTTCGTAAGGAGCGCCTTCAGGTTCCCGAGGGCTTCCTTGGCCTCGAGGGTCCAAGTGAAGCACTCGGTCTTTCTTAAGAGACGGTACAGAGGTAGGCCTATTTCGCCGAGGCGCGAGATGAAGCGGCTCAGAGCCGCAAGGCATCCCATGACCCTCTGTACGCTTTTCAAGTCCTTGATGGGCCCCATGTTGGTGATGGCCGCGATTTTCTCCGGGTTGGCCTTGATGCCCCGCTCGGAGACGATGAACCCCAAGAGCATGCCTCGGGGGACTCCGAAGACGCACTTCTTGGGATTGAGTTTTACGCCTTTCGCCTTGAGACACTTGAATGTCGTTTCAAGGTCGGAGAGGTGGTCGGAGACTTTCCTCGTCTTGACTACGATGTCATCGACGTAGGCCTCGATTGTTTGACCAATGTGCTCACCGAACATGTGGTTCATGCACCTTTGGTATGTCGCATCCGCATTCCTCAAACCAAATGGCATAGTAACGTAGCAGTACATGCCAAAAGGTGTGATGTAAGAAGTCGCGAGTTGGTTGGACTCTTTCATCCTGATTTGGTGATACCCTGAGTAGGCATCGAGGAAAGACAGGGTTTCGCACCCAGCAGTGGAATCCACGATTTGATCGATGCGAGGCAGAGGGTAGGGAACCTTCGGACATGCTTTGTTTAGACCAGTGTAGTCTACACACATCCGCCATTTCCCTCCTTTCTTTCTCACAAGCACAGGGTTGGCAAGCCATTCGGGATGGAATACCTCTTTGATGAACCCTGTGGCCATCAGCTTGTGGATCTCCTCGCCTATGGCTCTGCGCTTTTCTTCGTCGAATCGGCACAGAGGCTGCTTCACGGGTCGGGCTCCAGCTCGAATATCCAGCGAGTGCTCGGCGACATCCCTCGATATGCCAGGCATGTCCGAGGGACTCCACGCAAAGACTTCGGCGTTCGCGCGGAGAAAGTCGACGAGCATTGCTTCCTATTTGTGGTCGAGCTCGGAGCCGATCTGTATCTACTTGGAGGCGTCGTTGCTGGGGTCGAGAGGGACGGACTTAACCGTCTCTGCTGGCTCGAAGTTGCCGGCGTGGCGCTTCGCATCTGGCGCCTCCTTGGAGAGTCTCTCCAGGTCGGCGATGAGGGCCTCAGATTCGGCGAGGGCCTCGGCGTACTCCACGCACTCCACGTCGCATTCGTACGCGTGTCGGTACGTGGGGCCGACGGTGATGACCCCGTTGGGGCCCGACATTTTGAGCTTGAGGTAGGTGTAGTTGGGGACGGCCATGAACTTGGCGTAGCATGGCCTCCCCAGTACTGCGTGGTAGGTTCCTTGGAACCCGACCACCTCGAATGTGAGGGTTTCCCTTCGGAAGTTGGAGGGAGTCCCGAAGCAGACGGGCAGATCGAGTTGTCCGAGGGGTTGGATGCGTTTCCCGGGGATGATCCTGTGAAAAGGCGCTGTGCCTGTCCGGATCGAGGACAGATCGATCTGCAGGAGCCTGAGGGTCTCGGCATAGATGATGTTGAGGCTGCTGCCTCCGTCCATGAGGACCTTGGTGAGCCTGTTGTTGCCGATGACGGGGTCGACAACAAGCGGATATTTCCCCAGGCTCGGCACACGGTCGGGGTGGTCGCCCTGGTCGAAGGTGATGGGCTTGTCAGACCAGTCTAGGTAGACTGGCGCCGCCACCTTTACCGAGCAGACCTCGTGACGCTCTTGCTTGCGGTGCCGAGCTGAGGCGTTCGCCACTTGCCCACCGTAGATCATGAAGCAGTCGTGGACCTCGGGAAACTCCTCTGCCTTGTGATCCTCCTTCTTGTCGTTGTTGTGGGCCCTGCCACCTTCCGCAGGTAGCCCGGCCTTGTGAAAGTGGCGCCGAAGCATGACGCACTCCTCAAGGGTGTGCTTGACGGGCCCCTGATGATAGGGGCACGGCTCCTTGAGCATCTTATCGAAGAGATTAGCACCTCCAGGAGGTTTCCGAGGGTTCTTGTACTCAGCGGCGGCGACAAGGTCCACGTCGGTGGCGTCGCGTTTCGCTTGCGACTTCTTCTTGTTCTTCTTCTTGGTGCAGCGCTGAGCGGATGCCTCGGGGACGTCTTTCGGCTGGAGGCCCTGGGGCTGCTTGTCCTTTCGGAAGATGGCCTCAACCGCCTCCTTGCCAGAGGCAAACTTGGTGGCGATGTCCATCAGCTCGCTCGCCCTGGTGGGGGTCTTGCGACCCAGCTTGCTCACCAGGTCGCGGCAGGTGGTGCCGGCGAGGAACGTGCCGATGACGTCCGAGTCGATGACGTTGGGCAGCTCGGTGCGCTGCTTCGAGAATCGCCGGATGTAGTCCCGGAGAGACTCTCCCGGCTGCTGGCGGCAGCTTTGGAGATCCCAGGAGTTCCTAGAGCGCACGTACGTGCCCTAGAAGTTGCCGGCGAAGGCTTGGACTAGGTCGTCCCAGTTGGAGATCTGCCCTGGAGGCAGATGCTCCAGCCAGGCTCGAGCGGTGTCGGAAAGGAACAGGGGGAGGTTGCGGATGATGAGGTTGTCATCGTCCGTTCCACCCAGCTGGCAGACCAGTCGGTAGTCTGCGAGCCACAGTTCCGGCCTCGTCTCCCCCCGAGTACTTTGTGATGGTAGTCGGGGTTCGGAACCGGGTCGGGAACGGCGCCCATCATATGGCCCGGCTGAAAGCCTGCGGACTGGGTGGTTCGGGCGAGGGGCTCCGATCCTCCCCGCTGTCATAGCGTCCCCCATGCCTGGGGTGGTAGCCTCGGTGCACCCTCTCGTCGAGGTGGGCTCGACGGTTGCGGTGGTGGTGCTCGTTGCCGAGGCGACCTGGGGCCGCAGGCGTCGTGTTGCGCGTGCGCCCGGTGTGGACCGAGGCTTCCCGCACGAATCGGGAAGTCGCGGCGTGATGCTCCGAGGGGTAGCCCTGCCTTTGGGAGGCAGAGCTTTCGGCCCGTCGGACCGCGGCACCCTCCAGGAGATTCTTGAGCTCTCCCTGGATACGCCACCCTTCGGTGGTCGATGGTTCCAGCATCGCGCGGAGTAGTATTGCTGCTGTAGCCAGGTTCTGGCCGACCCCATTGGAAGCCGGTGGCGGCCTTGCCCTGACGTCGTCGGCAATGCAGTGCTGGATGCCCTGGGGTAGATGATGCGCTTCTCCAGCCGGAGCTTAGTCTGCCCATTCCTGCCCGATGTTCCGCCGGAATTGCTCAAATGTTCCTGCTCCCTCGTCGAGCCTGGCCTGCATCTCGCGGATTTGCTCGAGCTGTGTGTCCTAACCCCCCGCAGGGACTGGACCACAGCTAGCTCCCGAAGGCTGTCAATGCGAGGCGTAGGCCTAGGGGGATCACCGTTTTCCGGCATACCAAGATGGTTGCCTTCGCCGGGACCCCCTAGATCGACGTGGAAACATTCACGACTTGGGCCGCAGTCCTCGTCGCCGAAGCTGCGGCTACCATCGGAACAATCGGGGAGGCAGTAGTCGCATGCGGTCATGAAGTCCCACATGGCACTGGGGTAACCGAGCCCGGAGAAATCCCAACAAAAGTCGGGCTCGTCATCTTCCTCGAAACCCGAGGGTCCGTAGGTCGAGACGGCCGTCAGTCTGTAGCATCCCAAAAATTCAAATCTTGAAATTTTCTCAAACTCGCTCTAAATTCAAAATGAATTTCAAATTTCATTTCAAAATGTTTGTTTGTGAGTTGATATCAACAAATAAAATTATAGTGGTCTATATTCTCTCTAAAATCCTCCTCCAAATATCCTACAAATATTTCCCCAGTGATCACCCTCAAACTCTTTTAGAAATACTGCCCAAATATTCCACCGATATATCTTCAAGTATTTTCTTCCTGAGAAATACCTTCAGAATCATTTTTGAAGTCCCTACAAATATTTTATTCATAACTTTCCTCATTCTCATACGTATACGTATGCCTCCGGTGTCATACGGTGAGCTCTACAAGCTAATTACACTCATATAAGACAAATCCATGCTAATCTCCCACTAATCCTCTCACCCTCCCACTAATCTTCTCATCCCTCCCCCTAATCCCCCCACCATGGCTATAAATAGAGGGGCAAGGGCCTCCTCTCATCCCACCCCAAGCCATTTCATGGCAACTCCCTACCCCCCACACACACACGCCCACTCCCACTCCACCTTCCACACAAGCACCCACTAGCACAAGGATCGTTCGATCGTTCTTCGATCGTTCGTCCCCCTGTTCTTAGTTTGTTCGTTCGTTCGTCCGATCGTTTGATCGTTCGTCCGATCGTTCATGGTTCGTTCGTCCGTTCGTCCGATCGTTCGATCGTTCGTCCGTTCGTTCGTCCAAATAATCTTTTTCCTGCCGTTATGCTGCCGAAATTCCGATCGTTCGTTCGTCCGATCGTTTGATCGTTCGTCCGATCGTTCATGGTTCATTCGTCCGTTCGTCCGATCGTTCGATCGTTCGTCCAAATAATCCTTTTCCTGCCGTTATGCTGCCAAAATTCCGATCGTTCGTTCGTTCGATCATTCGATCGTTCATCGTTCGTTCATAGTTCCTATTCATCGTTCATCGTTCGTTCATCGTCACTATTTACCATCGCTATTTACCGTCACTATTTACCGTTACTATTTACCGTTTACCGTTACTTTTTACCGTTACTATTTACCGTTACTTTTTACCGTTACTATTTACCGTTACTTTTTACCGTTACTTTTTACCGTTACTATTTACCGTTACTTTTTACCGTTACTATTTACTGTTACTATTTACCGTTACTTTTTACCGTTACTTTTTACCGTTACTATTTACCGTTACTTTTTACCGTTACTATTTACCGTTACTATTCACCGTTACTATTCATCGGTCATCTAGTTATCCCAAATTTCAACTACTCATCCATCATGCTGTCCAGTCCACCTAAGACCAGCCAGCCCCATGTTCCAGTCATACGAACTCCAGTGACTGTGATTTTCCTTCCAGTAGGAACTTCCCATCTGGTCACCCATCCTAGGTTTCTCCAAGTTGAGCACGCTTAACTTGAGATTCCTTCGAACCAGGCTTCCAAACTCAGATTCCAATAATTCTCGTTTCTAAATTCTTATCAAACTATTCCCTATCCAACCATGTCATCCCTTAAGCATGGTTCATGTTCCAGAAAAATCCCAAAATACTCTTGTCCCATATTCTGCCTATAACTCTCCTGTTCATACCAAGTCAGACGATTCATTCGTCACTATTCTCACCAACAGTGAACTTCACTGTGCTACACCACATACACCCAGCTATAAATACACCCAGCTACCCTCTCCCTCTCCACACACACACTCAACACCCTCAGCCAAGGCAAACACCCCACCCACTCAGTTACTCTGCTCTGTTGGCTACACGCATAGTGTCGCTTCGCCTCCAGTCCACCCTCCTGTTATCGGAGCGTTCGTGTCGTCTCGTGGAGGCCAGATCTGCAAGTCTACGCCAGGCGGTGGAGCCATAAGCCTGTTCCGCAAGCTCCCCTTCCCCCTTCGCCGAATAAGCACGGCAAGCTCACTGGATCCCTTTGATGCATAAATTACCTATGATTTCTCTACCACAACCCTCAGCCTGTTATTTTATGCATGATATGATTTTGAGACAAGTTATTATGGCCACCCAAGCCGCTTGCCGCAATCAATCCTTAATATATTTGATACAAATGATTTGAGGAAAGGTGTGAGTTTTCAAAAGAAAATGCTTTTCAAAATGTGTATGATGAAGGGTTTTCACCCTTATCACCTTATGAGTGGGATAATCAGGGACTCCCTGGTTTAGGGGAGGGCCTAAGGTGATGGCTCAGCTGGTTTAGGCGTGAGCAGAAGGATTGTCCCCTCGTATAAGGACCGGTTTGTCATCTTTCACTACCTGTACTCATGACAAGTACAACCACTCGAGACTATGTGGGCAGTCACTCAATCTGAACTCGTACGGTCCAACCCCAGGGTTATGAAGGCTGGGGAGCACCGGGAGGATAAGGAGGGGGAAAGTTTTGTCCGGTTTGGACATGGTGGTGGCCTGACTCCTTCCGGATAACCGTTAAGGTTAGGACGTGCGGGGAAAGAAAGAGATTCGGATTCGGATCTCACTGATCATGAGATCGCAGAGCCGGACTAGTGGGTAAAGTGTACACCTCTGCGCAGAGTTTGAAAACCTATTCGAATAGTCCGTGTCCACAGGAATGGACGAGTCTGGTATGGTATGGCAATTAATGTTTTGTTTTCAAAAAAGGGTGTGTTTGAGAAAATGTTTTTTTAAAAGGTTCGGCGGTTCAGCCGTGAGCTATGGTGGACGGGAAGTCCAGTAGCTGTTTTTGAAAAGGAAACCAGTGGGAAACTGCTGAGATACCTGGATGGTTTAGTCCAGGGGATTTTTGTTCTAATATTGAAAAACTTCCTGCTCCTTTGGGAGAGGATGCGCTTTGAAAAATACAAAATGTTTTACAAAACAACCCTGCATAAAATATTGCTGTTTCTGCAAATATCCTGAGCTCCACATATTCCATGCATTATATCTGATTTCCCCATTCCGCGGGTGAAGGTGGGCTGCTGAGTACATTTGTACTCACCCTTGCTTATTTATTTTTTTCAGAAAAAGGAGATCGGGTAAGAGTTACGACTGTTCCCAACCTTGCCTGTGGCTGTTGGACCGCTGATTTGCTTCGCTGCGTATATCGGGCTGCTTCAGCCCCACTCTGATGATATGTCCCGAGTGTGGACCAACTCTTAAAGTTGATCGCCACCTTTATAGGTTTGTCTCGTTTAAGCAGATCTGAGATCATCTGTTGTATAAATGTGTTTACTAGCCTCCTGGGACTAGTAATTGTATCACATTTGAGTCCCAGAGGATTGGGGCGCTTCACAGTCTGTCCCAGGGGGACCGCATATGGTACCCCGGAGGGTTGGTACATGCCTCTATGAAGGCTTCCACCAAAGCGAGGTCGCTTGGTGGGTCGAAGCTGAATCCAAAAGGCACGAGATGGGAATCGGTCGGTACCTCTTGGTCGATGGGCGGTGACGAAGTCGTGTCAGGGGCGGACTGCACCGTTGTCTCAGGTACGAGGGCGATGCCCAGCGAGTCCTTCACGAGCGTGCTGGCGTCGTTCGTCTGCTTGGGGTTGGCGTGTTGCGGGGAAAAGGTGCTCGTCTTCGTCTCAGACGCAAGGTCGAAGCCTGATGTGTCCCCTGCTGGGGCGCCGGCGTCGTCGACTTGCTCGACACCGACGAGGTGCCGCCTCCTGCTTGGCCATGGTTGCCCCGCCTCCTCCTCCATCGGTGGGGGAGGTGACAGGACAAAACCGGATGTTGTTCTTCCGCCATGTGGGGAAGACGTCATTGATTCCGCCGCCGGCGGGCGGGCTGACAGCCGACATTGCCGCTGTCGCGCGGCGGAGGAAGGAGTATCATGTCGTAGCTGCCGTCGAGGGACATGAACTCAAGACTCCCGAAATGGAGCATCGTCCCGAGTTGGAAAGGTTGCTGGAGACTACCCATCTAGAGCTTGACGGGAAGCTGTTCGTCAACACGCAGCAGGCCCCTACCTGGCACGCCAACTATCGGCGTTTCGACCCCGGGGGTCCCTGGACCGACGAGTAAATTGTCGCTGCGTGTCCCAGCCCAGATGGGTCGGCGCAAGACAGGACACAAAGGGGGGAGAACAGTAAGGGGAAACCACGGCCTTCGTGTTGTCCTGCGCCCAGGGCGGATGGATGCGCTTGCAGTAGGGGGTTACAAGCGTTCGCGTGGGAGAGAGAGAGAGAGAGAGAGAGAGAGAGAGCGAGAGCCTTATGCGTCGGCCTGTTCTCCCACGCGACCAACCTTCCCGTACGAGAGCCCTGGACCTTCCTTTTATAGGCGTAAGGAGAGGGTCCAGGTGTACAATGGGGGTGTAGCAGTGTGCTAACGTGTCTAGCAGAGAGGAGCTAGAGCCCTAAGTACATGCCGTCGTGGCAGTCGGAGAGGTTTTGGCACCCTGTTCATGTGATGTCGTGGCCGTCGGAGGAGCGCTGGAGCCCTGCGGAAGTACAGCTGTCGGGGCTGTCGGATCCTTGCTGACGTTTCCTTGCTGACGTAAGGGGCTGGGAGCTGCCGTCGTCATTGAGCGTGCAGGGTGTCATCATTACTTGCTTACTGGGGCGAGCCAGATGGGACGCCGGTCTTGTTCCCCGTAGCCTGAGCTAGCTAGGGGCAGGGTAATGATGGCCCCCCTGGCGATGTGGCCAGTCCGGACCCATGTTTGGGCGAGGTGGCGATTCCTCCGAGGTCGAGGTTGAGTCCGAGCCCTGGGGTCGGGCGAGGCGGAGTCCATCGTCTTCCGGAGCCGAGGCTGAGTCCGAGCCCTGGGGTCGGGCGAGGTGGAGTTCGTCGTCTTCTGGAGCCGAGGCTGAGTCCGAGCCCTGGGGTCGGGCGAGGCGGAGTTCGTCGTCTTCTAAGTCGTGGTTGAGTCCGAGCCCTGGGGTCGGGCGAGGCGAAGTCCATCTTCCGAGGCCGAGACGGGGGCCGAACCCTGGGGTCGGGTGAGGCGGAGCTTCCTATGTCGCCCGAGGCTAGACTTAGCCACTGTCGACCTCACTCTGGCGAGTGGCACGACAGTCAGAGTGGGGCAGGCGGTGCTGTTTTCTTGTCAGGTCGGTCAGTGGAGCGGCGAAGTGACTGTGGTCACTTCGGCTCTATCGACTGAAGAGCGCGCGTCAGGATAAGGTGTCAGGCGATCCTTGCATTAAATGCTCCTGCGATACGGTCGGTTGGCGTGGCGATCTGGCCAAGGTTGCTTCTCTGTGAAGACTGGGCCTCGGGCGAGCCGAAGGTGTGTCCGTTGCTTGAGGGGGCCCTCGGGCGAGACGTGAATCCTCCGGGGTCGGCTGCCTTTGCCCGAGGCTGGGCTCGGGCGAGGCGAGATCGTGTCCCTTGAGTGGACTGAGCCTTGACCTTAATCGCGCCCATCAGGCCTTTGTAGCTTTGTGCTGATGGGGGTTACCAGCTGAGATTAGGAGTCTTGGGGGTACCCCTAATTATGGTCCCCAACAGCTTACTTCATCAACAACCTCAGGAAGCTTGAAAAGGCAACGGTCCAGTGATTCCTTCACCTCAATGGTGGCGGAGAAATTAGACAAGTTCACTGAAGCTATTAAGGATGAAGCACCAAAAGGCCCGACATCAAAAGAAATTTTTAGCACATTGGAGGAGATAGATGGGTTAGATGAAGACACATTTTTAGACTTAATTGATATCTTAACAGGTGATGCGCGCAAGTACGAGTCCTTATTGGCACTTTCATTGATTCTGAGGAAGAGATGGCTGTTGAAGCAATTTAAAAAGTGAACCGAGTTGTGGTTAGGTGAATTGAACTGTTTGTTGGTTGTGTTGATGTTGCTGTCTTAGTTTATGTTGGGTGAATTGAACATCACATTGAGTAGCAAGTAATGTGTTCCAATGATATGTAGACATTTGAGACAAATCTGCATTATTATTACTATTCTCGTGATGCATGCTGCTTGATAAATTGTAGGGTGAAAACTTGTCTCTAATCTATTGCACATGTATATGACTCATCAAGGCACATGTGCACACAAGAAACATGTGCATTTTGTCGTATACAAGTTGATGTGGTTACTTCCCTCTAAATATGTAAATTCCGTATATAATTATCCAAACAAGATATTGAATTTGATTCATGGAAAAGAATTCCATTAGCATCCAAACAAAAAAATTGAATTGAATCAAATTCTAAGGAATTACTTTCTTTAGGAATCTAATATCTAGAATGTTATTCATGGATTGAGTTTGATTTCCTAGGAAACAAACGGGCCCTAATTGTTTGGTGATTTGATGCCCAACACATTGTTTTGAACTCTTATGTGCTAAATGAATGAGAAGTGCAAATCAAAGAACAAGATATGTTTCTAGACTTAGTGAATTGTTTTTGAATACTAATGTGTTTATCTAAGTGCTAGAAACAGTGCCAAGAAAAGAAGAAAGGAGTTGGAGAAGAGTTGGCTCAGTACAGCCAAAACCAGCTCTAGCCTGGCACACCGGACTGTCCGGTGCCCCAGGCTGGGCCGACGGTGAACTAGCCGCTCTCGGGAATCAGCCGGGCGACTTGGCTAAAAATCACTGGACTGTCTGGTGAGTCTTTAGCGCCCGCGCCCAAGTACTTCGGCGACGAACTCGTCGCTCTTGGGAATTCGCCGAGGACGCCGCAGCTATAATTCACCGGACTGTCCGATGGCGCACCAGACTGTCCGGTGAGTCAGAGCCGCTCGAGCCAACGGTCGACAGCACAATCAACGGGCGACGCGTGGCCCGAGCCAACGGTCGGTTGGGCACACCGGACTATCCTATGTGCACGGGACAGTGTCCGGTGCGCCAACGGGATCGTCGGCTCAACGGTCGTATGCGCCAGATAAGGAAGGAGATCGCGCACCAGACAGCTACAGGATCTGTCCGGTGGTGCACCGGACTGTTGAAAGGGAAATAGTCTCAATACTTCCTATAATTGATTTTGGTGTTTGACGGCCATCACAAACCTTGTGGACTAACCAGTTTGCCCAGTTGATCATTTTACAGGTGCTTAAGTTCATCTACAACCATTCTAAATCGACTGTCTGGAATACCGTAGATTATTCCGGACAGGAGAAGCTTTTTGGAAAAACAGACTAAGCGCGGACCGTCCGAGCCCTTGCAGCGACCGTCCGCGCCCTTGCAGCGACCGTCCGCAACACCAAAGTGACCCTCAGATATGAACACTGCAAAAACACAAGTCTGTACTACGGACCGTCCGATGGAGAAGCGAGCACCGTCCGAGACCAAGCGCGGACCGTCCGGCCTCAGGCGCGGACCGTCCGGTCAGCGCAGAACCGAAAAACCCGAAGGTGATGGGTTCGGTAAAACGAATTATAGTGTCCTCGCGGACCGTTCGGGGTGCACGACCGAACCGTCTGCGACCGCCTTTATCTGACATCTGACGACGCATTAAATGCAAAATAGCTGTTGATATAGCCGTTACTGTTGACCGTTGCGATTTCAGCCATTGATCTGCAGGGGCGGACCGTCCGGACCTAGGGGCGGACCGTCCGGACCTGGGGGCGGACCGTCCGTGGTCGGCAGAAAAGGAGCAACAGCTAGGAAGTGGTTTGGGGCTATAAATACCACCCCAACCACCTCCATTCAAGACAACCAAGCACTCCAATCTTTCACATTCAATACAAGAGCTAGCAATCCATTCCAAGACACAATCAAAGCTTCCAATCTCTCCAAGTTCCACAATTGAGACAAATGATCATTAGTGATTAGTGACTTGAGAGAGAGAGTGATCCGTGTATTATTTGTCGCTCTTGTCGCTTGGCTTTTGCAATCGCGCTTTCTTCTTCTCCCATGCTTATTCTCAAGTGACTTGTAATCAAAGCAAGAGACACCAAGTGTGTGGTGGTCCTTGTGGGGTCTAAGTGATCCGTTTGATTAAGGAGAAATCTCACTCGGTCTAGGTGACCGTTTGAGAGAGGGAAAGGGCTGAAAGAGACCCGGTCTTTGTGACCACCTCAACGGGGACTAGGTTCTTTGGAACCGAGCCTCGGTAAAACAAATCGCCGTGTCATTCGCATTATTTCTTGGTTGATTTGTTTTCGCCTCTCTTTTGGACTCGGATTTTTTTCTAACGCTAACCCCGGCTTGTAGTTGTGCTTAAAGTTTGTAAATTTCAGATTCCGCCTATTCACCCCCCTCTAGGCGACTTTCAATTGGTATCAAAGCCCGGTACTTCATTAGAGCCTAACTGCTCGAAGTGATGTCGGGAGATCACGCCAAGAAGGAGGTCATGATCGGCGAGAAGCCCACCACAAGCCACGGGAAGGCTCCATCAGGAGAGTCCGGCAACAAGGTGAAGGGATCCCCTTCACAACCCAAGTCGCATCGGAGTGGCGACAAGAAAAAGAAGATGAAGAAGGTGGTCTAATACGAGACCGATTCTTCGTCACCATCTACCTCCGGCTCCGACGCACCGTCTGTCACTTCTAAGTACCATGAGCGCAAGAAGTTTAGTAAGATCCCCCTACGCTACCCTCGCATTTCTAAACGCACTCCTTTACTTTTTGTCCCACTAGGCAAACCACCGGTTTTTGACGGTGAAGATTATTGTTTGTGGAGTGATAAAATTAGGCATCATCTAACCTCACTCCACGGTAGTATATGGGACATTGTTGAGTTTGGAGCGCAGGTACCATCCGTAGGGGATGAAGGCTATGATTTGGACGAGGTCGCCCAAATCCGGCACTTCAACTCCCAAGCCACTTCTATACTCCTCACTTCTCTATGTCGAGAGGAGTATAATAAAGTGCAAGGGTTGAAGAGTGCCAAAGAGATTTGGGACATGCTCAAGACCGTGCACGAAGGAGATGAGGTGACAAAGATCACCAAGCGGGAGACGATCGAGGGAGAGTTCGATCGGTTCGTCCTCAACCAAGGAGAGGAGCCACAAGCTATGTACAACCGGCTCAAGACCTTGGTGAATCAAGTGTGCAACCTTGGGAGCACCAAATGAGATGACCATAAAATGGTCAAGGTTATTCTAAGATCACTTGTTTTTCGTAATCCTACACAAGTTCAATCAATTCATGGTGATCCTAGATATAAGCTAATGTCTCCTGAGGAAGTGATAGAAAAGTTTGTGAGCTTTGAATTGATGATCAAAGGCTCCAAACAAATCATCGAGCAAGGCGGCACCTCCACACCCGAGGTGCAACCCATCGCATTCAAGGCAACGGAGGAGAAGAAAGAAGAGTCTACATCAAGTAGGCTCCCAATTGACGCCTTCAAGCTCGACAATGAGGAGATGGCACTCATCATCAAGAGTTTCTACCAAATCCTCAAACAAAGGAGGGGGAAGGATTACAAACCCCGCTCCAAGAAAGTGTGCTACAAATGTAGTAAGCCCAGTCATTTTATTGCTAAATGTCCATTGTCTAGTGATAGTTACAGGGGCGACGACAAGAAGGGAAAGAGGAGGGAAAAGAAGAGATACTACAAGAAGAAGGGCGGCGATGCCTATGTATGCCGGGAGTGGGACTCCGATGAGAGCTCCACTGACTCCTCCGACGAGGATGTGAGAGCACCTAGAGGGGGGGGGGTGAATAGGTGATCCTGTAAAACTTAAAACTTAGTGCCACAAAAACTTGATTAGGAGTTAGCACCAATAAGGCCAAGTGGCTAGAGAGGAGTCTTAGCAAAACACAATAACCACAAAGAGATCAACACAGAGATGGTATAGTGGTTTATCCCGTGGTTCGGCCAAGTCCAACACTTGCCTACTCCACATTGTGGCGTCCCAACGGACGAGGGTTGCAATCAACCCCTCTCAAGCGGTCCAAAGACCCACTTGAATACCACTGTGTTTTGCTTTGCTTCACTATATCCCGCTTGCGAGGAATCTCCACAACTTGGAGCCTCTCGCCCTTACAAAGATGTTCACAAAGAATCACGGAAGTAAGGTTGGGATGAGCAACGCACACAAGACACAAAATCAGAGCAACAACACGCACACAGGTCGCAACACGAGCTCTCAACACAACCCGAAGAGTACACTACTCAAATGGAGCTCTAGTTGCTATCACAAAGAATCGAATGTGCGGAATTGAAGTCTTGGTGCTTAGGAATGCTTAGAGAATTCTTGGTGTTCTCCTCCATGCGCCTAGGGGTCCCTTTTATAGCCCCAAGGCAGCTAGGAGCCGTTGAGAGCATTCCAGGAAGGCAATTCTTGCCTTCTGTCGCTTGGCGCACCGGACAGTCCGGTGCACCACCGGACACTGTCCGGTGCGGATCTCTTTCCTTATTTGGCGAAGCCGACCATTGCAGATTCAGAGCCATTGGCGCACCGGACACTGTCCGGTGCACACCGGACTGTCCTGGTGCCCCCTTCTTACCGTTGGCTCGGCCACGCGTCGCGCGCGGATTACGCGGCCGACCGTTCGCCTGGCCGACCGTTGGCTCACCGGACAGTCCGGTGCACCACCGGACAGTCCGGTGATTTATAGCCGTACGCCGTTAATTGCTTCCCGAGAGCGACGACTTCGCCTGTGAATGGCTCACCGGACAGTCCAGTGCACCACCGGACAGTCCGGTGATTTATAGCCGTACGCCATTGATCGCTTCCCGAGAGCAGCCAGTTGACAGTCGCCAGCTTGGCGCACCGGACACTGTCCGGTGCACCACCGGACACTATCCGGTGCACCACCGGACAGTCCGGTGCACCCAGACTGCGTAGAGATTTGACTACTTGGCCAAGTCTTTTCCAAATTGGTCTTTTCCTGTTTCTAGCACTTAGACACAATACATTAGTCTTCAAAACAATGTACTAAGTCTTAGAAACATACCTTTACTCTTGATTTGCACTTTGTCCATCAATTGGCATAGATTAACACTTAAGCACTTGTGTTGGCACTCAATCACCAAAATACCTAGAAATGGCCCAAGGGCACATTTCCCTTTCAATCTCCCCCTTTTTGGTGATTTATGCCAACACAACACAAAGCAACTAGAACAAGTGCAATATCAGTGCAAATAAGAACACAAATTGTTTGATTCAATTTTGGCATATTTGGATCATACTTTGCCACCACTTGGTTTGTTTTTGCAAATCAAACTCAATTTCCTATCTCTAAGTCAAATTCACTTGTAGAGACATAAAGAGAGGTATTCCAAGAGAAATTGATCAAAGATTCAAAAAAACTCCCCCTTTTTCCCATAATCAAACATTCTCCCCACAAGAGACCAACTTTTGACCAAGAGAGACAAGAAGAGGATTTTGACAAAACAAAAGCTCTATTCTACTATTTTCAAAATTCTCAAGTGGTAGCTGATCCATTTCTTGCTTTGGCCTTATTTTCTCCCCCTTTGGCATCAAGCACCAAAACGGGATCAATCTTGGCCCTTAAACCTCATTGCCTCACCAAAATCTTCACATAAGAGTACAAAGGCAATAAGAAGATGGAGATGAACTTGGAGTGAGTTACCCTCTCATCGGAGTGCAGTGGAAGTCTTTCATGGTCCAAGTCCACCTTTCCCTTTCAATCCACCTTTGAGACTAAATCAAGCAAACTCAAGCACACGGTTAGTCTCAAAGGGTCAAGTTGTAGCACATCTCCCCCTAAATATGTGCATCAATCACACATGGACTTTTGAGGTCTAGGGAGTGTTTGTACAACTTGAGCACCATAAATAAACAACAATATGCGTAAGGAACATGATCAAAGGCATAAACACATGTATGCTATAAATCAATCCAAGTTCCGCGAATCTAAGACATTTAGCTCACTACGCAGCCTGCAAAAGGTCTTCTCATCTAAAGGCTTGGTAAAGATATCGGCTAGCTGGTTCTCGGTGCTAATATAAAACACTTCGATATCTCCCTTTTGCTGGTGGTCTCTCAAAAAGTGATGCCGGATGTCAATGTGCTTTGTGCGGCTGTGCTCAACAGGATTGTCCGCTATGCGAATAGCACTCTCATTGTCACATAGGAGTGGGACTTTGCTCAGATTGTAGCCAAAGTCCCTGAGGGTTTGCCTCATCTAAAGTAGTTGCACGCAACACTGTCCTGCGGCAACATACTCGGCCTCAGCGGTGGATAGGGCAACGGAAGTTTGTTTCTTAGAACTCCATGACACCAGGGACCTTCCTAAGAATTAGCACGTCCCTGATGTACTCTTCCTATCGACCTTACATCCAGCATAATCGGAGTCTGAATATCCAATTAAGTCAAAGATAGACCCCTTTGGATACCAGATCCCGAAGCAAGGCGTAGCGACTAAATATCTAAGAATTCGCTTCACGACCACTAAGTGACACTCCCTTGGATCGGATTGAAATCTAGCACACATGCATACACTAAGCATAATATCCGGTCTACTAGCACATAAATAAAGCAAAGAACCTATCATGGACCGGTATGCTTTTTGATCAACGGACTTACCTCCTTTGTTGAGGTCGACGTGTCCGTCAGTTCCCATCGGAGTCTTTGCGGGCTTGGCGTCCTTCATCCCAAACCGCTTTAGCAAGTCTTGCATGTACTTAGTTTGGGAGATGAAGGTGGCGGCATTGAGTTGCTTCACTTGGAACCCAAGGAAGTAGTTCAACTCGCCCATCATCGACATCTCAAACTTTTGAGTCATCACCCTGCTAAACTCTTCACAAGACTTTTGGTTAGTAGAACCAAATATTATGTCATCGACATAAATTTGGCACACAAATAAGTCACCATCACAAGTCTTAGTGAATAAAGTTGGATCGGCTTTCCCAACCTTGAAAGCATTAGCAATTAAAAAGTCTCTAAGGCATTCATACCATGCTCTTGGGGCTTGCTTAAGTCCATAGAGTGCCTTAGAGAGCTTACATACGTGGTCGGGGTACCGTTCATCCTCGAAGCTAGGGGTTTGCTCCACGTACACCTCCTCCTTGATTGGCCCATTGAGGAAAGCGCTCTTCACATCCATCTGGAACAACCTGAAAGAATGGTGAGCGGCATATGCTAGCAAAATACGAATAGACTCGAGCCTAACCACAGGAGTAAAAGTCTCCTCAAAGTCCAAACCTGCGACTTGGGCATAACCTTTTGCCACAAGTCGAGCCTTGTTCCTCATCACCACCCCGTGCTCGTCCTGTTTGTTGCGAAACACCCACTTGGTTCCCACAACATTTTGCTTGGGACGCGGCACTAGTGTCCAAACTTCATTACGCTTGAAGTTGTTGAGCTCTTCCTACATGGCCAACACCCAGTCCGGATCTAGCAAGGCCTCTTCTACCCTGAAAGGCTCAATAGAAGAGACAAAGGAGTAATGCTCACAAAAATTAACTAATCTAGAACGAGTAGTTACTCCCTTGCTAATGTCACCCAAAATTTGGTCGACGGGATGATTCCTTTGAATCGTCGCTCGAACTTGGGTTGGAGGTGTCCGGTTGTGCTTCTTCCTCCATCACATGATCATCTTGTGCTCCCCTTGATCACACGCCTCCTCTTGATGAACCTGTTCATCATCTTGAGTTGGGGGATGCACCATTGTTGAGGAAGAGGGTTGATCTTGCTCCTCGTGTTCCTGTGGTCACACATCGCCAATCGCCATGGTGCGTATTGCGGCCGTTGGAACGTCTCCTTCATCTACATCATCAAGATCAACAACTTGCTCTCTTGGAGAGCCATTAGTCTCATCAAATACAACGTCGCTAGAGACTTCAACCAAACCCGATGATTTGTTGAAGACTCTATTGTGACACCCCAGTGTCACCTAGGGTTTCTCTCAAAGTGCTAACCCATGAACCATCATCTTATGTGAACCAAATTTAAGTATGAACATCAAATTGACTTAAGAATAAAGGATCCACCAAGCCTATACTTAAAAGTATCATGTGCAAAACAAATGGGTTTTCAAAAAGGCAACATGAGCAACCCCAATAAAAACCCTAATTGAGCCCTATGAGCAAAATTCAAGAGAATGGGGAAAAGGGCATGAAAAATTTAAAATCATGGCTTGGGCCAATTATAAACATTGAAGTACATTTAATAAGCAACAATAAAGATTCAGAAAGCTTGGCCAAAATAATTCAAATAAAACCCCAAACAAGCTTCTCATGAGGGGACTCAATAGGAAATTCTGAATTTCAGAATTCTGAATTTCAGACCTTGAGCCAAAGATCAAGCGTGTTCACCTTGATCCCTAACTCAAATCCTAATGGCCCCATTAACAAAAATGTGCCTAACTAACCCCTCTGTCGCCTGCCAGAAGATGGCATTGGGACGCGTGCCTCGGACACGTCAAACCAGAGATCTTCTCCCTGTGTGCGGCAGTGAGACAAACCAGATTTCTTCCCTCTCTATCTCCTAATCTAGTCAACCAAACCTGCTAGCCTCCACACATAAATGACAAAGGGACCTGAGAGGAAGAGATCTCTCAACGGGATTATGGCCAAAATCTCAAAGATTTGGGGCCAATCCGAGCTTGAACTCGACCTCTCTCTGCGCTGCCTCGTGCTCGACGCTGTGCCAGGCGCCAGAGCGCGCACTGGCATTCGCCGCGCACGCCCCGAGCGCTTGTCAGAGCCCCGCCCTCAGTCGTGCTCGCCCGCGCCTATAAAGCCTCCCCGGGCGCGCCTCACTTCACCCCGCGCTCACCATCACAGGCCAGCCACCCCTCCTTAGCTCCAGCGAGCACTTTTCCGCCCACCATTGCCGCCAGAGCTTCGGCCACCATCGCCAGCCCACTCCAGTCGCCCTCAAGTCGCGCCAGTGCTTCGGTTAGCTCCACCATAGGCCCGTGAAGCTCTCCAAGCCCTCGGACCCGGCAGAACTTCACCGGAAGCCCGAGATCACCCTCGCCGGACTTCGGTCGCCCGCCCCCGCGCGTGGACCAAGCTCTCCGGTGAACCATTCTTCAATTCCTCGCGCGCACCCCTTCATTGATCCCTGGTGAAGCTCTCTGACCCGTTTGATTGGTCAATTTCGCCCTGGATAGGCCAGACTCCTAGCCGCCGACGAGCTCCACTGCCTGCGCACGCGGACCGGCCAATTCCGACCACCCCCGACGGCGACCCGCACATCGTTGTGATCCCCGAGACCTCCCCTACGTCCTCGGCCACTTCACTGGAGCAATCCCGCCGCCGGTAAGCCCCTCCGCCCTTTCTTCCACCGTGGGCACTGTTTAAGTTAGGAGAAGGGCCTCGGGTTAGGATTAGAAGAACCCGAGGGGTTTTCTGCAATGTCAGTGTCTCATGTGAATAGTAGCCCAGGGACTGATTCGTGAGGAAAAACTTGAAATACCCGCCAGGGACCCCAGCGCAAAGTAGTTTTTCATTTAATCAATTCTGTTAATCTTTTTAAATAACCAGAGAACTTAGAAAATCTATAACTTGATGAATTCTTAATCAAAAATTGTCAAACTAATTTTGCTAGATCCTAAATATTGTGAACTATCATTTAAAAATAATAAACCCTATGTTTTCTGTTCTAATTTTTAGAGTTTAAAATTAAAAACAGAAACTGACCAAACCTTATTTAATTCAGGAAAATTAGTTTTGTTTCTGTGCTGAACCTAAGAAAAATTGTAGATGTTCAACCCTCATTTAAGCACTTTTAAAAATAGTAAGAACCCCAGTATTGAAGAATATAGTGTAGATATCCATTAAAAACCATTTCTGCCGAAAACTTAGGAAAATCAGAAAGGCATTAGAAATTAATGAACAGTGAGTGAAATTATTTTTCCTAATCTACTTAAGTAACAGAGAACCTAAGAAAAATAAAGGGACCTTTAGTCCAGATCAGTTTAAAATAAAATGTTTTATTTAGCATTGTGCCAACTGGAAATCAATTATTAAAATTACAAAACCAGACCCAAAATTGATAATAAAAATCCAGTGGACTTATAACCACTAGGACCCCACTGCAAAAATAATAAACACCCTAGCCCATCATTTTAAGTAGGGTAAATAAGTGTAATATGATAATGAGGCATTTTCTAAATAAATCATGAATAACCCATAATAAGGCAATAATGGGCAAATAAAATTGTGCTAGGGCAATAATGAGATAGGCCACCAGAGAAAAATGCAAACCCATTAAAAGGATGCAAAATAATACCCATTGCTAATATTGTATAAGAAAGGCCATTTAATCCAATTAATGCATACCACCCCTTCCCTTAAGCAAAAAGATGCCAAACTTCAGAATGATTGCTCTTGCACAAAATAGAAACTAAGAAAAATCAGAAATCTGTTGTTTGACATTTTTCAAATATAGTAGTAGTAGAAAGCACCTCTTTGGCTAGAAACTTGAGAAAACCCTAATAAAATAACTAATAGGTATTAATGGCTAAAATTTTGTGCCAAGTCATGTTATAGCACCTAAAAGCCAGCAAAAATAGGTCTTAGAGAATTACCTACTGTTAAGTAATAGTTGTAGTTCAAATCTCCCCTTCTGCCCTGAAATTTGGTAATTTTGACTAGAGAAAACTATTCACTTTTTGAACCCCAAATTTTGAGACAAAAAAGTTTACACCAGTAATAAGCCACTGTAATTTTTGCAGAATTTGTGGAATTTTATTAAAACAACTTGTAGTTCAAACCTACTCCAAAAACTTAAGGAGAATAAAGAAAAAGAAAGAAGGAATAAACCTCGCTCCAATGAGTCCAACTTGAATTCTTGTCAAAACTCACTAAGGCTTTGGAAAGAATTCAGTGGAACCCCAAAAATAAACCTACCACTTACCTTAGCTAAGTTTGATCCAATTTACCAAGTATACCACCCAAAAGTCTTACATAAGTAAGGTTTAACCTTGTCTAACTCAAGTAGATCATACACCGTCAAAAGTTGTAACTTCTAAAGCACATATCATATCATGCATATATCTTACGCATTGCATTCATTAGATTGTAATCTTGCCGACGGAGAGTACGTGCTCATCCCCGAGCAAGGATCTGTCCAAGAGGAGGACCAGGAGCAGGCTTCCGAGGCTGCTATCGAGGATCTCCCTGCACCCCCAGCAATTGAAGGCAAGCCCCGGTTTATATGCATAACCGTATTATTATATGCTACTTTACTACACTTAATGCTTGTAGGATTGTAATGTGCACTTAAGTGTAGGAGTTGCTTGAAACCTCTAGTTGCATGAACTTAGGATTCCTTTTTGAGATGAATACTAGTATGCTAGGTCAAGTAGCTGCTTTGCTAATCAGGATCTCGGTAGAAGTCGAGTGATTTTTCTAGCACTCGCGCGAGGTCAGGGATTGATTGTATTCATCTTGATAACGGGATCTATGTTAGTCTATGGACTTGGATCCAGGGAGGATGCCTTGACCATGAGACGGGAAAAAGAATTAAGGATTAATGTGTGGATACCTGAGTCAAGCTTTTGAACGTACTAAGCACATGCCGGGAAAAATGGTAACCGGTAAACCTAGTACCTGAGTGAAGCCGGGCGCGGACTTTATCCCTCATGCGACCTGAGACTGGGTCTCCCATGCTAGCTATGGTGGGTACAAGTGCGGTCACTGCACGGCGGCAGCGGGGGTCAGTGGAGCATTGTATGCCAAGGCGGTGAGGCCTGGACACGAACGGGGAATCGATGGGGACGGTTGTCATGTGCAGGGTCGGAGTGCCCTGACATGCCGTGTGTTTAGGTTTACCTTGCAAGGTTAAAACTCGATTCGAATCGTCTGCTTCTCACAGCTAATGAGACTGCTTGACCCCTTGTACTGCTTCGAGTAAGAAGTGAAATGAGGATTACATGAGACAATTTGTTGATTGAACTAAAATGTTTGTTACCATGAATGCTTAGAAGGAGCAAACCTAGCTAAGTTAATGATGATAGAAGTTGAAAAGCTAAAATGGATTTTAGAAACAGCTAGTGCTTTTGGCAAACCAAACCCTCAGCCAAACAGATGCACAGTCTAGAGGTAGAGGAGTAGACTCCTCACACCGGGTAAGTCTAGCTGAGTATTAGTATACTCAGCCTTGCTTGTGGCATAATTTTTGCAGGTACCGTTCAGGAAATGGTTGATGGTGTGACTTGGCCTACCACCCTTCCACCGGGTTGGACGGTCGAGTGGGATGCTACTCCGGCAGGCGAGGAGCACGAGGAGTAGTGGGCTAGGCCTTGCCCATTTCCTCAATACCGACGACATCGATTATCCGCTGCATTTTATTTCGTGAACTCTTATTTGCTACTCAAAACTCCGATTTATGTAATAATTCAGCACTTAATTTGAGGTTTCCTGTTTTATTGTATTTCTTTTGTGACTCACCTTCGAGTGAGATTGTGGAATTTGATCCTGGTTAAGTGGCTCCATCAGACTAGATCTAAGGGACTGACGGGTTATTCCAATTTAAGTGTGTTTCGGCCCCTGAGGCGTGACTTAGGCACTTAAGCTAGAATAATTCGGGTGGTTCCGCCACAGCTGGTATCTGAGCAAATTCCACCACAGAGAAGGACAATAAACCATGAATACCAATTTTCAAAGTCTAAAACTTGCCTAGAAACTGCTAAGGATCGTCAGGACTAGACCGCTAGACCTAGTACGAAAGGCCTTAGGCATAGAGGGAGAAATAGGTGGTTAATTAATTAGGCCCCGTGGGCCCGTACTTATATTTCTAAGGATGCCCTAAAAGCACCCTATTTTTTTGGAGAGGCAACGTTACTTTCAACATGCATGCATTATAAACGCAAAGAGGAATTAAAAAACTTGAGCTAACCCACCTTCTTTAAAACCATCCGGGCTCTCTTTTTCTTATTCCTTCCACCATAATCTTTACCTTTGGTTCCCTTCCGCAGATGAATTCACCCACCCCCGCCAGTGGAGGAGACACTCGTTTCAGTTCTGACTTCCTTTCCCGCGATGGCTTTCCTTCCATCTTGTGGGAAGTGCTTAACTCCGCCGGTTACCCTACGCCCCCTTTGTACACGGTGCAGTTGTATGAGGAGCATCGGGTACCTCGTTGTCGGGTCTGGCTGACTTTGGAGGCTCATCCCCTTCAGCCGGGTTGGCGTTCTCTTGATTCTGAGACGATTGGACTCAGAACGGACGACACCGTTGAAGCAGCAGCCATGAAGACTCTGACGACTTTTTGTGGCTACCATCCCCTGGAGATGGTGATGCACCCCTTGGGACTCTTCCCTGCTGAGAAGAGAGATGATCCCATGTGGTGTAACCGCGTGAGCCATGTGAAGGATGTGTGGGCAATGTATCCTGACTTGGTTAGGAGGGTCACCGTTCAGTGCATGAGTGCGTTGTACCGCCTTCAGGTCCTTCAGAGCGATGCTATGGCGCACCTTGCTAACATCGCTCAAACCACCAAGCTCACTCTCGATAGTCGAGAAGATTTTGTGGTCGATTTATCCTCCGAGTTAGTGGAGAAGGATCTGCAGGTGGAAAGGCTGAGCCAGCGCATTACCACCTTGGAGCAGCAGGTGGAGATCCGGGACAACACCATTGATGTCTTGGAGAACCAGCTTCACGATGTGCAGAGGGAACTCGATGAAGCAAATGACCACCTGGACATGCACCACTTAGAGATGGAGGCCAATGAAGCCAGAAGCGAGGGAGAAGAGCCTCCCGAGGAGCTAGGACCAGCCCTGGTGCCAATGGGACTACCTCCGTGATGCCCCCTTCATCCGTATCCAGTGTCGCTTCCACCGCTCAGGGTTAAACAATCACTTCGACACTTTTAGGCGGATAGAAACCTATGCGAGCTTAGTTAATGTCAGATTTTGGACTAGGCTTACGGGTACTTTCCCCTGATTGATGTAACCCTGTGAACCTTTGAAATCTGTGGGATGTTGTCACCATGTTATCTTAATTTCGAACCTAATATTATGACTATGGCATTTTTCCTTCCATATGAGATGATATCATGTCATTTGAAACTGTGAGATGGGATAACAATGGCGGCAATCTCTGTTTTCAGATGGCAGCTAGGCAGCATCGCGGGCATAACGAGCAGGTTCCCCCGCCACCTCCTCCAGCTCCCACAGTGCAGGAGCTGATGGCCCAGCAGAATGAGATTCTGCGACAGCTCTTGCAGCACCAGCCCCACCCTCAGTAGCATGGTGGAGGCCAGCATCAGCGACCTCCGGCAATGGCAACTTACCAGGAGTTTCTGAGCACGCAGCCACCCTTGTTCACCAAGGCAGAGGATCTGTTGGACACCGACGTGTGGCTTTGCGTCGTCGAGTCCAAGTTTCCCCTCCTCACGGGAGACTGCCCTGATGCTACCAAGACCCGCTTCGCCGTGCAGCAGCTTCACAAATCTGCTCGGACTTGGTGGGACCACTTCCATGCTATGCTCCCCGCTGATCGTGAAGTGTCTTGGGAGGAATTCAAGACTGCCTTCAGAGGACACCACATCCCAGCTGGCATTCTTGATCGGAAGCTGAATGAATTTCTGGCCCTTAATCAAGGAACTCGCACGGTACTGCAGTATGCACAAGCCTTCAATGACCTGTGCCAGTATGCAGGGTACCATGCTGATTCTGATGAAAAGAAGAGAGACTGCTTCCGCAGGGGTCTTAATACCAAGCTGCAAGAACGACTCAACACTGTCCGGGCTGATAGCTTCAATGAGTTGGTCAACCTGGCCATCTCCCAGGAGGATTGCATTGTAGCTCACCGGGCAGAGAAGAAGAGAAAGGCACCAATGGCAGCACCATCCGCTCAGGCTCAGAGGTTCTGGATTGTTTCTCACAATCAGAGCAGGGGTTTCCAGCAGCAGGCAGGCAGATGGGTGATCAGGCCACCCCAGCAGCAGCAGTCGGCACCCAACCGCTTTCCAGCTCTCGCTCCAAGGAACAATCAGCCTCCGCAGCAGCAACAGTTCCACCAGGGCAATGGGAACAAGTGTTTCACTTGTGGCAATGTGGGCCACTATGCCAAGAATTGTCCCAGGAACCAGTAGAGGCAGATGCCAGCACCAAGTCAAGACAAGGGAAGAAAGCAGAAGGTACAGGTTAAGCAAGGGAAGCTCAACTTCACTACCCTTGAGGAAGTACCTGAAGGAGCTCCTATCATGACTGGTATCTTTTCAGTTTATAATCAACCTGCTTTAATTCTATTTGATTCTGGTGCGTCTCATAGTTTCATTAGCCAGAAGTTCAGTGCTAAATGTGAACTGCCATTCTCTCACTCAAAGGGGTCATTCATGATAGTCACACCTGGGGGTAAAATTTCAACAAATCAATTAAACCAAAGTGTGCCTATTCAACTAGGGAGCCACATTGTCAAAACCACTCTTCTTGTGTTGGGTTTGGAAAATGTGGACATTATTTTGGGAGCTAATTGGATGACCTTGCACCAAGTTGTGCTTGATGTAGCCAGCGGTACCGTGGAAATTAATTCTCCGTTCTGTGGGAACTTCACCTTAATTCTGCCCAGTCAGGGTTCTACTCAGTCATGTGCTTTCTCTATGACGGAGTTACCTCTGAAAAAGATCCCAGTGGTCTGCGAGTATGTAGATGTCTTTCCTGATGAATTGCCAGGAATGCCACCGGACAGGGATATTGAATTTGCCATCGAGTTGCAACCGGGAACGGCCCCAATTTCCAAGAGGCCCTACCGAATGCCACCCACTGAGTTGGCGGAATTGAAGAAGCAATTGCAAGAGTTGCTGGATAAGGGATTTATTCGCCCGAGTACTTCGCCTTGGGGATGTCCAGCACTATTTGTGAAGAAGAAGGATGAAAGCTTGAGGCTGTGTATAGATTACCGCCCTCTTAATGCGGTAACTATCAAGAACAAATATCCTTTGCCTCGTATTGATATTCTTTTTGACCAGTTGGTCGGGGCCAAGGTGTTTTCCAAGATCGACCTTCGCTCTGGCTACCATCAGATCAAGATACGAGCAAGCGATATTCCGAAGACGGCATTCTCAACCAGATACGGGCTATATGAATTTTTGGTGATGTCATTCGGACTGACAAATGCACCAGCATATTTCATGTATCTGATGAATTCTGTTTTCATGCCTAAATTGGACAAATTCGTAGTAGTATTCATCGATGATATCTTGGTGTACTCAAGGAACGAAGAAGAACATGCCGGGCATTTGCATGTAGTGCTTCAACGTCTGCGAGAGCACCACCTTTATGCCAAGTTGTCCAAGTGTGATTTTTGGCTAAAGGAAATCAAATTCTTGGGTCACACTATCTCTCAGGCAAGAATAGCTGTTGATCCTGATAAAGTGCAAGAGGTGATGAACTGGAAGCCGCCTACGACTGTCCGTCAGATTCGGAGTTTTTTGGGATTAGCTGGTTATTACCGAAGATTTATTCCGGATTTCTCTCGAATTGCGAAGCCTATAACTGAGTTGCTGAAGAAAGAAGCCAAGTTTGTTTGGAGTCAGAAGTGCGAAGATGCCTTCCATGCGCTAAGGCAACATCTGACCATAGCACCAGTGTTAGCGCAACCCGACAACAGCAAACCTTTTGATGTATATTGTGATGCCTCTGGCACTGGACTAGGTTGTGTCTTAATGCAAGACAATCGAGTCATTGCTTATGCCTCAAGAGCACTCAGGTCTCATGAGCAAAATTATCCCACTCATGACCTCGAGTTGGCAGCAGTGGTTCATGCATTAAAAATGTGGAGGCACTACTTAATGGGACCCACTGCAACATCTTCACTGATCATAAGAGCCTCAAGTATATCTTTACTCAGGCTGATCTCAACATGCGGCAGAGAAGATGGCTAGAGCTGATCAAGGATTATGACCTGGAGGTACATTATCACCTAGGAAAAGCCAATGTGGTAGCTGATGCCTTGAGTCGGAAGTTGCAATGCAATTGTGTTCTGATGGATTCTCGCATCAACACCTTGTGTGATGAGTTGAGCAAGATGCAAATAGAAGTGATTCCTTCTGGTGCTCTGTCTCACATTTTTGTCGAGCCAGCCTTGCAAGACCAAATCATCATGGCCTAGCTCAGTGACAAAGGAGTGCAGATTATCAAGAAGAATCTCCATCAGAAGGTTGAGAAGTATAATTGTTTCTGCCAAGATGAAAAGGGTGTGTTATGGTTCAAAAGCGGATTGGTGATTCCAAAAAACAAGGACCTCAAGAGGAAAATCTTGGACGAGGCTCATCTCTCCAAATTCTCTATGCATCCGGGAAGCACCAAAATGTACCATGATCTGAAGCCTTTGTATTGGTGGACCAGAATGAAGAGGGAGATAGCCCAGTATGTATCGGAATGTGACACATGTCAGAGGATAAAGGCAAGCCACTTGAAATCAGCTGGAGCTTTGCAAACCCTATCTATACCTTCATGGAAATGGGATGACATCAGTATGAATTTCATTGTGGGTCTGCCCAACACCTCTCGTCATCATGATTCGATTCGGGTTATTGTGGACCGATTGACAAAAGTGGCACATTTTCTTCCTGTGCACACCACTGATAAGGCTCAGAAATATGCAGAATTGTATATTGACCGGATCGTGTGTTTGCGGATTACCTCAGACCATTGTTTCTGACCGAGGAGCCCAATTTGTTGCCAGATTTTGGGAACAACTGCAGGAGTCTTTGGGAACTAAGCTAATCAGAAGTTCAGCTTACCACCCACAGACTGATGGTCAGACGGAAAGAGTAAACCAAATTCTAGAAGATATGCTGAGAGCTTGTGCAACCGATTGTGGCAAGGACTGGGATAAGCACCTCTCCTTGGCAAATTTTGCTTATAACAACAATTATCAATCCAGCCTAAGGATGGCACCTTTCGAAGCTCTCTATGGAAGAAGGTGCAGGACACCGCTCAATTGGTCTCAACCTGGAGAAAGAGGAGTTTTTGGACCTGACTTAGTGACGGAAGCCGAAAGGAAGGTCAAACTAATCAGGAAGAATCTAGAAGCTGCTCAGGCCAGGCAGAAGAGTTACCATGATAGAAGAAGGAAACCTCTCCAGTTCAAGGTGGGAGATTTCGTGTACCTCAAGGTATCACCCACCAAGGGAGTGCAGAGGTTTGGAATTAAGGGCAAGCTAGCCCCTCGTTACATTGGACCTTATGAGATCATCAAAGCATGTGGACCCGTGGCATATAAGTTGAAGTTACCTTCAAAGATGTCCACCATTCACAGTGTGTTCCATGTATCTCAACTGAAGAAGTGTGTTCGGTTGCCGACAGAGATCTTAGCAGAGCCAGAATTGGAGATAGAACCAGATCTATCGTACCAAGAATACCCTTCCAAGATTCTAGATTGCAAGGAAAGATCAACTCGGGCTAAATCGATCAAGATGTACAAGGTCCAGTGGAGTAATCACTCAGAGGAAGAAGCTACTTGGGAAACTGAGGAATTCTTGAGATCCAACTTACCCGATTGCCTACCTAAGGAAGCTGGTACGTAATCACACCCAACCCCTCCTCCTGCCCTTTGAATCTAAATTCTAAAGATATAATCTTAATTCAGGATAAAGTAATCATGAAACAAATTTAAGAAGGACTTCCTTCTGAAGTTGCAAAGAGAATGACACTCGAAGAACAGTTTGCTCTAATAATAACAATAATCACCCACTTCCTATAAGTCTCACCCTTCGCTTCACCCCGGAAGGACTCTAGCCCGAATCTCGGGACGAGATTCTTTTAAGGGGGGAAGGCTGTGACACCCCAGTGTCACCTAGGGTTTCTCTCAAAGTGCTAACCCATGAACCATCATCTTATGTGAACCAAATTTAAGTATGAACATCAAATTGACTTAAGAATAAAGGATCCACCAAGCCTATACTTAAAAGTATCATGTGCAAAACAAATGGGTTTTCAAAAAGGCAACATGAGCAACCCCAATAAAAACCCTAATTGAGCCCTATTAGCAAAATTCAAGAGAATGGGGAAAAGGGCATGAAAAATTTAAAATCATGGCTTGGGCCAATTATAAACATTGAAGTACATTTAATAAGCAACAATAAAGATTGAGGAAGCTTGGCCAAAATAATTCAAATAAAACCCCAAACAAGCTTCTCATGAGGGGACTCAATAGGAAATTCTGAATTTCAGAATTCTGAATTTCAGACCTTGAGCCAAAGATCAAGCGTGTTCACCTTGATCCCTAACTCAAATCCTAATGGCCCCATTAACAAAAATGTGCCTAACTAACCCCTCTGTCGCCTGCCAGAAGATGGCATTGGGACACGTGCCTCGGACACGTCAAACCAGAGATCTTCTCCCTGTGTGCGGCAGTGAGACAAACCAGATTTCTTCCCTCTCTATCTCCTAATCCCGTCAACCAAACCTGCTAGCCTCCACACATAAACGACAAAGGGACCTGAGAGGAAGAGATCTCTCAACGGGATTATGGCCAAAATCTCAAAGATTTGGGGCCGATCCGCGCTTGAACTCGACCTCTCTCTGCGCTGCCTCGTGCTCGACGCTGTGCCAGGCGCCAGAGCGCGCACTGGCGTTCGCCGCGCACGCCCCGAGCGCTTGTTAGAACCTCGCCCTCGTCCGTGCTCGCCCGCGCCTATAAAGCCTCCCCGGGCGCGCCTCACTTCACCCCGCGCTCACCATCACCGGCCAGCCACCCCTCCTTAGCTCCAGCGAGCACTTTTCCGCCCGCCATTGCCGCCAGAGCTTCGGCCACCATGGCCAGCCCACTCCAGTCGCCCTCAAGTCGCGCCAGTGCTTCGGTTAGCTCCACCATAGGCCCGTGAAGCTCTCCAAGCCCTCGGACCCGGCAGAACTTCACCGGAAGCCCGAGATCACCCTCGCCGGACTTCGGTCGCCCGCCCCCACGCGTGGACCAAGCTCTCCGGTGAGCCATTCTTCAATTCCTCGCGCGCACCCCTTCATTGATCCCTGGTGAAGCCCTCAGACCTGTTTGATTGGTCAATTTCGCCCTGGATAGGCCGGCGCCGACGAGCTCCCCCGCCTGCGCACGCGGACCGGCCAACTCCGACCACCCCCGACGGCGACCCGCACATCGTTGTGATCCCCGAGACCTCCCCTACGTCCTCGACCACTTCACCGGAGCAATCCCGCCGCCGGTAAGTCCCTCCGCCCTTTCTTCCGCCGCGGGCACTGTTTAAGTTAGGAGAAGGACCTCGGGTTAGGATTAGAAGAACCCGAGGGGTTTTCTGCAATGTCAGTGTCTCATGTGAATAGTAGCCCAGGGACTGATTCGTGAGGAAAAACTTGAAATACCCGCCAGGGACCCCAGCACAAAGTAGTTTTCTATTTAATCAATTCTGTTAATCTTTTTAAATAACCAGAGAACTTAGAAAATCCATAACTTGATGAATTCTTAATCAAAAATTGTCAAACTAATTTTGCTAGATCCTAAATATTGTGAACTATCATTTAAAAATAATAAACCCTATGCTTTCTGTTCTAATTTTTAGAGTTTAAAATTAAAAACAGAAACTGACCAAACCTTGTTTAATTCAGGAAAATTAGTTTTGTTTCTGTGCTGAACCTAAGAAAAATTGTAGATGTTCAACCCTCATTTAAGCACTGTTTAAAAATAGTAAGAACCCCAGTATTGAAGAATATAGTGTAGATATCCATTAAAAACCATTTCTGCCCAAAACATAGGAAAATCAGAAAGGCATCAGAAATTAATGAACAGTGAGTGAAATTATTTTTCCTAATCTACTTAAGTAACAGAGAACCTAAGAAAAATAAAGGGACCTTTAGTCCAAATCAGTTTAAAATAAAATGTTTTATTTAGCATTGTGCCAACTGGAAATCAATTATTAAAATTATAAAATCAGACCCAAAATTGATAATAAAAATCCAGTGGACTTATAACCACTAGGACCCACTGCAAAAATAATGAACACCCTAGCCCATCATTTTAAGTAGGGTAAATAAGTGTAATATGATAATGAGGCATTTTCTAAATAAATCATGAATAACCCATAATAAGGCAATAATGGGCAAATAAAATTGTGCTAGGGCAATAATGAGATAGGCCACCAGAGAAAAATACAAACCCACTAAAAGGATGCAAAATAATACCCATTGCTAATATTGTATAAGAAAGGCCATTTAATCCAATTAATGCATACTACCCCTTCTCTTAAGCAAAAAGATGCCAAACTTCAGAATGATTGCTCTTGCACAAAATAAAAACTAAGAAAAATCAGAAATCTGTTGTTTGATATTTTTCAAATATAGTAGTAGTAGAAAGCACCTCTTTGGCTAGAAACTTGAGAAAACCCTAATAAAATAACTAATAGGTATTAATGGCTAAAATTTTGTGCCAAGTCATGTTATAGCACCTAAAAGCCAGCAAAAATAAGTCTTAGAGAATTACCTACTGTTAAGTAATAGTTGTAGTTCAAATCTCCCCTTCTGCCCTAAAATTTGGTAATTTTGACCAGAGAAAGCTATTCACTTTTTGAACCCCAAATTTTGAGACAGAAAAGTTTACACCAGTAATAAGCCACTGTAATTTTTGCAGAATTTTTGGAATTTTATTAAAACAACTTGTAGTTCAAACCTACTCCAAAAACTTAAGGAGAATAAAGAAAAAGAAAGAAGGAATAAACCTCGCTCCAATGAGTCCAACTTGAATTCTTGTCAAAACTCACTAAGGCTTTGGAAAGAATTCAGTGGAACCCCAAAAATAAACCTACCACTTACCTTAGCTAAGTTTGATCCAATTTACCAAGTATACCACCCAAAAGTCTTACATAAGTAAGGTTTAACCTTGTATAACTCAAGTAGATCATACACCGTCAAAAGTTGTAACTTCTAAAGCACATATCATATCATGCATATATCTTACGCATTGCATTCATTAGATTGTAATCTTGCCGACGGAGAGTACGTGCTCATCCCCGAGCAAGGATCTGTCCAAGAGGAGGACCAGGAGCAGGCTTCCGAGGCTGCTATCGAGGATCTCCCCGCACCCCCAGCAATTGAAGGCAAGCCCCGGTTTATATGCATAACCGTATTATTATATGCTACTTTACTACACTTAATGCTTGTAGGATTGTAATGTGCACTTAAGTGTAGGAGTTGCTTGAAACCTCTAGTTGCATGAACTTAGGATTCCTTTTTGAGATGAATACTAGTATGCTAGGTCGAGTAGCTGCTTTGCTAATCAGGATCTCGGTAGAAGTTGAGTGATTTTTCTAGCACTTGCGCGAGGTCAGGGATTGATTGTATTCATCTTGATAATGGGATCTATGTTAGTCTATGGACTTGGATCCAGGGAGGATGCCTTGACCATGAGACGGGAAAAAGAATTAAAGATTAATGTGTGGATACCTGAGTCAAGCTTTTGAACGTACTAAGTACATGCCGGGAAAAATGGTAACCGGTAAACCTAGTACCTGAGTGAAGCCGGGCGCGGACTTTATCCCTCATGCGACCTGAGACTGGGTCTCCCATGCTAGCTATGGTGGGTACAAGTGCGGTCACTGCACGACGGCAGCCGGGGTCAGTGGAGCATTGTATGCCAAGGCGGTGAGGCCTGGACGCGAACGGGGAATCGATGGGGACGGTTGTCATGTGCAGGGTCGGAGTGCCCTGACATGCCGTGTGTTTAGGTTTACCTTGCAAGGTTAAAACTCGATTCGAATCGTCTGCTTCTCGCAGCTAATGAGACTGCTTGACCCCTTGTACTGCATCGAGTAAGAAGTGAAATGAGGATTACATGAGACAATTTGTTGATTGAACTAAAATGTTTGTTACCATGAATGCTTAGAAGGAGCAAACCTAGCTAAGTTAATGATGATAGAAGTTGAAAAGCTAAAATGGATTTTAGAAACAGCTAGTGCTTTTGGCAAACCAAACCCCTCAGCCAAATAGCTGCATAGTCTAGAGGTAGAGGAGTAGACTCCTCACACCGGGTAAGTCTAGCTGAGTATTAGTATACTCAGCCTTGCTTGTGGCATAATTTTTGCAGGTACCGTTCAGGAAATGGTTGATGGTGTGACTTGGCCTACCACCCTGCCACCGGGTTGGACGGTCGAGTGGGATGCTGCTCCGGCAGGCGAGGAGCACGAGGAGTAGTGGGCTAGGCCTTGCCCATTTCCTCGATACCGACGACATCGATTATCCGCTGCATTTTATTTCGTGAACTCTTATTTGCTACTCAAAACTCCGATTTATGTAATAATTCAGCACTTAATTTGAGGTTTCCTGTTTTATTGTATTTCTTCTGTGACTCACCTTCGAGTGAGATTGTGGAATTTGATCCTGGTTAAGTGGCTCCATCAGACTAGATCTGAGGGACTGACAGGTTATTCCAATTTAAGTGTGTTACGGCCCCTGAGGCGTGACTTAGGCACTTAAGCTGGAATAATTCGGGTGGTTCCGCCACATCTATACGCCTTTGTATTTGAGTCATAACCTTATAAAAACCCTTCTACCGCTTTGGGAGCAAATTTGGAATTTCTACCCTTCTTCACTAGAATGTAGCATTTACTCCCAAAAACTCGGAAATACGAAACATTGGGTTTGTTACCGGTTAGAAGCTCATACGAAGTCTTCTTGAGGAGGCGGTGAAGGTAGACCCGGTTGATGGCGTGGCAAGCCGTGTTCACGGCTTCCGACCAAAACCGCTCAGGGGTCTTGAACTCTCCAAGCATCGTCCTCGCCATGTCTATGAGCGTCCTGTTCTTCCTCTCTACCACACCATTTTGTTGTGGTGTGTAGGGAGCGAAGAACTCGTGCTTGATCCCTTCCTCCTCAAGGTACTCCTCCACTTGAAGGTTCTTGAACTCGGACCCGTTGTCGCTCCTTATCTTCTTCACCTTGAGCTCAAACTCATTTTGAGCTCTTCTTAGGAAGCGCTTGAGGGTCCCTTGGGTTTCAGATTTATCCTGCAAAAAGAATACCCAAGTGAAGCGAGAAAAATCATCAACTATAACAAGACCATACTTACTTCCTCCTATGCTTAGATAGGCGACGGGTCCGAAGAGGTCCATATGAAGCAACTCCAAAGGTCTTGATGTGGTCATCACATTTTTGGTATGATGAGAGCTTCCCACCTGTTTACCTGCTTGACAAGCTGCACAAGGTCTATCTTTTTCGAAAGTTACATTAGTTAGACCTATCACGTGTTCTCCCTTTAGAAGTTTGTGAAGGTTCTTCATCCCTACATGTGCTAAGCGGCGATGCCACAGCCAGCCCATGCTAGTCTTAGCAATTAAGCATGCATCTAGACTGGCCTCCTCTTTTGCAAAATCAACTAAATAGAGTTTGTCATCTAATACACCCTTAAAAGCTAATGAACCATCACTCCTTCTAAAGACAGACACATCTACATTTGTGAATAAGCAGCTATATCCCATATTACAAAGCTGACTCACAGACAACAAGTTATATCCAAGCGACTCAACTAAAAACACATTGGAAATGGAGTGCTCGGATAAAATAGCTATTTTTCCTAACCCTTTCACCTTGCCTTGATTCCCGTCACCGAATATGATTGAGTCTTGGGAATCTTTGTTCTTGACGTAGGAGGTGAACATCTTCTTCTCCCCCGTCATGTGGTTTGTGCATCCGCTGTCGATAATCCAGCTTGAACCCCCGGATGCATAAACCTGCAAGGCAAATTTAGGCTTGGGTTTTAGGTACCCAACTCTTGTTGGGTCCTTCAAGGTTAGTCACAATGGTCTTAGGGACCCAAATGCAAGTTTTATCTCCCTTGCATCTTGCCCCTAACTTCCTAGCAATCACCTTCTTATCCTTTCTACAAATAGTAAAGGAAGCATTGCAAGTATGAAAAATTGTAGAAGGTCCATTGTTTACTTTTCTAGGAACATGAACAACATTTCTTCTAGGCATAGCATTTTTCCTAGCCAAATTTCTATCATGCATAATAGAAGAACTAGAAGCAAACATGGCATGAGAATCAAAAGCATCATAACTTCTATAAGCTTTCCTAGAATGTCTCCTATCATGATACATGAAAGCATGGTTCTTTTGAGTACTACTAGCCATAGGGGCCTTCCCTTTCTCCTTGGCGGAGATGGAAGCCTTATGGCTTGTTAAGTTCTTGACTTCCCTCTTGAAGCCAAGACCATCCTTAATTGAGGGGTGTCTACCAATCATGTAGGCATCCCTTGCAAATTTTATTTTGTCAAATTCACTCTTGCTAGTCTTAAGTTGGGCATTAAGACTAGCCACTTAATCATTCAATTTAGAAATTGAAACTAGGTGTTCACTACAAGCATCAACATTAAAATCTTTACACCTATTCACTACAAGCATCAACATTAAAATCTTTACACCTATTGCAAATCATCATTTATGCTCTTTAAGCTAGAAATAGAGTCATGGCATGTAGACAATTCACAAGAGAGCATTTCATTCCTTTTAATTTCTAAAGCAAGGGATTTTTGTGCCTTTACAAACTTATCATGTTCTTCATACAAAAGATCCTCTTGCTTTTCTAATAACCTATTCTTGTCATTCAAGGCATCAATTAATTCATTAATCTTATCAACCTTAGTTCTATCTAGGCCCTTGAATAAACATGAATAGTCTATTTCATCATCGCTAGATTCTTCATCACTTGAGGAAGCGTAAGTACTAGTGTCACGAGTGCTTACCTTCTTTTCCCTTGCCATGAGGCAGGTGTGATGCTCGTTGGGGAAGAGGAATGATTTGTTGAAGGCAGTGGCGGCGAGTCCTTCATTGTCGGAGTCGGACGACGAACAATCCGAGTCCCACTCCTTGCCAAGGTGTGCCTTGCCCTTAGCCTTCTTGTAAGTCTTCTTCTTTTCCCTCTTGTTCCCTTGTTCCTGGTCACTATCATTATCGGGACAATTAGCGATAAAATGACAAATCTTACCACATTTAAAGCATGAGTGCTTCCCCTTTGTCTTGTTCTTGTTGGGATGCCCCTTGCGACCCTTTAGCGCCGTCTTGAACCGCTTGATGATGAGGGCCATTTCTTCATCATTAAGCCCGGCCGCCTCAACTTGCGCCACCTTGCTAGGTAGCACCTCCTTGCTCCTCGTTGCTTTGAGAGCAATGGTTTGAGGCTCTTGGATTGGGCCATTCAATGTGTCATCAACGTATCTAGCCTCCTTGATCATCATCCGCCCGCTTACGAACTTTCCAAGTATCTCCTTGGGCGACATCTTGGTGTACCTAGGATTCTCACGAATATTGTTCACAAGATGTGGATCGAGGACAGTAAAAGACCTTAGCATTAGGCGGACGACGTCGTGGTCCATCCATCGCGTGCTTCCATAGCTCCTTATTTTGTTGACGAGGGTCTTGAGCCGGTTGTACGTTTGGGTTGGCTCCTCGCCCCTGATCATCGTGAATCTCCCAAGTTCGCCCTCCACCAACTCCATTTTGGTGAGCATGGTGACGTCATTCCCCTCATGTGAGATCTTGAGGGTGTCCCAAATCTGCTTGGCGTTATCCAAGCCGCTCACCTTATGGAATTTATCCCTGCACAATGAAGCTAGAAGAACAGTAGTAGCTTGTGCATTTTTGTGAATTTGCTCATTAATGAACATGGGACTATCAGTACTATCAAATTTCATTCCACTCTCTACTATCTCCCATATGCTTGGATGGAGAGAGAACAAGTGACTACGCATTTTGTGACTCCAAAATCCGTAGTCCTCTCCATCAAAGTGAGGAGGTTTACCAAGTGGAATGGAGAGTAAATGAGCATTGGTACTTTGCGGAATACGAGAGTAATCAAAAGAAAAGTTCGAATTGACCGTTTTCTTTTCTCGTAGTCGTTGTCGTCGTTGTCCTTTTGGGAAGAAGAGGACTCGTCGCTGTCGTCGTAGTAGATGATCTCCTTGATGCGCCTCATTTTCTTCTTCTTCCCGTCTTTTCTTTTGTGGCCCGACCCCGAGTCAGTAGGCTTGTCATCCTTTGGATCATTGACGAAGGACTCCTTCTCCTTATCATTGACCACCATCCCCTTGCCCTTAGGATCCATCTCTTCGGGCGATTAGTCCCTTTCTTGAAGAGAACGGCTCCGATACCAATTGAGAGCACCTAGAGGGGGAGGGGTGAATAGGTGATCCTGTAAAACTTGAAACTTAGTGCCACAAAAACTTGATTAGGAGTTAGCACCAATAAGGCCAAGTGGCTAGAGAGGAGTCTTAGCAAAACACAATAACCACAAAGAGATCAACACAGAGATGGCACAGTGGTTTATCCCGTGGTTCGGCCAAGTCCAACACTTGCCTACTCCACGTTGTGGCGTCCCAACAGACGAGGGTTGCAATCAACCCCTCTCAAGCGGTCCAAAGACCCACTTGAATACCACGCTGTTTTGCTTTGCTTTACTATATCCCGCTTGCGAGGAATCTCCATAACTTGGAGCCTCTCGCCCTTACAAAGATGTTCATAAAGAATCATGGAAGTAAGGTTGGGATGAGCAACGCACACAAGACACAAAATCAGAGCAACAACACGCACACAGGTCGCAACACGAGCTCTCAACACAACCCGAAGAGTACACTACTCAAATGGAGCTCTAGTTGCTATCACAAAGAATCGAATGTGCGGAATTGAAGTCTTGGTGCTTAGGAATGCTTAGAGAATTCTTGGTGTTCTCCTCCATGCGCCTAGGGGTCCCTTTTATAGCCCCAAGGCAGCTAGGAGCCGTTGAGAGCATTCCAGGAAGGCAATTCTTGCCTTCTGTCGCTTGGCGCACCGGACAGTCCGGTGCACCACCGGACACTGTCCGGTGCGGATATCTTTCCTTATTTGGCGAAGCCGACTGTTGCAGATTCAGAGCCGTTGGCGCACCGGACACTGTCCGGTGCACACCCGACTGTCCGGTGCACACCCGACTGTCCGGTGCCCCCTTCTGACCGTTGGCTCGGCCACGCGTCGCGCGCGGATTACGCGGCCGACCGTTGGCCCGACCGACCGTTGGCTCACCGGACAGTCCGATGCACCACCGGACAGTCCGGTGATTTATAGCCATACGCCGTTAATTGCTTCCCGAGAGCGACGACTTCGCCTGTGAATGGCTCACCGGACAGTCCAGTGCACCACCGGACAGTCCGATGATTTATAGCCGTACGCCGTTGATCGCTTCCCGAGAGCAGCCAGTTGACAGTCGCCAGCCTGGCGCACCGGACAGTCCAGTGCACCCAGACTGCGCAGAGATTTGGCTGCTTGGCCAAGTCTTTTCCAAATTGGTCTTTTCCTGTTTCTAGCACTTAGACACAATACATTAGTCTTCAAAACAATGTACTAAGTCTTAGAAACATACCTTTACTCTTGATTTGCACTTTGTCCATCAATTGGCATAGATTAACACTTAAGCACTTGTGTTGGCACTCAATCACCAAAATACTTAGAAATGGCCCAAGGGCACATTTCCCTTTCAGGATGCCGCCAACATCGTCGTCAACAAGGGTCTCCTCTTCCCCAACGTCGGCCACAAGTGCCTCATGGCAAAGGACAGCAAAAAGAAGAAGGTAAAATCTAGAGCTTCTACTAAGTATGCAACATCTAGTGATGAGGCTAGCTCTAGTGATGATGAGGATGATTTGCTTACACTTTTTGCCAACCTTAACATGCAACAAAAGGAGAAGTTAAATGAATTGATTAGTGCTATTCATGAGAAGGATGAACTTTTGGACAGCCAAGAGGACTTTCTTATTAAGGAAAATAAGAAGCATGTTAAGGTGAAAAATGCTTATGCTCAGGAAATAGAAAAATGTGAAAAATTAACTAGTGAGCTTAGCATTTGCCATGACACTATCTCCAACCTTAGAATTGAAAATGTTAAATTTATTGCTAAGGTTGAGAAGTTAAATGCTTGTGATGATTCAATTACCAATCTTAGAAATGATAATGCTAGTTTGATTGCTAAGATTGATAAATTGAATGCCTCAATTTCTAGCCCTAAAATTGAGAATGAAAAATTAATTTCTAAGGCTAAAGATTTAAATGTTTGCAACAATGCTATTTCCAGTCTTAGAAATGAAAATGCTGTTTTACATGCTAAGATTGATGAATTAAATGCTTGCAAACCTTCTACATCTACTGTCGATCATGTTTCTATTTGTACTAGATGTAGAGATATTAATGTTGATGCTATCCATGATCACCTAGCTTTAATTAAACAACAAAATGATCACATAGCTCAATTTAGTGCTAAAATTAATAAGCATGACTTAGAAAATGAAAAATTTAAACTTGCTAGAAGCATGCTCTATAATGGGAGACGCCCTAGCATCAAGGATGGCATTGGCTTCCAACAGGGAGACAATGTCAAGCTTAATGCCCCATGAAATTGTCTAATTTTGTTAAAGGTAAGGCTCTCATGGTTCAGAATAACGAGAGCTATATTTTATATCCTGCTGGTTATCCCGAACATAAGATTAGGAGAATTCATTCTAGGAAGTCTCGTTCTGGCTCTGATCATGCTTTTATGTATAAGAATGAGACATCTAGTTCTAGGCAATCAACTCATGCTAAATTGCCTAAAAAGAAATCTCCTACTGCATCAAATGAACATAACATTTCATTTAAGACTTTTGATGCTTCATATGTTTTAACTAACAAATCAGGCAAAGTAGTTGCCAAATATGTTGGGGCCAAGCACAAGAGCTCAAAGACTTGTGTTTGGGTTCCCAAGGTGCTTGTTTCTAATGTGAAAGGACCCAAGACCGTTTAGGTACCTAAGAACAAGGCCTAAACTTGTTTTGTAGGTTTATGCATCCGGGGGCTCAAGTTGGATCATTGATAGCGGGTGCACAAACCACATGAATGGGGAGAAAAGGATGTTCTCCTCCTACGAGAAAAATGATGATCCCCAAAGAGCTATCACATTCGGGGATGGAAATCAAGGTTTGGTCAAAGGACTTGGTAAAAATGCTATATCACCTGACCATTTTATTTTCAATGTTTTTCTTGTAGACCCTTTAGATTATAACTTGCTTTCAGTTTCTCAATTATGCAAAATGGGCTACAATTGTCTTTTTACGAATATTGGTGTTATTGTCTTTAGAAGAAGTGATGATTCAGTAGCATTTAAGGGAGTATTAGAGGGTCAGCTATACTTAGTTGATTTTAATAGAGATGAACTCGTTACTTGCTTAATTGCTAAGACTAACATGGGTTGGCTCTGGCATCGCCGACTAGCCCATTTTGGGATGAAGAATCTTCATAAGCTTCTAAAGGGAGAACACATTTTGGGACTAACCAATGTCCATTTTGAGAAAGACAGGGTTTGTAGCGCATGTCAAGCAGGGAAGCAAGTTGGTGTTCATCATCCACACAAGAACATCTTGACGACCGACAGGCCGCTTGAGCTACTCCAGATGGAACTATTTGGCCCGATCGCTTACATAAGCATCGGCGGGAGTAAGTATTGTCTTGTAATTGTGGATGATTATTCTCGCTTCACTTGGGTGTTCTTTTTGCAGGATAAATCTCAAACCCAAGAGACCTTAAAGGGATTCTTGAGACGGGCTCAAAATGAGTTCAGATTAAGGATCAAAAAGATTAGAAGCGACAATGGAACGGAGTTCAAGAACTCTCAAATAGAAGGCTTTCTTGAGGACGAGGGCATCAAGCATGAGTTCTCTTCTCCCTACACACCACAACAAAATGGTGTAGTGGAGAGGAAGAATAGAACTCTACTTGACATGACAAGGACCATGATTGATGAGTACAAGACTTCGGACTGGTTTTGGGTGGAAGCAATCAACACCGCTTGGTACGCCATCAACCGACTCTACCTTCACCGAATCCTCAAGAAGACATCTTATGAACTCCTAACCGGTAAAAAGCCAAATGTTTCATATTTTAGAGTCTTTGGTAGCAAATTTTTTATTCTTGTTAAAAGAGGTAGAAAATCTAAATTTGCTCCTAGGGTTGTAGAAGGATTTTTACTTGGTTATGACTCAAACACAAGGGCATATAGAGTCTTTAACAAGTCCACTGGACTAGTTGAAGTTTCTTGTGACATTGTGTTTGATGAGACTAACGACTCTCAAGTAGAGCAAGTTGATCTTGATGAGCTAGATGATGAAGAGGCTCCATGTGTCACGCTAAGGAACATGTCCATTGGGGATGTGTGTCCTAAGAAATTCAAAGAGCCTCCACAAGCACAAGATCAACCATCATCTTCAAATCAAGCATCTCCACCAACCCAAGATGAGAAAGAGGCTCAAGATAATGAAGAAGAAGATCAAGAAGATGAGCCACCTTAAGAGGAGGACAATGATCAAGGGGGAGATGGCAATGATCAAGACAAGGAAGATGATCAGGGTCCAAGACCGCCTCACCCAAGAGTCCACCAAGCGATACAAAGAGATCACCCCGTGAACTCTATCCTCGGTGATATTCATAAGGGGGTAACCACTCGATCTCATGTCGCTCATTTTTGTGAACATTACTCTTTTGTGTCTTCTATTGAGCCATACATGGTGGAAGATGTAGGAGATTCGGATTGGGTGTTGGCAATGCATGAGGAACTCAATAACTTCACGAGGAATGAGGTATGGCGTTGAGTTCCACGTCCTAACCAAAATGTTGTAGGAACTAAGTGGGTATTCCGCAACAAGCAAGATGAGCATGGTGTGGTGACAAGGAACAAAGCCCGACTTGTAGCTGAAGGATATTCACAAGTCGAAGGTTTGAATTTCGGTGAAACCTATGCACCTATAGCTAGGCTTGAGTCAATTCGCATATTACTTGCCTATGCTACTTACCATGGCTTTAAGCTTTATCAAATGAACGTGAAAAGTGCCTTCCTCAATGGACCAATCAAGGAAGAGGTCTATGTTGAGCAACCTCCCAGCTTTGAAGATAGTGAGTACCCTAACCATGTGTATAAACACTCTAAGGCGCTTTATGGGCTCAAGCAAGCCCCAAGAGCATGGTATGAATGCCTAAGAGATTTTCTTATCACTAATGGCTTCAAAGTCGGAAAAGCCGATCTTACTCTCTTTACTAAAATTGTTGCAAAAGATTTGTTTGTATGCCAAATTTATGTTGATGATATTATATTTGGGTCTACTAACAAATCTACTTGTGAAGAGTTTAGTAGGATCATGGTTCAAAAATTCGAGATGTCTATGATGGGGGAGTTGAGATATTTCTTAGGATTTCAAATCGAGCAACTCCAAGAGGGCACTTTCGTCAACCAAACCAAGTACATTCAAGATATCCTTACCAAGTTTGGAATGAAGGATGCCAAGCCCATCAAGACACCCATGGGAACCAATGGGCATCTCGACCTCGACACGAGAGGTAAATCCGTAGATCAAAAGATATATCGGTCGATGATAGGATCTTTACTCTATTTATGTGCATCTCGACCGGATATTATGCTTTCCGTATGCATGTGTGCAAGGTTCCAAGCCGACCCTAAAGAAGTTCATCTTAGGGCCGTGAAGAGAATCATGAGATACTTAGTTCATACACCTAAGTTTGGACTTTGGTACCCCAAGGGATCCACCTTTGATTTAATAGGATATTCAGATGCTGATTGGGCAGGGTGTAAAATTGATAGGAAGAGCACATCAGGGACTTGTCAGTTTTTGGGAAGATCCCTGGTGTTGTGGGCTTCAAAGAAACAAAACTCAGTCGCTCTTTCTACCCCCGAAGCCGAGTACATTGCCGCAGGCCATTGTTGCGCGCAATTGCTTTGAATGAGGCAAACCCTCAAGGACTATGGCTACAAATTGAGCAAAGTCCCTCTCCTATGTGACAATAAGAGTGCTATCCGCATTACGGAGAATCCCGTTGAACACAGCCGCACTAAGCACATAGACATTCGGCATCACTTTTTGAGGGATCACCAACAATGGGGGATATTGAGATAGCCTATATTAGCACCAAAGAACAATTAGCCGTTATCTTTACCAAGCCATTAGATGAGAAAACCTTTAACAAACTTAGGAATGAGCTAAACATTCTTGATTCTTGGAATTTTAATTGAAACTTTGCACACATAGCTCATTAATATACCTTTGATCATATCTCTTTTTATGTCTACGACTAATGTGTTTTCAAGTGAACTTTATGATAAGTCGTAGATTGAAAGGTGAAAGTCGCCTAGAGGGGGGTGAATAGGCGGAATCTGAAATTTATAAACTTTAAGCACAACTACAAGCCGGGGTTATCATTACAAATAAAATCGAGTCCGAAAGAGAGGGCGAAAACAAATCACAAGCAAATGAAGAGTGTGACACGGTGATTTGTTTTACCGAGGTTCGGTTCTTGCAAACCTACTCCCCGTTGAGGTGGTCACAAAGATCGGGTCTCTTTCAACCCTTTCCCTCTCTCAAACGGTCACCTAGACCGAGTGAGCTTCTCTTCTCAATCAATCGGGACGCTTAGTCCCCACAAGGACCACCACACAATTGGTGTCTCTTGCTTTGATTACAAATGACTTGGGAACAAGAAAGAAGGAAGAAGAAAAGCGATCCAAGCGCAAGAGCTCAAAAGAACACGGCAAAACTCTCTCTTATAGTCACTATTGCTTTGAGTGGAATTAGGACTTGGAGAGATTTTGATTCACTCTAATTGTGTCTTGAATTGAATGTTATAGCTCTTGTATTGAATGTGTTGGCTGAAAACTTGGATGCCTTGAAGTGTGGTGGTTGGGGGGTATTTATAGCCCCAACCACCAAAGTGGCCGTTGGGAGGGGCTGCTGTCGTATGGCACACCGGACAGTCCGGTGCGCCACCGGACACTGTCCAGTGCGCTAGCCACGTCACCCAACCGTTAGGGTTCGACCGTTGGAGCTCTGACATGTGGGGCCACCGGACAGTCCGGTGGTGCACCGGACAGTCACTGTTCACTGTCCGGTGTGCCTTCTAGCGCCTACTCTGACTTCTGCGCGCGCAGTTGCACTGTTCACTGTAGACTTTTATAGACGACCGTTGGCGCAGGTAGCCGTTGCTCCGCTGGCACACCAGACAGTCCGGTGAATTATAGCAGAGTGGCTCCCCAAATTCCCGAAGGTGAGCAGTTCAGAGAGGATCTCCCTGGTGCACCGGACAGTCCGGTGCGCCAGACCAGGGCAGCCTTCGGTTGTCTTTTGCTCTTTTTATTTGAACCCTTTCTTGGACTTTTTATTGGTTTGTGTCGAACCTTTGGCACCTGTAGAACTCATAATCTAGAGCAAACTAGTTAGTCCAATAATTTGTGTTGGGCAATTCAACCACCAAAATCATTTAGGAAAAGGTTTGACCCTATTTCCCTTTCAATCTCCCCCTTTTTGGTGATTGATGCCAACACAAACCAAAGCAAATATATAAGTGCAGAATTGAACTAGTTTGCATAAGGTAAGTGCAAAGGTCGCTTGGAATGAAACCAATATAATTATTTCAATAGATATGCATGGATTGTTTTCTTCTATTTTAACATTTTGGACCACATTTGCACCACGGGTTTTGTTTTTGCAAATTCTTTGGTAAATTCTTTTCAAAATCCTTTTTGCAAATAGTCAAAGGTATATGAATAAGATTGAAAGAAGCATTTTCAAAATTTGAAATTTTCTCCCCCTGTTTCAAATGCTTTTCCTTTGACTTAAACAAAACTCCCCCTCAATGAAATTCTCCTCTTAGTGTTCAAGAGGGTTTTACAAATTTTTGAAGATACTTTCTCCCCTTTTGAAAACACATTAAGATATCAATTTGAAAACTTCATTTTAAAATTTGGTGGTGGTGCGGTCCTTTTGCTTTGGGCTAATACTTTCTCCCCCTTTGGCATGAATCGCCAAAAACGGATACGTGTGAGTGAAATATAGGCCCTTTTACTTTCTCCCAATGGTAAACAAATAAATATGAGTGAAGATTATACCAATGTGGAGAGATGGCGGAATACCGGCAAAGAGTAGATAATACCGATGGAGTTGAGTGGAAGCGTCGTCTTTGCCGAATACTCCATTTCCCTTTTAATTATATGATAAGCATAATAATACACTTGAAAACACATTAGTCATAGACATAAAAGAGATATGATCAAAGGTATATAAATGAGCTATGTGTGCAAAGTATCAATCAAAATTCCTAGAATCAAGAATATTGAGCTCATTCCTAAGTTTGGTAAAGGTTTTCTCATCTAAGGGCTTGGTAAAGATATCGGCTAATTGATCTTTGGTGTTAATATAGGCTATCTCGATATCCCCCTTTTGTTGGTGATCTCTCAAAAAATGATACCGAATGGCTATGTGCTTAGTGCGGTTGTGCTCAACGGGATTATCGACCATGCGGATTACAATCTCATTATCACATAGGAGAGGGACTTTGCTAAATTTGTAGCCATAGTCCCTGAGGGTTTGCCTCATCCAAAGTAATTGCGCGCAACAATGGCCTGCGGCAATATACTCGGCTTCGGCGGTAGAAAGAGCTACTGAGTTTTGTTTCTTTGAAGCCCAAGACACCAGACATCTCCCCAGAAACTGACAAGTCCCTGATGTGCTCTTCCTATCAATTTTACACCCTACCCAATCAGCATCTGAATATCCTAATAAATCAAAAGAGGATCCCTTGGGGTACCAAAGACCAAACTTAGGTGTGTGAACTAAATATCTCAAGATTCGCTTCATGGCCCTAAGGTGAACTTCCTTAGGATCAGCTTGGAACCTTGCACACATGCATACTGAAAGCATAATATCTGGTCGAGATGCACATAAATAGAGTAAAGATCCTATCATCGACCAGTATACCTTTTGATCTACGGATTTACCTCCCGTGTCGAGGTCGAGATGCCCATTGGTTCCCATGGGAGTCTTGATGGGCTTGGCATCCTTCGTCCCAAACTTGGTGAGTATGTCTTGAATGTACTTTGTTTGGCTAATGAAGGTGCCCTCTTGGAGTTGCTTGACTTGAAATCTTAGAAAATACTTCAACTCCCCCATCATAGACATCTCGAATTTTTGAACCATTATCCTACTAAACTCTTCACAAGTAGATTTGTTAGTAGACCCAAATATAATATCATCAACATAAATTTAGCATACAAACAAATCTTTTGCAATGGTTTTAGTAAAGAGAGTAGGATCAGCTTTACCGACTTTGAAGCCATTAGCGATAAGAAAATCTCTTAGGCATTCATACCATGCTCTTGGGGCTTGCTTGAGCCCATAAAGCGCCTTAGAGAGTTTATAGACATGGTTAGGGTACTCAATATCTTCAAAGCCGGAAGGTTGCTCAACATAGACCTCTTCCTTGATTGGTCCATTGAGGAAGGCACTCTTCACGTCCATTTGATAAAGCTTAAAGTTATGGTAAGTAGCATAGGCAAGTAATATACGAATTGACTCAAGCCTAGCTACGGGTGCATAGGTTTCACCAAAATCCAAACCTTCGACTTGTGAATATCCCTTGGCCACAAGTCGTGCCTTGTTCCTTGTCACCACACCATGCTCATCTTGCTTGTTGCGGAACACCCACTTGGTTCCTACAACATTTTGATTAGGACGTGGAACTAAATGTCATACCTCATTCCTCGTGAAGTTGTTGAGCTCCTCTTGCATCGCCAGCACCCAATCCGAATCTTTAAGTGTGTCCTCTACCCTGTGTGGCTCAATAGAGGAAACAAAAGAGTAATGTTCACAAAAATGAGCGACTCGAGATCGAGTGGTTACCCCCTTATGAATATCACCGAGGATGGTGTTCACGGGGTGATCGCTTTGAATCGCCTGGTGGACTCTTGGGTGTGGCGGCCTTTGATCTTGTTCATCTTCCTTGTCTTGATTATTGGCATCTCCCCTGATCATTGCCCTCCTCTTGAGGTGTCTCATCTTCTTGATCTTCATTTTCATCATCTTGAGCTTAAACCTCACCTTGAGTTGGTGCAGATGCTTGTGTGGAAGATGATGGTTGATCTTGTGCTTGTGGAGACTCTTCGAATTCTTTAGGACACACATCCCCAATGGACATGTTCCTTAGCGCGACGCATGGAGCCTCTTCATCATCTAGCTCATCAAGATCAACTTGCTCTACTTGAGAGCCGTTAGTCTCATCAAACACAATGTCACAAGAAACTTCAACTAGTCCAGTGGACTTGTTAAAGACTCTATATGCCCTTGTGTTTGAATCATAACCAAGTAAAAAGCCTTCTACAGCCTTAGGAGCAAATTTAGTTTTTCTACCTCTTTTAACAAGAATAAAGCATTTGCTACCAAAGACTCTAAAATATGAAACATTGGGCTTTTTACCGGTGAGGAGTTCATATGATGTCTTCTTGAGAATTCGGTGTAGATATAACCGGTTGATGGAGTAACAGGCGGTGTTAATCACCTTGGCCCAAAACCGGTCCGATGTCTTGTACTCATCAAGCATGGTCCTTGCCATGTCAAGTAGAGTTCTATTCTTCCTCTTCACTACACCATTTTGTTGTGGCGTGTAGGGAGAAGAGAACTCATGCTTGATGCCCTCCTCCTCAAGGAAGCCTTCAATTTGAGAGTTCTTGAACTCCGTTTCATTGTCGCTTCTAATCTTTTTGATCCTTAAGCCGAACTCATTTTGAGCCCGTCTCAAGAATCCCTTTAATGTTTCTTGGGTTTGAGATTTTTCCTGCAAAAAGAACACCCAAGTGAAGCGAGAATAATCATCCACAATAACTAGACAGTACTTACTCCCGTCGATGCTTATGTAAGCTATCGGGTCGAAAAAATCCATGTGGAGTAGCTCAAGCGGCCTGTTAGTCGTCATGATGTTCTTGTGTGGATGATGAACGCCAACTTGCTTCCCTGCTTGACATGCGCTACAAATCCTGTCTTTCTCAAAATGAACATTTGTTAGTCCCAAAATGTGTTCTCCCTTTAGAAGCTTATGAAGATTCTTCATCCCAACGTGGGCTAGTCGGCGATGCTAGAGCCAACCCATGTTAGTCTTAGCAATTAAGCAAGTGTCGAGTTCAGCTCTATTAAAATCAACTAAGTATAGCTGACCCTCTAACACTCCCTTAAATGCTACTGAATCATCAGTTCTTCTAAAGACAGTAACACCTATATCTGTAAAAAGACAATTGTAGCCCATTTTGCATAATTGAGAAACTGAAAGCAAGTTATAATCTAAAGAATCTAAAAGAAAAACATTGGAAATAGAATGGTCAGGTGATATAGCAATTTTACCAAGTCCTTTGACCAAACCTTGATTTCCATCCCCGAATGTGATGGCTCTTTGGGGATCTTGTTTTTTCTCATAGGAGGAGAACATCCTTTTCTCCCCAGTCATGTGGTTTGTGCATCCGCTATAAATGATCCAACTTGAGCCCCCGGATGCATAAACCTACAAAACAAATTTAGGCCTTGTTCTTAGGTACCCAAATGGTTTTGGGTCCTTTGACATTAGAAACAAGCACCTTGGGTCCAAACACAAGTTTTTGATCCCTTGTGTTTGCCCCCAACATATTTGGCAACTACTTTGCCTGATTTGTTAGTGAGCACATAAGATGCACTTAAATGAAATGTTATGATCATTTGATGCAATAGGAGATTTCTTTTTAGGCATTTTAACATGAGTAGAATGCCTAGAGCTAGAAGCCTCATTCTTATAAATAAAAGCATGGTGAGAAACAGAATGAGTCTTCTTAGCATGAATTCTCCTAATCTTATCCTCAGGATAACCAGCAGGATATAAAATATAGCCCTCGTTATCCTGAGGCATGGGAACTTTGCCCTTAACAAAATTAGACAATCTTTTAGGGGCATTAAGCTTGACATTGTCTCCCTGTTGGAAGTCAATGCCATCCTTAATGCCAGGGCGTCTCCCACTATAAAGCATGCTACGAGCAAATTTAAATTTCTCATTTTCTAGTTCATGCTCAGAAATTTTAGCATCTAGTTTAGTTATGTGATCATTTTGTTGTTTAATCATAGCAAGGTGATCATGAATAGCATCAACATTAATATCTCTACGCCTAGTACAAATAGAAACATGATCAACACTAGAAGTAGAGGGTTTGCAAACATTTAGTTCATCAATCTTAGCATGTAACATGGCATTTTCATTTCTAAGATTGGAAATAGCATCATTGCAAACATTTAAATCTTTAGCCTTAGCAATTAATTTTTCATTCTCAATCTTAAGGCTAGCAAGAGAGGCATTCAATTTATCAATCTTAGCAATCAAACTAGCATTATCATTTCTAAGATTGGTAATTGAATCATCACAAACATTTGATTTCTCAACCTTAGCAATTAATTTAGCATTTTCATTTCTAAGGTTAGAAATAGTGTCATGGCAAGTGCTAAGCTCACTAGTCAATTTTTCACATTTTTCTATCTCCTGAGCATAAGCATTTTTAACCTTAACATGCTTTTTGTTTTCCTTAATAAGGAAGTCCTCTTGGCTATCCAAGAGTTCATCCTTCTCATGGATAGCACTAATCAATTCATTCAATTTTTCTTTTTGTTGCATATTTAGGTTGGCAAAAAGAGTGAGTAAGTTATCCTCATCATCACTAGAATTATCCTCATCACTAGAAGTTGCATACTTAGTGGAGGATCTAGATTTTACCTTCTTCTTGTCGTCCTTTGCCATGAGGCATTTGTGGCTGACGTTGGGGAAGAGTAGACCCTTGTTGACGGCGATGTTTGCAGCGTCCTCGTTGGAGTCCCACTCCCGGCAAACATGGGCATCGCCGCCCTTCTTCTTGTAGTATCTCTTCTTCTCCTTCTTCTTCCCCCTCTTGTCGTCGCCCCTATCACTGTCACTAGAAATAGGACATTTTGCTATAAAGTGAGCTTCCCTCTCTCAAACAGTCACCTAGACCGAGTGAGCTTCTCTTCTCAATCAATCGGGACACTTAGTCCCCACAAGGACCACCACACAATTGGTGTCTCTTGCTTTGATTACAAATGACTTGGGAACAAGAAAGAAGGAAGAAGAAAAGCGATCCAAGCGCAAGAGCTCAAAAGAACACGACAAAACTCTCTCTTATAGTCACTATTGCTTTGAGTGGAATTAGGACTTGGAGAGATTTTGATTCACTCTAATTGTGTCTTGAATTGAATGTTATAGCTCTTGTATTGAATGTGTTGGCTGAAAACTTGGATGCCTTGACGTGTGGTGGTTGGGGGGTATTTATAGCCCCAACCACCAAAGTGGCCGTTGGGAGGGGCTGCTGTTGAAAGTCGCCTAGAGGGGGGGGTGAATAGGGCGAAACTGAAAATCTCAAAAATAATCACAACTACAAGCCGGGTTAGCGTTAGAAATATAAACGAGTCCGCGAGGGAAGGTGCAAAACAAATCGCAAGCAAATGAAGAGTGTGACACACGGATTTGTTTTACCGAGGTTCGGTTCTCGCAAACCTACTCCCCGTTGAGGAGGCCACAAAGGCCGGGTCTCTTTCAACCCTTCCCTCTCTCAAACGGTCCCTCGGACCGAGTGAGCTTTTCTTCTTCTCAATCAAACGGGAACAAAACTTCCCCGCAAGGGCCACCACACAATTGGTGCCTCTTGCCTTGGTTACAATTGAGTTGTGAACACAAGAACAAGTGAGAAAGAAAGAAAGCGATCCAAGCGCAAGAGCTCAAAAGAACACGGCAAATCTCTCTCGCTAGTCACTAAAGGCTTGAGTGGAATTGGAGAGGATTTGATCTCTTTTGGTGTGTCTAGAATTGAATGCCTAGCTCTTGTAAGTGGTTGGAAGTTGGAAAACTTGAAATGCAATGAATGGTGGGGTGGTTGGGGTATTTATAGCCCCAACCACCAAACTTGACCGTTGGCTGGAGGCGTCTGTTCGATGGGGCACCGGACAGTCCGGTGCACACCGGACAGTCTGGTGCCCCTGCCACGTCATCAATGCCGTTGGATTCTGACCGTTGGAGCTTCTGACTTCTAGGCCCTCCTGGGTGTCCGGTGCACACCGGACATGTACTGTTTGATGTCCGGTGCACCGGTATGGGCGATCCTGACGACTGCGCGCGCTGCGCGCGCATTAAATGCACCGCAGGTAGCCGTTGGCGCCGAAATAGCCGTTGCTCCGTTGGCACACCGGACAGTCCGGTGCACACCGGACGGTCCGGTGAATTTTAGCGGAGCGGCTGCCGCGCGAACCCGAGGCTGGCGAGTTCCGGAGACCGCGCTTCCTTGGAGCACCGGACATGTCCGGTGCACACCGGATAGTCCGGTGAATTATAGCGCGCCGGCTTCCGAGAATTCCCGAGAGCGAAGAGTTTGAAGTCGGAGTCCTCTGGTGCACTCGTGGCGCACCGGACACTGTCCGGTGTACACCGGACAGTCCGGTGCCCCCAGACCAGAGGTGCCTTCGGTTGCCTCATTGCTCCTTAGTTGAATCCAAAACTTGATCTTTTTATTGGCTGAGTGTGAACCTTTTGCACCTGTTATAACTTATGTACTAGAGCAAACTAGTTAGTCCAATATTTGTGTTGGGCAATTCAACCACCAAAATTATTTAGGAACTAGGTGTAAGCCTAATTCCCTTTCAATCTCCCCCTTTTTGGTGATTGATGCCAACACAAACCAAAGCAAATATAGAAGTGCATAATTGAACTAGTTTGCATAATGTAAGTGCAAAGGTTACTTGGAATTTGAGCCAATATAAATGCTTACATGATGCGCATGGATTGTTTTCTTTGTTTTTGACATATTGGACCACGCTTACACCACAAGTTTTGTTTTTGCAAATTCTTTTGTAAATTCTTTTCAAAGTCCTTTTGCAAGATAGTCAAAGGTAAATGAATAAGATTTTGCAAAGCATTTTCAAGTTTTGAAATTTTCTTCCTTTGTTCCAAATGCTTTTCCTTTGACTAAACAAAACTCCCCCTTAAATAAGGTCTCCTCTTAGTGTTCAAGAGGGTTTTAAGACATCAAATTTGAAAATACTACTTACTCCCCCTTTAGAACACAAAGAGATACCAATTTTGAAATTTACCAAATGAAAATCATCAATTTTAAAATTAGGGTGGTAGTGCGGTCCTTTTGCTTTGGGCTCATATTTTCTCCCCCTTTGGCATGAATCGCCAAAAACGGAAATATTAGAGCCAATAGAAGTATCTTCTCCTCCTTTGGTCATGAAATAAATGGGTGAAGATTATACCAAAGATGGAGAGTGATGCGGAGCGACGGCGAAGAATGAGTAGTGGAGTGGAGTGGAAGCCTTGTCTTTGCCGAAGACTTCAATTCCCTTTCAATATACCTATGACTTGGTTTGAAATACACTTGAAAACACATTAGTCATAGCATATATAAAAGAGACATGATCAAAGGTATACTTATGAGCTATGTGTGCAAGACTAGCAAAAGAAATTCCTAGAATCAAGAATATTGAGCTCATGCCTAAGTCTGGTAAAAGATTGTTCATCAAGTGGCTTGGTAAAGATATCGGCTAATTGATCTTTAGTGTTAATGTATGAAATCTCGATATCCCCCTTTTGTTGGTGATCCCGAAGAAAATGATACCGAATGGCTATGTGCTTAGTGCGGCTATGCTCAACGGGATTGTCGGCCATTTTGATTGCACTCTCATTGTCACATAGCAAAGGGACTTTGGTTAATTTGTAACCGTAGTCCCGCAGGGTTTGCCTCATCCAAAGCAATTGCGCGCAACAATGGCCTGCGGCAATATACTCGGCTTCAGCGGTAGAAAGAGCGACCAAATTTTGTTTCTTTGAAGCCCATGACACCAAGGATCTTCCCAAGAACTGGCAAGTCCCCGATGTGCTCTTCCTGTTAATCTTACACCCCGCCCAATCGGCATCCGAATAACCAATCAAATCAAAAGTGGATCCCCGAGGGTACCAAAGCCCAAACTTAGGAGTATAAGCCAAATATCTCAAGATTCGTTTTACGGCCGTAAGGTGTGATTCCTTAGGGTCGGCTTGGAATCTTGCACACATGCATACGGAAAGCATAATGTCCGGTCGAGATGCACATAAATAAAGCAATGAACCAATCATCGACCGGTATACCTTTTGATCCACGGACTTACCTCCCGTGTCGAGGTCGAGATGCCCATTGGTTCCCATGGGTGTCTTGATGGGCTTGGCATCCTTCATTCCAAACTTGCTAAGGATATCTTGAGTATATTTTGTTTGGCTAATGAAGGTGCCTTCTTGGAGTTGCTTGACTTGGAATCCTAGAAAATACTTCAACTCCCCCATCATTGACATCTCGAATTTCTGTGTCATGATCCTACTAAATTCTTCACATGTAGATTTGTTAGTAGACCCAAATATAATATCATCAACATAAATTTGGCATACGAACAAATCATTGTCAAGAGTTTTAGTGAATAAAGTAGGATCGGCTTTGCCGACTTTGAAACCATTTGTAATAAGGAAATCTCTAAGGCATTCATACCATGCTCTTGGGACTTGCTTGAGCCCATAAAGCGCCTTAGAGAGCCTATAAACATGGTTAGGATACTCACTGTCTTCAAAGCCGGGAGGTTGCTCAACATAGACCTCCTCCTTGATTGGTCCATTGAGGAAGGCACTCTTCACGTCCATTTGATAAAGCTTGAAGCCATGGTAAGTAGCATAGGCCAATAATATGCGAATTGACTCAAGCCTAGCTACGGGTGCATAGGTTTCACCAAAATCCAAACCTTCGACTTGTGAATACCCCTTGGCCACGAGTCGAGCTTTGTTCCTTGTCACCACACCATGCTCATCTTGCTTGTTGCGGAAGACCCACTTGGTTCCTACAACATTTTGATTAGGACGTGGAACTAAATGCCATACCTCATTCCTTGTGAAATTGTTGAGCTCCTCTTGCATCGCCACTACCCAATCCGAATCTTGTAGTGCTTCCTCTACCCTGGTTGGCTCAATAGAGGAAACAAACGAGTAATGTTCACAAAAATGTGCAACACGAGATCGAGTAGTTACCCCCTTATGAATGTCGCCGAGGATGGTGTCGACGGGGTGATCTCGTTGTATTGCTTGGTGGACTCTTGGGTGTGGCGGCCTTGGTTGTTCATCCTCCTTGTCTTCATCATTTGCATCTCCCCCTTGATCGTTGCCATCATTTTGAGGTGGCTCTTCTTCTTGTTCAACATCTTGAGCCTCATCCTCAATTTGAGTTGGTGGAGATGCTTGCGTTGAGGAGGATGGTTGATCTTGTGCATGTGGAGGCTCTTTGGATTCCTTAGGACACACATCCCCAATGGACATGTTCCTTAGCGCTATGCATGGAGCCTGTTCTTCACCTATATCATCAAGATCAACTTGCTCTACTTGAGAGCCGTTAGTCTCATCAAACACAACGTCACAAGAAACTTCAACAAGTCCTGAGGACTTGTTAAAGACTCTATATGCCCTTGTGTTTGAATCATATCCTAGTAAAAAGCCTTCTACAGTTTTAGGAGCAAATTTAGATTTTCTACCTCTCTTAACAAGAATAAAGCATTTGCTACCAAAAACTCTAAAATATGAAATATTGGGCTTTTTACCGGTTAGGAGTTCATAAGATGTCTTCTTGAGGATTCGATGAAGATATAACCGGTTGATGGCGTAGCAGGCGGTGTTGACCGCCTCGGCCCAAAACCGATCCGGTGTCTTGTACTCATCAAGCATGGTTCTTGCCATGTCCAATAGAGTTCGATTCTTCCTCTCCACTACACCATTTTGTTGAGGAGTGTAGGGAGAAGAGAACTCATGCTTGATGCCCTCCTCCTCAAGGAAGCCTTCAATTTGAGAGTTCTTGAACTCCGTCCCATTATCGCTTCTAATTTTCTTGATCCTCAAGCCGAACTCATTTTGAGCCCGTCTCAAGAATCCCTTTAAGGTCTCTTGGGTATGGGATTTGTCCTGCAAAAAGAACACCCAAGTGAAGCGAGAATAATCATCCACAATTACAAGACAATACTTACTACCGCCGATGCTTATGTAAGCGATCGGGCCGAATAAATCCATGTGTAGGAGCTCCAGTGGCCTGTCGGTAGTCATGACGTTTTTGTGTGGATGATGGATGCCAACTTGCTTCCCGGCTTGGCATGCGCTACAAATCCTGTCTTTCTCAAAATGAACATTTGTTAGTCCTAAAATGTGTTCCCCCTTTAGAAGCTTGTGAAGATTCTTCATTCCAACATGGGCTAGTCGGCGGTGCCAAAGCCAACCCAAGTTAGTCTTAGCAATCAAGCAAGTGTCGAGTTCAGCTTTAACAAAATCTACCAAGTATAGCTGACCCTCTAACACTCCCTTGAATGCTATTGAATCATCACTTCTTCTAAAGACAGTAACACCTGAATCAGTAAATAGACAGTTGTAGCCCATTTGACATAATTGGGATACGGAAAGCAAATTGTAATCTAAGGAATCTACAAGAAAAACATTGGAAATAGTATGGTCAGGTGATATAGCAATTTTACCCAAACCTTTGACCAAACCTTGATTTCCATCCCCGAATGTGATAGCTCGTTGGGGATCTTGGTTTTTCTCATATGAGGAGAACATCCTTTTCTCCCCTGTCATGTGGTTTGTGCACCCGCTGTCGAGTATCCAACTTGAGCCCCCGGATGCATAAACCTACAAAACAATTTTAGTTCTTGATTTTAGGTACCCAAACGGTTTTGGGTCCTTTAGCATTAGAAACAAGAACTTTGGGTACCCAAACACAAGTCTTGGAGCCCTTGTGTTTGCCCCCAACAATTTTGGCAACTACCTTGCCGGATTTGTTAGTTAAAACATATGATGCATCAAAAGTTTTAAATGAAATGTTATGATCATTTAATGCACTAGGAGTTTTCTTTCTAGGCAACTTGGCACGCGTTGGTTGCCTAGAGCTAGATGTCTCACCCTTATACATAAAAGCATGATGAGGGCCAGAGTGAGACTTCCTAGAATGAGTTCTCCTAATCTTGCTCTCAGGATAACCGGCAGGGTACAAAATGTAACCCTCGTTATCCTGAGGCATGGGAGCCTTGCCCTTAACAAAGTTAGATAAGTTCTTTGGAGGGGCATTAATTTTGACATTGTCTCCCTTTTGGAAGCCAATGCCGTCCTTAATGCCAGGGCGTCTCCCATTGTAAAGCATACTTCTAGCAAATTTAAACTTTTCATTTTCTAAGTTATGCTCGGCAATTTTAGCGTCTAATAATGCTATATGATCATTTTGTTGTTTAATTAAAGCCATGTGATCATGAATAGCATTGATATCAACACCTCTACATCTAGTACAGATAGAAACATGCTCAACATTAGAAGTAGAGGGTTTGCAAGATTTTAGTTCTACAACCTTAGCATGCAACATATCATTCTTAGTTCTAAGGTCGGAAATTGTAACATTGCAAACATCTAATTCTTTAGCCTTAGCAATTAATTTCTCATTCTCATTTCTAAGGCTAGTAATAGAAACATTTAATTCATCAATCCTAGCAAGCAAATCATCATTATCATTTCTAAGATTGGGAATTGAATCAATACAAACATGAGAGTCAACCTTAGTAATTAATTTGGCATTTTCATTTCTAAGGTTGGCAATAGTGTCATGGCAGGTGCTCAGCTCACTAGATAATTTGTTACATTTTTCTACCTCTAGAGCATAAGCATTTTTAACCTTAACATGTTTCTTATTTTCCTTTATTAGGAAGTCCTCTTGGGAGTCCAAGAGATCATCCTTTTCATGGATGGCACTAATTAGCTCATTCAATTTTTCCTTTTGTTCCATGTTAAGGTTAGCAAAAAGAACGCGCAAGTTATCCTCCTCATTTTTAACATCATCCTCATCACTAGATGTTTCATATTTAGTGGAGGACCTTGATTTTACCTTCTTTTTGCCGTCCTTGGCCATGAGACACTTGTGGCCAACGTTGGGGAAGAGGAGGCCTTTGGTGACGGCGATGTTGGCGGCGTCCTCGTCGTCGGAGGAGTCGCTTGAGCTTTCGTCGGAGTCCCACTCCCGACACACGTGGGCATCGCCGCCCTTCTTCTTGTGGTACTTCTTCTTTTCTCTCCTCTTGCCCTTCTTGTCGTCACCCCTGTCACTGTCACTAGACATAGGACATTTTGCAATAAAGTGACCGGGCTTACCACACTTGTAGCAAACCTTCTTGGAACGGGATTTGTAATCCTTCCCCTTCCGTTGCTTGAGGATTTGCCGAAAGCTTTTGATGATTAAGGCCATCTCCTCATTGTCGAGCTTGGAGGCGTCAATTGGTTGTCTACTTGGTGTAGACTCCTCCTTCTTCTCCTCTGTTGCCTTGAAGGCCACCGGTTGCGCCTCGGATGTGGAAGGCTCGTCAAGCTCGTTGATCTTTTTGGAGCCCTTAATCATGCATTCAAAGCTTACAAAATTCCAGATAACTTCCTCGGGAGTCATTAGTGGATATCTAGGATTACCACGAATTAATTGTACTTGAGTAGGGTTAAGGAAAATAAGAGCTCTTAGAATAACCTTAACCACCTCGTGGTCATCCCACTTTTTGCTCCCGAGGTTGCGCACTTGGTTCACCAAGGTCTTGAGCCGATTGTACATGTCTTGTGGCTCCTCCCCTTGGCGAAGACGGAAGCGACCGAGCTCCCCCTCGATCGTTTCCCGCTTGGTGATCTTGGTGAGTTCATCACCTTCATGCGCCGTCTTGAGTAGGTCCCAAATCTCCTTCGCGTTCTTCAACCCTTGTACTTTGTTGTATTCCTCCTTGCTTAGAGAGGCGAGGAGAATAGTTGCGGCTTGGGAGTTGAAGTGCTCGATTTGGGCCACTTCGTCCGTGTCATAGTCCTCATCCCCTACAGATGGTACCTGTACACCACACTCAACAACATCCCATATACTTTTGTGGAGAGAGGTTAGATGAAATCGCATTAAATTACTCCACATAGCATAATCTTCACCATTAAAAGTTGGTGGTTTGCCTAATGGGATGGAAAGTAAAGGTGTATGTTTAAGAATGCGAGGGTAGCGTAGGGGAATCTTACTATACTTCTTACGCTCTTGGTGTTTAGAAGTGACGGATGCCGCGTCGGAGCCGGAGGTAGATGTCGATGAAGTGTCGGTCTCGTAGTAGACCACCTTCCTCATCCTTTTGTGTTTGTCCCCACTCCGATGCGGCTTGTGAGAAGAAGATTTCTCCTTCTTCTCCTTGTGGTGAGAAGAGGAAGATCTTTTCTCCTTCCGCTTGGAGGAGTTCTTCTTCTTCTCTCTTCTCTTGGTGCGGGACTCTTCCGATGAAGTGCTCCCTTGGCTTGTAGTGGGCTTGTTATCGCCGGTCTCCATCTCCCTCTTGGTGTGATCTCCCGACATCACTTCGAGCGGTTAGGCTCTAATGAAGCACCGGGCTTTGATACCAATTGAAAGTCGCCTAGAGGGGGGGTGAATAGGGCGAAACTGAAAATCTCAAAAATAATCACAACTACAAGTCGGGTTAGCGTTAGAAATATAAACGAGTCCGCGAGGGAAGGTGCAAAACAAATCGCAAGCAAATGAAGAGTGTGACACACGGATTTGTTTTACCGAGGTTCGGTTCTTGCAAACCTACTCCCCGTTGAGGAGGCCACAAAGGCCGGGTCTCTTTCAACCCTTCCCTCTCTCAAACGGTCCCTCGGACCGAGTGAGCTTTTCTTCTTCTCAATCAAACGGGAACAAAACTTCCCCGCAAGGGCCACCACACAATTGGTGCCTCTTGCCTTGGTTACAATTGAGTTGTGAACACAAGAACAAGTGAGAAAGAAAGAAAGTGATCCAAGCGCAAGAGCTCAAAAGAACACGGCAAATCTCTCTCGCTAGTCACTAAAGGCTTGAGTGGAATTGGAGAGGACTTGATCTCTTTTGGTGTGTCTAGAATTGAATGCCTAGCTCTTGTAAGTGGTTGGAAGTTGGAAAACTTGAAATGCAATGAATGGTGGGGTGGTTGGGGTATTTATAGCCCCAACCACCAAACTTGACCGTTGGCTGGAGGCGTCTGTTCGATGGCGCACCGGACAGTCCGGTGCACACCGGACAGTCCGGTGCCCCTGCCACGTCATCAATGCCGTTGGATTCTGACCGTTGGAGCTTCTGACTTCTAGGCCCTCCTGGGTGTTCGGTGCACACCGGACATGTACTGTTTGATGTCCGGTGCACCGGTATGGGCGATCCTGACGACTGCGCGCGCTGCGCGCGCATTAAATGCACCGCAGGGAGCCGTTGGCGCCGAAATAGCCGTTGCTCCGTTGGCACACCGGACAGTCCGGTGCACACCGGACGGTCCGGTGAATTTTAGCGGAGCGGCTACCGCGCGAACCCGAGGCTGGCGAGTTCCGGAGACCGCGCTTCCTTGGAGCACCGGACATGTCCGGTGCACACCGGACAGTCCGGTGAATTATAGCGCGCCGGCTTCCGAGAATTCCCGAGAGCGAAGAGTTTGAAGTCGGAGTCCTCTGGTGCACTCGTGGCGCACCGGACACTGTCCGGTGTACACCGGACAGTCCGGTGCCCCCAGACCAGAGGTGCCTTCGGTTGCCTCATTGCTCCTTAGTTGAATCCAAAACTTGATCTTTTTATTGGCTGAGTGTGAACCTTTTGCACCTGTTATAACTTATGTACTAGAGCAAACTAGTTAGTCCAATATTTGTGTTGGGCAATTCAACCACCAAAATTATTTAGGAACTAGGTGTAAGCCTAATTCCCTTTCAGCTGTCGTATGGCGCACCGGACAGTCCGGTGCGCCACCGGACACTGTACGGTGCGCCAGCCACGTCACCCAATTGTTAGGGTTCGACCATTAGAGCTCTGACATGTGGGGCCACCGGCCAGTCCGGTGCGCCAGCCACGTCACCCAACTGTTAGGGTTCGACCGTTGGAGCTCTGACATGTGGGGCCACCGGACAGTCCGGTGGTGCACCGGATAGTCATTGTTTACTGTCCGGTGCGCCTTCTGGCGCCTGCTCTGACTTCTTCGCGCGCAGTTGCACTGTTCACTGTTCACTGTAGACTTTTGCAGACGACCGTTGGCGCAGGTAGCCGTTGCTCCGCTGGCACACCGTACAGTCCGGTGAATTATAACGGAGTGGCTCCCCAAATTCCCGAAGCTGAGCAGTTCAAAGAGGATCTCCCTGGTGCACCGGACACTGTCCGGTGTGGTGCACCGGACAGTCCGGTGCGCCAGACCAGGACAACCTTCGGTTGACTTTTGCTCTTTTTATTTGAACCCTTTCTTGGACTTTTTATTGTTTTGTGTTGAACCTTTGGCACCTGTAGGACTCATAATCTAGAGCAAACTAGTTAGTCCAATAATTTGTGTTGGGCAATTCAACCACCAAAATCATTTAGGAAAAAGGTTTGACCCTATTTCCCTTTCAAAAGGGAAATGGAGTCTTCGGCGAAGACAAGGCTTCCACTCCACTCTATCGGTATCACTTACCCTTCGCCATCACTCCACTCTCAATTGGTATAATCTTCACTCTTATTACTTGTACCAATGGGGAGAAAGTAAAAGGGCTCACAAAGTCTCCGTTTTTGGCGATTAATGCCAAAGGGGGAGAGAGTATTAGCTCAAAGCAAAAGGACCGCACCATCACCAATTTCAAAAATTTTCAAAATAAAGTTTTCAATTGGTATCTTGTTAATATCTTTCAAAATTGGTATTCCCTAGAAATTATGTCTCAATTAGTATCTATATTGATATATTCAAAGAAGGATTTTTCAATTGGTATCTAAATATTTTTCATATTGATAAAACCCTCTTGAACACTAAGAGGAGAATTTCATCCAGGGGGAGTTTTGTTTAATTCAAAGGAAAAGCATTTGAATCAGGGGGAGAAAATTTCAAATCTTGAAAATGTTTCTCGAAATCTTATTCATGTACCTTTGACTATTTGCAAAAAGACTTTGAAATTTTTTTCCAAAAGAATTTGCAAAAACAAAATAAGTGGTGCAAATGTGGTCCAAAATGTTAAATATCAAATCAAATTTATACACTTAGAAATACTTTCATTTCAAAATAACTTATGCACATCTGTCGAAATGCAAACTAGTTACATTTCTACACTTAGTATTTGCTTTGGTTTGTGTTGGCATCAATCACCAAAAAGGGAGAGATTGAAAGGGAAATAGTCTCAATACTTCCTATAATTGATTTTGGTGTTTGACGACCATCACAAACCTTGTGGACTAACCAGTTTGCCCAGTTGATCATTTTACAGGTGCTTAAGTTCATCTACAACCATTCTAAATAGACTGTCCGGAATACCGTAGATTATTCCGGACAGGAGAAGCTTTTTGGAAAAACAGACTAAGCGCGGACCGTCCGAGCCCTTGCGGCGGACCGTCCGCGACACCAAAGTGACCCTCAGACAGGAACACTACAAAAACACAAGTCTGTACTACGGACCGTCCGATGGAGAAGCAAGCACCGTCCGAGACCAAGCGTGGACCGTCCGGCCTCAGGCGCGGACTGTCCGATCAGCGCAGAACCGAAAAACCCAAAAGTGACGGGTTTGGTAAAATGAATTATAGCGTCCTCGTGGACCGTCCAGGGTGCACGACCGGACCGTTCGCGACCGCCTTTATCTGACATCTGACGACGCATTAAATGCAAAATAGTCGTTGATATAGCCGTTACTGCTGACCATTGCGATTTCAGCCGTTGATCTGCAGGGGCGGACCGTACGGACCAGGAGGGTGGACCGTCCGCGGTCGACAGAAAAGGAGCAACGACTAGGAAGTGGTTGGGGGCTATAAATACCACCCCAACTACCTCCATTCAAGACAACCAAGCACTTCAATCTTTCACATTCAATACAAGAGCTAGCAATCCATTCCAAAACACAATCAAAGCTTCCAATCTCTCCAAGTTCCACAATTGAGACAAGTGATCATTAGTGATTAGTGACTTGAGAGAGAGAGAGAGAGAGTGATCCGTGTATTATTTGTCGCTCTTGTCACTTGGCTTTTGCAATCGTGCTTTCTTCTTATCCCATTATTATTCTCAAGTGACTTGTAATCAAAGCAAGAGACACCAAGTGTGTGGTGGTCCTTGTGGGGTCTAAGTGAACCGTTTGATTAAGGAGAAAGCTCACTCGGTCTAGGTGACCGTTTGAGAGAGGGAAAGGGTTGAAAGAGACCCAGACTTTGTGACCACTTCAACGGGGACTAGGTTCTTTGGAACTGAACCTCGGTAAAACAAATCGATGTGTCATCCGCATTATTTCTTGGTTGATCTGTTTTCGCCCTCTCTTTCGGACTCGGATTTTATTCTAACGCTAACACTGGCTTGTAGTTATGCTTAAAGTTTGTAAATTTCAAATTCCGCCTATTCACCCCCCTCTAGGCGACTTTCAATTGTCCGGTGCACCACTCGACAGAAGGCAAGAATTGCCTTCCAAGTTGATCTCCAACGGCTCCTAGCTGCCTTGGGGCTATAAAAGGGACCCCTAGGCGCATGGAGCAGTACACCAAGCATTCACTAAGCATCCTAAGACTCCCAGACTCTGCCTCCACGTATTTAATCGATTGTGTTAGTGATTTGAGCTCCGTTTGAGTTACGAACTCTATGTGCTGTGTTTCGAGCTCAAGTCTTGGCTTGTGTGCGTGTGTGTGCTGCGGATTTGGGTCTTGCGTGTGTTGCTCTCCCATCCTTACTCCTGTGCTTTCTTTGTGATCTATATTGTAAGGGCGAGAGGCTCCAACTTGTGGAGATTCCTCACAAACGGGAAGAATACTGAAAAGAGACAAAACCATGGTATTCAAGTCGATCATTGGATCACTTAAAAGGGGTTGAGTGCAACCCTCGTCCATTGGGACGCGACAACGTGGAAGTAGGCAAGTGTTACTTGGCCAAACCACGGGATAAAAATCGTGTGTCTTTTGTGTTGCTCTTCTGTGATTGTTTTGTTCGCAAGAGATCGCTTCATAGCAACTTGATTAACTCGCACTAACATTTCTATAATCAAGTTTGTGGCTATTTAGTGTTTGATTTTACAGGATCACCTATTCACCCCCCCTCTAGGTGCTCTCAGTGGTGGCACGTGTTTCTCAAGTTAAGCTCCATGTTCTAATTAAAAATTAATAATATTGACATGAACATAAATAAAATAACAAAATAATTGGAACATGGACATAATGAAATATTATCCCAAAACCATATAAAGCAATAGCATAACTACCCAAATGATTCAGGGGTAAACAAGGTAAAGAGGATAAACAGACTAGGGGTGACCTATTGGGTCCCATCAAAATTAAACCTATGCATTAATGAGTGATAATAAAGAACATTATTGGGTAAAAAGTGGTCAAGGGCACAACTTGCCTGGCACTTGAGATTCTAGTTACCAGGGTGATTCTTCAGATTCTCGTGACCGCACTGCTAGTCATAGCAATACAAACAGACATGGTATAGACAAAATTAACATCACACCAAACATAAGAACATACTGCATAATAATGATCTACGCGTTGCTATGAGATCGTGGGTTCGAGAATTACTAAGATCGGAGTTACGACTAAGGAGTTATGATTTTATAGAAGATCTATGTGATTAAAATATTAATCTATATTATAAATTGGTTAATATAAATCATATAAGAGGTTATTCCATAAATAATTATCTCAACTTTAATCTAAGTTATAAATTGACCATAGGTCATATTCTAGTAGTTTATAATGATAAGTAGATTAACAAGACTATCCAACATAAGTTAATTAAAGATCTAATTATAAAAGAATGAGACATGGTATAATAAATATTGTTATTGCATAGTAAATATTTATACGAGACTAACGCAACTTGAATGGATCAAATCGGAGTTATAGATTTGAAGTTATGAATTTATAAAGATTCTATGTGTTTTATATAAGATTAAATAGGATATAAATTTTAATGTGACTTTCATGTCAAAACAGTGGTACTAACTGATAAACAATAATATTACAAAATTATAGGAATTGGAATGGATTAATTTGAACTCCATATGAATTTTCTATGATTTATACAAATTCAGCATTTATTTTTACATTAAAATCATTTTCTAATTACTTTTAGTGGATTTCTAATTCCCTGGACTAGGCGCCAAATTCTGGAAAAGCTAGGGACGGAGATATAAAAATTTCCTAGACTCAGAGCTACAGCCGCATGGACGGCGGGTTGGTTTTGGAAAAGTGGAGGGTCTCTTGTGTAAAAAGACTACTGCGAAGGGGTATCGTGGAATCAGGACCGTTGGACCAACATTTGACGGCTCAGATTAGATCACCGCACTATGCAAACCGGTACGTAATACAGATCGCGGGATCACGATCCAACGGCTGAAACACCATCGACCCCCAGACCTAACCAGATCCACACGATCCCCGACTGATGGCTTGGATTTAATCACTACGAAGGGTTATCCTAGGATTTAATCTGGGCCGTCTGAGATTCGATCGACGGCATCTAAGCTGTCTTCTTCCCTGGTGGCTGAGCTCGGCGGCGCCCATTGCCCGTGTGGCGGCGCTACCTCGCCGGCGCAAACGTGCTTCCCGATTCAAAACATGATTTCGCCCGCCATCTAACGGAACACAATGCTTAGACGAACGCGAATTGGATAGTAGTGTTCTTAATGGTGGAACGACGGCCGTAGAGTCTACCCACGACACGAGCAGCTGCGCGGTGGGAGGGATGTCGACAGTGAGAAATTCCGGCTTCACAGCGACCCTACGCGCACCCACATCCCCGCGTGTCATACCGGTGGGTTGCGTAATGCTCTGGTTCCAGCCTCGAGGGCACGAACGGCAACAGACGCGAGGCACGGGTGCGACGGCGACGCCCTCCTATGGTGTGCTGGCGGCGGGGTGTTCGTGCGTAGGGAGGACGACCCGGAAAAGCAGCTCGACCCGAATATATAGCTGGCGCGGTGAAGAGGCTAGGCCAGCGCAAGGTCAGTTGGCGGTTGGATCCAGCGTGGAACGCGGCTAGGGCGGTTACGGGCAAGGAGAAGTACCGTAGCCCCCCCGGAAGATCTACAGGGATTCCTTACGTGTGGGACCCGCGTGACAGTGGCGAGACACAGAGCGCGCGCGGGGTGTGGCTATCGAGTGGGGCCCTTTTGTCGGTGCAACAGCCCGGGGCTGTGCACACAAATGGCGGGATGGGCCAAAATGGTGTTCTCGGCCCAAGAAGCTATCCGCATGTTTTTTTCTTTATTCTGTTTTTCCTTTTTATTTTTGATTCTCATTTTTTAATTCAGATTTTGTAATGAATTTTATACTTAGATTTGAATGTATGATTTGGACACTCCATTATGGGATGAGTCTATTTATTTATAAATTCATTTTGTATTTTATAATATTTCTCTCTTTTTTCCATTTTAAATTACAAATTCAAATTTAAGTTTAATCCAAATCTTCAACTCATTATTTCATCATTATATTTTTATTAGTGTTATTGTTATTATTATTCCATGCACAAACAAAACTCCAATACGATGCATGACTCATTTGTGTTTTAGTAAAGACTTATTCACTTTTAGTTATGACTAGTCCCATGTGATGATAAGTAATGGTCACCAAATATTGAGATCAACTCTATTTTCATTGTTTACACATTTGGGTATTACACCTATTCCCCCGCACATCCCGCACCCATCCCCATTCCCACATTCTCCCAACGCCCCTCAAGCCAATACAAGCAGTAGCTACCGCTACACCATATGTATGTTTCTGTCTACATCTACAAAAGTAAAATATCTACTACTTCTCTCTCCAAGCCTACTCTTACATAATACCCGAACCACTCTAACTCTTGCGTTCTCGTGTTATTCCTGCTAATCAGGCGATCCCTAATCCCCCTTCTCATCTCAGGTTCTGGGCGGGTGCACTCTGCCACCGTGCGGAAGATTTTCTCTCCGACAAACTCTCTAAAACTTAAATTTAAGAAGTGAACAGAAAAATACTTCTCCAATAGTTCTTTAAATAGACTTGTTAAATTCAGTAACTTGCTATCTAACCTCATTTGCTCTCCAGATTTAGCAACTTGATAGACACTCCCTAAACAGAGTTGGCGTCGATTTCTTCACTCTGTATGCTCATATTTTCGTTTCTTGCGCAGCGTGGTAGCCATATCCAACGTGCTCTTTTTATTCCTTTCCACACAGCAAGACGGTCAGGTCCGACACGCATGGCACAAGCTTCTCCTCTACCGCTAGACCGCCGCTCCTCCAAAGGTCACTCTGACTAGCCTTCTTCTCCGCACTCGATATCCTCTACCCTCGATCCCGCCTTCACTAGCGCAAATAACCCCAAAAAAGAAAACAGACCCACCAAAACCAGATTCGAAATTGAACAATTTCCTAAATATTAAGAACTTTTGGAGACCAAACTATTTTTTTTGCGTCCAATAGGTATTTAGCAATTTGCCAAACAAGAGTTTAAATAGCTTTATTTTAGAGAACTACTAACGTAGAGATATTTTTGCTCATAAAAATAATAGAAAAAGAAATTCGCTCCCCTGCCGCTGCCGTGGCCCATTCCAACTCACTCGCAAGTTCGGGCCCGTTTGGCGGTGGCCCCGTAACCCTATCTGCGGGATCCATCATCCAGAGAGGCTAATAAAATGCCAGAACGATTCCTCTCCCAAAAGACGGCGCCGCCACGAAATCGAAAGTCAAAACAGAGACAGACCCCACGGGATGAAGAGGACCCCAAACGAAGGCCAGTCCGATCTCTCAATGGAGTCCCAGGCGCCGGGCAGGGGCGAGGAGGGCACGAAGGCCCTATACCTTGCACCCGAGGTGATCGGCAACGGTACTGCGGCGGGGGCCGTGGCGGTAGACGCGATGGTGTCGGTCGAGGCGGGCGGGTCCGGCCTGCCGAAGCCGGAGCCCGTCCCGGTGGAGATCCTGGGCAGCGGCGGACTCCAGTTATCCAACCCGCGGCCCGCACCGCGTTACCGCGACCGGCACACCAAGGTGGAGGGCCGCGGGCGGCGCATACGCATGGCGGCGGCGTGCGCGGCGAGGGTGGCCCGCCTCACGCGGGACCTAGGGCACAAGTCCGACGGCGAGACCATCCGCTGGCTGCTGCAGCAGACGGAGCCATCCATCATCGCTGCCACGGGCACGGGCACGGTCCCCGCGATCGCCATCACGGGTACCGACGGCGTCCTCCGCCTACCCGCCGAGCCGGCATCCGAGGACGCCAGCGGCGAGCAGCAGGAACCGGCCCCCAAGCGCCGGCGCAAGCTCCAGCCGACGCGCGCCGCGGTGGGACCCGCGGTACCTGCCCCCGCGGCGTACTACCCGGTCGTCGCTGACCCCCTCCTCCAAGCCAACGGCGGCGGCGCGATTTCGGTGTCCAGCGGCCTTGCCCCCGCCTCTGCCCCCGCGGCGCCCGCCGGCGCCATTCCGTTCATCGCCATCGCGGCGCCGAGGCCCAGCGCAGCGGGCGATGGCAAACAGATGATTCCGCCTGCGGCTATGTGGATGGTTCCGCAGCAGGCCGGCGCGGGCAACCAGCCAACTCACTATTGGGCTTTCCCAACCAATTCTGAATTCCTCAGTTACCAGCAGCAATCTGTTTTCCAGCAGCAAAATGTCTACAATGGGGAGCAGCTTGTTGGCGACGGAGAGTCGCAAAGCCAGCAGACCGGTGGTTACCAGCACGGGGACGGGGAGGGGGTGGACGAAGAGATTGCCGTGACTGATTCCAGTTCGGAAGAGTAGCGGCGCAGCATTCTGAAGCCAACAACTAGCTCAGGCAACTGCCTAATTCCAATCCAAACTTCCAAAGAGTAGGTCAGAATTACCAGTCTAACTTTCTTCTCATTTGTCCTTTCCTTTGTAGTAGCAGCAGCAGTGATAGGGTGATGCGAACTGGCTACTCGCTAGTTTGCGTGATCGCATTGAAACTGTACTTGGGAGAGCGGTATTTACCCTCATCTACCCTGGCCCATTGGAATACACAACTTTTGGGGGCGTTTGGCGCCTATGTGACTATGTCTTTACGAAGATCTCATTATTTAGACATGAACGCCTCTGTCGTGACCAAGGATAACCAAACCGCTTTTCGTTTTTTGGGTGAAAAACCGCTACCCGCTGATAAAACCGGTGTGAAAAACGAGCAAACTGACCAGTTTGCCTATGTCAAATTTGAACAAATTCAAAACGGTTTTACAGCAAAAAACCGGTGATAAACCGTCCAATACCGTTGGTGAACCGCCCGTATGAACCGTTTTTTGTTTTTTAGAAAAAATAGAAATTTTGATAGGTTTGTTTGTAATTTGCCCACGAGATTTGCACGCAAGCATTTAAGCTATTGACAATGATTATGAGATTAAGACGTCAGGAAAGGACCGGCAAGAAAGCCATTGGCTGGGTCTCAAAAAAGAAAGCATATACTCATGGCAGTATTTATAGGTACAAGGCTCGTCTCGAAAGCATATACTGATGGCAGTATTTATAGGTACAAGACCCGTCTCGTCGCCAAAGGATATACTCAGATTGGGTTCACTTTGCATAGTAAATACTAATTGACTCATACAATATATATTCATCAAAATAATATACAATATATATATATGTAACCATAAACTTTAATTCTGATGCAACAAACAACCATTGGATTGCGTAATACTCAAATACAAGTTCTTTTAGAGTTCTCTCATGAGCCCACAACATATATGTCGACTTGTTTCACAATACTCATATATTCAACTCGAGTCATAATATTCAGGCATGTTGGAAGGATCCTGGTATGGGTCCATTCCGTATACGTTGTGCTATACAATGATATGAGATTCATTAGCAAGAAAACAAGAATGATAAATAAATACTTATTGACGAATAAAAAATAACACATCGGTTTGCTTGTAGTTACATATGCAGGCATCTCGACAACAACACAGAATGATTGAAACGGGTACCATCCCCTATGTGTGAGATGACCCTCTTCTTCCTCGATTTGATGACCTTTTATGTGTGAGATGCTCCTTCAAACAGGTACCATCATCTTTGCTCTTAGTTTCTCTATAATATTTGCACTTGAAACCCGTGTCAACCTTCTCTCCGTGCTCCTAGACAATGTTCGACATGCCACCTATAAATAAGAAGACATAATATCATGTAACAACAAGAGTAGAAACAAAACATATAACTTGTAGCAAATGGCATATTAACATAAAACATCGAAACATATTTACTAACAAAAACATAAACCATCTAACAATAATTAAATATTAACATGACACAAGCAAATGAGTTAGATATTATTATATAACTATGTATTAACACGAACAAATGGGCCTACACGCTACACATGTATTAACAATACTAACACACACACACACACACATATATATATATATATATAGGGCAGGTATAACAGGAGCCCTGGGCTTCCAATAGTTAAAGGAAGCCCAGGTCGACCACCCTTCCAAACTGGTTCAATCAGCGCGCCCAAACAGTCTGTCGGGTGCGCCACCTGCCCCACGTCTGTTAGCGCAAAAAAAGGAATGCATGCATGAGTCAAACACGATCCAATGCATGCGCATAAATTTAGGAAAGATATGTGCGACAGTTTCTGTTTTTAAATCCTTTATTTCCTCCATAAATTTAGGATCGCTGCAACAGCCATGCAGCTAGACGCGTAAGGACCATTTTATGATATATACTGAGACTAAATATGCTACACTGTGTTAATAATTATGCAATTCGATATACTGCGTAAAAATCTGTTACCAGCTGCATGCACACGAATTTATGATAAAAATAATGTGCAATGAAAGGAAATGAATTACACGCATAGAAACAAAAAATCGTATTTAATGTTTTATTTCCTTCATAAATATAAGATCCCTCCAACAGCCATGCAGCTAAAACACATTAAATCTAGTTTATGATATATTATACTACATGGTGTAGGTATTTATGCAATTCGTTACACTACGTAAAAAATCTGGCATGTTGTTCACTGGTGGACGCACCTCCGGGTTGGAGCGTAATAACCTTAAGTTTTGAGCATAAAATCCCTCAATAATAAGCGTATATACCGAGCCAATGTGAGAGGTTGATAGCTCTAGTAGATTGTTATTACGATCCTATTTTTATGGCAGATCCAAAAAAACATGGCAGCCGCATGCATGCGGTTATACAGATCCTAAAATTATGGCAAAATGCATGCATGAGTCAAACACGTTCCCTTGCATGCGCGTAAATTTAGGAAAGATATGTGTGGCGGTTTCTATTTTAAATGCTTTATTTCCTCCATAAATTTAGGATCGCTGCAACAGACATGCAACTAAAACTTGTAATGACCATTTTATGCTATATACTGATACTAAATATGCTACACTGTGTAGATAATTATGCAATTCGGTATACTGCGTAAAAATCTGCTACAGGCTGCATGCACACGAATTTATGATAAAAAGAATATGCAATGAAAGGAAATGAATTGCATGCATAGAAACAAAAAAATCACATTTAATGTTTTATTTCCTTCATAAATATAGGATCCCTCCAACAGCCATGCAACTAAACGCATTAGAACTAATTTATGATGTATACTGAAACAAATTATACTACACGGTGTAGGTATTTATGCAATTCCTTACACTGCGTAAAAAATCTGGCATGTTGTTCACTGGTGGACGCATCTCCGGGTGTAGCGTAAAAACCTTAAGTTTTGAGCATAAAATCCCTCAATTATAAGCGTAAATACCGAGTCAATTAGAGGTTGATAGCTTTAGTAGGTTGTTATTACGATCCTATTTTTATGACAGATCCGAAAAACATGGCAGCCGCATGCATGCGGTTTCTATTTTTATACAGATCCAAAAATTATGGCAAAATCGTGGGAGTTTCCATTGCATGCGCGCAAATTAAGAACAACATAAATCAAGGAATTGCCTTTCCAATGTGCATGCAGTAAACTGATATACGAACTCTGTGTTAAAGCATAAAATCATACAGTTTTTAGCGTAAATAATACATGTGGTAGGCATAAAACACAATAAACGAAAAGAAAAATGCGCCGGATCGGAGGATGTCACGCGCGATCATCGCTGCGCGCATCTCGCCCCTTCTGTGACGTCGCTCGCTCGAACATCGCGCCTCATGCGTCGCCGTCGCTACTCGCACGTCGACGGGCGTCGCTTGCTCGCCGGCCTTGGAAGTGCCGCCTCCTCGGGGCTTCGGGGACGCCGCCGCTTGCCTGCACAAGGGCCTCGCTGCGGATCGAGGAACCTCCGCCACCGCGCGTCGAGGTAATGGAGTTGCGGCCACCGGCCTGGGATCCGCCGCCGCTCGCCCTCTGGATCGGGGGCCGTCACCGCCAGCCAGGGAACCGCCGCCACCGCATGTCGAGGTCGGGGAGCCACGGCCACCGCAGCCACTGGCCGGGGTCCACCGCCGCGCGCGCTATCGGGCAACCGCCGTCGCTAATGAATCGAGATGGGGCGTGAAAAACTGAACCCTAACACTCCGTGTCCTGTTTTATAGACATCCGGATGTGGTCTGGCTCGACCGGATTGCACTGTCTGGCCCGGGCTTCCTTTAGTTATTGGAAGCCCAGGGCTCCTAATATACAATCTATATATATATATAATTAAATACTAACATATATAACTATATATATTAACAATATTAATATATAACTAGTAGGATATAATACACCTAACTTTTGATGATGTACAAAAAAAATCTGAAACCCTAAAAATTACAAAACCAAATCTGGGTACTAAATAATTAAACTAGAACTCAATCGTGTTATTAAATCCAGTTTTCAGGTGAAAACAGGCGGTTTAACGAAGCAAACGTTCGGTTTATCGCCATCTTGAGGTGGTTAGCCTTTGGCTTAACAGATCCGTGTTAACGGGTCTAAAAGTTTTCTCTTTACAGCCAAATTCTCTCTACAGGCAGATTCTCAGAAAAAACTGGTCAGAAAAAAGCTGAACCAAACAGGTCCGACGTCGAACGCAAGGCAGACAGACGCGGGTGGCAAAGGCTAGCGTGGGGTCACAACAATTATCTCCATACTTAGATTCTCAAAAAAAACTGGTCAGAAAAAAGTTGAACGAAACAAGCCCGACATCGGATGCAAGGCAGCCCCCGACGTCGGATGCAAGGCAGCCAGACACAGGTGGCGAAGGCTAGTGTAGGGCCACAACAACAGGCGCTAGGCGAGGAGGCAACGTCGTGAAGAGAGGGGCAAGACATGAGATGGAGAGAGGACGCGGGAGAACGAACAAGACAGGGATCTAAGGAGCCACTAGAAGCCAAATTTTTTCTTCAACTTCTTTCTCAAAAGTGGCTCCAGCTCTTTGTGAAGAGCTGTGTTTTTTGGCACCGTTTGGAAGGGCTTTGCAGGAGCTAGAGGCGATTTAGGAGCCCTCTCAAACAGGCTCTTAGTGGCAGCTAGCAACGGCATATCAGTACACATATCAATTAAATCGACAACACAGATTGGGCCCCATCATCAGAATCAAGGTTATGATAATGGATCTAACATAAAAGGAAAGCACAAGGGCGTGCAAAGACGACTGCTTGATATAAATCCAAGAGCTTTATTTATGCCATGTGCTTGTCATAGTCTTAATCTTACACTTTGTGACATGGCTTAATCTTGTGGCAAAGCTATTTCATTTTTTGGGATTGTGCAACGAGTATATACATTGTTCTCTAGTTCTACTAAAAGATGAGATGTTTTGAAGGATCATGTTGAAAGCTTAACTGTGAAGTCATGGTGCAATACTCGTTGGGAGAGTCAAATTAAAAGTGTCAAAGCAATAAGATTTCAAGCTCCTCAGATAAGGTCAGCTTTGCTTCAGTTGAGTACCGATAAGGATACCGAACCAAAGGATAGAAGTGATGCAAAAAATTTATTTGATCTTCTTGGTACCTTTAATTTTATACTTGGTATGGTTATTTGGTACAATATTTTATTTACAGTAAACAAAGTGAGCAAGCAGTTGCAATCCTCATCCATGTGCATTGATGCTACATTAATAGGAATAGAAGATACATTGAATTACTTTCAGAACTATAGAAATAATGGATTTGCTTCTAGTTTGATCATTGCCAAAGAGATTGCATCTGAATTGGGTGTAGAGCCATCATTTCCAGTGAAACGTCATGCTAAGAGGGAGAAACAATATGATGAAACTGATTGTGAGGAAGCAAATCTTGAAGCTAAAAAAGTTTTTGAAGTTAATTGTTTTTTGGTCATGGTCGATATTGCAATTAGTTCATTAAAAAGAAGATTTGAAGAACTCCAACCATTCAAAGACATATTTGGATTTTTTATGGACTCCATAACCTTGAAGTCATTGGATACTATTGAACTAAGAGAATGTTGCACTAAATTTGCAAACACTTTCTCTTTTGATGGCTCATCAGTTGATCTAAATGATCTAATTTCATAGCTTAGTGTTTTGCAGTTGACTTTATCAGATAAACCAATGTCTGCCATGGATATTTTTGAGTATGTTAGAGAAGTGGATTCTTATCCTAATACTGCTATTGTTTATCGACTTTTATTTATTTTGCTCGTGACCGTTGCATCAACTAGAAGAAGTTTTTCAAAGTTGAAGTTACTGAAAAATTATTTAAGGTCCAAAATGTCTCAAGAAAGACTAACTGATTTGACTATTTTATGCATTGAGAAAATATTATTAGATGAAATTGATACTGATGCTATCATCAATGACTTTGCTTCGAGACATGTTAGAAGACAATTTTAAGGTAATCACATATTTATATTTTTTTTCTTACGATAAATAATTTTTTGATGTATTTTAAAATGTTTATTACCAATATGTATTATATATATTATTATAGTAAGGCCATTATATTAAGTCTATCCCGAGCCCCTAATTTGTCAGGACCGTGGCAACTTACTTCAAAAGCTATAAAAAGCTATAGCAGGACATAACAAAAACCATTTGATTTAGCAATTTTATGAAAATATAAAAATTCTTAATTAATCATGTTTGGAATCATGTTAAGAAAGTTTTGTAAACATAAATACTCAAATACATGTATAAGGATCTTGATAAACATATTTCTAGCTCCATTACTTAAATACATGTATAAAGATCTACGGAACGTATTTTCAGCTCCATTACTTAACGTTCATTAAAACAATCAACGTACTCACATCTAGCAATCAGCATTCATATTCCTTCAACACTAAAAATCAAACAATTCAAAAATTATGAATAGTTAATTACATCATTTATATCAATTAAAGATCGTATCGAAGATGCATAGAATAGAGTCAAGAACAAGAAATAAATATTAGCAGCTTCAAACATATTCCATGGCTAAACCAACTAGCAGTACTTAATCGAGCTATAAATAGCAGAACAAATCAGAATATCATAGCGGTAGAACCTACGAAAAAGTTACATCTGTGCTATAACAGGCTATTTAAGAACATTGACAATTGTTCAAAAATAAAGATATTAAATGAGCCTAATATCACTCCACTTGAAATTACAAGCTCTTTTATTTTACTAAGATATGTCTTATATAATTCCGTGACATAAATTGGTACCATTAGATTTGTATTCTGATGTTCCTATCCATGGGCCTTGCCACCTCATGTCGGCCACAGGCAACCACAAATCTGGACTGAACATAACCAACCCTAACCTTTTGACAAAAAAAAAATAGTACGATACTAAGCAATATTTCAGCACTAAGGAGTAACAACGAAATAGGAGCCAGACAAACTTTCCTTGTCCTCCATTTTCACAATCGCATGTGAATTGTTCGCGCAGAACCACCAAAATTTCAACAGACTTTGCAGTATGCAATTGTACTATGTTCTACAGCCATCAATCAACATATATGATAGACCACAGCAAGTAGCAGGAAGGCAGGAACCAAAAATCATGTGCCAGGTTGCAAGAAAAGCTGTAAGATAATGTGTATGGCAGAAGTGAGTTTGACTTAGAAGCCCACGAGGCACTCATTGTAGGCGGCAAGTGAAATTCCAGTTGAACATATTATTACATTGAACAACTCCTTTTCGTCATCGTCACAACAATATTGCCAAAACCATTTTGGTGACAGTTGAATTGACTCATCAGAGTTTTCAACAAGCCACTTGTTGATCATCCTCTGCCAGAGAAAAAAAAAAGTATACAGTTTTAAGGTAGATACAGGGTAAAACTGTAACAGGAATGTATACTTTCTATAGTAGTAATGTACTAGCAAATGTGCCGTCCAAATATCAACACATACCAGTAGTCCAGTACATTGGCATAGTAATTAGAAGGTACCCTTTCAGCAGTAAAGAGACGGTTGGTTTCATTATTATTGCAATTATGTTTGTTAGCAAAATAACATCAACTTATCATTATATCTTAACTTATGTGCCTTAAAGATACAGTTGCAATCTTTGCTATCAAAGGTGCATCCAAAAAGCAATGCAACAATTTGAAGTATTGCTGAGAGATGAATATATGAAGTGCACAATGTATGTTTTTCTTCCTGGTGTGTAACCTTGGTTCTGGTGAAAAGTGAAAGGCTAATCCTCACGCTAGAATATGAGTAAATTCCTCATTGCCACTGGAATTTATATTGATCCCCTGAATGCCTTCAAAATTTCCAACTTCCCTGAACGGCCACTATTCTAAGTTTGCATTTCCTTGGATGGCATTCCATAAAATCAGTTAAGTTGCACACGCTGACGGCTTGGGCCGGCAGTCGCCCCCTATTATCCTTTCCCAGCTGTACGGGAGCACCTGCACAACGGCGACAAAATGGCCTGAGAAGAAGCATCGAGCGATGGGGTGTCGGTGTTTCATATCTCGCTCCGACAAATAAATTTATTGTACGCGTTCCGTGATCCGGAGGGTGTGCGCGGAGGGCACAAGGTTTATACTGGTTCGAGCAGAACGTCCATACTTACAGTCATCGGTGGCTTGCACTACCGGCACCATTGATGATCAAACTCGTAGTAGAGGTTACAAGCGGTCGAGAGAGGGAGGAGAGGCTCCCAAGTCTCTTTATCAGGGTGGAAGTGAAGCTTAGAAGCTATAGAATGGAGTCCTAGCTAAGTCTTGGCTCGGCGCAACTCCAGCCTCCTGGTCCTCGTCGGTGCTCCTCTTGTTCGTCCTTGTGGGCTCGCATTCGTCTGAAGGCGTCCGGTTGTTCCAAGAGCTCTCTTCTTTCGATCCCCTTTGTCCTAAGGCCATCCTCTCCCTTTTATAGGCCGAGAGAGGGGTCGACCAGCGGTGGCTTTACTAGGAAGGAGCCTTAAGGCAAGGGCAAAACCAACGTTTACCCTGGGCGGAGCCACGCGTACTCGTGGGGCCCAGGGCTGCCTGGTTGTCTCGTATTTACCGTGGTGGATGACGTGGGGGCAGCGATGGTCCCAGACGTCATAATTTCGGCTACGCCGACCTCTTGCCTCCGTAGCCTGGGGTTCGGCGCAGCTTGTCGTTTAGTGCCCTGCGGGAGGTCTGCGCACTCAGGCCTAATTTGATAGGCTATAAGTGCGTCGTAGGCTGAGGCGTGCACAAGCCATTAATGTGCTACATTCCGAGGGGCTCGTAGGTCATGAGTGCTATGCGTCCGAGGTGCTCGTAGGTCATGAGTGGGAAGCGGACCGGCGTCGCGCTGTGGCTCAGTACCAGGCGTGGTTAAATGTGGTCGACTATTTATGGCGAGTCAGTCTGGGGCCAGGCGCGGGATCCACTCGAGTGGTTCCCTTCCGACACGTCTGGCCTCCCCTGTTAGGTTCCACCATGCCCGACCCCGGGTTTGGCGCCGCGGGGTTCGACCGGGGGCGGGCTCTTTCAGGGTTGACATATTCGCCTCTCCCAGCTGACTAACGGAACCCAACGACCAGGGGCTCTTTCCTCAGCGTGCTCTCTGACTGGCGGGTCCTAGTGACCGGGGGTCATTCCCCCGACATGGGGTGAGCATGAGTTTAGAGAGCCAACTGCGTGGCCCTATCTGCGCACGGCTGCTGGAACAGGTGCCAATCACCTGGATGCATGCAGCCACAGGGGTCTGCAATTCAGTGCTGGCCATCTACAACTCCAGGGGAGACACACAAGCTCCATCATGTTCGTGTTGCTTGCGGGACGGCACTTGCACTTCTGCTGCTCTTCCTCTACCTCAGTGAGTTCGAACGGAGTGGCAGGCCAGCAGTATCAATTCCGTGGTGTGGACGCTCACAACGCTGCTACTCTGGCTGGCATGGGTGCTCAAGTGAACCTGGTTGGATAACACCATGGATGCTATAGACCAGCCGTTACAGGCCACCATGGCCTCAGTCTCCACCAGGCACGTCCCTGAGCTGGCCCATTGCAGCTAGGAGTACCTCTGGCCAGCTGGTGGAGCAGACCAGAAGACCACCTGTTGGCCGAGGTGAATTGGCACTTTGGAAGCACCAGACCGTGCGATCGCACCAAGGCAAGCGCCCATGGAGGGTGCAGGGGAGACACGTGCACGCGCCCGGGAAAATGCCACCTGAACATGACTGGACCTGTCCATGGAAGCGAACCGGTAGCGGCATGATGTGCGCAATGGCACCTGGCGAAAGCGTGCAGAGGATGCAGGGAGACATGCGCATGTGTTGCCCAGGCCTGCCCACCCGTTTGTTTTCTTCCCTCACCTCTCGCTTGTGTAGTTGTGTTCACCTACCTCTGCTCTCCTGTGCGGGTGTGCGTCAAACACCCCACCACTCTCACACAGGCTGCTGGTGAACGAGGCCCATGACGGTGTCTGTGAATTTCTGGGTGCAATTGGTATTGATGTGCATGATGCGGAGGCCCAGCTCAGCTGCAGCGGCGGGATCAGCGGACAATGCAGAGCAGCAGCTGCCAGGGCTGGAACATGCGCTGCACGGCATAGTGCCTCAAAGTGGGGGACAGACCCAACTTAACAGAAAGTTAACAGATTTTAACAGAAATGGCAACCAATGAACACATATTCCAGTAGCAATGGAGAATTTCCTTGGGTATTATAAGAGTAAATATGGCAAATTTCTTGTGCTCTTCATGTTGATAGAAACATAAGGCCATTGTCTTTGAAGGTGCTAGACCAAACATTCAGACTCTCATAGTGGCTAGTGAAAGCAGCATGTGGTGTTTGGCTGGCGCCTCGGCCCTCCATGAGCCTTGAGGGTGGTTGGACGTGGGCTGGTTACTGGTCATGTTATGTCCCTTAGCTCAACATGTCTTTTTTAGTCTCCTGGGTATCAGTGTGTCTGGGAGGCGCTTCTTTTAGCCTCTCCCTTTTCTGTATGCAGTTTGAACCTTTTTTCCTTAACAAAATGGGACACAGCTCTCCTATGGTGTTCGTGAAAAAAAAGGTAACCAGTGCAACCACTCTATAGATTTCCCTGAACTTCACTAGAGTCTAGAAGGCCCTTGGTAGGTAACCCTCACCCTCTCAGTAAGTTCCAGGTACGTCAATAGTCAACACAAAGGGTCATGCCTGCCAGTGGGTAGGGATGCAAGTTCCACTTGTTTCAGGTCATTTGATTGATCCGAAACTTGCTAAATGAACTAGATGGCATACTATGTAACAAATCCAGGTTTAATACAGGCTGAAAATACTTGAAGGAAGCTGTCTAATTAGGAAATTTGATTGATGTAGTGTATCCTTTGCACTATCATTTATCAACAAAAATATATACAATCAAATGTGGAACTTAACCCATAAAATTAAAAAAAAACTGATGTAGGTGCAAGAGATCCATTTGTTCATGTTACATGATTTAGAGAAGGACCCAACTATATCTTTAAGATATAGCCCTAATTCATATATCATATATACTACAAACTTTTGCAAGGCCAAATTGCCTTGCTCATAGGTTATGAAGATAGGTGATCTCGGAGATTAAAAAAAATAGCTAGGTAATAGACATATTTGATATGAGCATGTGATCCTGTGTCTTCGCTTAGCTGTGTCTAAAACATCAGATTAATACAAGGGATAGTTCAATTTTAATTCAGAAAAGAATCTTGAACTAGATGAGTATTATTCCTTAGTTACTAGTTCATACCCATTGGATGAATGAATATGATCCAAATCTTCTTTAGGCAGTGGATGCAATCTGGTGTAACTGCTAACCAATCAGATTGAATTCCAAAATCACACCCATAAAATGAGGACAACTAACAACCATTGAAATGCAGACAAAACATCCAACCATCAGTTTAAGATTATACTGCCACCTTACTGGTTACTACTATACTAGAAACTAAGAGGATGAGACAGGTAAAAATATCAGATAGAACTGCAACATGAACTTGACTATTACCAAGAGAAATATACTATGCACTATGCATATATCCTAAGCTAAACTGCAGATGTCCACAAGAGGAGCCGCATGCACTTGTGTGCACATATTGAGCCAATAAAGTGTAAAACACTATAAAAAGGTGAATAAGTTGACTAAATAATCGAGACTTATGAAATAATGTGTACAATTGTAGGAACAAGAGGTTAGCATACCTCACTGCTGAGCCAGAGCACCACTTAAGCTGGTTAAGGTGGAATTTATCTTTGTGCCAACGTCCCAAGATCACAATACCAACTAGTGCAGCTGCAACCACCACAGACCAGATAGCATTTGTTTCCTTTGCTTGGTTATACAGGCATGTCATATGCTTCTTCAACCAACATTTGCAAGAGGCACCAGTATCACAGCTCTTGCTGTCTGAGAGCTCTAAAGGGTGGCCTGATTTTTCATCAAAATCTTCACCAGACTCAATGCCATCACCATGGGCAACAAAACCATGTGCATCATCTTCAGCGTGAGATGAACCGTACCCAGGGGTGTCATCTTTCATCTCCACATCATCATCTGAGAGGTGTTTCCCTTCATCGTCAAACTGAACTCTCTCAGACCCAACATCATTCTTGATACTATAATCCTCCAAGCTGGTACTAGGTTTCTGCACATCCTTCTCAGCATGTATCTCATCAAAACTGGTTTGTATTGGCAGGTTCTCGTGTTCACTCGGCGGAAACACAAAGTGGTCAGACATGAGCAGTGCATCGGGTGAACTACGCTCTTGATCTTCGTTAACAGGCTTTACTTCCGTTCCAACAGGCCCTGGCGCTGCTTCATAGGCAGATGCTGTGAGAGTGACAACTTCCCAGTCCGCCCCTCGGGGGGTGGTTCCCTCCCCCACCAATTTCTCATTATCAGACATATCCACGAATCTGATCTGTCATTTTCCATGAAACAATTTCAGCAACCAAGGTAACAGCAAGATGATGCTACCACATACACATCAGACAAACAACACTTGATTACATAGCAAGGTCCAACACAAAAGAATTGCCAGTATGAGACAGAAACGAGGATTCATACACTGATTCATCAAGGGGTAAACACTGAAGACGGAGCAATATTCACACTTACGAACCAAACTGATATGATTAAATTACCAGTACACCACAGCTATCAAGTAAGCATACATCAATGACATATCGACTCACTGTCAACAATCTAATTCTAGCCAGAGAAGGTCTTAGAAGCAATGGCAATCTAATCTAAGCAACAAAATTGACGAGACACTCTTGATAGAGGGCGGACCCAGTAAAGGACATGGATGTACATGTACACCAAATTTAAAAAAACGAAAAAAAAGTTTGTGTGCATAATACATGTATATCCCATACTATTAGTACACTTGTAACTGGATCAGATAAGATCCATATAGCTTGGGTTTGAGTGCTCCGTTTCGCACAGCAGGAAACTGAAGAGAAGGGATGGGCGCACCTGGTGGGTGCTCGTCTCCGGCGAAGGTCTGGCTACCTGGTGCAGGGTGGCGGAGGCGGCGCCACCAGAGACAGAGCGCACGCGATGGACACGGGAGGACCGAGAGAGAGAATAAACAGAGGGGGAGGAAGAGCAGGAAGAGTACGCCGCGGGGAAACGGAGAACAAGAGGGAGGGGCGCAGGGTGAAGATTACGGTTATGTCCACTACCACCAAGAGCATCTCCAAAACACTATAGCCCTATCTCTACTACTCCTTAAGAGTGGAGCATAGGCATCCACACCACCACGGTTCTGCCTCCACGCACCCCCTGTCGCCGCGCCGCGATGCCCGCCTATTTCCATCGCCAGCGCGTTCTCCATGCTCCGCCAATCTCGCAGCGGCGCGCTCGGCAAACTCTCTTCCCCACCGCGGTCCCCCCTTCCCCACCCACCGGAGACCGCGCCCTTCCCCCTTCCCCATCGCGGCCACCGAATCCGGCATGGCACACACCTGAGATTGCGCTCTTCCCCACCGGATCTGGCTTGGCGCACACCGGAGACCACGCCCTTCCCCCCTTCCTCACCGTGGCCACCGGATCCAGCATGGCACACGCGCGCTCCGTCATGGCGCATCCACAGCGCGGACGCCCGGAATAGAGTAGCGAGCATCCATGTACCCATCGGAGACTGGGTCATTCACCACCGCAGTCCCCACCCCACCCCATCCCCCAGCGCATCACGCCCAACCCGCATCCAGATCCGGAAACTTTCATTCACCTCCCATGGTCGCTCTCCCTGTTTGAATCTAACATTCGAGAGTTTGGTTCGGTCTCAGGCAGCGACGGCGTCACGGGCGTGGCATCGAACGCGGACGCGGTGGCGATGTGGATGGTGTCCTGCAGGGCACCATGCGGCTGGTGCTCAAGTCCACAGACGACACCACGCCTCCACCCTCGGTGCCCTCCACAACACCCCCAACATCCCGGCGGCTGGGCGGCACGGGACGTGCGCTCCTCACGGTCTCCAACATCCCGTTGGGTCGCCACCGCCTCTGCTGCAGGTATCCACCATAAGACTACTCGTAGGAGGGCAAGGTCAAGGCATCGTTCCGCTGTGTCAAGGCCAAGTGCTCCGAGCTCATCCATGCCTGGTACGGATCACGCCGTCTTCTTTACCTCTGCACTGCCCCTTTTATCGGGTCCTCCGTTCTTCTGGTAATGGGGTCTACTTCTGCCTAGCAAGTTTAGAAGGTTTAATTTTCATTTTAGTGTTGGTATAGACTGTTGGTGACTTGTTCTCAAATGCTTCGGATTAAGAACAAGGCAACATAAAAGGTGTTAAATGATAAAGTCCTTCGTCCTTTGAAACATTATTTCCCTTCGGAATATAACGTGCTCCGGACGAAGGTCATAAACAATATATCTTCGTAAGCACGATAAGTTATGACGAAGAACTTATACATGACATAAAAAGTAATGTAAACATTTAAATTTTGTCGCAATGTCATTTCTATTTTATTACTATGTAAAAATAGAAATGACTTCAAATTACAAATGTACCTTCGGACAGCAAGAAGGCAAAAGTACAAGGATGACGCAAAAGCAAATGCCAAGTCAGCGTGAACAGTACGGGAGTACTGTTCATCTATTTATAGGCGTGAGACACAGCCCATGTAAAATTACATTCATGTCCATTACACTTGCTAATGACTTATGGAAATCTGTCAAGGCTTAAGTAGTCTTTTCATCTTTAAGTCGGTTCCCCTTTTTACTATCGCGACGAAGCTTTCCTGCGCACAGCTTCGGCTGTGCACCATCCTTCGTAGAGCTTGGTAATCAGCCCGTCCTCCATTTCAATCCCCCTTCGTCTGGTTCAGGCTTCGTCCTGACCGTACTTCATGTTCATAATTCTGAGTCCGAAGGTACCTGTTCATATAATCCACTTGGAAAACATTGTCAAATCATGTTTTTGAGGACCTTCGGAGGACGAAGGCCCCCAACAGTAGCCCCTCGCAATATTAATTTGTTAATGATAAATTCAGATTGCGATATGGACGAAGGCCTTGAGCCGAAGGTCCGAAAAAACACCTTCCCTTTGCTAGAATAGCAATATTCACTGACAAGCGGGGTCTTTCAATTTTCAACGCCCTGGGCGTATAAATAAGATCATACCGCAAACTCATTTGGTACGCACACTTGTCATCTGCTTCCGCTCACTAAATTTTTAGCTCTTGCGCGCTAAGATTTGCTGATATTTTGGTTTTGAAGCTTCGGCTTTGAAAACAGTTTTTTAGTGTTTCCGAAGATGTCTGAAGATAAGAAGGTCGCTGCTGAGATGAAGCTGAGCCTTGACGAAGAGAAGAACTTGGGGTTCCTTATTGCGATGGCGGAGACCAATACGGAAAAAATTACCAAGGAGATTCTGGAAGGTTTATCTGAAGATACTGGTGACAGCGACAGTTATGATGTAGAAAGTGGTGGGGAAGAGTCCGAAGATCGACCATGGCGGCCAAGTCACACGGTTTTCGGGAAAACCACTATTAAGCAGAGCCATATTGATAATATGAGAGGGAGGTATTTCCGAGATATATCTATTGTGAGGGCTGATGCTGGAGAAAAAACTTCTCCCGCTCCCGAAGAAGATGAAGTCGTAATTTTCCGAAGCTTTCTCAAGGCTGGGCTTCGATTCCCCCTAAGCAGCTTTGTTGTTGAAGTCCTGAAGACATTTCAAGTTTACCTTCATCAAATTACTCCCGAAGCTATCATAAGAATGGGAATGTTTGTCTGGGCTGTGAGAAGCCAAGGTTTAGAACCAAATGCTAAAAGCTTTTGCAATATTCATGAGTTGTTATATGAGACGAAGCCCTGGGGGAAAGAACAATATCACAACAACTTTGGGTGTTACAGCTTCGGTGCCCGCTCCGGGTCAAGCCGCCCTGTGCCAACCTTTCGGAAGAGGTGGCCCGGAGCCTGGATGACAGAATGGTTCTATGTAAAGAATGGCTTAACAGCGCAGGAAGATGTTAAGAGTATCATTATGCGCCCCATCTGGCAACGCTTCGGACTTCGAAGACCGAAGGTTGAAATGGATGAAGTAGCCGAGGAATGCCAAAGAGCCTTCGGCGTAATCTGCTCTTCTATTGGGACAAGGGACTTGGTCCAAGAGCATATCGCCTTCAGGGTGTGGCCACTTGCAGGAAAGTGGGAAATGCCGAAGGAGACCATCAAGGAGTCCGACGAAGGCGGACTGGTTAGACTGAAATACACATTCAAATACGGGGATAAGTTTGTTGAACCTGATGACGACTGGTTGAAAAGCATTGAAACATTAAGCGACGAACTGCTTGGGGCATATTCGAAGGCCGAGAACACTGCGTTATCAGCAGCCTTCGGGGGCCGAAAGAAGAAAAGGCTCAACCGGGTATTTGACGCAGTCGGGTTTGTCTACCCTGACTATCACTATCCGGTATTGGGCCGCAAAAGAAAAAATACTTCTCCTGCAACAGAAGCTGCCACGAGTGCCACTAGTGAGCCAGCGCCGCAAAGGAAAAAGATGAAGGTGCTCACCCACCGGGCGCGTTTTATTGAGCCAGCCATAGTGCCTGAATTTATTGGTGAAGTCTCTTTGGCCACTGAGGCTACAGAACCAGCTCCAGTGCCAAAGATAGAAGAAAAAACTGAAGCGCTTTCAGCAGAGAAGGCAGAAAAACCGAAGATTGAAGGACAAAAAATATTGGAAATCTTAAGTCCTTCAGCAAATGTAATAAAAAATCAAAAGGGCCCATCGGTGACCCCAAAAAGAAAAAGAATGGTGAACGTGCTAGATGTCTTGGAGACAATTAAGTCTTCAAGCACAACACCAAAGAAGACTGTTGAACTTGCTGAAGCGTCTACTGAAACTTCGAAGCAACAACCTGAAGCTGAAGCTGGGCCTTCAGAGCCCACCAAGGAACAATCTTTGGAAACCGAGAAAATAAAAATATCAGAACCAGTTTTGGTTGAAGAAATTGACACTGCCGCCCCCGAAGCTCCTTCCAACATATGCGATTACATCGTGCGACATGCTTCGGGGAAGAAATTATCTGAAGAAGAGACTTATGAAGCCAATCACTATGCTAGAGAGTTAAAGTATCCGAAGGGGGCAGTAGTGTTCAATGGGACAAATGAAGATGACTTCCTATACTGCCTCCCTGATAACAAAGAATTATCTGTCTGCCGGGAGATGGCTAGAAGTATGGGGTTCCCGAAGCTCGAAGCTGGATTATGTGCTATGACGAAGGAGGATCTCGCGGACAGTCTTGCGTACAATAGCCTAAAGGTATGGGGTTTAGGCACTTGAAAAGAAAAAAAAATTTTAATTCGTAACTCATTCTTTTATTCTTATACCAACTTTTTTACATATAGGGTTTAATCCTAAGCAACGCATTAAGAGCACAAAAGAGTGCCGAAGATGAGAGCTATGAAATTGCGTTCAACAACCTACGATCAGAAGTTATTAAACTGAGAAACGAAGCTCTGGAAAAGGATAAAATTCTGCTTACATTGGTAGACAAGGTAAAAAAGGACGAAGCTGCCTCAAAGGTCCAGGCCGAAGCCCAAAAACGTGAGATTAAAGATCTTCATAAACAGCTAGCTAGAGCTAAAGAGGAGCGTGTGCTTGAAGAAACAAAACGAGAGCTTAGTGATCAGTTGGTCAATCATTTAGAGTTAAGTGTTAAAGAGCTTCGTGCATCCCAGAGGAAATGCTATGTTAAATCTATTGAATGCGTCAAAAAGATAAAATCCAGCTTCGCCAGCGTTGGCGCATTTTCTAGTGAAGAGAATTTTTCAAGAGGCAATCCCGAAGGTCCACTGGATTGGATCAGTCACGAAGCAGAGGCCTTCGAGGAAATCTTGAGTAGCCGCGGTGACATCTGCGCTTTTTCGGGCGCCAGAGGAGTTGCTACTGTTTTGGAGAAGAAAGGTTGTGATCATGTAAAATCCTTAGCTCAGTCCGAAGCTGCCTTGTCCTCCGAAGACATCAAAGACCCCTCGACCGAAGCAAGCATGGTTGGCGGTAAATTCTTTACTGATATCTGGGACAACGGCGGCCGAGAAATGGCGCAAGAGATTATTCAAAGGAGTGAAAAAGGCATCCATGATGCTAGGAAAGTGACAGAAGCTGCCGAAAAAAGTACAGAGCCCGAAGGGCAAATAGGTATTAATTAGTCGTACTTGTTGTGTTGTAATTTTTATTTCAAACTTTGTTCGCGGTTTGTGATAGTAATGTAGACATATTCCCCTCCCTCAGAACCTACTGGATCGTCTACTGACCCTCACACGAAAGAGGATGACGAAATTAAACAAATGGCCGAAGCTATCATGGATAAAGTTGTTGAACAACTTCTAAATGAGGCTGCCGAAGTAGTACTAAGAGAAGACTAGATGGTATTAGAAAAAACATTTGGAATGTGATTTGTGTAATATTTTGTACATTTGGATGTGATATATAAGTTTCTTTTCATTATTCAATTCTTTACGATGCATGAAACTTTACATACGTACCGTTTTAAAGCCTTCGGCGAAAAAACACCTTCCCTTCTTTTTATGCTTCGTGAAGATAGAAAAACTTTTATGCATCACAAAACCCATAGCACTCTGATGAAAAATATCCAAACTTCGTGAGAACATCTTCCGAAGCTATATTCCGAAGATTTTTACTTTCTCAAAGCATTCTTCCGAAGGTTGATACTGTCCTCCCTTCTTTTGCCATATGCAATATGATGTATGATGCTTATGCTATGCAAAATGATGTGATGATGTTATGTTATGTAGATGAATTTGATTCCAAAGATACACACATATCCCTGTGAAACACACAATCTTTTACTGTAAGCTCTGCATTCCCTTAGGAACGTCTTTGGAGCTTCTTCGCCTTTTACTTAGGCGGTATCAGCGTTGACTTTTCGCTGTAAGCTCTGCATTCCCTTAGGAACGTCTTTTGAGCTTCTTCGCCTTTTACTTAGGCGGTATCAGCGTTGACTTTTCGCTGTAAGCTCTGCATTCCCTTTGGAACGACTTTTGAGCAGAAAACTTACACTGCGCTCCCTTTGGAACGGCTTTTTGTGACTTCATCAACTTACTCTGCGTTCCTTAGAACGACTTTCTGTTGCTTCGAAGGATTTTTAATAATTCGAAGGTCCTCCTTGTTAACGCAAATTTTTTAAGCTTCAGCAACTTAAGCCTGTGGAGAAAATAGATTTTCCTCGTGGGAAACAGCGAAATTATTATATGAAAACTAACAATGTTCTTTGTTACACAGAAAATAGAACTGAATAGAAAAGACTGCTATCAAAGGTAGGATATGTGTCAATAAATGTGCTTCGACTCTGGCACAGTGCTATTGACTGTGCGAGCTTCGGATTGTTCTCTGAAGTCCCTTTGGTGCGGGGCATATTGGCTCCCTTCTGGCTGTTGGCCTTGTTGCAGTGGAGGTGGAGGCGGAGGCTGTTGCCAGGAAGCTTGAGGTTGACTTGCCGAAGCTACAGAAACTGCAGGGTGGTTGTCTATGTATTGTGGGATGTAAGGCGAATGGTACGAAGCAGTATGCATGACCTGCTTCGGCTGAGCTTGTTGCGCTGCAGCTTCGGCTATTTCCTTTTGCTTCTGGATTGTAACATGGCACATCCTGGTGGTATGGCCCTTGTTTTCTCCACAGAACAAGCAAAACATTTTCCTTGGTTGATCTCCAAATCTTCCGCCGAAGCCCCTGGCGCTTCTGCCTCTTTGAGCTGGTGGCCGGAAGAAACTTTGTTGTTGCCCCGAAGCCTATGAGGAGCACTGCGGCCTGTTCTGCTGACTCCCCTTATCATCATTTTGAGTAGAGTTGTGGATGGACCTGACATGCCTCGGATAGAATCTTCCTCCGAAGCCCCTGGTCATTTCAGAAAATCTGAAAGCCTCCTCCCTTCTTTGGCGAAAATCATTGTCGGCACGAATGTACTCGTCCATCTTCTGGAGTAGCTTCTCCAAAGTCTGAGGTGGCTTCCTAGCGAAGTATTGAGCTGAAGGTCCAGGTCGAAGCCCCTTGATCATGGCTTCGATGACAATTTCATTGGGCACCGTTGGTGCCTGCGCCCTCAAACGTAAGAACCTTCTGACATACGCCTGAAGGTATTCTTCATGATCCTGAGTGCACTGGAACAAGGCTTGAGCAGTAACCGGCTTCGTCTGAAACCCTTGGAAGCTGGTTAACAACATGTCCTTTAGCTTTTGCCATGAAGTAATCGTTCCTGGTCGAAGGGAGGAATACCAGGTCTGAGCAACATTCCTGACAGCCATAACAAAAGACTTTGCCATGACTGCAGCATTGCCACCATACGAAGACACTGTTGCTTCGTAGCTCATCAAAAACTGCTTCGGGTCTGAATGGCCATCGAACATGGGAAGCTGGGGTGGCTTGTAGGATGGAGGCCAAGGTGTAGCCTGCAGCTCAGCGGACAGGGGAGAAGCATCATCGAAAACAAAATTTCCATGATGGAAATTGTCATACCAGTCATCTTCGTTGAAGAAGCCCTCCTGATGAAGGTCTTTTTGTTGAGGCCTTCTGTTCTGCTCATCGTGAGTAAGATGGCGAACCTCTTCAGAAGCTTCGTCTATCTGCCTCTGTAGCTCAGCTAGCCTAGCCATCTTTTCCTTCTTCCTCTGCACCTGTTGATGAAGCATCTCCATATCCCTGATCTCTTGGTCTAGTTCATCCTCCTGAAGCGTCGGGCTGACGGCCTTCCTCTTCTGGCTTCGGGCCTCCCGAAGAGAGACGGTCTCCAGGTTGGGGTCCAGCGGTTGCAATGCTGCAGCCCCAGTCGCTGAAGCTTTCTTCGGCGCCATAGCGAGGGTCTATGGCTTCCGAAGGTATTCAAAAAACTCAAAGTGGAAGTGAGTTCACCGGAGGTGGGCGCCAATGTTGGTGACTTGTTCTCAAATGCTTCGGATTAAGAACAAGGCAACATAAAAGGTGTTAAATGATAAAGTCCTTCGTCCTTTGAAACATTATTTCCCTTCGGGATATAACGTGCTCCGGACGAAGGTCATAAACAATATATCTTCGTAAGCACGATAAGTTATGACGAAGAACTTATACATGACATAAAAAGTAATGTAAACATTTAAATTTTGTCGCAATGTCATTTCTATTTTATTATTATGTAAAAATAGAAATGACTTCAAATTACAAATGTACCTTCGGACAGCAAGAAGGCAAAAGTACAAGGATGACGCAAAAGCAAATGCCAAGTCAGCGTGAACAGTACGGGAGTACTGTTCATCTATTTATAGGCGTGAGACACAGCCCATGTAAAATTACATTCATGTCCATTACACTTGCTAATGACTTATGGAAATCTGTCAAGGCTTAAGTAGTCTTTTCATCTTTAAGTCGGTTCCCCTTTTTACTATCGCGACGAAGCTTTCCTGCGCACAGCTTCGGCTCTGCACCATCCTTCGTAGAGCTTGGTAATCAGCCCGTCCTCCATTTCAATCCCCCTTCGTCTGGTTCAGGCTTCGTCCTGACCGTACTTCATGTTCATAATTCTGAGTCCGAAGGTACCTGTTCATATAATCCACTTGGAAAACATTGTCAAATCATGTTTTTGAGGACCTTCGGAGGACGAAGGCCCCCAACATAGACTATTGGCATGAGGTACATGGGACAGAGAATTAGCAACTCATCAGCACAAGTTGTCATCCTTTTGGCTCCCCTCTTAAGCAGCAAGATAACACTAGCTCGTTTATGTGATGAAGTTGTGATGCTCTAGCCCCCTCTAATTTCCTATTTTTTCTTTTCTCTACTTCTCCATAACCATGAAATTCTGTTTTGTTGCCATAGTGGAAATTGCAGCTGCAATGCATGAGGGAAGGTTGTTGGGTGTGTTTGGCTAATTCTCTCCCAAAATGTGGAAGAAAATATGTTCTAGGATTGTGCAGGATTGTTTCCTTGGTTATAGGGAAAAACTTAATGGAGCTCTGCTGCGATTACTTGTAGCTCTGTGCTAATTAACCCTAATTTTGTTCAAAAACATTTGAAGACGAATTGAATCTCGGAAAAGAAAATTTCTTTGCATGATATTGGTTTTTTAGTGACCCCCATGTGCTCATATGCAATTTGGTCGATGGTCAGGAAAATATAGATCAACATTGCTTCGTTTCTTGGTCACTAGCAAACTCTAGAGATGGAGAGATCGTAGTAGATCTTGCCCATTATCTAGCTGTTCTTTCATGCATTTATTTATGTGGATGGAGACCCTAGCGAATACGATTCCAGTGGATGGAAGATTTGAACGTTTTGTTTTCTCTTGCAACACAACATCTGATCATGCTATTATATGGATAGAAAGAGAGGCCCAACAAGCCTTTGATGTAAGTCTGCATTTTGTCATCAAAATTGACTTATTTCCTGTTGAAATGATTGTTTGTTCCTGAATCTTTTCCCTTGTGTACAATATGAGCACAAAGATTAAAACTAAAAATTTTCCATTTTCCATTCAACCATGGCAGGAGGAGGTCATCGAGTCAATTATAGCTAGGGACGTGGAATGTCGTGGAGGTCGTGGCTGATGCCTGCGTGCGGTGCCTAGTGTTGTCCGTTCTCGATAGCGGGTAGGGTTTAGCTTGTCGCCCCTCTCGATTCCAATCAGTGCCAATTTTTTGTGTTGTAGCATTGAATACCTATTGCAAGTTGTAGCATTAGTGCTTATGGTGGCTGCCTTCACATGCTTACATGTTTGAATTTGATTTGTGTTTGGTGCTGGCACCACATCATAGACATGGCTGAGAAGGAGGAAACAGAGGGCCGCTGCCCTGCCTGTCGCACACGCTATGATAAGGATAGGATCGTCAAGATGGCCGCCACTTGTGACAGGTCTGTCGTGATGCTTCTCTCCTTACCAATCAAAATTTTTCACTTAAGCAAACTGAAAGGGAAATAGGGTCAAACCTTTTCCTATATGAATTTTGGTGGTTGAATTGCCCAACACAAACAATTGGTATCAGAGCCCGGTGCTTCATTAGAGCCTAACCGCTCGAAGTGATGTCGGGAGAACACGCCAAGAAGGAGATGGTGATCGGCGAGAAGCCCGCCACAAGCCACGGGAAGGCTCTATCGGGAGAGTCCCGCAACAAGAAGAAGGAGGAATCACCTCCTCACAAGTCGCATCGAAGTGGCGAGAAGAAAAAGAAGATGAAGAAGGTGGTCTACTACGAGACCGATTCTTCGTCGCCATCCACCTCCGGCTCCGACGCGCCGTCCGTCACTTCAAAGCGCCATGAGCGCAAGAAGTTTAGTAAGATCCCCCTACGCTACCCTCGCATTCCTAAAAGTACTCCCTTACTTTCCGTCCCATTAGGCAAACCACTGGCTTTTGATGGTGAAGATTATTCTAGGTGGAGTGAAATGATGAAATTTCACCTAACCTCACTCCACACAAGTATATGGGATGTTGTTGAATTTGGAGTACAGGTACCATCCGTAGGGGATGAAGACTATGATGCGGACGAAGTCGCCTAAATCCAACACCTCAACTCCCAAGCAACTACTATACTCCTCACCTCTCTAAGTCGAGAGGAGTATAATAAGGTGCAAGGGTTGAAGAGTGCCAAAGAGATTTGGGACATGCTCAAGACCGCACACGAAGGTGATGAGGTGACCAAGATCACCAAGAGGGAAACGATCGAGGGGGAGCTCGGTCGCTTCATGCTCAACCAAGGAGAAGACCTGCAGGCCATGTACAACCGGCTAAAAACCTTGGTGAATCAAGTGCGCAACCTCGGGAGCACCAAGTGGGATGGCCATGAGATGGTCAAGGTTATTCTTAGATCACTCGTATTTCTTAACCCCACTCAAGTTCAATTAATTTGTGGTGATCCAAGATATAAACTAATGTCTCCCGAGGAAGTAATAGGAAAATTTGTGAGCTTTGAGTTGATGATCAAAGGCTCCAAGAAGATCATCAAGCAAGGCGCCTCCTCCTCCGTACCCGAAGCACAACCCGTTGCATTCAAGGCAACGGAGGAGAAGAAAGAAGACTCTACACCGAGTAGGGTCCCCATCGACGCCTCCAAGCTCGACAATGAGGAGATGGCGCTCATCATCAAGAGCTTCCGCCAAATCCTCAAGCAAAGGAAGGGGAAAGATTACAAACCCCGTTCCAAGAAGGTTTGCTACAAATGTGGTAAGCTCGGTCATTTTATCGCTAAATGTCCATTGTCTAGTGATAGTGACAGGGAAAACGACAAGAGGGGAAAGAGGAAGGAAAAGAAGAAGTATTACAAGAAGAATGGTGGTGACACACATGTTTGCCGGGAGTGGGACTCCGACGAGAGCTCCACCGACTCTTCCGGCGACAAGGACGCCGCCAACATCGCCGTCAACAAAGGACTTCTCTTCCCCAACGTCGGCCACAAATGCCTCATGGCAAAGGACGACAAGAAGAAGAAGGTAAAATCAAGATCCTCCACTAAATATGCAACCTCTAGTGATGAGGATAATTCTAGTGATGAGGAGGAGAACTTGCTTACTCTTTTTGCAAATCTTAACATGCAACAAAAGGAGAAATTAAATGAATTGATTAGTGTCATTCATGAGAAGGACGGACTCTTGGATAGCCAAGAGGACTTCCTAATCAAAGAAAGCATGTTAAGACTAAAAATGCTTATGCTCAGGAGGTAGAGAAAAATAAAAAATTAACTAGTGAGCTAAGTAATTGCCATGACACTATTTCCAACCTTAGAATTGAGAATGCTAATTTGATTGCTAAGGTTGAGAAGTCAAATATTTGTGATGATTCAATTGTCAATCTTAGAAATGATAATGCTAGTTTAATTGCTAAGATTGATCAATTGAATGCCTCTCTTGCTAGCCTTAGGAATGAGAATGAAAAATTAATTACTAAGGCTAAAGACTTAGATGTTTGCAATGCTTCCATTTCCAATCTTAAAGATGAGAATGCCATTTTACATGCTAAGATTGTTGAATTAAATGATTGCAAACCCTCTATATCTAATGTTGAGCATGTTTCTATTTGCACTAGATGTAGAGATGTTAATGTAGATGCTATCCATGATCACCTTGCTATAATTAAACAACAAAATGATCATATAGCAAAATTAGATGCTAAAATTGCCGAGCATGAACTGGAAAATGAGAAATTTAAATTTGCTCGTAGTATGCTTTATAATGGGAGACACCCTGACATTAAGGATGGCATTGGCTTCCAATAGGGAGACAATGTCAAGCTTAATGCCCTTCCTAAAAGATTGTCTAATTTCGTTAAGGCAAGGCTCCCATGCCTCAGGATAATGAGGGTTATATTTTGTACCCTGCTGGTTATCCTGAAGATAAGATTAGGAGAATTCATGCTAAGAAGACTCATTCTCACCATGCTTTTATTTATAAGAATGAGGCTTCTAGCTCTAGGCGTTCTACACATGTTAAAATGCCTAAGAAGAAATCTCCTACTGTATCAAATGATCATAAAGTTTCATTCAAAACTTTTGATGCTTCTTATGTACTAACTAACAAATCAGGCAAGGTAGTTGCCAAATATGTTAGGGGCAAACACAAGGGCTCCAAGACTTGTATTTGGGTACCCAAGGTGCTTGTTTCTAATGTAAGAGGCCCCAAGACCGTTTGGGTACCTAAGAACAAGGCCTAAATTTGTTTTGTAGGTTTATGCATCCGGGGGCTCAAGTTGGATCATCGACAGCGGGTGCACAAACCACATGACTGGGGAGAAAAGAATGTTCTCCTCCTACGAGAAAAACCAAGATCCCCAAAGAGCTATCACATTCGGGGATGGAAATCAAGGTTTGGTCAAAGGATTGGGTAAAATTGCTATATCACCTGACCATTCTATTTCCAATGTTTTTATTGTAGATTCATTAGATTACAACTTACTTTCTGTTTCTCAATTATGCAAAATGGGTTACAACTGTCTTTTTACAGATATAGGTGTTACTTTCTTTAGAAGAAGTGATGATTCAGTAGCATTTAAGGGAGTATTAGAGGGTCAGCTATACTTAGTTGATTTCAATAGAGCTGAACTCGATACTTGCTTAATTGCTAAAACTAACATGGGTTGGCTCTGGCATCGCCAACTAGCCCACGTTGGGATGAAGAATCTTCACAAGCTTCTAAAGGGAGAGCACATTTTGGGACTAACAAATGTTCATTTTGAGAAAGACAGGATTTGTAGCGCATGCCAAGCAGGGAAGCAAGTTGGTGTTCATCATCCACATAAGAACATCATGACGACTGACAGGCCACTGGAGCTACTCCACATAGATTTATTCGGCCCGATAGCTTACATAAGCATCGACGGGAGTAAGTACTGTCTAGTTATTGTGGATGATTATTCTCGCTTCACTTAGGTATTCTTTTTGCAGGAAAAATCTCAAACCCAAGAGACCTTGAAAGGATTCTTGAGATAGGCTCAAAATGAGTTCGGCTTAAGGATCAAGAAAATAAGAAGCGACAACGGGACGGAGTTCAAGAACTCTCAAATTGAAGGCTTCCTTAAGGAGGAGGGCATCAAGCATGAGTTCTCTTCTCCCTACACGCCACAACAAAATGGTGTAGTGGAGAGGAAGAATAGAACTCTATTGGACATGGCAAGAACCATGCTTGATGAATACAAGACTTCGGATCGGTTTTGGGCAGAAGCGGTCAACACCGCCTGCTACGCCATCAACCGGTTGTATCTACACCGAATCCTCAAGAAGACATCCTATGAACTCCTCACCGGTAAAAAGCCCAATGTTTCATATTTTAGAGTCTTTGGTAGCAAATGCTTTATTCTTGTTAAAAGAGGTAGAAAATCTAAATTTGCTCGTAAGGTTGTAGAAGGCTTTTTACTTGGTTATGACTCAAACACAAGGGCATATAGAGTCTTTAACAAGTCCACTGGACTAGTTGAAGTTTCTTGTGACATTGTGTTTGATGAGACTAACAGCTCTCAAGTAGAGCAAGTTGATCTTGATGAACTAGATGATGAAGAGGCTCCGTGCATCACGCTAAGGAACATGTCCATTGGGGATGTGTGTCCTAAGGAACCCGAAGAGCCTCCACAAGCACAAGATCAACCATCTTCCTCCATGCAAGCATCTCCACCAGCTCAAGATGAGGATGAGGCTCAAGATAATGAAGGAGAAGATCAAGAAGATGAGCCACCTCAAGAGGACATTGATCAAGGGGGAGATGCCAATGATCAAGACAAGGAAGATGAGTAAGATCAAAGGCCGCCACACCCAAGAATCCACCAAGCAATCCAACGAGGTCACCCCGTGAACACCATCCTAGGAGACATTCATAAGGGGGTAACCACTCGATCTCGTGTTGCTCATTTTTGTGAACATTACTCTTTTGTTTCCTCTATCGAGCCACACAGGGTAGAGGAAGCACTTCAAGATTCGGATTGGGTGTTGGCGATGCAAGAGGAGCTCAACAACTTCACGAGGAATGAGGTATGGCATTTAGTTCCACGTCCTAACCAAAATGTTGTAGGAACCAAGTGGGTCTTCCGCAACAAACAAGATGAGCATGGTGTGGTGACTAGGAACAAAGCATGAGTTGTGGCCAAGGGATATTCACAAGTCGAAGGTTTGGATTTTGGTGAAACCTATGCACCCGTAGCTAGGCTTGAGTCAATTCATATATTACTTGCCTATGCTACTTACCATGGCTTTAAGCTTTATCAAATGGACGTGAAGAGTGCCTTCCTCAACGGACCTATCAAGGAAGAGGTCTATGTTGAGCAACCTCCTGGCTTTGAAGATAGTGAGTATCCTAACCATGTATATAAACTCTCAAAGGCGCTTTATGGGCTCAAGCAAGCCCCAAGAGCATGGTATGAATGCCTTCGAGATTTTCTTATCACTAATGGCTTCAAAGTCGGCAAGGTCGATCCTACTCTCTTTACTAAAACAATTGAAAATGATTTGTTTGTATGCCAAATTTATGTTGATGATATCATATTTGGGTCTACTAACAAATCTATTTGTGAAGAGTTTAGTAGGATCATGATTCAAAAATTCGAGATGTCTATGATGGGGGAGTTGAAGTATTTTCTAGGATTTCAAGTGAAGCAACTGCAAGAGGGGACCTTCATTAGCCAAACGAAGTACATTCAAGATATACTCACCAAGTTTGGAATGAAGGATGCCAAGCCCATCAAGACACCCATGGGAACTAATGGGCATCTTGACCTCGACACGGGAGGTAAATCCGTAGATCAAAAGGTATACCGGTCGATGATAGGATCTTTACTCTATTTATGTGCATCTCGACCGGACATTATGCTTTCCGTATGCATGTGTGCAAGGTTCCAAGCCGATCCTAAGGAAGTTCACCTTAGGGTCGTGAAGAGAATCTTGAGATATTTAGTTCAAACACCTAAGTTTGGTCTTTGGTACCCCAAGGGATCCTCATTTGCTTTATTAGGATATTCCGATGCTGATTGGGCAGGGTGTAAGATTGATAGGAAGAGCACATCAGGGACTTGTCAGTTTCTGGGGAGATCCCTGGTGTCTTGGGATTCAAAGAAATAAAACTCAGTAGCTCTTTCTACCGCCGAAGCCGAGTACATTGTCGTAGGCCATTGTTGCGCGCAATTGCTTTGGATGAGGCAAACCCTTAGGGACTATGGCTACAAATTTAGCAAAGTCCCTCTCCTACGTGATAATGAGAGTGCAATCCGCATGGCGGATAATCCCGTTGAACACAGCCGCACTAAGCACATAGCCATTCGGTATCACTTTTTGAGAGATCACCAACAAAAGAGGGATATCGAGATAGCCTACATTAACACCAAAGATCAATTGGTCGATATCTTTACCAAGCCTTTAGATGAGCAATCCTTTACCAAACTTAGGAATGAGCTAAATATTCTTGATTCTAGGAATTTTGATTGATTCTTTGCACGCATAGCTCATTTACACCTTTGATCATATCTCTTTTATATCTATGACTAATGTATTTTCAAGTGTACTCTCATGCTTAGTCATAGAATTGAAAGGGAAATGGAGTATTCGGCAAAGAAGGCGCTTCCACTCAACTTCATTGGTATTTGCCGGTACTCCACATCACTCTCCACTTTGGTATAATCTTCACTCATATCTATTTGTTTGCCATTAGAGGAGACAGTTAAAGGGCTTATATTTCACTCAAGTAACCATTTTTGGCGATTTGTGCCAAAGGGGGAGAAAGTATGAGCCCAAAGCAAAAGGACCGCACCACCATCGATTTTTTTTTAAAAAATGAAGTTTTTCAAATTAATATCTTATTGTGTTCAAAAGGGGGAGAAAGTAGTATTTTCAAAACTTGCAAAACCCTCTTGAACACTAAGAGGAGAATTTTATTTAGGGGGAGTTTTGTTTAAGTCAAAGGAAAAGCATTTGAAACATGGGGAGAAAATTTCAAATCTTGAAAATGCTTCTTTCAATCTTATTCATGTACCTTTGACTATTTGCAAAATGTTTTGAAAAGATTTTTACAAAGGATTTGCAAAAAACAAAACTCGTGGTGCAAATGAGGTCCAAAATTTTAAATAAGAAGAAAACAATCCATGCACATCTATTGAAATAATTATATTGGTTTCAATTCCAAGCAACCTTTGCACTTACCTTATGCAAACTAGTTCAATTCTGCACTTTTATATTTGCTTTGGTTTGTGTTGGCATCAATCACCAAAAAGGGGGAGATTGAAAGGGAAATAGGGTCAAACCTTTTCCTATATGAATTTTGGTGGTTGAATTGCCCAACACAAACAATTGGACTAACTAGTTTGCTCTAGAAAATATGTTCTACAGGTGCCAAAGGTTCACAACAAACCAATACAAAGTCAAAAGAAAGGGTTCAAAACAAAGGAGCAAAGTATACCGAAGGTAGCCCTGGTCTGGCGCACCGGACTGTCCGGTGTGCCATCGGACAGTGTCCGGTGCACCACCGGACTGTGTCCGGTGCACCAGGGAGGAACGACTCTGAACTTGCTAGCTTCGGGAATTTGGGAGGCCGCTCCGCTATAATTCACCGGACTGTCCGGTGTAACACCGGACTGTCCGGTGTGCCAGCGGAGCAACGGCTACTTCGCGCCAACGGTCGTCTGCAAGTGAACAGTGAAAGCAAACAGTGTGCGCCTGCGCGTGCAGAAGTCAGAGCAGGCGCCAGAAGGCGCACCGGACAGTGAACAGGACCTGTCCGGTGCACCACCGGACTGTCTGGTGGCCCAGTTGTCAGAAGCTCCAACGGTCGGAACCCAACGGCCTGGTGACGTGGCTGGCGCACCGGACTGTCCGGTGCGCCATACGACAGAAGCCTTCACCAACGGCCATATTGGTGGTTGGGGCTATAAATACCCCCCAACCACCACACTTCAAGGCATCCAAGCATTCACTACACCTCATTCAATACAAGAGCAATACACAACACTCCAAGACACAAATCAAAGCCTCTGATCGAATCAAAATCCCCAATTCAACTCTAGTTCTTAGGGCTAGTGAGGAGATCGACTTGTGTTCTTTTGTTGCTCTTGTTGCTTGGTTGGCTTTCTTATTTCTCTCATTCTTACTCTCAAAACCTTGTAAGCAAAGCAAGAGACACCAATCGTGTGGTGGTCCTTGCGGGGTCTAAGTGACCCAGGAAATCAAGGAAGGAAGCTCACTCGGTCTAAGTGACCATTTGAGAGAGGGAAAGGGTTGAAAGAGACCCGATCTTTGTGACCACCTCAATGGGGAGTAGGTTTGCAAGAACCGAACCTCGGTAAAACAAATCACCGCGTCTCACTCTTCATTTGCTTGTGATTTGTTTTCGCCCTCTTTTTCGGACTCGCTTATATTTCTAATGCTAACCCCGGCTTGCAGTTGTGCTTAAGTTTGTAATTTTCAGATTCCGCCTATTCACCCCCCCTCTAGGCGACTTTCACAAACTACAACATTTGCAAGTGATTACCCTTTTATATATCATGGGAAATAGGAAGAGGTAGGTCTCTCTGTCTCAGTTAATTGGAACCATCTGTGAAAGTTGACCTTGCCACTAGGTATCTCAAACTTACCTTTTACATTGATGATGGAAGCAGGACAGTGGCAGATAAAAATGCGGAGAAGAAGCAAAAGGCCCGAAGGGTTAAGCCAAAGGAAGCACCAACAGCAATAACAACATCAACCGTAGAATCTAAGAAGCATCTTGCTACTGTCAGGGTTATCCAGAGAAATCTGGTGTACATAATTGGGCTACCTGCGCATTTATGCAATGAGAGCGTGAGTTCACATCCACTTTTGCCCAAGTCATGTGATATGTTTAAATTTTACTTCTAATATTGATTTGATGGATACATTTCTGAGAAGTGCAACCCTGCAACACCGATTGAGGGGCTGGCGGCCACAGGGCCCTCCCTGGGCGCGGGCCACATCGACGCCGGTGCCAGCAAAGAGGAGGTAGAAAATGACCTGTAGACCCAATATCATCCGACCTAGCGCGTTGTCGTCCTCGCCAGATCTTTGTTCGCTCGTCAGTCACTCAACTTTCATTCATCTTCCTCCCATCTCCGTCTCTTTCTCTCGAAATCTCTTCTGAAATTAGTTATGTCGGTGCTCCTACATAGGTGCTTGCAAAAATGGTGAGACGGGTTTAGGTGTTGTTCTTGTTGCGTTGGTCTTGGCTTGTGCACTGGAGTGCACTAGGAGCCATAGCTAATGGCTCTAATCACAAGTACAAGGATGGGGATCATTTTCCACTTCAGAATGCACCCTGGGAATATTTGATTGAGCTGCTTGAGGACAGGAGGAGCAGCAACTACTGATATCTACATACCAATGACCGCTTAGAAAATAATATTTTTTTAATCAAGAAAAAGATTTGTTTCATTTTCCCTTTTTATTGGTCTCATGAACTCACAATTCTTATCTGACTTATTTTAGCTCCGCACTCATTAACTAGATCAACTGTTGCAGTGTCTGTTCCACCCAATGCAAATCACAAGGTAAAAGGATGACCATTCAAACACAACATGGGTATAGGAGTAAAGTCAATTGGACTAACACAAAAATAATAATAATATTGTGTATAAGAATCACCAGTTGCTAGCATAGGATCCACAAGGAGGATATTACATCCTTTCGGGAATCTATCAGGTAGCCTGCACTCAAAATTATGTTCCATTGATCATCAGGAAAACAAGTGCCAATAGTAATTTCATATAATACAATAGCTTGAAACTCAACTTTTCTAAATAATTCCGTTTATTTATTTATTTGAATTAGTGATCACGATGCGATCCTAACCCGTGAGTTGGCATAAAGTTTCATACATGATATGACATACACTTCTATCTGAATCAATACCTTGAAATCTTGTCTAAGATCTTGTGTTTTCCGGAACCTGTTGGTTAACATGGGTTATGGGGTTAGGGATAGTTTGCACAACACGTTGTATGATATATGTGTGAAACTTTAATTGAGCGTGTCTATGAGGCACTGATAAGTTCAGGTAACTGTAGGGTCAGACCATACCTTTCGCTTTTGGATCTGTGTTATCGTATTCCATCTGACTGTCCCTGAATGATACACTTGCATTTTCTTTTGTTATTATTCTCATCTTTTGTGTTTATGTTTATTATATGACACTTTGCAGGAATATAAACATTTTCTAGAGGAAGCTAAGAAACGTGATCATCAAATATTAGGGAAAGCACATGAACTCTTCTTTTTCCATGAACTTAGGTACATATTACTCCTTTATGTTTCTTCCTTTTCTTGCTTTCATATCTCATGGCAACATTTCTGGTTAATGGTGAATTGCTGGTTGTATTTACAATTGTGTAGCCCTGGAAGCTGCTTCTTCCTTCCACATGGTGCCAGGATATATAACAAACTGATGGACTTCATGCGACAACAGTACAAAGATAGAGGATACCAAGAGGTTTATATTAGTTTCTTATTTACTGAGATTATATACATCACTTTCAATTCCATTGTTTTTGTTCCTTATTTCTATCTTATAGGTGTTGAGCCCAAATATTTACAATATGCAACTATGGGAAACTTCTGGACACGTCGCAAACTATAAGGAGAACATGTTTGTTTTTGAGGTATGTGCATTTATAGATTATGCAGCAGAATATATGTCATTTTATTGTACATTACATGTGTCAGACTCATTAGTGAGTTACAACATCTGCTGATTGCTTGTTGGACCCATTCTCAGAAACAGGAATTTGGACTTAAGCCAATGAATCGTCCAGGACACTGCCTAATGTTTGCTAATAGGGTTCGGTCGTATAGAGGTGAGTTTCTTCATAATTTTTGTATTTTAAGTGTTTTAAGTAAGCGAGCGAAAGGGCCTCTAGCTGAGTTGGTTAGATGGTCTGAGTAGCACTCCTTAGGTCCTGGGTTCGACTCCCTATGGGAGCGAATTTCAGGCTGTGGTTAAAAAAATTCCCTCGCCTGTCCCATGCCAAAGCACATGCCTAAGGCTCGGCTCCGGTTGCGGTCATTCTCACATGGGCTTTGATGTCGTTGTGTATGGGTGGGGCAGGGGTTCGGGGGTTTTCTCAACCTGTGTGAGGTCTTCTTCTTAACACAATACTTGAGGGGTGTATAAAGCACAGAAGAGCAAAATATTTTGCCATTAATGAAAAATATCTATAAAAGAACCGAATAGTTCTTTAATCTATACAAGATAATGGTTCATAATCTTGCAAACTAAAAATGGATACTACAAGTTAGTTGGATGAGGGGTCTTTTGTAAACAAGAGGTTGTGTCTTTACTATCATTAACTTATAGAAAAAGAATAGATTTCTTTTTGATATATAACTAAAAACCATTCAAATATTGATTTTCTTTACTATTTCTTAGCTTGTTCTCAAAATGTGCTGCTCAAAATATTCTCTCAACACTTGTAACTGCAAACGGTAGTAGCATAACACCACTTTAAGAAGCTTGTAAACAAATGTGAATGAGAAGTTTTTTCTCAACAACTCTGACTAAGACTAAGATGAAACAATTATGCTTAAGCAAACTACCGCTGACCAGTGATCAATTGGGCATGAAGTCATGACTGGAATTATACAATAGATAATAGACTGACATCTTAAATATTCATACAAAGACACAATCTTGCCACCATCTAGAAGGTACAACCTTATCTTGTGAGGCTGATCTTCCTCTTCACGGCTGGAGGTAGTCCTAACTGCTGTGCACCGGCATGACCACAAGAATGGGGAGTTGGGGAATTCAATAGATATTTAGGCATGGTGGATTCTATTAACTGCTGGCATGTTGTCTGCTGCTATGCTCTCCAAGGTTGGCCGACAATTGTCCATGTACACAAAGACACAAGGATGGGGATCATTTTCCACTTCAGAATGTTGAATGCACCCTGGGAATATTTGATTGAGCTGCTTGAGGGCAGGAGGAGCAGCAACTACTGATATCTGCATACCAATGACCGCTTAGAAAACAATAATTGTTTTTTAATCAATAAAAGATTTGTTTCATTTTCCCTTTTTATTGGTCTCATGAACTCACAATTCTTATCTGACTTATTTTAGCTCCGCACTCCTTAACCAGATCAACTGATGCAGTGTCTGTTCCACTTGATGCAGTGTCTGTTCAAGGTTGGTTCAACCGTGTTGATTAGCTCTTACTTGAGCAACACATGGAGCACCTAAACATTAGCAACTAGAGAATTCAGTGTGAATTTGTATTAGAATTTGAATGCAACTTGTGCAGACTAGCAGTCTGGTCTTACTCTCTTAGAGCATCTCTGGTAGTTCTCTAAAAAAACTCTCTAAACTCCTAATTATCAAGTTGTTAAATGACTATTTGGAGAGAAAAAAATGTCAGGATCTCCAACAGTTTTCTAATATGTAGGGAGTAATTTGTTTTTGTGGACCCCTTTTCTGTTAGCACACGTCAGGATCTGGGCATCGCCCTGGTGGCGGTGTTGTTCCCCTGTTTTCTGGCGACGACGTTCTTCCTTCTATTTCTTGCGACAGCGGTAGGTCCTGGAAGCAGTGTTTCCAAATATCTATTAGTCAATGTGCGATCGTACCAAATTCAACAGGGCTCTCTACATATGGTATGTATAACTATCTCAATTTGAACTACATTCTGGTGGGAGTCGCTCTTGTTGTTCAGTAACCATTTTTCCCAATGTTATGTCTAACCATGTTATTCAGTTTTGCAATATGCACAGAAATTTATGGTGCTATGAATGTACATGGCTACCTCATGTTTGGAGACAAGACACTCTCACAAATAACTTTGAATCTTCTGAAAGATTCATTTGCAGCAAAAGTTGCACGATGGATCATGATAACTATTATTGTCAGTTTCTCTGATTCAATTAAGTGGGAACCCTTGGTAGTGATTCAATTAAGTGAGAAGTGAGAACCCTCATTGTGCTATTTTTTGTTTCAGGTGATCATTCCTTTCACAAAGTATCCTTACACATCTTAGTTATCAACTCTATAAGTTGAGGTTTTTAGGATGGCGTTACATTCCCGAAATTGTTTGAATCCTTTATGGGATTTCTTCATCCTTAATCACTTGCAGATATTCTTTAGTGATAAAACCATTAGCTTAGAGTATGGAAGAGTTGTGTCCGTCAAGGTTTATGACGGATAGTCTTCGCTGTTATGCTGCATACTCGATGCGTTGCCTTTCTCCTGCCATTCTTTGGTACATAACTAACGCATTATGCTTAAACGTGGAGTCATTATCTTATAAATTCTTTTTCTATCACTACTCATTGTTTTGGTTCCTATTTGGCATAAATTGTCTGAATACCTTATAAATGTGTTGTCCTATATTTTTTTCTAGACATTGTTTGGTTCCCCTGCTTCTAGAATTTATATGACTTGTGAATTTCAAATGAAGAAAAGAAAGGAAAATTATGAATCACGGATTACCGATTCATGCCATAACATTGACTTTTGTGCAGGGTTGTTATTTGTCTTTGTAGCTGAAGAAACAATCCTGAGAAAGAATGGAGAGCTCCTTGGCTAGGAGTAATGTTTCTAAGTGGAATCACCTGGGTTATGCGAGAAGCACATCAATGGATTCCATTGGTCCTCTGTTAGCTGGTAGGAGAAGTAGCAGACATGGCTCAAGTGAGATGGGGGACTGCATATTCAGCTCAATGAGACATTTTCTTCAGTTGGCAGATCAATTACTAGGAGAATTTGTTAGATATTAAGATTAATAGTAATATGTATTAATTCGTTTTTATATAATCGTTGTGCACCAACATTTTATTTGAAAGAGAGAAATAAATCCTAGCAAAATTGACTATGGGAGAAGGGATATAGGAACAAAAATGGAATATGGGAGAGGGAACAAACTCATCGGCCTATGCGCCTTGATTAGAATGTCTCCTAAAAGTTTTAGTTATTGAAAATATGACAGGACATTTATTGCAATATGTTTATTTTCTGAAATACTAATTTGGATGTATAGAAGATTGATCACGCATATCTGGGCTAGGCTTACCCATGTCGGCGTCTAAGAAATAACACACAGAGGGATTCACTATCGCGACACTGACATCCCTCCGTGCGTTATTTATAATAATATCTGGATCGAAATATTTATAATAATATTATATATTTATATCATTATGTATCTATGTTTAATCACGGATTTTGTCGTCATTATTGTAATCACATTCCGTGGCATCGCACGGCACGTACCTAGTAGCGAAATAACTTGTCAAACCAAATTTTAGCTACTCAATACTAAAATAAATCTTCGACAGACTAGCTATCTTTTTTTATTATGGAAAGACTAGCTATCTTTTTTGATTATGAAAATAAGAGTTCCAGCTTTAGCATAAAGATATGTACAACCAATATATGATGATTATTGCACCAGAGAGCAGTTGCTTAAATAATTAAACTAACTCAAATAAAACAAAATGCCATGACTATAGAAAACACTAGCCATCTTCAATTCTTGCATTCGAGCGTCATCCATGCATTGAAAAGACTTCCATCGCTACCACCTCCAAAGCTCGACAGACATCGAGTATTTGTTGATGCTTTTCCTCCTTCTGTAGAAGTCTCCAGAATATGAACGAGTGAGTACCCCTGAAAATAACCTGAAGATAGAAATTTGACTCGCTAAACTATCTGATTCTCTAAATTGACTTTCTCACTAGTCAAATTTAACTAGCCAAACTAGATAGATAGTCTATTAGAGTGAGATACTATATATATATAATCTTTATAAAAAAATAAATAGTTAAATAGAAAGCAAAAAATGAAGAGTTTTTTTGGAGATGCTCTAATCTCTTATGTGCTCTACTTTTCTTACTCCTATTTTTTCTAGTTTTCACCACTGCACCTTTTATAAATATAAAAATCATTATACTTTTTTAAATCTAGGCCCTTATGAGAATTACAACTTTGATTTTTTAGGTTCACCATAAAATAGCTTACAAATTGGTAAGGCAAGGTTCAAGAGTATTTAGCTTATACATAGATTCCAGCTTCTGTAATACAATTAATTTGTACGAGTTTCCTTGATTACCTTTGATGTTTAGCGGGTAGAGAAAGAGACCTGAATCAGTAGATCATGTAACAAATAGTATGGTAGATAATTTTTATGCAACTTTATGAGAAGGTATGAAAACAATATTTTTGAAGTATCCTTGAGAAGCATCAAAAGTTTTATGAAATTAGACTCCAGTTTTAGTTTTTTTAAGCTAGAGCTCATGAAACTAGACTTGTTTGGTAAAAGGAATTAAAATAAACCTAAAAATTTTAAAGTTGAGCTATCCCAAACAGATCTAACTCTGTCTAACTTATTCCCGTCATTATGCCACAAACTTCTCTTCAATGCATATTTTTTTCTTCCGATTCACGTCGCTGGGGCGGGGCCAATCTCCCTCCTCTATGACCGTGCATGTCGTGGCCAACCATGTTGCATGACCATCTATTCAGTGTGTCACGCGCGGAGTTCGCTTAGAAGAAGATTATATGTGGTCCCAATATATAGACACTTCGCTATCTACTCTATACTCCAAAAGTTGGTATGCTTCTTTCAATTGGATCAAAAACTAAATTTTAGATGTTTTATAAAAAACTAAATAATCTAAATTAAAGTCTTTTTGTAAACACCAAGTTCAAAAACCTGGTTTATAGAAATTAAAGTTATTCTAAACTATCACTTTATATTACAGTTTATAGAAATTGTTGGGGGCCTTCGGCTTCCGAAGGTCCTCAAAAACAAGATTTGACAATGTTTTTGGAGTAAATTACATGAACAGGTACCTTCGGACATGAACCCTTCGGACAAGTCAAAATTGTTGTATGAAGAAACGCAAAGAGAACGAAGGATGAAACAGAGCCGAAGCTGTGCGCAAGGAAGCTTCGGCATGATGGCAGAAAAGAGGAAACCGACTTAAAGAAGAAAAGACTATCTAGACCTCGATGGATTATTATAGAGTTATTATCAAAAGTGTCAGCGTTTCGACCCCGGGGGGTCCCTGGACCGACGAGTAAATTGTCGCTGCGTGTCCTAGCCCAGATGGGTCGGCGCGAGACGGAGACACAAGGGGGGAAACAGTAAGGGGAACCGCGGCCTCGTGTTGTCCTGCGCCCAGGGCGGATGCACTTGCAGTAGGGGGTTACAAGCGTTCGCGAGGGAGAGAGAGAGAGGGCGTGAGACTGCGCGTCAGCCCGTTCTCCCGCGCGGCCACCTTTCGTATGAGGGTCCTGGACCTTCCTTTTATAGACGTAAGGAGAGGGTCCAGGTGTACAACGGGGGATGTAGCAGTGTGTTAACGTGTCTAGCAGAGAGGAGCCAGAGCCCTATGTACATGCCGACGTGGCTGTCGGAGAGGTGTTGGAGCCCTGTTCATGCAGCGTCGTGGCCGTCGGAGGAGCGCTTGAGCCCTGTAGAAGCACAGCTGTCGGGGCTGTCGGATCCTCCGAGGTCGGGCGAGGTCGGGCGAGGTGGTGGCTCCTCCGAGGTCGAGGCTGAGTCCGAGCCCAGGGGTCGGGCGAGGCGGAGACCGTCGTCCGAGGTCGAGGTTGAGTCCGAGCCCTGGGGTCGGGCGAGGCGGAGACCGTCGTCCGAGGTCAAGGTTGAGTCCGAGCCCTGAGATCGGGTGAGGCGGAGACCGCCGTTCGAGGTCGAGGTTGAGTCCGAGCCCTGAGGTCGGGCGAGGCGGAGACCGTCGTCCGAGGTCGAGGTTGAGTCTGAGCCCTGGGGTCGGGTGAGGCGGAGACCGTCGTCCGAGGTCGAGGTTGAGTCTGAGCCCTGGGGTCGGGCGAGGCGGAGACTGTCGTCCGAGGTCGAGGTTGAGTCCGAGCCTTAGGGTCGGGCGAGGCGGAGACCGTCGTTCGAGGTCGAGGTGGAGTCCGAGCCCTAGGGTCGGGCGAGGCGGAGATCGTCTTCCGGAGTCAAGGTTGAGTCCGAGCCCTGGGGTTGGGCGAGGCGGAGACTGTCTTCCGGAAGCGGGGTCGAGTCCGAGCCCTGGGGTCGGGCAAGGCAGAGACTGTCTTCTGGAAGCGGGGTCGAGTCCGAGCCCTGGGGTCGGGCGAGGCGGAGATTCCTATGGCGCCCGAGGCTGGACTTGGCTGCTGTCAGCCTCACCCTAGCGGGTGGCACAGCAGTCGGAGCAGCGTAGGCGACGCTGTTTTCCTTTCAGGTCAGTCAACGGAGGGGCGAAGTGACTGCGTTCACTTCGGCCTTGTCGACTGGAAAGCGCGCGTCAGGATAAGGTGTCAGGCAATCCTTGCATTGAATGCTCCTGCGATCCGGTCGGCTGGCGAGGCGATCTGGCCAAGGTTGCTTCTCCGTGAAGCCTGCCCGAGCTAGGCCTCGGGCGAGTCGAAGGTGCGTCCGTTGCTTGAGGAGACCCTCGGGCGAGGCGCGAATCTGCCTTGGTCTACCGTTCCTGCCCGAGGCTGGGCTCGGGTGAGGCGAAATCGTGTCCCTTGAGTGGACGAAGCCTTGACCGGAACTGCGCCCATCAGGCCTTTGCAGCTTTGTGCTGATGGGGGTTACCAACTGAGATTAGGAGTCTTGGGGGTACCCCTAATTACGGTCCCCGACAGTAGCCCCCGAGCCTCAAAGGGAGTGTGGGTACTCGCTTGGAGGCTTTGTCGCACTTTTTTGCAAGGGGACCGACCTTTCTCGGTTGCATTTTGTTCCGGTGGGTGCGCGCGAGCGCACCCGCCGGGTGTAGCCCCCGAGGCCTCGGAGGAGTGGTTTGACTCCTTCGAGGTCTTAATGCCTTTCGTGATGCCTCGGTCGGTCTGATTGTTCCATCATGCGAACTGGTAGTTGCCCGGGTGCATAGTCATGTTCCGAGTTCTCGGGCTGGTATGTTGACACTGTCAATGGTTTGGCCGGAGCCGGGTTTTCGAGAGCAGCCCCCGAGCCTCTGCACAGGGCGAGAGGACGGTCAAGGACTAACTCGGCTTTTTCCATACGCCCCTTCGTTGCCTTTCCGCAAGGAGGAGGGGGGAAGCGCCATGTTGCCCTCGGTGGGTGCCGAACATGGTGTCTCCAGTGAGTTGCTAACAGGTGATCCGAGTGGACGCCCGTGCCCCATTCGATAAGGGTCGGCTAGTGGCCCAGAGGCGCGCTCCAAATGTACCTGCAGGTGATTTGCCGGACCCGGTCCCATTCGATAGGGTCCGAGGGCTCGATGCCACCCTCTGATGGGATTCCGTTACAGAATCGCTCCTGCTGGTCTCGGAAATGTTCTAGGGTACCTCGGGAGCGTAGCCCGAGCCTTGGTTATGTATCGAACGTACCCAGAGTCATCCATCACTCTGCGTGCTCTGGGGCGACTGTTGAACCCGTCGGGGGGCGAGCCCACGAACCCCTGATCAGTAGTGGGCGCGGAGCCCGAGTGGCCTGAGGCGGCTGTCGAACCCTTCCGAGGGGCCAGCCTTCGAACCTCTGACCAGTAGTGGGCGCGGAGCCCGAGTGCTCTGAGGCGGCTGTCGAACCCTTCCGGGGGCCAGCCTTCGAACCTCTGATCAGTAGGAGGGCTCGGGGCTCGCTTCCTTCGTGGAGAAGGATCCCTTTTAGAGTATCCCCTTTCCCGGTCCCTGTAGCAAGAGAGAGAAAGGGGAAGAAGAAAGGATACGAAATTGAACGACGTGGCGTACCTTTTTGACGCGGTCATTATGGCGGAGGTGAAGTGTCGCCCGCTTCTCCTGCCAAAGGTGTCGCCTGCCCTGCCGCAGAGTTAATGCGATGGGACGAGTGGTTCACGGGGCAGTCATTGTGCATGCGCGAGTCGTTCGAGGAACGGGACACGGGTGCGTCGCTTTCACGCCATGGGAGAGGGCTCTCTCACTGTTCCAGGAGGGGACGTAAGCCTGCAGATGATTTGACTGCTGCTTCCGCCCGCCTGTCGCTGCCCTTACTGCCGGCCCACTTCTGGCCATGTTGACCATCACGCCTTCTTTCGTGGCTGACTGACCCGTGACCGGCGTGCCTGGTTGGCGCTACTGGGCCGTGCGCAGGGTTGCCTCGAGTCGCGGCAGTGGTTCTGTAGTCGAGAAGGCGCGGCGCTGGCGCAAGTGGCGCTGCAGTTTTTTGCACGTAGTAACCGGCGTGCCGGTTACATGACGTGTGGGCCTGAGCCCTCCATGCTGGATGCGTCGAAGTCAAAAGGGTGCGCCCCCTTGGTGCAGTCGCATGCCGCCTGCATGGCGGTCCGCCCTTTCACCCGCTGGTCTGGGCGAAAGTGGAGGAATGCTTGTAACCGCTGGGCAGTTGCGCGCTCCGCGCGTGGCGGTTTGGCTTCTTCTATCCTGGGCCAGCTCGCATGACGCGTGGGACCCAGCCCCCGTGTCGTAGGGGGAGGACCTTGGAGCGAGTTGGTGAAGACAGTCCGCGACGGCTGAGGACGTGAGCGGGGAGAGTCTCCTTTAAAAAGGGACCGACCTCCTGGGTGGTAGCCATGCCTTCGCACTTTCCTCATGCGTCGCGTCCTTCCGTCTTCCAAGCCCCCGGATGGGGAGCGCCTACGTTGTCTTGCTCTTGCTGTCGTTGGAGGAGCGCGACCTTGTGGAGATCGGCACCTTTCAGCCATCGCTCGGCTTCAAGGATTTTCATCATGCAGCCTGGTTGCGTTCCCCCACCAATGGGCAGTTTGGTGGAGAGAAGCGAGCCGGGCCGCAGCCTCCGCCCCACCCTCAGCTTCAAGGATTTTCGTCATCCGAGCCGAGGCAGAGGAGCGCACCGAGTGGGGGGTTCCCTCCGCGTGGGCCGGTAACCCTTTTCTTCCCCCGGCGTTTGGGGGAGAAAGGCATCCTCCAGCCCCGCGGAGGCTTCCTTCAGCTATGTCGGGGAAGGCGGACTGCTGCTGCCCAGCCAGGGTGGAGCATTCCGTCCTCTGTCCGGGCGACGGTGGTCGCGCCGCGTACGGGCCGGCCACGTCCAGGTCTTCCTTGTGCCGATAGCCGTGCCAGAGGGTTGCCCAACACGTCGTACGCCGCGAGGGCGGTGCTCATGTTCTGGGGGGCCTCGGCGAGGGCGGGAGTGAGGACCTGCCGGTGCGCTTTGGGGCGGACGGCGCCCGCTGGTGTAGTGGTGGCAGCAGCTGGAGAAGGTTTCTCTGCCGATGAGATCACCAACTCCGCCTGCACCCCTGGACCTCCGTCTCCCTGGCTTGAATGGCTGGTTCTTGTCCTTGGTGGGCGAGAGCTTTTCCACCACAGCGTTTGCCCTGAAGCCGTTGCTGCAGCTGTCTTGCCACCGAGGACGGAGGTCGTTGCCGCTGCTGTCGGAGCGGGCGGCGGTGAGCCGCTCGGAGTTCGTCGTCCCGTGGGCCTCCTAGTATGGAGGTTGTTCATACCCGCGGGAACGGAACCGGAGTTTCGTTTGTAATGGCATCTTGGGTGCTGGCGTATGTTCATTGCGGCTGTCGGGGCCTGAACATTTGTGTATTTGGGCGTAGAGCCGTGTTTCTTCCCCATTTCATGCACCAGGACTCGCCTGTCGGCTAGCTGGACTGCTTAACCAAGTGTGAGTTGCCCTGTGCGGAAGGTGACGAGTGAGGTATCCGTATCCCGGAGGCGTAGGAGTCCCTCGGCTCGGTCGGCCTTGCCGCTCAAGGCTTCTCTTGCTTAGTGAAGGAACCCTCAGCTGCTCTGTGATGAGCCGAAGCCGGAGGCATCGGTGTCAGCATGGACAGAGGCAGAGTTGGCTGGAGAAGAAACTTCGTTGGCCCAGGAGTAGGGGACTTCCTAGGCCGAGGAGGCGTAGTAGTGGCGGCTGGGACCTAGCCAGGTCGTCCACTGGCGGGACCAACCCTGGAGTCAGGCTGCCGAGGCCATGAGCCGGGCTGGTGTCCTCGGGGGACAGCTGGCTGAGGCTACGGAGCGGCCGGTCCGGCCGTCTGCTTGGGCCGGGTTCCTGGAGGAGACCCTGGCGGCAATGGCCCAGGCGCGGTGCTGACATCTTCCTTCAAGGTGGAGATCCCCGACCGTGTTGCTGTCCGAGGCCGGGTCGGATTCCGCCGAAGGTGGAGTCGATGCCGGGGGTGCTGCTGCTCCCCCTACCGACGTCTGAACCTGCAGTAACAGTTTGTCTGGAGTGTGCGTATGTTTTTTGCGGCCGCCGAGGCAAAAACATGTCGTCGTCGTGTTGTAAAGCTGCGTTTCCTTTTTTTCCCTTGTTTCGAGTATCCGGACTTGTTCGTCGGTAACAGAATCGTTTATCCGAGCGTGAGTTACTTATCGCAGAAGGTGATGAGTGAGGTATCCGTATCCCGGAGGCGTAGGAGTCCCTCGGCTCGGTCGGCCTTGCCTGCTTACGTGTACTCTTACTCGTCCGTAGGATTCTGTTATCGATATAGTCGAGAAGGCATGAAAAATCGTTTCGGCAGAAAATGTTTTCGAGCGTTAAGACTTGTTCGGTCAGCGGAATCGCTTATCCGAGCGTGAGTTACTTATCGCAGAAGGTGATGAGTGAGGTATCCGTATCCCGGAGGCGTAGGAGTCCCTCAGCTCGGTCGGCCTTGCCTTCTTACGTGTACTCCATCGTTTTCAGGATTCCACTATCGAAGTAGTCAAAAAGCACGAAAGATGTTCTGGCCGGAAGACTTTTTCCGAGGAAAATTTTGACGCAGAGGGGGTTCCCCCCTCCTAGCCCCCGAGGGAGGGTCGGGCTTTGCCGAGGCAAGGTTGACCCTTCCTTGAAGGTTAGACTTTATTTGCGTAAGTGAACGAGGTATATGAGCGACTTGAAAACATCTTAAGGGTAGAAGCGACGTAGCTGTCGGATGTTCCAAGCGTTGTTGTAGACCTCGCCTTGACTGTTGGCCAGCTTGTATGTTCCGGGCTTCAGAATCTTGGCGATGATGAACGGCCCTTCCCAGGGAGGTGTGAGCTTGTGGCGCCCTCGGGCGTCTTGTCGTAGCCGAAGCACCAAGTCGCCCACCTGGAGGTCTCAGGACCGAACCCCTCGGGCGTGGTAGCGTTGCAGGGACTACTGATACCGCACCGAGTGTAGTAAGGCCATGTCCCGAGCCTCTTCCAGCTGGTCCAGTGAGTCTTCTCGGTTTGTCTGGTTGCTTCGGGCATCGTATGCCCTTGTCCTCGGGGAGCTGTATTCTAAGTCTGTGGGCAAGATAGCCTCGGCCCCATAGACTAGAAAAAACGGCGTGAAGCCCGTGGCTCGGCTTGGTGTCGTCCTCAGACTCCAGACCACCGAGGGGAGTTCCTTCATCCACCGCCTGCCGAACTTGTTGAGGTCGTTGTAGATCCTCGGCTTGAGTCCCTGTAGAATCATGCCGTTGGCACGCTCTACCTGCCCATTCGTCATGGGGTGAGCTACGGCGGCCCAGTCCACCCGGATGTGGTGGTCCTCGCAGAAGTCCAGGAACTTCCCGCCGGTGAACTGGGTGCTGTTGTCAGTGATGATGGAGTTCGGGACCTCGAAGCGATGGATGATGTTGGTGAAGAACGCCACCGCCTGTTCGGACCTGATGCTGTTTAGGGGTCGGACCTCGATCCACTTGGAGAATTTGTCGATGGCGACCAGCAGGTGCGTGAAGCCCCTGGGTGCCTTCTGCAAGGGACCGACGAGGTCCAGACCCCACACAGCAAACGACCAGGTGATGGGTATTGTTTTCAAGGCCTGAGCGGGCAGGTGCGTCTACCTTGCATAGAATTGACACCCTTGGCAGGTGCGTACAATCCTAGTGGCGTCGGCCACCGCGGTTGGTCAGTAGAAACCCTGTCGGAAGGCGTTTCCCACGAGGGCTCGAGGTGCTGCGTGGTGATCGCAAGCCCCCGAGTGTATTTCTTGCAATAACTCCTGACCTTCGGCGATGGATATGCATCGCTGGAGGATGCCTGAGGGGCTGCGGTGGTAGAGCTCCTTTCCGTCACCCAGCAAGACGAACGACTTGGCGCGCCGCGCCAGTCGCCGAGCTTCGGCTCTATCGAGGGGTAGCTCTCCTCGGCGGAGATATTGCAGATATGGGGTCTGCCAGTTTTGATTAGGCGTGACCCCATTCTGCTCTTCCTCGATGCGCAGTGCCTCTCCCTCGGGGGCCGAGGGTGCCTCGGGCGGGGCCGAGGTTGCCTCGGGCTGAGCTGAGGGCGCCTCAGGCTGAGTCGAGGGCGCCTTGGGCAGAGCCGAGGCCTTCTCGAGGCTATCTTAGCGGAGGGTTGATGTAGGTCTTGGGAGAAGACGTCCGGAGGAACCGTCGTCCGCCCCGAGGCTATCTTAGCTAGCTCGTCTGCAGTCTCGTTGTATCGTCGAGCGACGTGGTTGAGCTCGAGCCCGTAGAACTTGTCCTCCAGGCACCGAACCTCATCGCAGTAGGCTTCCATCTTCAAGTCGCGGCAGTGGGAGTTCTTCATGACTTGGTCGATGACAAGCTACGAGTCGCCGTGAGCGTCGAGGCGCCGGACCCCTAGCTCGATGGCGATGCGTAGCCCGTTAACTAGAGCCTCGTACTCGGCCACGTTGTTGGACGCCGGGAAATGGAGGCGCAGCACGTAGCGGAGGTGCTTCCCGAGGGGTGAGATGAAGAGCAGGCCTGCGCCCGCTCCTGTTTTCATCAGCGACCCGTCGAAAAACATGGTCCAGAGTTCCGGTTGGGATTGGAGCTGTTGGAAGCTGGGTGTCGATCCATTCAGCCACAAAGTCCGCCAAGACTTGGGACTTGATGGCCTTCCGAGGGGCGAACGAGATTGTCTCGCCCATGATCTCTACCGCCCACTTTGCAATCCTACCCGAGGCCTCTCGGCACTGGATGATCTCCCCCAGGGGGAATGATGACACCACAGTCACCAGATGAGACTCGAAGTAGTGTCGCAACTTTTGCCGTGTCAGAATTACCGCATACAACAGCTTCTGAATTTGCGGGTAGCGGATTTTGGTCTCGGACAGTACCTCACTGATGAAGTAGATCGACCTCTGGACGGACAATGCGTGCCCTTCTTCTCGTCTCTCAACCACGATCGCGGCGCCGACCACCTGAGTGGTAGCGGCGACGTAGATCAAGAGGGCTTCTCTAGCAGCGGGGGGCACCAGGATGGGCGCGCTTGTAAGGAGCGCCTTCAAGTTCCCGAGGGCTTCCTCGGCCTCGGGGGTCCAAGTAAAGCGCTCGGTCTTCCTTAAGAGTCGATACAGGGGCAGGCCTCTTTTGCCGAGGTGCGAGATGAAGCGGCTCAGAGCCGCAAGGCATCCCATGACCCTCTGTACTCCTTTCAAGTCCTTGATAGGCCCCATGTTGGTGATGGCCGCGATTTTCTCTGGGTTGGCCTCGATGCCCCGCTCGGAGACGATGAACCCCAGGAGCATGCCTCGGGGGACTCCGAAGACACACTTCTCGGGATTGAGTTTTACGCCTTTCGCTTTTAGACACTTGAATGTCGTTTCAAGGTCGGAGAGGAGGTCAGAGGCTTTCCGCGTCTTGACTACGATGTCATCGACGTAAGCCTCGACCGTTCGACCAATGTGCTCCCCGAACACGTGGTTCATGCACCTTTGGTATGTCGCACCCGCATTCCTCAAACCGAATGGCATAGTAATGTAGCAGTACATGCCAAAAGGTGTGATGAAAGATGTCGCGAGCTGGTCGGACTCTTTCATCCAGATTTGGTGATACCCTGAGTAGACATCTAGGAATGACAGGGTTTCGCACCCAGCAGTGGAATCCATGATTTGATCGATGCGAGGCAGAGGGTAGGGAACCTTCGGACATGCTTTGTTTAGACCAGTGTAGTCTACACACATCCGCCATTTCCCTCCTTTCTTTTTCAGAAGCACTAGGTTGGCTAGCCATTCGGGATGGAATACCTCTTTGATGAACCCTGCAGCCATCAGCTTGTGGATCTCCTCGCCTATGGCTCTGCGCTTTTCTTCGTCGAATCGGCGCAGAGGCTGCTTCACGGGTCGGGCTCTAGCTCGGATATCCAGTGAGTGCTCGGTGACATCCCTCGGTATGTCAGGAATGTCCGAGGGACTCCATGCAAAAACCTCAGCGTTTGCGCGGAGAAAGTCGACGAGCACTGCTTCCTATTTGGGGTCGAGCTCGGAGCGGATCCGGATCTGCTTGGAGGTGTCGTTGCTGGGGTCGAGAGGGACGGACTTAACCGCCTCTACTGGTTCGAAGTTGCCGGCGTGGTGCTTCGCATCTGGCGCCTCCTTGGAGAGGCTCTCCATGTCGGTGATGAGGGCCTTGGATTCGGCGAGGGCCTCTGCGTACTCACCGCACTCCATGTCGCATTCGTACGCGTGTCGGTACGTGGGGCCGATGGTGATGACCCCGTTGGGGCCCGGCATCTTGAGCTTGAGGTAGGTGTAGTTGGGGACGACCATGAACTTGGCATAGCATGGTTTCCCCAGCACTGCGTGGTAGGTTCCTCGGAACCCGACCACCTCGAACGTGAGGGTTTCCTTTCGGAAGTTGGAGGGAGTCCCGAAGCAGACGGGCAGATCGAGTTGTCCAAGGGGCTGGACGCGCTTCTCGGGAATGATCCCGTGAAAGGGCGCCGCACCGGCCCGGATCGAGGACAGATCGATCTGCAGGAGCCTGAGGGTGTCGGCGTAGATGATGTTGAGGCTGCTGCCTCCGTCCATGAGGACCTTGGTAAGTCTGACGTTGCCGATGATAGGATCAACAACGAGCGGGTACTTCCCCGGGCTCGGCACGTGGTCGGGGTGGTCACCTTGGTCGAAGGTGATGGGCTTGTCAGACCAGTCTAGGTAGACTGGCGCCGCCACCTTCACCGAGCAGACCTCCCGGCGCTCTTGCTTGCGGTGCCGAGCCGAGGCGTTCGCCACTTGCCCACCATAGATCATGAAGCAGTCATGGACCTCGGGGAACTCCTCTGCCTTGCGGGCTTCCTTCTTGTCGTTGTCGGGGGCCCCACCACCTTCCACCGGTGGCCCGACCTTGTGGAAGTAGCGCCGAAGCATGACGCACTCCTCAAGGGTGTGCTTAACGGGACCCTGATGATAGGGGCACGACTCCTTGAGCATCCTGTCGAACAAGTTGGCGCCTCCGGGAGGCTTCCAGGGGTTCTTGTGCTCGGCGGCGGCGACAAGGTTTGCGTCGGCGGCGTCGCGTTTCGCTTGCGACTTCTTCTTGCCCTTCTTCTTCGCGCCGCGCTGAGCGGACGCCTCGGGGACGTCATCCGGCTAGCGCCCCTAAGGCTGCTTGTCCTTCCTGAAGATGGCCTCGACCGCCTCCTGGCCAGAGGCGAACTTGGTGGTGATGTCCATCAGCTCGCTCGCCCTGGTGGGAGTCTTGCGACCCAACTTGCTCACCAGGTCGCGGCAAGTGGTGCCAGCGAGGAACGCGCCGATGACATCTGAGTCGGTGATGTTGGGAAGCTCGGTGCGCTGCTTCGAGAATCGCCAGATGTAATCCCGCAGGGATTCTCCCTGCTGCTGGTGGCAGCTTCGGAGATCCTAGGAGTTCCTAGGGCGCACGTATGTGCCCTGGAAGTTGCCAGCGAAGGCTTTGACCAGGTCGTCCCAGTTGGAGATCTGCGCAGGAGGCAGATGCTCCAGCCAGGCTCGGGCGGCGTCGGAGAGGAACAGGGGGAGGTTGCGGATGATGAGGTTGTCATCGTCCGTTCCACCCAGCTGGCAGGCCAGCCGGTAGTCCGCGAGCCACAGTTCTGGCCTCGTCTCCCCCGAGTACTTGGTGATGGTAGTCGGGGCCTGGAACCGGGTCGGGAACGGCGCCCGTCGTATGGCCCGGCTGAAAGCTTGCAGACCGGGTGGTTCAGGCGAAGGGCTCCGATCCTCCTCGCTGTCGTAGTGTCCTCCACGCCTGGGGTGGTAGCCTCGACGCACCCTCTCGTCGAGGTGGGCTCGACGGTCGTGGCGATGGTGCTCGTTGCCGAGGCAGCCCGGGGCCGCAGGCGCTGTGTCCCACGTGCGCCCGGTGTGGATCGAGGCTTCTCGCAAGAATCGGGAAGTCGCGGCGTGATGCTCCGGGGGTACCCCTGCCTCCGAGAGGTAGAGCTTTCGGCCCGTCGGACCGCGGCATCCTCCAGGAGATTCTTGAGTTCTCCCTAGATACGTCGTCCCTCGGTGGTGGATGGTTCCGGCATCGCTCGGAGTAGTATTGCTGCTGCAGCCAGGTTCTGGCCGACCCCACTGGAAGCCAGGGGTAGCCTTGCCCTGGTGTTGTCAGCGATGCGGTGCTGGACGTCCTGGGCCAGATGACGCGCTTCTCCGGCCGGTGCTCGGCCTGCCTGCTCCTGCTCGATGTTCTGCCGGAGCTGCACAAGTTGTCCTGCTTCCTCGTCGAGCCTGGCCTGCATCTCGCGGATTTGCTCGAGCTGTGTGTCCTGACCCCCCCGCAGGGACTGGGACCACAACTAGCTCCCGAAGGATGTCAACGTGAGGCGCAGGCCTAGGGGGATCGCCGTCCTCCGGCATACCAAGGTGGTTGCCTTCGTCGAGACCCCCTGATCGACGTGGAAACATTCACGACTTGGCCACAGTCCTTGTCGCCGAGGCTGTGGCTACCATCGGAGCAATCAGAGAGGCAGTAGTCGCATGCGGTCATGAAGTCCCGCATGGCACTGGGGTTATCGAGCCCGGAGAAATCGCAACCAGAGTCGGGCTCGTCGTCTTCCTCGGAACCCGGGGGCCCGTAGGTCGAGACGGCCGTCAATCTGTCCCAGGTTGACCACATATGGTACCCCGGAAAGTTTGGATATGCCTTTATGAAAGCGTCCACCGAAGCGGGGTTGCTTGGCAGTTCGAAGCTGAACCTAAAAGGCACAGGATGGGAAACGATCGGTACCTCTTGATCGACGGACGGTGACGAAGTCGCGTCGGGGACGGACTGCACCGTTATCTCAGGTACGAGGCTAACGCTCAGCAAGTCCTTCGCGATCGTGCTGGCGTCGTCCGTCTGCTTGGGGTTGGCGTGTTGCGGGGAAACGACGCTCGTCTTCGTCTCAGACGCGAGGTCAACGCCCGACGTGTCCCCCGCTGGGGCGCCGGCACCATCGACTCGCTTGACAGCCGACGAAGCGCCGCCTCCTGCTTGGCCATGGTTGCCCCGCTACCTTCCCCATCGACGAGGAAGGTGACGGGACAGACTCGGATGCTGTTCTTCCGCCACGCGGGGAAGACATCGTCGATTCCGCCGCCGGCGGGCGGGCTGACGGCCGCCATTGTCGTTGTCGCGCGGCGGAGGAAGGAGTATCATGTCGTAGCTGCCGTCGAGGGACATGAACTCGAGACTCCTGAAACAGAGCTTCGTCCCGGGTTGGAGAGGTTGCTGGAGACTCCCCATCTGGAGCTTGACGGGAAGCTGTTCGTCAACACGCAGCAGGCCCCTACCTGGCGCGCCAACTGTCGGCGTTTCGACCCCGGGGGGTCCCTGGACCGACGAGTAAATTGTCGCTGTGTGTCCCAGCCCAGATGGGTCGGCGTGAGACGGAGACACAAGGGGGGAAAACAGTAAGGGGAACCGCGGCCTCGTGTTGTCCTGCGCCTAGGGCGGATGCGCTTGCAGTAGGGGGTTACAAGCGTTCGTGAGAGAGAGAGAGAGAGGGCGTGAGACTGCGCGTCAGCCCGTTCTCTCGCGCGGCCACCTTTCGTACGAGGGCCCTGGACCTTCCTTTTATAGACGTAAGGAGAGGGTCTAGGTGTACAACGGGGGGTGTAGAAGTGTGCTAACGTGTCTAGCAGAGAGGATTCAGAGCCCCATGTACATGCCGACGTGGCTGTCGGAGAGGTGTTGGAGCCATGTTCATGCGGCGTCGTGGCCGTCGGAGGAGCGCTTGAGCCCTATAGAAGCACAGCTGTCGGGGCTGTCGGATCCTTGCTGACGTATCCTTGCTTCCGTAGGGGGCTGAGAACCGCCGTCGTCATGGAGCACGCGGGGTGCCATCATTGCTTGTTTTACTAGGGCGAGCCAGATGGGACGCCGGTCTTGTTCCCCGTAGCCTGGGCTAGCCTGGGCTAGCTAGGGGTAGGGTAATGATGGCCCCCCTTGTGGCATGGTCGGTCCGAGCCCGAGGTCGGGCGAGGTGGTGGCTCCTCCGAGGTCGAGGCTAAGTGCGAGCCCGGGGGTCGGGCGAGGCGGAGACCGTCGTCTGAGGTCGAGGTTGAGTCTGAGCCCTGAGGTCGGGCGAGGCGGAGACCGTCGTCCGAGGTCGAGGTTGAGTCTGAGCCCTGAGGTCGGGCGAGGCGGAGACCGTCGTCCGAGGTCGATGTTGAGTCCGAGCCCTGAGGTCGGGCGAGGCGGAGACCGTCGTCCGAGGTCGAGGTTGAGTCCGAGCCCTGGGGTCGGGCGAGGCGGAGACCGTCGTCCGAGGTCGAGGTTGAGTCCGAGCCCTAGGGTCGGGCGAGGCAGAGACCGTCGTCCGAGGTCGAGGTAGAGTCCGAGCCCTAGGGTCGGGCGAGGCGGAGATCGTCTTCCGGAGTCGAGGTTGAGTCCAAGCCCTGGGGTCGGGCGAGGCGGAGACCGTCGCCCAAGGCGAGGTCGAGTCCGAGCCCTGAGGTCGGGCGAGGCGGAGACTGTCTTCCGGAAGCGGGGTCGAGTCTGAGCTCTGGGGTCGGGCGAGGCGGAGACTGTCTTCTGGAAGCGGGGTCGAGTCCGAGCCCTGGGGTCGGGCGAGGCGGAGATTCCTATGGCGCCCGAGGCTGGACTTGGCTGCTGTCAGCCTCACCCTGGCGGGTGGCACAGCAGTCGGAGCAGCGCAGGCGGCGCTGTTTTCCTGTCAGGTCAGTCAGCGGAGGGGCGAAGTGACTGCGGTCACTTCAGCCTTGTCGACTGGAAAGCACGCGTCAGGATAAGGTGTCAGGCGATCCTTGCATTGAATGCTCCTGCGATCCGGTCGGCTGGCGAGGCGATTTGGCCAAGGTTGCTTCTCCGTGAAGCCTGCCCGAGCTGGGCCTCGGGCGAGTCGAAGGTGCGTCCGTTGCTTGAGGAGACCCTCGGGCGAGGCGCGAATCTGCCTTGGTCTACCGTTCCTGCCCGAGGCTGGGCTCGGGTGAGGCGAGATCGTGTCCCTTGAGTGGACGGAGCCTTGACCGTAACTGCCCCCATCAGGTCTTTGCAGCTTTGTGCTGATGGGGGTTACCAGCTGAGATTAGGAGTCTTGGGGGTACCCCTAATTACGGTTCCCGACAAAAAGCAAAGGACCTGGATGTAATTTTGCATGGGCTGTGACCCGTGCCTATAAATAGGTGAACAGTACTCCCGTACTGTTCACGCTGTCTAGGCATTCACTTTTGCGTCACGCTTGTACTTTTGCTTTCCTTCAAACCGAAGGTACATCTGTAATTTGTTGTCATCTTTATAGTAATAAAAATAGAAATGAGCTTATAATGATATTTAAGTATTTATGTCGTTTCTCATACTTTATGTGAATCCCTTTTTTCATTATTTGTTATACTGATGAAGGTATATCCTTCGTAACCTTCGTCTGAAACTCATTATATCCTAAGGGAAATAATGTTTCGAAGGACGAAGGACTTTAACGTTTAACGATTTTCGTGTTGCCTTGTTCTTAATTCACAACATTTAAGGACGAGTCTCCAACAGAAATTAAACTCATATTTTTTAAAAAAACTAAAAAAAGTTAGTCTCCCACATCTAAAACCAATTTTGTCCGTTTAAATGTCATTCCTTGGTTGATTACACAGAATTTACATACCACTTCCGTTTAAGTACAAAAATAATAGGCTAGTCATTAGAAAAAAAATCACTGTAGCTAGATATAGAGAAGGAACACGACAGGATCTGTTTGATTTGTGACATGTGTACACCTCTGAATTTTTTCCAGACATTATGTACCAAAAATCTAAGGATTAGTTCCTCATTTTTCAAGAAATTTTAAATTTTTTTCAAAAGAAATTATTTTATTTTCTTTTGAAAAAATAGGATTCCCTTGCGGGAATGAAGTTATCAAACTAGCCTTAAACCGGTTTCTATAAACTGGGTTCGAAACACTCTCATCCAGTTTTTTCATGAATCAATTTTTAGAAAGGTAGAAAGTGGTTTCCTAGAACTGGATGCTTTGAAGCAGAACCTTAGGCCATGTTTGGAAGTGAAGTTTTTTAAAACATGGTTTTTAATACTACGGTATTCAAAGTCATGACAAAACTATGGTATTTTTTACCGCATTCAAAACCACAATATTGTAACACGTGGAAACAACGTCTAAAACCGTAGACCGTAGTATTCTAGTGTAAGTGTACAATGACCCAATGAGCTAGTCAAGTGATGAAAAGTTTGGATTATAGTGGAGTTTCAAACACTCAAAAATACCATGGTATTCACAATACTAAGATTTTGAAAACAAAATATTTTATAACACAAACAAACACCTCATTGTATAAAATACCGTGATATATCTTAAAAAACCATGGTATTCCATAAAAACTCCAAAAATAATACATTGCCAAACAGGCCCTTACCTTTCTAATGTTTCCAAAGCGTTTTTGGCTTACGTGAACTTCCTTAATAACTATTACAAACGCTCAATTTGCTTGATTTAATTGGAAAATCGGTCTTTTTTGGCGCAAGGGATATTTGAGTGGTTTCGAAAGCGTTTTGCAATGCGTCTGCCGTCCTATATGTCTGACACAAGAGATTTAAGTCATACTTCTTTCTCCTATACTATTATATAATTTATTAGTTTAAACTTTATAAAATTCATCCACCTAGGGCGGAGCTACATAGAACCATCGCGTCATCTGATATCAACGGCTTGCTCAGAACCTCGAGTACCCCTGTATTAATTATTGTTTGATACTGACCAAGTACAATATGATAACATTAGTCTAGTACTTTGGAGACTAAGGATGTAACGCCCTGAATTTGGGGGTAGAATTTTTTCTTCTTTTCTCTCACCAAATTCGGGCGTTACTCTCTTTTCTCTTTCCCGTTTTGCTCATTCTTCCCAATTTCAAACCAGTATAGTGACAGGTGTTCGTGTCATGTATAAACCAAAACCTAAGTGTCATGGGTGTTGCATCATGCCAAAGCACATTTCTTGGTCTGATGTTGAGTGTTCGTCTCGTTCCGTTCCGGATTTCGATTTGCGATTTAATTCCGTTTAGTGGTCCGCGCGCGTCGCGGGTTTTCGATACGCGAAGTGGCCCGGCCCAGCCCAGCCCAGCCCTGCCCGGCCCGATCCGGCCCGGCCCTGCGCGCCCCTGGCGCCCCACCACCCCATGCGCCCCCCTTCTCCCTCTCTCTCTCATTTGGATCTCCCGCGCAACAACCTCTCCTCTCCCTCTTCCACCTCTCTCTCCCCGTGGTGCCCTAGGAATTGGAGACGGCGATCACCGGATTTTGGACCCCGAGGTGAGCTCCCCTCCCCTCCCCTTCTCCTCTCTCTCTCTCCCTCCTCTTCTTCCTCCCCACGCGCCCCCCTTTCTTCCCCTGCTCGCGCGCGCCCCTGCCCGCCCCTGCTCGCCGGCGGCGCGGCGCCCCCCGCCCTCCCCCGGCCGCGGCGGCGCTCCCCGCCCCTCCCCTCGCGCGCGGCGGCGGCGCCCGCCCCTCCCCCGGCCGCGGCGGCGCTCGCCCGCCCTCCCTCGGCCGCGGCGGCGCTCCCCGCCCCTCCCCTCGCGCGCGGCGGCGGCGCCCGCCCCTCCCCCGGCCGCGGCGGCGTTCGCCCGCCCCTCCCCCGGCCCGCGGCGGCGCTCCCCGCCCCTGCCCGTCCGCGGCGGCGGCGCCCGCCCTTCCCCGGCCCCGCGGCGGCGCCCCCGCCCCTCCCCCGGCCCGCGGCGGCGCTCCCCGCCCCCTGCCCGCCCGCGCGGCGCCCCTCGCCCCTCCCCGGCCCGCGGCGACGATTCCGCCCGCCCCTGCTCGCCGGTGCGCGGCCCCCGGCCCCCGGCGCGGCCCCGGCCGGCCCAGCCGCCCCTGGCCGGTTCAACCGCCCCCCCGGTTCAACCGCCCCGGCCCCGGCTCGGCCGCCCGTTCCCGCGCTCGGCCTCGTCCGACCGTGTCCCCGCTCGCCCGCGCTCGTGGTGATTATTTTTGTTAGTTGATGGTTAATGTCAAACTCCGTTAGTTAGCGTGCTGCGTCGTGCGCATCGCCGCGCGACGGATTGTCTAATTTCAGATTCTATCTGTGTGTTGCGTCGTGCGCTTTGTCGCGCGACGATTCATTTTAATTTCAGGTTGTTTAAGGTGTAACGCCGCGTGGGTATTCACGCGACGTTCCACTTTGGACTCAGTTTGGTCGACGTATGCCTGTCGTGCGTTTCGTCACGCGACGCTTAACGTCTCCTCATAACCAAGGCGAAGTGTCTCGTTGCGTGCCCGGTCGCGCGACGAGTCGTTAACTTCTTAATTTGTTTTAGAGTGCTATGTCGCGTGTCTCGCCGCGCGACCATCCTTTTTATTTATCTCCACCTGCTTATAATGATTAGACATGAAAACATGACTTTACTTTACGCTAAACATAGTGTCTACATTAAATTTCCTTCCATTAAGCGAGTGGTTAATTTATAATCATGTAACGTGATCGTTTCTCGACTGTCTTTTCCTCTTTCTCTCTTAACCGTACTCGCGAGCCCGCGTGAAACGTCTGTTTACTTATTGCATTCTATTGAATGGTGTACTGTTCTTTTGTATTAAATATGTGGATGTATGTATGTTTGCGCTCGCATAGAGAACGATTCCGGTCGGAGAACCCGAAGAACCCGCAGGAGAAGCCCCTGAGCAGCAGTCGGTTGGTGGAGGCAAGTGTCCTTTGACCTATCTCTGTCCTATTCATTCTTTAATTCACCCCCCGCATTACACATTTATACCTAAGGATTGACTAGCTTTTGTTATCCATGTCCTTGTTTACCTATTTGGGTCGGATTATTACTGTTTAGCTTCATGCTATTGCTCAAACTCTAATCAATGAACATGATGAGATTATATATGATACGCTGTTTTCCCTTCTCTTATTATGATGTTGTACTTGTGGTCTTCAAGGGGCTCGAGCGGTTTCTCGAGTGCCTCTCCGTAAGGACCTGTTCTATGGATGACCGCCCGGGAAAACAGTGCAACCATGAGGGTGGAATGGGACGCCCTTAGCTGAATAATTAGAGGAACCGGGGTGTAGTTCGCTTAGCCGTCGTGCCGTCAATGGGGCTCGGTGTATGCGGCTCGCTCTGCCAAGGTTGATTTGTCCCTTGGGGAGGAGTGCGGTACATTTAGGAAACCTAACGGGCGACTACAGTCCCGGGGAATCTTTGTAAAGGCTACGTAGTGATGCCCTGCTAGGTCACCTTGGTAGTGATCAATGGAGAGTCATGATCTCCGGGCAGAAAGGGAATCATGGCTTGTGGGTAAAGTGCACAACCTCTGCAGAGTGTTTGAAAACTGATATATCAGCCGTGCTCGCGGTTATGAGCGGCCAAGGGAGCTCCAGTGATTAGTGGTACTTGATCAGAGACATTTTGGTTTACAGATGACAATGAGGATGGTTATGATTATGCTTATGGTAATGGTAAGTGGTATTCTTTCCGTTTGGAAAGGGTACTTTGGGTTAATAACTTGGGTTAATGCTAAAACCTGGCTTTCTACTAGTAAATAATAAACTGACCAACTAAAAGCAACTGCTTGACTTACCCCCACATAAAGCTAGTCCACTACAGCCAAACAGGATACTTGCTGAGTATGTTGATGTGTACTCACTCTTGCTCTACACACCAACCCCCCCAGGTTGTCAGCATTGCAACCACTGCTCAGGAGAAGATGAAGCTGTGGAAGGAGACTTCCAGGAGTTCCAAGACTACGACGAGTTCTAGGTGTGGGTTAGCGGCAACCCCCAGTCGGCTGCCTGTGAAGGCCGCGGTTATCTACGTTTCGTTTTCGCACTTTGATTTATTGTAAGGACTATGTGGACGTCTCAGACGTATGATGTAATCGACTATTTCCCTTTTAATACTATTTTGAGCACTGTGTGATGATGTCCATGTTATGTAACTGCTGTGTACGTGAATAACTGATCCTGGCACGTACATGGTTCGCATTCGGTTTACCTTCTAAAACCGGGTGTGACATAAGTGGTATCAAAAGCCGTGCTGACTGTAGGACCGCTAACCTAGAATAGAATGGTCGTTCTAAGGACTATAGACCTCTGTCCCTGCCTTGACTTTGATATCCCTTCAAAAGTTGGTCATACCGACCAAACCTATGTTCTACTATATATTATACCTTGCTGAAAATTATGTTTTATTCTAATCCTTCATTTATTTATGATTCATTATTTGCTGGTCATATTAATTCTGTTCTCACCCTTTTGCTTATGATGTCTTTTGTAGATGGCTCGACTTAGACACACTGCACGAAAGTCTGTCATCCCCTTCTTACCCTCCCGCCTTGCGGAGCGTCCGCTTCGCCGTCCCGTGGCCGGACAGTCCAGCCACTTGGAGAGACTGCACCACCGCCTGCATGAGGAGCAGGAACGTCGACGACAGGAGCAGCAAGGCTCTTCTTTCTCGCTCCAGCAGGAGATAGAGTCTGTGAGGAGCTGCTCTCCTGTGCTTTCCCTGGAGGCGCCCCCTGCACCACCACTGGGCGCCCCAGCCCCTGGAGTAGCTGCTGGAGGAGACCCAGATGACGGAGATGGCGACGACAGCCCGAGCCACGACACTGACTTCCCTGCTGACCATGAGTCGGAAGGATGGGTTGCTCGACCCATCACTCGCGACGCTGCTCGCGGGTGTCACTTCCACGATGCGCTCGACACCCTGCTACGTCAGGCACTTGACCGGCGTACTTGGTCCATCGAGTATCGCTGTGTGGTCTACCAGCATAGTCGCGGGGTCTACCCGGATCGCTGGGAGGCGACCTGCTCGGTGCGCCGTCCGGAGAACAGTCTCCAGGGCGCGGAGGCTTGCTCAGAGCACTATTCTATCTCTGAGCGGGACTCAGCTGAGGCAGCCATGCAGGATGCTGCACGGCGTGCGCTTTCGCACTACTGCTCGATTCTCGGTGGGGTAGCTGACGGCCTTGACCTGAAGTATTACCCCCGCCGTCCATCTGGCAGCACAGGAGGCGTGATTGTCTCACCTGTCGGTGAGGGAAATCCTAGGTTGAGCAGCACAGTCAACCTAGCCGCCATGCTAAACACGGAGCTGGACCATGCATTAGACGAGCTGAGTAGGGCTCGTGCTGAGATCGCCCTGCTGCGGGCTAAGCGCGTGGAACGTCGTCACTTGGATGATGGTTCCCCCGCTCCCGTCGGGACTCAGCACCCGTACCGCTCACCTCGGCGTGGACACCAGTCTTATGGCAATCCCGACTGCAAGACCAAGATAAATCTAGAACCATAGATCGTTAGAGTTGGATCTTGTAATTAATACAAAATACATACGTAGAAGCTACAGTCTTAGCGTTAGTCCCGCTTTTAGTTAGTCTTAGTTAGACAGGATAGTTTGCTATATCCTATGCATTTATGTTTGTCATGATGAACTATGTTTGGTTTGGATCTTTGTAATGACTGTCACCAGAGTGTGGGTATCCCCTGCATTTTGGTTTACCTATTATGTTAATGGAGTTAGTTATATAGTTGGGAAACCTTTTATTCCACTTTCCTCTTTATCTGAGAAGCTATGTGGTCTGTGTTGGAGATCAGTGAAGATGCTCATCTGGTCAGTGCTGTTGGAGAATTCTATACTCTTTTCTTATGCTGCAAGATTTGCCAGATCAGTTCTGATGTGTGGTTGCATTCTGTAGATGTCAGAGAACAGGCGCAGAGGAGGAAGGCGTGCTCAGCAGGAGCGAGCCGCTCCACAGGATGAGGTGCCCCAGCAGCAGCACCTGTCGCCCCGCCCCCGATGTCGATCGAGCAGATGTTTCTGATGCAGACTCAAGCGGTTCAAGCCATCGGTCAGACTCTGGCCGCCATTCAGCAGCAGCAGCAGCAACAGCAGCAAGCACCACCCCAGCCTCAGATGCCTCAGATGCCTAGAGACAAGCGTGCTGAATTCATGAGAGGTCATCCCCCAACGTTTGCTCACTCTTCTGACCCATGGATGCTGAAGATTGGCTGCGCACTGTGGAGCGGGAGTTGCATACCGCTCAGTGTGATGACAGGGAGAAAGTCTTGTATGGTCCCCGTCTATTGAGAGGAGCAGCCCAGTCATGGTGGGAGTCTTATCTCGCCACCCATGCCAACCCCGATGCCATCACCTAGGAAGAGTTCAGAGGTAGCTTTCGTCAGTACCATGTGCCTGCAGGTCTGATGACAGTGAAGAAGGAGGAGTTCCTAGCCCTTAAGCAAGGGTCATCATCTGTCAGTGAGTATCGAGACAGGTTTCTGCAGTTGTCTCGCTATGCTCCTGAGGATGTCAACACCGACGCCAAGCGACAGTACCGTTTCTTGAGAGGCTTGGTTGACCCTCTGCACTACCAACTGATGAATCATACCTTCCCGACATTTCAGCACCTGATTGACAGAGCAATCATGACAGAAAGGAAGCGTAAGGAGATGGAGGATCGTAAGCGCAAGATCAGTGGACCTCAGCCTGGAAGCAGCAGCCGTCCTCGTTTCTCAGGCAATCAACCTCAGCAGTTCAGGCAGAACCAGCGTCCACCTCAGCAGCATCAGTAGTTCCAAAGGCAGTATCCTCAGCACCAGTACCAGAACCGTCAGAGCAATCAGTCAGGAGGTCAATTTCAGAGGCAGAATCAACAGACACCTCGTCTTCCTGCCCCAGCAAACCAGCAGAACAGTCAGGCAGCACCAGCTCAGGTTGGAAACAGAGCATGTTTCCACTGTGGAGAGCAAGGCCACTGGGTGATGCAATGCCCGAAGAAGGCAGCCCAGCAGCAGTCAGGCCCCAATGCCCCAGCAAAGCAGAATGTGTCTAAGCCTGGAGCAGGCAACCGCTCTCAACCGCGCTATAATCATGGAAGGCTGAACCACTTGGAGGCTGAAGCAGTTCAGGAGACCCCCGGCATGATAGTAGGTATGTTCCCAGTCGACTCCCATATTGCAGAAGTGTTATTTGATACTGGAGCAACGCATTCTTTCATTACTGCATCATGGGTAGAAGCACATAATCTTCCAATTACTACCATGTCAACCCCCATTCAAATTGACTCAGCCGGTGGTAGAATTCGAGCTGATAGCATCTGTTTGAATGTAAGCGTGGAAATAAGGGGGATAGCGTTTCCCGCCAACCTTATAGTAATGGGTACTCAGGGAATAGATGTCATCCTAGGGATGAATTGGCTAGATAAGTATCAGGCAGTTATCAGTTGTGATAAAAGGACAATCAAGTTGGTGTCCCCAATAGGAGAAGAAGTGGTGACCAAGTTAGTCCCGCCTGAGCCAAAGAAAAGAAGTTGTTATCAGATGGCTGTCGATAGCAGTGAAGCAGACCCAATTGAGAGTATCAAGGTTGTGTCTGAATTTCCAGACGTGTTTCCAAAGGATTTACCGGGTATGCCACCAGAGCGGAAAGTTGAGTTTGCCATAGAGCTTCTTCCTGGAACCACCCCCATCTTTAAGAGAGCTTACAGAATATCCGGACCAGAGTTGGTTGAGCTTAAGAAGCAGATTGATGAGCTGTCAAAGAAAGGTTACATCCGGCCAAGCACCTCGCCTTGGGCCGCCCCTGTCTTGTTCGTGGAAAAGAAAGACGACACCAAAAGGATGTGTATCGATTATCGAGCTTTGAATGAAGTCACGATCAAGAATAAGTACCCTTTGCCCACAATAGAAGATCTGTTCGACCAGTTGAGAGGAGCCAGTGTGTTCTCCAAGATTGATCTGAGGTCAGGTTATCATCAGCTCAGGATCCGACCTTCGGACATTCCAAAGACGGCATTCATTACCAAGTATGGGTTATATGAGTTCACAGTGATGTCTTTTGGTTTGACCAATGCACCAACGTTTTTCATGAACTTGATGAACAGTGTATTCATGGATTACCTTGATAAGTTTGTGGTGGTATTCATTGATGACATTCTGGTTTATTCTCAAAGCGAAGAAAAACATGCAGATCATTTGAGGATGGTATTGCAGAGATTGCGAGAGCACCAGTTGTATGCAAAGTTGAGCAAGTGTGAGTTCTGGATCAGTGAGGTCCTGTTCTTGGGTCACATAATCAACAAAGAAGGATTGACTGTGGATCCGAAGAAAGTGGCAGACATTCTGAACTGGAAAGCGCCAACAGATGCTCGAGGAATCAAGAGCTTCATTGGAATGGCCGGATATTATCGGCGATTCATTGAAGGGTTTTTGAAGATTGCGAAACCAATGACAGCGTTGCTAGGCAACAAAGTTGAGTTCAAGTGGACCCAGAAATGTCAAGAAGCCTTTGAAGCGCTGAAAGAGAAGTTGACTACAACGCCTGTCCTAGTCTTGCCTGATGTGCACAAGCCCTTCTCTGTGTACTGTGATGCTTGTTACACAGGTTTGGGATGCGTGTTGATGCAAGAGGGAAGAGTTGTGGCTTACTCATCCCGACAGCTGAAGGTTCATGAGAAGAACTACCCAATCCATGATCTAGAGTTGGCAGCAGTGGTTCACGCACTGAAAACATGGAGGCACTATTTGTATGGACAGAAATGCGATGTTTACACAGACCACAAGAGTCTGAAGTACATATTCACTCAGTCAGAGTTGAACATGAGGCAACGAAGATGGTTAGAGTTGATCAAAGATTATGAGTTGGAGATTCATTACCATCCAGGCAAAGCAAACGTAGTGGAAGATGCTTTGAGCAGAAAGAGTCAAGTCAATCTGATGGTCGCTCGTCCGATGCCTTATGAGTTGGCCAAGGAGTTCGACAGGTTGAGTCTCGGATTTCTGAACAATTCGCGAGGAGTCACAGTTGAGTTGGAACCTACCTTAGAGCGCGAAATCAAAGAAGCGCAGAAGAATGATGAGAAGATCAGTGAGATCCGGCGACTGATTCTAGATGGCAGAGGCAAAGATTTTCGAGAAGATGCAGAAGGCGTGATATGGTTCAAAGACCGCTTGTGTGTTCCCAATGTCCAGTCCATTCGGGAGTTGATCCTTAAGGAAGCTCATGAGACAGCCTATTCGATTCACCCTGGTAGTGAGAAGATGTATCAGGATCTGAAAAAGAAATTCTGGTGGTACGGAATGAAGAGGGAAATCGCAGAGCATGTGGCTATGTGCGATAGTTGTCGAAGAATTAAGGCAGAACACCAGAGACCAGCTGGATTGTTGCAACCGTTGCAAATTCCTCAGTGGAAATGGGATGAAATCGGTATGGATTTCATAGTCGGATTGTCTCGCAGTCGAGCCGGCTACGATTCCATTTGGGTAGTAGTGGACCGTTTGACCAAGTCAGCCCACTTCATACCAGTCAAGGCCAACTACAGCAGTGCCGTATTGGCAGAGTTGTATATGTCTCGGATCGTTTGTCTTCATGGTGTGCCAAAGAAGATAGTGTCAGACAGAGGAACGCAGTTCACCTCTCATTTCTGGCAGCAGTTGCATGAAGCCTTGGGCACACATCTGAATTTCAGCTCAGCTTATCATCCGCAGATAGATGGCCAGACCGAAAGGACCAACCAAATTCTTGAAGACATGTTGAGAGCCTGTGCGTTGCAAGATCAGTCCGGATGGGACAAGCGATTGCCTTATGCAGAGTTTTCCTATAACAACAGTTACCAGGCCAGTTTGAAGATGTCACCATTTCAAGCGCTCTATGGAAGGAGTTGCAGAACTCCGTTGCAATGGGATCAGCCTGGAGAAAAGCAAGTGTTTGGGCCAGATATTTTGCTTGAAGTCGAAGAGAACATCAAGATGGTCCGAGAGAATCTGAAGATAGCGCAATCGAGGCAGCGAAGCTATGCAGACACAAGAAGAAGAGAGCTGAGTTTCGAAGTCGGAGACTTCGTCTATCTGAAAGTGTCACCGATCAGAGGAGTCAGAAGATTCGGAGTCAAAGGCAAGCTAGCACCCCGCTACATTGGTCCATACCAAATCCTCTCAAGGCGTGGAGAAGTGGCCTATCAGCTCAGTCTGCCAGAGAATTTGTCCACTGTGCATGATGTCTTTCATGTGTCTCAGTTGAAGAAGTGCTTGCGTGTGCCAGAAGAGCAGTTGCCAGTGGAAGGTCTTGAAGTCCAGGAGGACTTGACCTACTGTCGGCGTTTCGAGACCGGGGGGTCCCCGAGCCGACGAGTGAGTGTGCCGCGTGCCCCAGCCCAGATGGGTCGAGCGCGTGGACGAGCGTGAAGGGGGGAAGAGCGAGGTGGCCGGAGCCGGGTCGTGAGGGAGGCGGAGATCCCGCGGCCTTCGTGTTCGTCCCGCGCCCAGGTCAGGGTGCGCTTGCAGTAGGGGGTTACAAGCGTCCGCGCGGGTGAGGGGAGCGAGCGGCCCCAAGAGAGCGCCTGCCCCTGCCCTCGTTCCCGCGAGGCCAACCTTCTCTAAGAAGGCCCTGGTCCTTCCTTTTATAGGCGTAAGGAGAGGATCTAGGTGTACAAATGGGGGTGTAGTAAGGTGCTACGTGTCTAGCGGGGGAGAGCTAGTGCCCTAAGTACATGCCAAGGTGGCAGCCGGAGAGATCTTGGCGCCCAGCTGGTGTGGCGTCGTGGCCGTCGGAGAAGCAACGGAGCCTGGCGGGGGGACAGCTGTCGGAGTGGTTGGGCCCTTGCTGACGTCCCCCTGCTTCCGTAAGGGAGCTAAGAACCGCCGTCGTCATGGGTCCAGCGGGGCGCCATCATTGCCTATCTGGCGGAGCTAGCCAGATGGGACGTCGGTCCTGTTTTCTGCGGCCCGAGTCGGCTCGGGGTAGGGTGATGATGGCGCTTCCTGTCGACGTGACGGACTCGTGCCCTAGGTCGGGCGACGTGGAGGCTCCTCCGAAGCCGAGGTCGAGTCTGTCCTGCATGGCCGAGGCCGAGCCCGAGCTCCTGGGTCGGGCGAGGCGGAGGTCGTTCGGCAGAGGCCAGGGCGGAGTCCGAGCCCTGGGTCGGGCGAAGCGGAGTTCGTCGTCTTCCGGGGCCTTAGCCCGAGTCCGAGCCCTGGGTCGGGCGGAGCGGAGTTCGCCGTCTTCCGGGGCCTTAGCCCTGAGTCCGAGCCCTGGGTCGGGCGGAGCTTCCTATGGCGCTTTTGGCCAAGCCTGGCCGCCCGTCAGTCTCACTCTTTGCGTTAAATGCCCCAGTGACTTGGTCGGTCGGCGCGGTGATTTAGTCAGGGTTGCTTCTTAACGAAGGCAAGGCCTCGGGCGAGCCGGAGATGCGTCTGCCGTAAAAAAGGGGGCCTCGGGCGAGACGGAAACACCTCAGGGTCGGCTGCCCTTGCCCGAGGCTAGGCTCGGGCGTGGCGTGATCGAGTCGCTCGTATGGACTGATCCCTGACTTAATCAAACCCATCAGGCCTCTGCAGCTTTATGCTGATGGGGGTTACCAGCTGAGAATTAGGCATCTTGAGGGTACCCCTAATTATGGTCCCCGACAGTAGCCCCCGAGCCTCGAAGGGAGTGTTAGCACTCGCTTGGAGGCTTTCGTCGCACTTTTTTGCAAGGGGACCAGCCTTTCTCGGTAGCACTTTGTTCCGGTGGGTGCGCGCGAGCGCATCCGCCGGGTGTAGCCCCCGAGGCCTCGGAGGAGTGGTTTTACTCCTTCGAGGTCTTAATGCCTTGCGTAATGCTTTGGCTGGTCTGGCGGTTCCCTCATGCGAACAGGCCAGTAGCCCGAGTGCACTGTCGGGGCCCAAGTTCTCGGGCTGGTATGTTGACGCTGTCAACGGTTCGGCCGGAGCCGGGTTTGCGAGAGCAGCCCCCGAGCCTCCGCACAGGGCGAGAGGACGATCAGGGACAGACTCGGCTTTTTTACATACGCCCCTACATCGCCTTTCCGCAAGGAGGAGGGGGGGGAGAGCGCCATGTTACCCTCGATGGGCACCGAACATGGTGTCTCCGGTGAGCTGCAATCGGGTAATCCGAGTGGACGTCCGTGCCCCGTTCGTTGGGGGTCGGCTAGGGGCCCGGAGGCACGCCCAAAAGTACCTGCGGGTGACCTGCCGGACCCGGTCCCCTGGCGACGGGGTCCGAGGGCTCGATGCCTCCCTCCGATGGGATTCCGTTATAGGATCGTTCCCGCTGGTCTCGGAAATGTCCTAGGGTACCTCGGGAGCGCAGCCCGAGCCTTGGTTATGTATCGAACGTACCCCTGGTCATCCCTCGCTCGGTGTCTGAGGCGACTGTGAACCCTTCGGGGGGCCAGCCTTCGAACCCCTGATCAGTAATGGGCGCGGAGCCCGAGTAGCCTGAGGCAGTCGTGGAACCTTTCGGGGGGCCGACCTTCGAACCTCTGACCAGTAGTGGGTGTCGGGCCCACGCGATCTGAGGCGGCTGTTGAACCCTTCGGGGGGCCTAGCCTTCGAACCCCTGATCAGTAAGGAGGCTCGGAGCCTAGTTCCTTCACGGGGAAGGATCCCTTAGGGGGTATCCCCTTTCCCGGTCCCTGTTGCAAGAGATAGAGAGAGAAGGAAAAGGGAAAAAGGATACGAAATTGAACGACGTGGCGTACCTTTTTTGGTGTGGTCGTTTTGGCGAAGGCGAAACGTCGCCAGCTGCTCCCGCCAGAAGCGCTGCCCGTCGAGCCGCGGAGTTAATGCGCCGGGGTGAGTAGTTGGCGAGGCTGCCGTTGCGTGTGCGCGAGCCGTTCGAGGAACGGGTCACGGGCGCGTCGTCTTCACACCGTGAGAGGGGGTTCTCTCGCTGCCTCCGGATGGGACGTGAGCTTGGCTGACGGCGTGACCGCTGCTCCCGTGCGCCTGCCACCGTCATTACTGCCGGCCCACTTTTGACCGCGTTTGACCGCTGCGTTAGGCTGGCGCTGCTGGGTCGCGCGCTGGGTCGCCTCGGGTCGCGGTATTGGTTCCGCAACCGAGGAGGTGCGGTGGTGGCGCAAGTGGTACAGTTGCTTGCATGCAGCATCCGGCGCGCCGGTCGCGCGACGCGTGGGCTTGAGCCTCCGTGCTGGCCTGTCAGGAGTCGGAGAGGTGCGTCCACTTGGCGTGGTTGCATGCCGCCCGCATGGCTGCCCACCCCTTTCGCCCGTTGGTCTGGGCAAAAGTGGTGGGTCACTTGTAACCGCTGGGTGGTTGCGCGCGCCGTGCGCGGCGGTTCGGCTTCTTCTGCTCGGAGCCGGTCTGCATGACATGTGGGTCCCAGCCCCCGCGCCGCAGGGGAGGGCTTTGGAGGCGTGTTGGAGAAGACTCAGCCCGTGACGGTTGGGGGCACAAGCAGGGAGAGTCGCCTTTAAAAGGAGGGCGACCCCTTCCGTAAGGCGACCATGCTTTCTTCCTTCCTTATGCCTCGTGTCTTTCCACCTTTCAAGCCCCCGGATGGGGGAAACCGCCGTCTCCGTGCCTCATCGTCGGAGGACACCACTCCGTGGGAGTGGGTACCTTTCAGCCATCGTTCGGCTTCAAGGATTTTCATCACGCAGCCCTGCTGCTTCCCTTCGCTGGTGGTCACCCGAGACGGTGACCACCAGCTCCTGGGTGGGGAGGAGCGAGCCGGGCTGCGATCTTGGTCCCACCCTCAGCTTTAAGGATGTTCATCATCCTTGCTGGGGTGGGTGCCGGGCTGAGCCGGCGCTCTACCTCCCGCACGGGTTCGTGGGTCATCCTCTCCCGCAGTATTCGAGGGAGAAGGCGCTCACTGGCCCTGCGGGCGGCCCGGACTTCGACAACGCGGGGCGGATCGACGGCAGGCGTCGTCACCTCCAGCGTGTCGGGTTCGTCGGCTCGGCTCGCGGCGGCCCCTTCTGTAGGGGGCGGCTGCCGCGCCGTGTACACGGGAGGACCACCCTAGATGTCCGCGCGCTGCTAGGGCGGCGTTCGTGTTCTGGGGTGGTCCTGCCTTTGCACCGGGGCGGCGCCTTTACGCGGAGACCGGTGCCCCACTCATCTGGGAGAACTTGAGTGGGGATCTGCCGGTAGGCTGATGGCTCCCGCTGTCGGTGCCGAGGCGGAGGCGGCTCGAGAAGTCCCCGTCACCGACGGGATTACCGCCACCATCCGCGCTTCGGGCCTCCGGCTCTTTGTACTTGTCCTCGCCCCTCGAGCGTCGGTGTGGGCGAGGGCAAGGCTGCAGCGGCGCCTACCCCGAGGCCTGCGCTGCTGCAGTTCGGTCGTCCGGAGTGGGGGCCGTCGTCGTCGTGGCCAGAGCGGGCGGCGGCGTGCCGCCCGTCAGTCTTCTGCAGCCCCGCAGGCCCGCCCCTATCGAGTGGTGTTGTTCGTACCTGCGGAGGGGAAACCAGAGTTCCGTTTGTAACGGCACTTCGAGTGCCGGCACTACACGACGGTTGATCTTTAGCGACCCTTATTAGGTACCAACTGTTGGTTGCTAAAGGTTAGGGACCGACGGTCAGTCGCTAAATCCTTTTGTAGCAACGGTCGGTTGGTTGCTAAAAGTCTAGAAATGTAACAACTTATGGTTGGTCGCTATAGATGTCGTCGGGGACTAGCGGTGGGTCGCTATAGAGCAAGGATCACTATCAAATCTTATAGCCTGAACGTACCTGTAGATGTTAGTGACTAAAAATTAATTAAAACAAGTAAACATTGATCGCTAAATTGCGTGGTGATTTATTTCTTTTTAATATTGCTTGTATGTTTATTTCATGGTTTGTTTATGTATGGACATGACTATAGTATGCAATTGTGTTCTTTGTGCTTATATGATATTAGATTCGAGTTGAAAGTCGTTTCAAATGTTTATTATTTATTTGCATTTATAATAATTTATTCAAATGTTTATTATTTATTTGGTAAATTTTTTATGATTTTTTGAGTAATTTAAAAATGTATTTCGAAATAAATAAAAAAAGAAAATCCTCCCTAACCCTAAGGCCCACTAGGGGCCCATCTACCTAACTCTCCCTCCCACGCCGTCCCTGTCTCCACCCTCTCCCTGCCATCTTCCCACCGCCGTCCCTCTCATCTCCCTCACGCCCTCTCTCTGGTGCTGCAGCTCGCCCCCCCCTCTGCTCACCATCTCCTCCTTGGTTCCCATGGCGCCCTCCCCTTCTTGGTGGCCGACGCCCCTCCCTCCATGGAGCTCGCCTCTGCCATGGCCGCCCTCTGCCCCCTCCCTTGCTGTTCTTATGGCAGCCCCTCTCCATGCCAAGCTCGCCCTCCTTCTGTGCCCAGCCCTAGTTCGCCCCATCCCCTCTCCCTGGCTGCCCTTGCTCTGGTTTTCCCCCAGCCCTAGCCGAGCTCGCCCCTGCCCTAAGTTCTCAAGGCAGCCCCTCTGTGTTTTCCATGGTCGGCACCCTCCCCATCTTGCTACGGAGGCCAAGTGACATTTTGGAAAAACAACTTCGGTCAGCAACTGCTTTTTGTCAGTAACAAGGTATTCAGATCTTTTAGTTTCAGTAAAAAAGTGCTTTGTGTTTATTCTTTTTTTTATTGCACAATCAGGTGCTACTCTTCATTATCTTATCATGTTGCCACATTGGACAATGTCAGGATTAGATCGGCATTTTAAACTCATTAGCCTTCACCATTATGTTACAGTAAATACTAAATGTCCGGTGATCCACCGGTAGCAGGGAGTTGTATGCTAAGTCTTCTCCCCTATATTCAAGGTGTTGCAAGTTTTCACAAGTTTGAGTATGGCTCCATCGGTCCTAGTAATTATACATTTCTATATTTCTTGTCAGGCTACTTTTAAACCGCGAAAAGCAGTTCGTGGTGGTATCCAAATTTGCTTCCCTCAAGTATGGTCATCAAGCTATTATAGCCAACAAGTTCTGTTTCCCATGGAAGCAATTCGCCTTTGTAACACCCAGATTAAAAAAAACTTGCTTCAATACTGGGTGATGCTGAATTTATCACCTTCAGACTCAATACGCCTTCAAATATTCAAGAAAAAAGAACTGTGTACAAGGAACTGCTTATCTTTGAACAGGAACATCACCATCACATCCTTACCATGTGCTTTAAGAATAGACTACTGTGCGGATCATCAGATAGATTTACATAGACCATTGGCTACTTTCAGTTCCCATTCCCTGATACATGTATTTTTTTTGGCATACAGTGAAGTGAGGGTTGAAGGTCTGGAGACCTTGGACTATCTTGACAACCTGCAATCCAAGAAACGTTTTACTGAACAAGGAGATGCGGTTGTATTCGAGTACCGAAGTAAGCTTGTGTTCTGCTGAATCTCATGGTTTGACGCCATTTCTGTACCCAATTAATGAAACTCTAACCACGTTTATGTCGCTTTTCTGAGTAAGGTGGACAAGGTGTATTTGAGTGCTCCGCCGAAGGTTGTGATCATGGTTTGAATGAATCTCTTGTCATATAAACCTTAGATTTAAAATGATTATGTGGGAGTAGTAGTGGTGCTTCCCATAAACTTGTTTAAGTATGTGTATAGTGCGCTTAAATTGCTTCTTTGATTACATAATGTGACTGAAAGTAGATTCAAAATACTAGGTTATGTAAAGTGGATGGATTCATGGTTATAAAGTAGAACTAATCTATATATGTGATTAGAAAGTGCCAAGCCCATGATAATTATAGGAGTAAATTGAATGTTTGCTGTTTGGACTTGCTGTTTGAACTGTGTCCAGTTTTAGTATGCAGGTAGTTAAGGGAAGTAAACTTTGTTTTCTGAAGCGATGTTATATAGAAAAGTTGTAGATAACCTCTTCATCTTACTTGTGTTAAAATTTCATGGTCATATGTCTAGTAGTTTAGAAGTTATGATTTTTCCAAGTCCAGTTTCAGAATCTGTCCAAATTCAGTACAGGTTACGAAAATTGGATTGTTTGGCTAAGTTAAAATGAGAATCAGTCCTTAGTGATTATAGAAGAATTTTAGTACTTTTCTTAAGCATTCCAACAAATTTTGGATCACTCTTTTTGATGATCTATAAGTCAAGTTACAGCTGTTTGAACTATAGAGTCTGAATCTGTCCAAATCTGGACAGAGAAGTCTGTTTGTGTAAACTAACTTTGATATGCATTGAATTAATCTGAGATGGTTATAAATGAGTTGTAGACAATTTTATTAGCTTTCTAAAAAGTTTAGGATCACATGTTTTGGATGTCTAAATCTTTGGTTATGGATTTTCGAAGTGAGTAGTCGAAATCTGCCCCTATCTGGACAGTGCTGTCGTTTTAATACTTTTTGGCCTTGCTAAGCATTGAATCACTTTGAGATGATAATATTAAAGTTGTAGAGGACTTTCTAAGCTTTCTAGAAAGTCCTTATTCACCCCTTTTGGATGAATATTTTGTAAGTTATGAGCAAAACCGTTGACTGCTGTGCTGCTGTCCAGAAAAATCTGCATGTGGTAAATTGATTGTTTGGCGTCATTCTTGTTTGGCTTGATAGAATTAGTTAATTTTTTATTATTGAAGACTGGTTGAATATTGTGGTTATAGTAATCCATGCTATGCTTTAGTAGGAATCCCGCGCGCGAGTTGGGCCTGGATAAAAAACAATATCCTTTTAGGTTTGTTTTTCCATAACATCATGCAGGCAATGATAAATGGGGTCTATAAAATTCTAGTCGGGTCTGGATGAGACATCAGTTGAAGATGACCTATTCTTATGTACATTTTTGTTCACCGTATGTAAATGTATGTCATGGGAAAAATATGCTAAGTGCTAACACCACATTTTGTCATGCGCTCATGCTTCCTTCGCTTTTAGCATGATTGAATTGTATATTTTTCTTTTTCTGCTAGAGAATACTGTTAAGTTCTGGTCTATATGTTAGTTGTCCTGGTACCAATAGAACTGACTTATTCCAACAAGAATGCCATGCAACCAGCCATTGACTTGATAATTTGATATAGAAGCGCTATGGGCCAATTGTGATTCATGTACAATCCTTATCTTCGTGTCATTCAGTAATTTTTCTGCTATAGCCAGATCTTGTAGAAAACTGTAAAAAAATTGGCTGTGATGTCCTAGTTCTTATCTAGTCACTGTCTCTTCTTTTTCCTTTTTTCTTTATCAATTTACTCTGTGCTACTTGATATACTGGAGGCAATAGAGTCCATATAAATTCATTGCCATATGTTGATCATGGTATTTGAATCCTATCGATGAAAATTGAAATGTCCGTACCGCTTTACTCACATGGGAATGAATCTTTCCACCTTTTGCTTCTGAATTTTTGATAGTCACTGCAGTAAACTAACTATGAATATATCAATTTATGAATAGTGTAAAAGCACTTTTTCCTAACAATATGTTATTTCCCAGACTACTATGATTCGTTGGCATGCCCCTCACTTTTAACTTTCTTTCAGGCTGCAATTGAGTACATTCATTCTTTATCAAGGGCACAGCCTGCTCGTTCTCTCAATGGTGCTGGCCTTTGTCCTGCTAGTAGATCACTTAGCACCCAGGCCACCACTACGTCAAGCACACCACAGTTGAAAGCACACCACGTCAAGCACCCAGGCCGCCACTACGTCAAGCAAAACAAAAGACGAGAAGAACTGATGTAGCCATGTTCACGCTTCCACTGTTGAAATGCATATTCAGCATAGCTTGCTCAGCTCCTATCTGTTGTTTCAACGTTGATTTAAAAGAAGAGCTGGTAGTTGTGGGCTTTTGAACAATAGCTGGAGTGATATGAAACATTAGTGATGTTATAATTGATCTAGTTGTGAATGATATTATAATTGTGATGCTTTTGTGAATATATAATTGTGGTGCTTTTGTGTTTATGTGATGGATCTACGACTGTGGTATACTGATTAACTGTGTATGTCTTTATGATTTGTGTATAAAAATCTATGATTTGTGGTGCTTAATTAAATGTATATTTTTATTAATAACAACTGTAAAAAGGGTGACTTTCTGTTGGTTGCTAAATGTATAGTATGACGACTTACGGTTGGTTGCTAAATCGATAGTACAACAATCCACGGTTGGTCGCTAAATATACATTATTAGCAACGGACGGTCGGTCGCTAAAAAGATGTCGGTCGCTAAAGCCTTTAGCGACGGCACTTACAGCGACCATCCTTATGGGTCGCTAAAGGTTTTTAGCGACCAACCGTAGGTCGCTGAAGGCCGTTTTAGCAACCAACCGTAGGTCGCTGTAAGTGAACCGTCGTGTAGTGCGGGTTTTTTGTTCATTTCGGCTTTCGGGGCCTGAACATGTATGTCGGCACTGGAGCCGTGTTTTTTCCTCATTTCCGAGCACTAAGACTCGTCTGCTGATTGTCTGAACCGCTTCACCAAACATGAGTCGCCCCGTGTCAAGGTGACGAGTGAGGTATCCGTATCCCGGAGGCGTAGGAGTCCCTCGGCTCGGTCGGCCCTGTTGTCCGTGGCTCCTCTAGCTTAGTTAAAGAGACCCCTCGGCCGCTCTTCGACGAGCCGAGGCCAGGGGTAGCGATATCAGTATGAGCAGAGGCGGAGTTACTCGAAAATGAAACCTGGTTGGCCGGAGCCTAGCCGAGTTGTCCGCTGGCAGGATCGACGCCGGAGTTGGTCAGCCGAGGCTTCGGACCGGGCTGGTGCCCTCGGAAGGTGGTTGGCCGAGGCCCCGGAAGTGGCCGGCCGAGCCGCCCGCTCGGGCCGGATCCTGGAGAAGTCCCTGACAGCGATCACTCGGGCGTGGTGATGACGTCGCCCTTCGGAGCGGAGACCCTCGGACCACGTCGCCGTCCGAGGCTAGGTCGGGCCTCGCCGAAGGTGCCGTCGATGCCGAGGGTGTTGCTGCCCCCTTCCAGCGTGACCCTAGCCTGCAGGATCAGCTTGTCTTGTAGTGTGTGCTTTGTGCGACCGTCGAGGCCAGAACACACACCCTTGTCGCGTGTTAAGCTGCGTCTCTCTTCCTCTTGTTTCGAGTGTCTGGACTTTTTGTCGGTAACAAGGATGTTTGTGCGAGCGAAAGTTGCTTCTCGCGGAAGGTGATGAGTGAGGTATCCGTATCCCGGAGGCGTGGGAGTCCCTCGGCTCGGTCGGCCTTGCCGCTTACGCGCACTTTTACTCGTCCATGAGGCCCTATCACCGACTTGGTCGAGAAAACTCGAAGAATCGCTTCGACAGAAAGGCTTCCGAACATAGAGACTTGTTCGATCCGCGGAGTCACCTTATCCGAACGCGAGTTACTTATCGCAGAAGGTGATGAGTGAGGTATCCGTATCCCAGAGGCATAGGAGTCCCTCGGCTCGGTCAGCCTTGACTGCTTACGTGTACCCCGTCGTTTCCAGGACCCACTTTTCGAAGTAGTCAAAAAGCACGAAAGATATTCTGGTAAAAGAGATTTTCTGTTTGAGGAAAATTTTGACGCAGAGGGGGTTTCCCCCCTTTTAGCCCCCGAGGGAGGGTCGGGCTTTGCCGAGGCGAGGCCGACCCTTCCTTGTTGACTAAACTTTGCGTGGGTGCGAGGTATATGAACAACTTGGAAACATCTTAAGGGTAGAAGCGACGTAGCTGTTGGATGTTCCAAGCGTTGCCGTAGACCTCGCCTTGACTGTTGGCCAGCTTGTATGTTCCGGGCTTCAGAACTTTGGCGATGACGAATGGCCCCTCCCAGGGGGGCGTGAGCTTGTGCCTCCCTCGGGCGTCTTGCCGCAGCCGAAGCACCAGGTCGCCCACCTGGAGGTCTCGGGGTCGGATCCCTCGGGCGTGGTAGCGTCGCAGGGACTGCTGATACCGCGCCGAGTGTAGTAAGGCCCTGTCCCGAGCCTCGTCCAGCTGGTCCAGCGAGTCTTCTCGGCTAGCTTGGTTGCTTTCATCGTCATAGGCCCTCGTCCTCGGGGAGCCGTATTCCAGGTCAGTGGGCAAGATGGCCTCGGCCCCGTAGACCAGGAAGAACGGCGTGAAACCTGTGGCTCGGCTCGGCGTCGTCCTCAGGCTCCAGACCACCGAGGGGAGTTCCTTCATCCATCGCTTGCCGAACTTGTTGAGATCATTGTAAATCCGAGGCTTGAGCCCTTGTAGAATCATGCCGTTGGCACGTTCTACTTGCCCATTCGACATGGGATGAGCTACGGCGGCCCAGTCTACCCGGATGTTGTGATCCTCGCAAAAATCCAAGAATTTTTTGCCGGTGAACTGGGTGCCGTTGTCAGTGATGATGGAGTTCGGGACCCCGAAGCGATGGATGATGTTGGTGAAGAACGCCACCGCCTGCTCGGATCTGATGTTGTTCAGGGGTCGGACCTCGATCCACTTGGAGAATTTGTCGACGGCGACCAGCAGGTGCGTGTAGCCCCCGGGCGCCTTCTGCTGAGGGCCGACGAGGTCCAGACCCCACACAGCGAAGGGCCAGGTGATGGGTATCGTCTGCAGAGCCTGAGCGGGCAGGTGGGTCTGCTTCGCATAGAATTGGCACCCTTCGCAGGCACGGACAATTCTAGTGGCGTCAGCCACCGCCGTCGGCCAGTAGAAGCCTTGGCGGAAAGCGTTCCCGACGAGGGTTCGAGGTGCTGCATGATGGCCGCAAGCCCCCGAGTGTATTTCCTGCAGGAGTTCCTGACCTTCGGCGATGGGGATGCATCGCTGGAGGATGCCCGAGGGGCTACGGTGGTAGAGCTCCTTTTCATCGCCCAGCAAGACGAACGACTTGGCGCGTCGTGCTACCCGCCGAGCCTCGGCTCGGTCGAGGGGCAGTTCTCCTTGGCGGAGATATTGCAGGTACGGGGTCTGCCAATCTTGATCTGGCACGACCCCGCTCCGCTCCTCGATGCGCAGTGCTTCGCCCTCAGGGGTCGAGGGTTCCTTGGGCTGAACCGAGGATGGCTCGGGCTGGGCCGAGGTCACCTCGGACGGGGCCGAGGGCGTCTCGGGCTCAGGCGTGTCGCCGATCTTGACGGAGGGTTGGTGCAGGTCCCGGGAGAAGACGTCCGGGGGAACCGTTGTTCGCCCCGAGGCTATCTTTGCCAGCTCGTCCGCAGTCTCGTTGTAGCGCCGGGCGATGTGGTTAAGCTCGAGCCCGTAGAACTTGTCTTCTAGGCGTCGAACCTCATCACAATAGGCCTCCATCTTCGGGTCGCGGCAGTGGGAGTTCTTCATGACTTGGTCGATGACGAGCTGCGAGTCGCCGCGTGCATCGAGGCGTCGGACCCCTAGCTCGATGGCGATTCGCAATCCGTTGACCAGAGCCTCGTACTCAGCCACATTGTTGGACGCCGGGAAATGGAGGCGGAGCACGTAGCGCAGGTGTTTCCCGAGGGGCGAGACGAAGAGCAGGCCCGCGCCGGCTCCCGTCTTCATCAGCGACCCGTCGAAAAACATGGTCCAGAGCTCCGGTTGGATCGGAGCCGTCGGCAACTGGGTGTCGACCCATTCGGCTACGAAGTCCGCCAGTACCTGGGACTTGATGGCCTTCCGAGGGGCGAACGAGATTGTCTCGCCCATGATTTCCACCGCCCACTTTGCGATCCGTCCCGAGGCTTCCCGGCACTGGATGATCTCCCCCAGGGGGAAGGATGACACCACAGTCACCGGATGAGACTCGAAGTAATGTCGCAGCTTTCGCCTCGTCAGGATCACTGCATACAGCAGCTTCTGGACTTGTGGGTAGCGGATCTTGGTCTTGGACAGCACCTCGCTGACGAAGTAAACTGGCCTCTGAATGGGCAAAGCATGCCCCTCTTCCTGCCTTTCGACCACGATCGCGGCGCTGACCACCTGAGTGGTAGCGGCGACGTAGACCAAGAGGGCTTCTCCATCAGCTGGGGGTACCAAGACGGGCGCCTGGGTGAGGAGCGCCTTCAGGTTCCCGAGAGCTTCCTCGGCCTCAGGAGTCCAAGTGAAGCACTCGGCCTTCCTTAAGAGACGGTACAGGGGCAGGCCTCTTTCGCCGAGGCGCGAGATGAAACGGCTCAAGGCCGCGAGACATCCCATGACCCTCTGTACGCCTTTTAAGTCCTTGATGGGCCCCATGCTTGTGATGGCTGCGATCTTCTCCGGGTTGGCTTCGATGCCCCGCTCGGAGACGATGAATCCCAAGAGCATGCCTCGGGGCACCCCGAAGACGCACTTCTCGGGATTGAGCTTGACGCCCTTCGCCTTGAGACACCGGAATGCCACTTCAAGGTCGGAGAGAAGGTCGGAGGCTTTCCTCGTCTTGACTACGATGTCATCGACATAGGCCTCGACCGTGCGACCGATGTGTTCGCCGAACACATGGTTCATGCACCGCTGGTACGTTGCACCCGCGTTCCTCAAACCGAACGGCATGGTGACATAACAGTACATGCCGAAGGGCGTGATGAAAGAAGTCGCGAGCTGGTCGGACTCTTTCATCTTGATTTGATGATACCCTGAGTAGGCATCGAGGAAAGACAGGGTCTCGCACCCTGCAGTGGAGTCCACGATTTGATCGATGCGAGGTAGAGGTTAGGGGACCTTCGGACATGCTTTGTTGAGACCAGTGTAGTCTACACACATCCGCCATTTCCCCCCTTTCTTCCTCACAAGTACAGGGTTGGCAAGCCATTCGGGATGGAATACCTCTTTGATGAACCCTGCTGCCATCAGCTTGTGGATCTCCTCGCCTATCACCCTGCGCCTTTCCTCGTCGAATCGGCGCAGAGGCTGTCTGACCGGTCGGGCTCCGGCCCGAATATCCAGCGAGTGCTCGGCGACATCCCTCGGTATGCCGGGCATGTCCGAGGGACTCCACGCAAAGACGTCGGCGTTTGCGCGGAGAAAATCGACGAGCACTGCTTCCTATTTGGGGTCGAGCCCGGAACCGATCCGGATCTGCTTGGAGGTGTCGCCACTGGGGTCGAGAGGGACGGCCTTAACCGTCTCCGCTGGCTCGAAGTTGCCGACATGTCGCTTCACGTCCGGCACCTCTCGGGAGAGGCTTTCCAGGTCGGCGATGAGGGCCTCGGACTCGGCGAGGGCCTCGGCGTACTCCACGCACTCCACATCGCATTCGAACGCGTGTTTGTACGTGGGGCCGACGGTGATGACCCCGTTGGGGCCCAGCATCTTGAGCTTCAGGTAGGTGTAGTTGGGGATGGCCATGAACTTCGCGTAGCATGGCCTTCCCAACACTGCGTGGTAGGTTCCTCGGAACCCGACCACCTCGAACGTCAAAGTCTCCCTTCGGAAGTTGGAGGGTGTTCCGAAGCAGACAGGAAGGTCGAGCTGTCCGAGGGGCTGGACGCGCTTCCCAGGAATGATCCCGTGGAAGGGCGCAGCGCCTGCTCGGACGGATGACAGATCGACGCGCAGGAGCCTGAGGGTCTCGGCGTAGATGATATTGAGGCAGCTGCCCCCATCCATCAGGACCTTGGTGAGCCTAACGTCGCCGATGACAGGATCGACGACGAGCGGGTACTTCCCCGGGCTCGGCACGTGGTCGGGGTGGTCATCCCAGTCGAAGGTGATGGGCTTGTCAGACCAGTCTAGGTAGACTGGTGCCGCCACCTTCACCGAGCAGACCTCCCGACGCTCTCGCTTACGATGCCGAGCCGAGGCATTCGCCGCATGCCCTCCGTAGATCATGAAGCAGTCGCGGACCTCGGGGAACTCTCCTGCTTGGTGATCTTCCTTTTTGTCGTCGTCGCGGGCCCTGCCACCCTCTGTGGGTGGCCCGGCCCGGTGGAAGTGGCGCCGAAGCATGACGCACTCCTCGAGGGTGTGCTTGACGGGCCCCTGATGGTAGGGGCACGTCTCCTTGAGTGCCTTGTCGAAGAGGTTGGCGCCTCCGGGGGGCTTCCGAGGGTTCTTGTATTCGGCGGCGGCGACAAGGTCCGTGCTGGCGGCGTCGCGTTTCGCTTGCGACTTCCTCCTGCCTTTCTTCTTGGCGCCGAGCGGAGTAGACGCCTCGGGAGCATCTTCCGACGGGCGGCCCTGGGGCTGCTTGTCCTTTCGGAAGATGGCCTCGACCGCCTCCTGACCAGAGGCGAACTTGGTGGCGATGTCCATCAGCTCGCTCGCCCTGGTGGGGGTCTTGCGACCCAACTTGCTCACCAGGTCACGGCAGGTGGTGCCGGCAAGGAACGCGCCGATGACATCGGAGTCGGTGATGTTGGGCAGCTCGGTGCGCTGCTTCGAGAATCGCCGGATGTAGTCCCGAAGAGACTCTCCCGGCTGTTGCCGGCAGCTTCGGAGGTCCCAGGAATTCCCGGGGCGCACGTACGTGCCCTGGAAGTTGCCGGCGAAAGCTTGGACCAGATCCTCCCAGTTGGAAATCTGCCCCGGAGGCAGGTGCTCCAACCAAGCGCGAGTAGTGTCGGAGAGGAACAGGGGGAGGTTGCGGATGATGAGGTTGTCGTCGTCCGTTCCACCCAGTTGACAGGCCAGGCGATAGTCCGCGAGCCACAATTCCGGCCTCGTTTCCCCCGAGTACTTTGTGATAGTAGTCGGGGGTCGGAATCGGGTCGGAAACGGCGCCCGCCGAATGGCCCGGCTGAAGACCTGCGGACCGGGTGGTTCGGGCGAGGGACTCCGATCCTCCCCGCTGTCGTAGCAGTCCCCCACGCCTGGGGTGATAACCTCGGCGCACCCTTTCGTCGAGGCGGGCCCGACGGTCGCGATGAGGGTGCTCGTCGCCGAGGCGGCCCGGGGCCGCAGGCGCGGTGTTGCGCGTGCGCCCGGTGTAGACCGAGGCTTCCCGCATGAGTCGGGAAGTCGCGGCACGAGGTTCCGAGGGGTACCCCTGCCTTCAAGAGGCAGAGCTCTCGGCCCGCCGGGCCGCAGCGCCTTCCAGGAGATGCTTGAGCTCTCCCTGGATTCGCCGACCCTCGGTGGTTGATGACTCCGGCATCGCGCGGAGGAGCATCGCTGCGGCTGCCAGGTCCTGACCGGTTCCGCCGGATGCGGGTGGCGGTCTGTGCCTGGCATCGTTGGCGATGCGGTGCTGGAGACCCTGGGGCAGGTGACGTATTTCTCCGGCCGGGGGTGGCCCGCCCATACCTGCCCGACGTCCCGGCGGATTGCCTCGAGCGCTCCTGCTCCCTCATCGAACCCGGCCCGCGCCCCGCGGACTTGCTCGAGCTGTGGGTCGTGACCCCCCGCCGGAACGGGGACCACAGCTAGCTCCCGCGGGATGTCGGCGCGAGGCGCTGGCCTAGGGGGATCACCATCCTCCGGCATGCCGAGACAGCTGCCTCCGGAGGGATCCCCTAGCTCGACGTGGAAACATTCGCGGCTCGGGCCGCAGTCCTTGTCGTCAAGGCTGCGGCTGCCGTCGAAACAGTCGGAGAGGCAGTAGTTGCATGCGGTCATGAAGTCCCGCATGGCACTGGGGTTGCCAGATCCAGAGAAATCCCAGCAGATGCTGGGGTCGTCATCTTCCTCGGACCCAGAGGGTCCGTAGGTCGAGACGCCCGTCAATCGGTCCCAAGGCGACCGCACACGAAACCCGAAAGGGGTTGCACTCGCCTCAACGTGAGCGCCCGCCAGAGCGAGGTCACTAGGCGGGTTGAGGTCGAGTTGAAATGACAAAGGATGGGAATCAGCCGGTACCTTCTGGTCGACGAGGAGCGACGAAGTCACATCGGGGGCTGATCGCGCCGTCGTCCTGGGTGCGAGGGCGACGTCCTGCAGGCCCTCCGTGAGCGCGCTGGCGTCGTCCACTTGCTCGGGGTCGGCGTGTCGCGGGGGGACGGCGCTCGCCTTCGCCTCAAACGCGAGGGTGATGCCCAACGCGTCCTCCATTGGGGCGCTGAGGATGTCGATTTGCTCGACAGCCGACTGAGCGCAGCCTCCCGCTCGGCCCTGGTTGCCCCGCCTCCTCCTCCGATGGCGAGGGAGGGGATGGGGCGAGCTCGAGAGTTGTCCTTCCCCCACGCGGGAAAGACGTCGTCGATTCCGCCGCCGGCGGGCGGGCTGTCCGCCACCATTGTCGCTGTCGCGCAGCGGTGGAAGGAGTATCACGTCGTAGCTGCCGTCGAAAGACATGAACTCGAGGCTCCCGAAACGGAGCACCATCCCGGGTTGAAGAGGTCGTTGGAGACTGCCCATCTGGAGCTTGACGGGAATCTGCTCGTCAACACGCAGCAGGCCCCTACCTGGCGCGCCAACTGTCGGCGTTTCGAGACCGGGGGGTCCCCGAGCCGACGAGTGAGTGTGCCGCGTGCCCCAGCCCAGATGGGTCGAGCGTGTGGGCGAGCGCGAAGGGGGGAAGAGCGAGGTGGCCGGAGCCGGGTCGTGAGGGAGGCGGAGATCCCGTGGCCTTCATGTTCGTCCCGCGCCCAGGTCGGGTGCGCTTGCAGTAGGGGGTTACAAGCGTCCGCGCGGGTGAGGGGAGCGAGCGGCCCCAAGAGAGCGCCTGCCCCTGCCCTCGTTCCCGCGAGGCCAACCTTCTCTAAGAAGGCCCTGGTCCTTCCTTTTATAGGCGTAAGGAGAGGATCCAGGTGTACAAATGGGGGTGTAGCAAGGTGCTACGTGTCTAGCGGGGGAGAGCTAGTGCCCTAAGTACATGCCAAGGTGGCAGCCGGAGAGATCTTGGCACCCAGCTGGTGTGGCATCGTGGCCGTCGGAGAAGCAACGGAGCCTGGCGGGGGGACAGCTGTCGGAGTGGTTGGGCCCTTGCTGACGTCCCCCTGCTTCCGTAAGGGAGCTGAGAACCGCCGTCAGTCATGGGTCCAGCGGGGCGCCATCATTGCCTATCTGGCGGAGCTAGCCAGATGGGACGTCGGTCCTGTTTTCTGCGGCCCGAGTCGGCTCGGGGTAGGGTGATGATGGCGCTTCCTGTCGACGTGGCGGACTCGTGCCCTAGGTCGGGCGACGTGGAGGCTCCTCCGAAGCCGAGGTCGAGTCTGTCCTGCATGGCCGAGGCCGAGCCCGAGCTCCTGGGTCGGGCGAGGCGGAGGTCGTTCGGTAGAGGCCAGGGCGGAGTCCGAGCCCTGGGTCGGGCGAAGCGGAGTTCGTCGTCTTCCGGGGCCTTAGCCCGAGTCCGAGCCCTGGGTCGGGCGGAGCGGAGTTCGCCGTCTTCCGGGGCCTTAGCCCGAGTCCGAGCCCTGGGTCGGGCGGAGCTTCCTATGGCGCTTTTGGCCAAGCCTGGCCGCCCGTCAGTCTCACTCTTTGCGTTAAATGCCCCAGTGACTTGGTCGGTCGGCGCGGTGATTTAGTCAGGGTTGCTTCTTAACGAAGGCAAGGCCTCGGGCGAGCCGGAGATGCGTCTGCCGTAAAAAAGGGGGCCTCGGGCGAGACGGAAACACCTCAGGGTCGGCTGCCCTTGCCCGAGGCTAGGCTCGGGCGTGGCGTGATCGAGTCGCTCGTATGGACTGATCCCTGACTTAATCAAACCCATCAGGCCTCTGCAGCTTTATGCTGATGGGGGTTACCAGCTGAGAATTAGGCGTCTTGAGGGTACCCCTAATTATGGTCCCTGACACCTACGTTGAGAAGCCAGTGCAAATCCTTGAGGTTGCAGACAGAGTCACCCGAAGGAAGACCATCAGAATGTGCAAAGTCAGATGGGATCACCACTCTGAGGAAGAAGCAACCTGGGAGCGTGAAGATGATCTGATGGCTAGATACCCTGAGCTCTTTGCTAGCCAACCCTGAATCTCGAGGGCGAGATTCTTTTAAGGGGGATAGGTTTGTAACGCCCTGAATTTGGGGGGGTAGAATTTTTTCTTCTTTTCTCTCACCAAATTCGGGCGTTACTCTCTTTTCTCTTTCCCCGTTTTGCTCATTCTTCCCAATTTCAAACCAGTATAGTGATAGGTGTTCGTGTCATGTATAAACCAAAACCTAAGTGTCATGGGTGTTGCATCATGCCGAAGCACATTTCTTGGTCTGATGTTGAGTGTTCGTCTCGTTCCGTTCCGGATTTCGATTTGCGATTTAATTCCGTTTAGTGGTCCGCGCGCGTCGCGGGTTTTCGATCCGTGAAGTGGCCCAGCCCAGCCCAGCCCAGCCCTGCCCGGCCCGATCCGGCCCGGCCCTGCGCGCCCCTGGCGCCCCACCCCCCCCCATGCGCCCCCCTTCTCCCTCTCTCTCTCATTTGGATCTCCCGCGCAACAACCTCTCCTCTCCCTCTTCCACCTCTCTCTCCCCGTGGTGCCCTAGGAATTGGAGACGGCGATCATCGGATTTTGGACCCCGAGGTGAGCTCCCCTCCCCTTCTCCTCTCTCTCTCTCCCTCCTCTTCTTCCTCCCCACGCGTGCCCCCCCTTTCTTCCCCTGCTCGCGCGCGCCCCTGCCCGCCCCTGCTCGCCGGCGGCGCGGCGCCCCCCGCCCTCCCCCGGTCCGCGGCGGCGCTCCCCGCCCCTCCCCTCGCCGCGGTGGCGGCGCCCGCCCCTCCCCCGGCCGCGGCGGCGCTCGCCCGCCCTCCCCCGGCCGCGGCGGCGCTCCCCGCCCCTCCCCTCGCGCGCGGCGGCGGGGCCCGCCCCTCCCCCGGCCGCGGCGGCGTTCGCCCGCCCCTCCCCCGGCCCGCGGCGGCGCTCCCCGCCCCTGCCCGTCCGCGGCGGCGGCGCCCGCCCTTCCCCGGCCCCGCGGCGGTGCTCCCCGCCCCCTGCCCGCCCGCGCGGCGCCCCTCGCCCCTCCCCGGCCCGCGGCGGCGATTCCGCCCGCCCCTGCTCGCCGGTGCGCGGCCCCCGGCGCGGCCTCCGGCCCCCGGCGCGGCCCCGGCCGGCCCAGCCGCCCCTGGCCGGTTCAACCGCCCCCCCCCCGGTTCAACCGCCCCGGCCCCGGCTCGGCCGCCCGTTCCCGCGCTCGGCCTCGTCCGACCGTGTCCCCGCTCGCCCGCGCTCGTGGTGATTATTTTTGTTAGTTGATGGTTAATGTCAAACTCCATTAGTTAGCGTGCTGCGTCGCGCGCTTCGCCGCGCGACGGATTGTCTAATTTCAGATTCTATCTGTGTGTTGCGTCGTGCGCTTCGTCGCGCGACGATTCATTTTAATTTCAGGTTGTTTAAGGTGTAACGCCGTGTGGGTATTCACGCGACGTTCCACTTTGGACTCAGTTTGGTCGACGTATGCCGTCGTGCGTTTCGTCGCGCGACGCTTAACGTCTCCTCATAACCAAGGCGAAGTGTCTCGTTGCGTGCCCGGTCGCGCGACGAGTCGTTAACTTCTTAATTTGTTTTAGAGTGCTATGTCGCGCGTCTCGCCGCGCGACCATCCTTTTTATTTATCTCCACCTGCTTATAATGATTAGACATGAAAACATGACTTTACTTTACGCTAAACATAGTGTCTACATTAAATTTCCTTCCATTAAGCGAGTGGTTAATTTATAATCATGTAACGTGATCGTTTCTCGACTGTCTTTTCCTCTTTCTCTCTTAACCGTACTCGCGAGCCCGCGTGAAACGTCTGTTTACTTATTGCATTCTATTGAATGGTGTACTGTTCTTTTATATTAAATATGTGGATGTATGTATGTTTGCGCTCGCATAGAGAACGATCCGGTCGGAGAACCCGAAGAACCCGCAGGAGAAGCCCCTGAGCAGCAGTCGGTTGGTGGAGGCAAGTGTCCTTTGACCTATCTCTGTCCTATTCATTCTTTAATTCACCCCCCCGCATTACACATTTATACCTAAGGATTGACTAGCTTTTGTTATCCATGTCCTTGTTTACCTATTTGGGTCGGATTATTACTGTTTAGCTTCATGCTATTGCTCAAACTCTAATCAATGAACATGATGAGATTATATATGATACGCTGTTTTCCCTTCTCTTATTATGATGTTGTACTTGTGGTCTTCAAGGGGGCTCGAGCGGTTTCTCGAGTGCCTCTCCGTAAGGACCTGTTCTATGGATGACCGCCCGGGAAAACAGTGCAACCATGAGGGTGGAATGGGACGCCCTTAGCTGAATAATTAGAGGAACCGGGGTGTAGTTCGCTTAGCCGTCGTGCCGTCAATGGGGCTCGGTGTATGCGGCTCGCTCTGCCAAGGTTGATTTGTCCCTTGGGGAGGAGTGCGGTACATTTAGGAAACCTAACGGGCGACTACAGTCCCGGGGAATCTTTGTAAAGGCTACGTAGTGATGCCCTGCTGGGTCACCTTGGTAGTGATCAATGGAGAGTCATGATCTCCGGGCAGAAAGGGAATCACGGCTTGTGGGTAAAGAGCACAACCTCTGCAGAGTGTTTGAAAACTGATATATCAGCCGTGCTCGCGGTTATGAGCGGCCAAGGGAGCTCCAGTGATTAGTGGTACTTGATCAGAGACATTTTGGTTTACAGATGACAATGAGGATGGTTATGATTATGCTTATGGTAATGGTAAGTGGTATTCTTTCCGTTTGGAAAGGGTACTTTGGGTTAATAACTTGGGTTAATGCTAAAACCTGGCTTTCTACTAGTAAATAATAAACTGACCAACTAAAAGCAACTGCTTGACTTACCCCCACATAAAGCTAGTCCACTACAGCCAAACAGGATACTTGCTGAGTATGTTGATGTGTACTCACTCTTGCTCTACACACCAAACCCCCCCTCCCCCCAGGTTGTCAGCATTGCAACCACTGCTCAGGAGAAGATGAAGCTGTGGAAGGAGACTTCCAGGAGTTCCAAGACTACGACGAGTTCTAGGTGTGGGTTAGCGGCAACCCCCAGTCGGCTGCCTGTGAAGGCCGCGGTTATCTACGTTTCGTTTTCGCACTTTGATTTATTGTAAGGACTATGTGGACGTCTCAGACGTATGATGTAATCGACTATTTCCCTTTTAATACTATTTTGAGCACTATGTGATGATGTCCATGTTATGTAACTGCTGTGTACGTGAATAACTGATCCTGGCACGTACATGGTTCGCATTCGGTTTACCTTCTAAAACCGGGTGTGACAAAGGACTAGTAAAAAAAATTCTAGATAGGAAGTGGGTCGGTCTCGAACTCACTATATAGGAAACCGTTCAATGAAATGTGTGCTCAATTTATTAGAATACGCTTGTAAATCCTCCTAGTAATGTCGCAACACGACGGTGTAACACCCAATTTGTAATTTATTAGAGATAATATAAATAGAAAACAATTTCTCCTTATATGAGTTTGACTCTTATGCATCATCACATGTGAACACCCTATGCAAAAACAAATAATTAATAACATAAAAGCCACAAAAATATGTATCATGCTGGAATTTTATTTTGTGTGCTTTTTGTGACAATATAGAATAATGTGAAATATACCAAAGTCCAAAGTAGAATTTAAGATTCAAAGGGAAATTCAAGAATTTAAAACAAGAGAAAGAAAGAGAGAAAGGATATAAAAATATAAATAATATATATAAATATATATCCAAATTTGAAACTTTTTATGGCGCCATGTAATCTAAGGATAAATTTGTCACAAGTTTGAATTTAAATTAGGATTTAAATATGAATTTGTGAAATAATAGAGAAAGAAGAAAATAAAAGAAAAGAAAAGAAAAGGAAGAAGAAAAACTTCCTCGGCTGCAGATCTTTAATTCAGCCCACCTTGTGAACTCCCCTGCGCGGCCCAGTTCTGTTCCTCTCGCGCTCACCCACGACCTGGCGCTGACACCACGGGACCCACTGCCAACCACACCTCTGCTTCACCTGCGCGATTGGCGTGGCCCGCTGACCGGTAGGCCCAACCGGTCAGAGGCGTCTCCTACGCCTAACTCGCGCAACGGATGGCGCGATTTCAGCCGCCATGACCGGGAGCGTGGGCGACCTCCCTCTCCCTCCAAACCGGAACCCCGTGGGATAAAAGGGGAATCCACGTGACCCGTTCTCTCCTCAGCTACCGTCACGCGCGTGCTTACTTGCGTAGAACACCGTCGCCTTCATGTTCTTCGCCGCCACCACAAACAGCCACCTATAGCGTGAATTGTACCTCAATCGGGGCACCGGAGGCTTGTTCTGCTCGTGTTGAAACCATACGTGAGCGCAATCGGAGGAAGGTGACCGGAGACCGTGGGAATTCCTCGCCGAAGTTGCGTCTCCGCCGCATCTCCGCCGTGCGCCGCAACTGCCCTCTTCCGTCGACCTTCTCTGGTGAGTAGGCCCCGCGCTGCTCTCACTCTGGCCCCGTGATGGTGTGGCACCTTATGGATTGGGGTTTCGGGCACTAGGGCTCGGGGTTCACCATCTCCGGTGATGGCGTCGCCGCGCTCTCCCGTCAGGGTTGGGGGGAGTGTTCTGCGCCGTCAGATTCCTAAGGGACGGCTAGATTAGACTATCGCGTAACGATTCGAATAGGGGTAACGGGGGCCATCCGATCAGGATCGGGCGAGCCTGGAGTGATCGCTTGATTTTGAATCTGGATCGTTGACTAGGATCGGATGGGCGTGATCGGGCCACGTGCCTCCATGTGCGCATGGGTTTCGGTCCGTTGGATTGAGATCTAGGGGTCTGCGTGTTATACCGGTTCAGGGAGCCGTAGATCTAATCTGTTCCGCAGGTTTCTAATCCAACGATCGGAACTGGCCGATACCCCTTCGGCTGCGCGATTTACAGTTGAACCCTTATGTTATTACAGAATAAAACCCACCGTCCTATTGCAGCTGTAAGCTTTGTCTATAGAATCTTGCCCCGAACCCCCTGCGCTTCGCAGTAATTCAGGCCTAGTCGAGAGTTCATAGGAAATGGATAAATAATATCTAGAAATGATTTAATGATAAAAATAAATGCTAGAACTTTAATAAATCATAGAAAATTCATATGAACTCCAAATTAATCCATTCCAGTCTCTAAAATTTTGTAATATTATTGTCTATCACATAGAGGCTCTGTTTTGTCATAAAAACAGTAAGAAAATTAATCTCCCATTTAATCCTATTTTAAGCACATAAAACCTTTGAAAATTCATATCTTAAAATCTATAACTCCAAAAATTATGATTCCTGTTCCTAGGATTTTAATTTAATGAGTAGATTATTATTATGCATTTTGCTTATATGTTTGGTGTGATGTTAATTTTCTCTATATACTGTGCTTGTTTGTATTGTGGCGAGTAGAAGAGCCTGTGACTGAGGATCCTGGTGAGCAGCAGATAGAAGTAGCTGAGCAGGAGCTCATTGAAGGCAAGTTGTGCCCTTGACCACTTTTATATTCAATAATGTTTTTAATGTCATTTATTCATGCATAGGTTAATTTTGATGGGACCCAATAGGTCACCCTAGATTGTTTATCCCTTTTTACCTTGTTATCCCTGAATCATTTGGGTAGTTTTTGCTATTGCTTTACCTGGTTTTGGGATAATCTTTCATTATATCCATGATCCAATTCTTTTGTTATTTTATTTATGTTCATATCAAGATCATTAATGTTAATTGGAATATGAAGCTTAACTTGAGAAACACGTGCCACCACAAGGGAGGAATGGGACCCCTTGGCTAACTAATTAGGAAAGCTAGTGGAAGACTACCTTACCCAAAAGGGGCAAGGGCAGTAGGGGAGTTGCATGCAAGGAGGTTCTCGAGTTGATTTTGCTGCGATGGTGGTCAGACGGGGGATTCTTGCAAGTGCTCTTCCCATAAACTGTAGTGGGTTTTTGGAAGCTAGTGGAACTTTGTAAAGGCCTCATAGTGTTGTCCTGCCTCGCTTCCTAGGTAGAGGTGTATGGGAGTCGTGATCCCTTGGCAGATGGGTAACATGACTTGTGGGTAAAGGGTACAACCTCTGAAGAGTGTAAAACCGGTATACTAGCCGAGCTCACGGTCATGAGCGGCTCAGGACTCTCTGATGATTAATTTATGGAACTTAAATTCAATTTGTCATTTGCATTGCATGGGATTATTATTAATTTTGTTCTATTACTTTATTTAAGGTTTGGTATTTACTTACATTTAGTAACTGCTAATAAAATTTTAACCAACTCATTAAAAGCAATGCTCAGCTTTAACCCCTGTTGTTGATTAGCCTTACACATCACATGAACTCCCACCTTTGTGAGTTCATGCCACTGATTTCCCATAACTTGTTGAGCTATGATCATGTGTGAGCTCACCCTTGTTGTCTCACACCCCCACAGGAGAAGAATAGGTGGTTCAGGAGAAGCCACAAGGCGAGGAGTTTGATTTGATCTAGGTGGTGTTTCTCCAGTTGACTTCTGCGCTAAGGACGATCCTTAGTTCGTTTTATATTTATCTTTTTATTTGTAATAAGACTTCCGCTATGTAATAAATACTCTGATTATTATGACATTTATCTCTATACAATCTTTTATTATATATGTTGTCTTCTTGGCGCATGTATGGGATACACCTGGCTTTGTTCCTTAAAGCCGGGTGTGACAGACGGCCCATAAGGTCAATAAACAATAATAGCTCAGCCATTTGTCTTGTAGAGTCTCGATGTTTTGCCAATTGCCAAATCCATAGTGGAAAGATGGTTTTAACAATGAAAATTATGAAAATAGTGCTTCAAAATTGAATCGGTGATGAATTTACCGAATGGTTGTATTGTATGTTTTGTGCAATGAGACTTTCTCAAGACGATTGCAAGTAAAGATGTTAGTATTCACTTCCGAAAAGATAGTTGATCCTAACCATGGAGAAAATTTGGACCTGTAAGAGGTAGTCGTTAAAAGCTTTATAGTTACAATTGTTAGCACTGTTGGCTACAAAATTATAGTATCATTATATTATCATAAATTGATAGTATGTTATACTGACATGTCACGCCAGGAATTCTTGTCTTCCCCTGTGCATCCACTCAAATCATCCACACTTATAACATCTACTAAATCCACCAAACAAATTACAGCTAGACTTAAAACACCATCGAAATCAACTGTTCAGAACGTTGTATAACCCTATCTCACTTATTCAAATCCAATATATAATATTATTTGAATCATTTATTATCCTTCATCCATCTCCTCTCTCACGACCCAATCACCCCAAGCCTCTCGCTCCCTGTGTCCTCATCGCCCCTCCCCTCACTCGCACTGATACCATCAATCCCTAAACCCTCTCCTCTCTAGGATTATGTCGTTAACACATTAAAGACTCGATTGGACTTTATTAACAAATTATAGATTTTTTAAAAACTATTTTTTTAAAAAACATTTAAAATACTAAAATCTGGTTTGTTTTTAAGAAGAAATGTTTAACTCAAAAATATGAAAATGAATTTAGACTTTTTTTTTCTAAAATCATGCTCTAAGGGCTTGCCTAAGGGCTTGCTTGGTTGTCGCCCTGGCCCGAGAACGCTGGCCAGGCAGCTCAATCTAGCTGCACCCATCCAAAATGGGACGCTTGGGATTGCTGCCTGGGCCAGACAGTTTTCCGGTCTTCAAACCAAACAAGACCTATGTTCACGTCCCCAAGCAATAAACGGGAACAGTTGGCCTGCAAACAACACATTGGTGCAGACATGCAAAGTGTAAAAAAACCAAGGATCCGTTTGGTTTCTTTAGTCACCTGACTAAATTCAACTAAAGTTTAGTTCGATAAAGTACTCGGATTGGTCCTAGTAAATAAACCCGACTAAGGGGGTGTTTGGTTCCTTTAGTCACTCTTCTAAACTTTAGAGATTAAACTTTAGCCCATACATTTTATATTTGGGAGGCCTTGATAGTTTAGGAACTAAAAGTGACTAAGGCCATGTTCAAAACCTCTAGAGCTAATTGTTAGTCAGATGATAAATTATTAGCTAGATTAGAGCAGCTAACAACTAATAGCTATTTGGGCGACATAACTAACAACTAGCAGGTTTATTAGCTGGCCCGTTTTAACAACCCTGCATGTCTTTTCTGGTTATTACAGAGGTTGCACATGTTGGTCTTCCACTGTCGCCATGGAACTCCTGGCCATGGAACAGAACCATCCCAAATTCCCAGCCAGTGAACCTCCTGCTATCGCTCCCCTGCCATGCCTCTCTCAAGCCATCAGTCACATGCTACCACCCCCTATGGCGGTTTCTGTGCCCCAGGAAGCAGGAGAGGACGTCTACTGTGGAGAAATTTCTTCACGCCATTCCCTAGGGGCTGCGACGATTTTGCCACAAATTGGCAAGGCAACGCTTGTTGTCAATGAACAAGGTATTAGCCTATTAGGTATCTGTTTGTTCTAATTGTTGCATTTCAGCACATGTATAAGTGCATGACATGAAGCCGTTGGTTCCGTTCATATAGGTGACGATTGTGCAAGCCCCATGAGTATGTATGTTGTTCGTTCAATGGATGATGTTGGAGATCCTATCACAAATGATGTTGGAGATGTCAATTTAAATGATGGATTTAGAACACCAACAAAGACAAAAGTTCTACTTCAGGTTTTTTGTATTTATATCATCACTAGACATTTGTCCGTGCTTTGCTACGTTTTTATATATCATATAAATAGATACTAAGATATTTATTTAAATATAATTATTGTTTATTTTTAAACGCTAATGTACATGTGGTATGGTGGTTAGCCTCAAATTTCTGGAGTGGAAGGATGTGGGTTCGACTGCTCATTCTACACTATTTTTATATAATATAATTAATGTTTATTTTCTAAACGCTAAGATACGTGTGGTCTGATGGTAGCTGCGCGGGCGGGATGGGCAGTAGCTGAGAGCGCTGGACGCCGAGTGCGGAGGGTGAAGCCGTGGTAGCATCTAAGGTACCCCTGCTACTGTACAAAGACGAAGAACCCACACGACTATCACTTAGTCGCGTGGAAGAAGTGCCGCGTGTGGGACCAAGCCACGGCTCGCCCCAATCTCAGGCGGCTATTCTGGGTCCTCAACAGCGCCCGACTCCACCACGTGGGTGGGTCCGGAGCTGCCACGTGTCCAGAGAAGGTGATATACTCCAAGGCATCAACAGTGGTCCGGACCCCCACGGAAGAGCGCCGGACCCCCAGGGCCGAACTGTTCGGACCCCCAGGGTTGGTCCCTTGTTGGCACTGTCTCTCGACAGTGAGGAGATCCAACACGGGTGAACGGTGATGGCAACAGGGCACTCGTGCGTGATGGCAAAAGCTCTGTTAATCTGGCCTCTCACGGGCACTGTGCGGGGGTATTTATAGGTATCCGAGTGCACGGCGCCTTGCGTTAAGGACGCATGTGCCCTCAGGTACCTAGTTTATCCCCAGAATATTCCCATAAAGCGGGGTTACAAGCTGTAATTACAAGTACGCCTTTACAAATTAGGCCCGTAACACAAACGCGGCCACGCAGGGCCCGTTACAATGGGCCAGATCTCATGTGGGCCTCGGAGCTGACCGAGGCCGCGCCGCGGGGAGGCGTCGCCGCAGGCCTTCGTCTGGTGCCGAATCGAGCGAAGGGTCTCTGTGTTGTCTCTGGTGCCGATGAAGCGAAGGGTGTCCCTGCCTGCTTTGTCTGTCAGGGCAGGGGCTAAGCGGTGGAGACTTCGGGCGAAGGGTGGCGTTTCTGCCTTCGCTCCAACATTTGCCCTCCGAGGGACCAGTTCGACAAAGTCACCTGGTGCCGAAGACGTCGCTAGATGGCGGAGACGCTGCCCTCACTCGAAGTGGTTCCGCGGGGGTTTTTGATGTGACCGTTGATGGACATCGTACTGTTGGACTGCGGGTTTTCCGAAGCGTCGCGCCCTGTGGGATTGCGGGTTTCCCGAGGAGCCGCGCCCTGCCTATAAAAGGGGGCGGGGGACGGCGCTGTTTGCACTTTGCCTTGCGCGCTCCGTGAAAACCCTAGCCGCCCGCCGTCTTTCTGCTCCTCTTCTTCTGCTGCTCCCTTTGCTCGTCGGAGTTCTGGCTCGAGTGAAGCAGACCGCCCGCCGCCGCCGACGGTACGTAGCAATGCCATCCTCTTCTTCTTCCGCCGACGCCACAGCCGCCGGCCGCCGCCTCGTCTGAGGAGACGTTGAGTAGCGTGATGGTGGAGGAGCTGCGCGCCGGCGACTCTGTTGATTTTGGTGTGTCACGGATGACGTCGGCCCGCGTTGAAGATATGCAGCGTTTGGGCTACTTTGGCGGCGGAGTCGCTCGTGCTCCGGGGACGGAGGAAGTCCCCGAGCCGGAGGGTGAGTTGGTTGTTTTCGAGGCGTTCTTCGCCGCCGGTCTCCGCTTGCCTGCGCACCGGTTTGTTGGCGAAGTCCTGCGTAGATTCAACGTTCAAATACATCAGCTGACACCGAACGCCGTGGTGGCGCTGGCGAAGTATGTCTGGGCGACGACTTCGTACGGCGGGCAGCCGTCGGTTGAAGTTTTTGCGAAGAATTATTGCTTGCATTGGCAGAAGAGGATGGTTGAGGACGGAGTTGCCCAGTTCGGGTCGTGCACATTCACGCCGAAGACCGGCAAGACCACAATGCCAGTAGTGGAGTTGGTTCCGTGCGCCCGCAACAAGTGGGGCAATTGGAATGAATTTTGGTTTTACGTTGCTGAGGCTACTGTCGAAGGCCATGAAGGACTTCCCGTGTCTGAGATGTGCTCTCACTATTACTCTGCGTATCCGCCTTTTGAAGTGGCAGAAGAGGATGCAGACGAAGGGGCCCTTCGGTGTGCCGCCGGCCAGAGCAGTGGTCGTGATTTAGTTGAAGAGTTTGTGGCGTACGGGGTCTAGCCCTTGGCGCACGGCTGGACGCTGGGCGAAGTGTGCCCTCGTCAGATGCCTTTTCACGGAGGAAGGGTGGTGCGAAGTCCTGCCTTTGCACTGAACTTGCGAAATCGTGACCCGGCCGCCTTTGTGCGTGATGCGGAGGACTTGGCGGTGCGGCTCGTGGGGCGGTACGTGGCGAGGACGGAAGGCCAGCGCAGCTTTGATATTCGCGGGTCAAATGAACGTTTGAACAGGGTCTTCGAGTTAAATCAATTGCCGTACGACGGCTACCCTGGTCAAGACGAAGCGGACCGCCGCGGGAAGAAGCCGGCGGTGGAGACTGGAGGCGACCCTGCGCTGACGGCCGCCCCCTCCTCAAAAAAGAGAAAATTAGGTACTGCGATGGGAGGAATCGGGGTGTCTGATAGTTTTGCTAGAGAGTTAATGAGGACGTGTGCGGCCCCGGGGGAGAGGATGTCTTCGCCCGAGCTCCGGGAGTCTTCGGCTCGGATGCTGAGGGTTACCGGGGGCTGCTGGCCTAGAAATGTTCCTGTCCCCTGCGCGGCTGAGGAAGACTGTTTTACATCTCGTATGGCTCGTCAGTGGAGAGTTTTTCCTTACGGGCGAAATATCGGTGCTGTTGTGTGGGCAGTGATGGACAAGGATCGCCAAGGGGCGGCGCAAAAACGCCAGGCGACCGTCAGGATTCACGAGGCCCGGCCGAAAAGGCAGCGGGGGACGGCGAAGGCTGCGGCCTCCAGCGGAGGCAAGCCGCCGTTGGCGGCGAAGGCGGGCGCCTCTGCACCCAGCAAGGCGCCGGAGACAACGGCGGGCGCCGGAGTCTCCAAGCTGACGAAGGTGGTGCCGCCGGCCAGTGGAGTGGCGGAGGCTTCGAAGGCGGCCCGAACGTTGCCGCCGCCGGGCAAACGCGTTGCCGACTTCGGCACCGACATTAGTGTGGACGATTATCTTGGGGGTAAGTCACCCGGCCGCCTTTTTTTTTGATCGTTGATGCGTTGCAGGGTCGGACGAGGGCCGGCTTGCTATAGCTGTGCCTGCCGGGGCAATCGCGACGGCTGCGCTGCCATCGAAGGCGAGGGGCGGGACCCTTGGCGCCGGAGGCGAGGTGTCGGCCCTCGCGTTGGTCAGGGACGAGGCTGGCGCGGCGACCCGCCGGCTGAAAGGAGTGACGGAGGCGCTGAGCCAGGCGGCGGAGGCACTGAGTCAGGTCCGCCGAGCTTTTTTTTTTTACGGCCATGGCCTTACGTGTGCTCTGCAGGTGGCTGACTTCACCAGCCGTACTGCGTCGGGGGCACTTACGGCAGCCTTATCTGCCGAAGTCGAGAGACTTCGGACGCAACATGCTGACGCTGTCCGTGAGAAGTCGGCCTCCGACAGCAAGTGTCGTAAACTGGCAGACAAGGTGGCCGCCCTGGAGGAGGAAAAGGCTGACCTCCGGCGCCAGCTGGCGGGGGAGAGGAGGGAGGCCAACGAGGCCGTCGCCAAGGAGCAGGCCGCGCAGGCGGAGGCTAGGCTGGCACGGGCGGAAGCCAATCTTGCCAAGGATCTCGCTGAAGACCTGCGGGGGCGGCTCACCGCTCTGGAGAGCCGCGCGAAGGGGGTCGAAGCCGCGGTGCGAACGGAGGCCGAACGGACGCGCACACAGCTTATGGCCACATATCGCGAGCTGGGTGCGCGGACCGGTGACTTCGTGGTGCCGGAGCGAGAGGCCGGGCTTCGCTGTTTGGAATGGGTGCAAGAGGAGCTGCGGGAGCTCCCCACTGTCCTGGGGGGATTAATGTCGTTCGCCTCCCTGGTCACCTGCGAGGGGGCGATGAACGCACTCTCTCGCGAAGGGTGCCGGCACTATGAGGCCTTCGACCAGGCAGATGAAGATTTTGGGCGAGACATCTATAAGGTCGAAGACCCCGTGGTGAAGGAGTCCGCCGGCGCCCTCTATGACCGGATGTGGGGTCTGTATGGTGGTGATGTGGTCAGGGAGCGGGCTGAGGCTGCGAGGGCTCAGGTGACGTTGTCGTTTGTTCGGCGTTTGCTGAATGTGGTTGGTGCGTGTGTTTGCTAACTTTTTGTATGTTTTGTCTTAGGCGGAGCGAGGCGAGCGGGTGGACGACTTCGGAGCACTGAACGACGCCCTGCCTGACCCGGAGCCGACCCCGGAGACCACGGAAGACGCACCAGGCGCCCCCACATCTGCTGCGACAGTTGAGGACCTGCCCCTGAAGGTGGCCGAAGGCGCTCCCGATGCCCTCGCAGCAGCTGCGCCGACCGTCGAAGATCCGGCGGCGGAGGCGGTGGAAACAATGGCGGAAGTGGCAGCGGAGCCAACGGCGGAGGCCCCCGCGGCGTCAGGGCCCTCGCAGGTGGCGTAGTGGTTGTTTAGGGTTGGGGAATTTTGGATGTTGTACTGAATTTTGGTTGCTGCGCAGGTTCAAGATTTTGGGCCTGTGCACGCAACCGCTGCTACTGAGTTTTTGGCGGCTTCGACCGCGGAAGGTGGTAATGAATATAGTGGGTCTGCATCTGAGTTTTTTGATTTTGCCGACTCCGGGAGCTCGGTTGAGTAGGACTGAGGAGTCGTCGGAGGAGAATTTGGATTATTTTGCAGCCTTGGACGTGGCTGCGGCGGAGGCTTCGCCACACGCCGCGGACGCGTCGGACGTGCCAGGCCCTAGCACCGGGCGCCGTCGACGAAGGGCGGTTGCAAAACGTAGGGTTAGCGCGGAGGAGCGGGCTCTGCTTCGTGTGAGTGGGGCGTTCCTGCCGACCGCCGAGGGTGTAGGTGAAGGGGAGCTGCGAAGGCTTTTTGCGGGTGAGGAGCTCAGGATAATGTTATTTAATTATAGGGAGATGGGAATTATTCCTAAGGTTGAGCCGATGTAGAGTGTGGTGCCCTCGCTTGTGTACGTCGAGGCTTGTATGGTGGAATTGTGTGCCCTCGCGTGCATGTGTGTGTGCGAAGGCGTTTTGTACTTACTAATTTGTTTTGCTGCGCTGTGTTGGCTTGATTATAGTTGGTCTTGGTGTGGATGGTTTGATGTTGTCGTTTCGGCCGTTGTTGTGCTAGTCCAGGTGTACCCTTAGGTGTCTTCTGCACAGATAGTCTTCGGTTTTTTCGCACTTGTTGCGCTGATCCGGCTGCACTTTTAAGCGACTTCTGCACGGATAGCCTTCGCGATAGACTCAGATTTTTTCCGCACCTGTTGTGCTAATCCGGCTGCACCCTTAGGCGACTTTTGCGCGGATAGTCTTCACGATAGACTTAGATTTTTTTCCGCACTTGTTGTGCTAATCCGGCTGCACCCTTAGGCGACTTTTGCGCGGATAGTCTTCGCGACAGACTTAGATTTTTTTTCGCACTTGTTGTGCTAATCCGGCTGCACCCTTAGGCGACTTTTACGCGGATAGTCTTCGCGATAGACTTAGATTTTTTTCGCACTTGTTGTGCTAATCCGGCTGCACCCTTAGGCGACTTTTGCGCGGCTAGTCTTCGCGATAGACTTAGATTTTTTTCGCACTTGTTGTGCTAATCCGGCTGCACCCTTAGGCGACTTTTGCGCGGATAGTCTTCGCGATAGACTTAGATTTTTTTCGCACTTGTCGTGCTAATCCGGCTGCACCCTTAGGCGACTTTTGCGCGGATTTGTCGCACGCGAGGGTAGCTAGCGCTTAGCCTCGCGGTGACCTCGTGGTGGTCGAATGTCGAAGACCGTCATCGCGGTCTTTTTCGACGCATGTCTTTTTGCGGGGGATTTTTTACGCATATATTACATGGCTCCGCCTCGTTAAAAACCTCACCCCCCGGGAGGAAAAGAGTGCGGGCCGGTGCAAGAATGTTTTTGCGAATTACAAGGGCGAAGACGGCCCTGAGGAATCAAACAAAAAATTTGCGGAGGTTGTCAATGTTCCAGGAGTGCTCCAGGTCCTCGCCGGTTGGCGTTGTGAGCCTGTAAGCGCTGGGGGAAGCTTTTGTCTTGACGATGAAAGGGCCCTCCCACCTGGGCTCCAGCTTGCCCTTGGACTCCGTTCGAGCTGTCCGAATGAGTACGAGGTCCCCCTCGCTGAACTCCCTCGGGGTGACTGAATGGTCGCGCCATGCTTTGGTCTGGGCTTGATACTTGTTCAGGGCCTGTAGGGCGAAGATACGGTCTCCGTCGATGAGATCCTTTGAAGTTGGCTCGTCCACATCTGGGACGGCCGCCGGGACTGTTCGCGGGGACCCGTGCTTTATTTCTTGCGGGGTCATGGCCTCCGATCTATATAAAAGACGGAAGGGAGTGAATCCGGTCGCCCTGCATTCAGTCGTGTTTAGTGCCCAGACTGCCTCGGGTAAAAAATCGCTCCATCTGCCCTTTTTTTCATCGAGGAGCATTTTTTTGATAGCTGTGAAGATTTTTCCGTTGGCGCGCTCCACGACCCCGTTGGACTGCGGATGATAGACTGAGGCGCAGGCAAGCTTGGTGCCAATGGAGAAACAAAAATCCTTGAAGCCTTGGTTATCAAACTGCTTGCCGTTGTCGACTGTTAATTCGGACGGTACTCCGAAGCGGCAAACGATGTTCTGCCAGAAGAATTTTTGGGCAGTCTTTGATGTTATTGTGGAGACAGCCCGTGCCTCGATCCATTTGGTGAAGTATTCGACCGCGACGAAGGCGAACTTAAGGTTCCCCTGAGCGGTGGGCAGGGGTCCAACAATGTCGAGACCCCAGCGCTGTAGAGGCCATGTGTGGGCGATCAGCTTTGTATACTGCGAAGGGCCGCCTGACCGAGGAGAGAACTTCTGGCAGGCTTCGCAGGACCGAGTGACCCGATTCGCAGCGCAAATCATTGCGGGCCAGTAAAAACCCTGGCGGATCACCTTAGCAGCTAGGGCTCTCGGCCCCGCGTGCGAGCCGCACGTGCCACTGTGGACTTCTCGTAGAATCTGCATGCCTTCGGCCTCGGTGACGCACTTAAGCATTGGTTGACTGACCCCTTTTTTATAGAGTTGGCCTTCAATCAGAGCGAAGTCTCGGCTTCGATGTCTGAGGCGCTTGGCCTCACTGATGTCGGCTGGGTGATAATACCCCTGCAGGAACAGGGTTATGGGTGCGCGCCAGTCTTCGGTCATGATGAGGTTGACTGTACGGTGGCCCTCGCTGTCATTGGTTATTTGGAGCCCTTCGGGGCTCCGGACTGCTGGTGTGCCGATGACGTGGAAGAACACGTCGGAGGGCAGAGTTTCGCCCCTGGCCGCGGCCTTGGCCAATGCGTCGGCCTCCTCGTTCTTGGCCCGGTCCACATGCTGCACGGTGAACCCCTTGAACTGCCTCTCGAGACTTCGGATGGCCGCGAGGTATTGCATGAGTGCGGGGTCCTTGGCTGCATAGTCTTTTTCGACCTGGCCGGCAACTACCTTGGAGTCTGTTTTGATGATGCAAGTGGTGACTCCGAGGGCCCTTAGCTTGCGGAGGCCGAGGATGACTGCTTCGTACTCTGCTATATTATTTGTGCATCTGTCGGAGTCCAGATTGAAGCTGAGTCGTGCTGCATATCTGTGCTTGACCCCGACTGGTGAGGTTATGATTGCGGCGACGCCTGCCCCCGCATGGCACCATGCGCCGTCGCAGTGGATCGTCCAGACCTTCTCTGTGGTCGGGTCCGGCTGTGTTACTGGCCCGGTCCAGTCGACGACGAAGTCTGCCAGGACTTGCGATTTGATGGCTGTCCTGGGCTCGAAGCTGATGTGGTAGCCGGAGAGTTCGGCTGCCCACTTGGCGATCCTCACCGATGCCTCCGGGTTTCTAAACAGTTCGCCGAGCCCCCTGTCTGAGGTGACGCGGACCTTGAATGCTTCAAAGTAATGGCGCAGCTTGCGCGAGGACATAACGACTGCGTAGGCGATCTTCTCTAGCTCTGTCATGTTGCATTTGGACGGTGTCAGGACCTCGGAGACGTAATAAACAGGGCACTGTCTGACAGCGCCTTCGACTGTCTGCTCCTGCACTAGTGCCGCGCTGACCGCGTGCGGCGAAGCCGCGACATAGAGCAATAAGGGGAGCGAGGAGTCGGGGCTCGTGAGGGTGGCCAGCTCCGTTAAGTACTGTTTTAATGAGGCGAAGGCCGCTGCTTGCTCCGGCCCCCAAGCGAAGTCTTTTGCGCCGCGGAGAGTTTTGAGGAAAGGAAGACTTCGCTCGGCCGACCTGGAAATGAATCTGTTGAGAGCGGCCAATCTGCCTGTCAGACGCTGGACATCCCTGGTGGACTGCGGAGGCGACATGTCGATGATGGCCTGGATCTTGGTTGGGTTGGCCTCGATGCCGCGGTGCGACACCAGGTAGCCCAATATCTTGCCCTGGCGAACACCGAAAACGCACTTTTCCGGGTTTAAGCGGAGTCGTGCGTCTCGCATGTTTGCGAATGTCTCGGCCAGGTCGGCGAGATGGTCCTCCTTATTTTTGCTGGCGACGACGATGTCGTCCACATATGTAAATATATTTCTGCCGACCTGCCCTTCGAGTACTGTTTTGGTGAGTCTGGAGAAGGTGGACCCGGCATTCTTGAGACCCTCCGGCATTCTGACGAAGCAATAAGTGCCGAAGGGTGTTATAAAGCTGGTGCTGGCCTTGTCTTCCTCCTTCATGTATATCTGGTGATAGCCGGAGAAGCAGTCGAGGAGAGACATGACCTCGCACCCGGCCGCGCTATCGACTATTTTGTCGATCCGTGGCAACGGGAAATTGTCTTTTGGGCAGGCCTTATTGAGACTGGTGAAGTCTATGCACATCCGCCATTTCCCGCTTTTTTTCTGCACCATTACAACATTGGAGAGCCATGTGGGGTAAGCCACTGGCTCAATGAATTTAGCCTCTAGGAGGCGGTGCACCTCCGCCTTGGCGGCCTCTGTCTTTTCGTCGGACATTTTGCGGAGCCTTTGCTTTCTTGGTCGCACCGAGGGGTCAATTCCCAAACTGTGCTCGATTATAGATCGGCTGACTCCGACCAGGTCGAGGGCGGACCAGGCGAAGACATCTTTATTCTTGGCCAGGCAGCAGAGGAGCTTCTCTTCTTCATGCGAAGTAAGGTCTTCGCTGATAGTGACTGTCTGCTTGGGCGTGGCCTGATCGAGGGGGACAGTCCTGGTCCCATCCTGACTCTGCAACTGAGCCTTGTCGTGCTGTTTTTCAGTTGGGCTGGCGGGCGTAGGGACGTCGCACTGTGTCGTGAGACAGTGCACGTTCCTCTGACCCGGCACGAAGTCTCGCTCTATGTTGCGCGCTGTCTGCTGGTTACCGAAGACTGTAATTACGCCTAGCGGGCCTGGTATCTTCATGCACAAATACAGTCCGTGGATGGCAGCTTCAAACTTATTGATGGAGCCCCGGCCCATGATGGCGTTGTATGGATATACCATATCCACAATGTCAAAAGTCACCTGCTCACTTCGGGCATTGGGTGCTACACCGAAGGAGAGGGGCAATTCTATTTTGCCGACGGGGAAGGTGCCCTTGCCGCCGAAGCCATACAACGGGTTATCCGAAGGCTTAAGCAGGCTGTGGCTGATGCCCATGCGATCGAAGGTGTGGAGGAAGATGATGTCTGCCTGGCTGCCGTTGTCAACGAGGACCTTGTGTAGGTCCCAGCCTGCCACGCTGCAATTGATGACCATGGCATCGCAGTGGGGGGCGCTGCGCAAGTCGACGTCCCGTGCGTCGAAGGTGAGCGGTACGTGGGACCACTTCGTCTGTACAACTGGGCCCGTGACAGCGACATGGTTTATGCTGCGGTAGTGGTCCCGCTTCTGCCGCTTGGTGTCGAAGTCGGTGCTGGACCCCCCAGTTATCATATGAATGACTCCGCGATAAGGTTGATCGGCGAAGTCCTCCTGCTTTGGGGCGTGGGGGATGTTTTGTTGTTGCTGGTGTGGTGGTGGAGGCGGAGGATGTACGATTTGTACTTCCTGATGATGTTGGTAAGCGTGGTGCGGTGGATGCGGGGCGGGAGCGTGGATATATGGTGGAGGGGGTGGCTGGTAGTTATGCGCGACAATTCTGGGGTTGTCGGCTGGCTGCGCCCTTGCCATTCTGTCTCTGGTGGCCTTCACTTCGGGGCAGTCTTTGGTTGGGTGGGCGCAGTCTTCGCCATGGAAAAGGCAGTAAAATCGGCGCGGTGGAGGGGGTGGCTGCGCACGCCCTCGGCCCCTGCCGCGAGTTCCACTTTCGCGGCCCTGGGGGGGATATTCCTGGCGCCGAAGGGGGTCAGCGGCCGGCTGCTGGTTGGCAATGTTGTGCACTTGCGGCTGACCGCGGCCATCTCGACCGGAGTCTGGTTGCGGAGTTCTTGTCCACGTGCGGCTGGACTGTGGAGCGTCTTTTGGCTTCCGCTGGGACTCAATCTTGCGCTGGTGGAGCTCCTCGGATCTGGCATACTTTTCAAACAGCTGGTACAGCTCTTGGAGGTTCTTCGGCGGATCTCTGATGCAGTGGCTGTAAAGGACGCCAGCGCGAAGGCCACTGATAGCATAGTGGATGGCAATCTGGTCATCGACTGAGGGTAGCTGTGACTTGAGTGTGAGGAATTTGCGGTAATATTCCCTCAGGGTCTCCCTCTCTAGCTGCTTGCAGAGCGAGAGCTCGGCCAGGGCGTCGGTGTCCGGGCGGTACCCTTGGAAGTTGAGGAGGAACTTGTCCCGGAGACTTCTCCAGGAATCGATGGACAGCGGAGGCAACCTGGTGAACCAGGTGAGTGCGGGGCCCTCGAGGGCGATGATGAAGGACTTCGCCATTGTGGCGTCGTCCCCCCCGGACGATGCGACGGCGACCTGGTAACTCATTATGTATTGAGCCGGGTCGGTGCTGCCGTTGTACTTGGGGTAGGTCCCAGCCCGGAAGTTAGCTGGCCAGGGCGTCACTTGCAGGTGAGGCGCCAGGGGACTTCGCTCATCGAGATAATTGACCCCTTGGAATGGCGCGGCGTGCGGGAAAGTGAAGTCGCGCTGGGGGAAACGCGGGTCCTCCGGTTGCGCGCGGTGTTGCAGGGGTGGCTCATGCTGCAGGCCGGGGTGGCCTTCGCGCGTGTCTTCGTTTTGTGCGCGCTATTGGAGGGATGACTCGTGCTGCGGGCCGAGGTGGCCTTCGCGCTGCATCAGCGCGATCTCCCGCTCGAGTTCCTGGGCCTTGTGCTCTTCGTCGCGTATCATCTGCCGCACTTTGGCGAGTGCGGACACGCGCTGGCGCTTGGCCTCCAGTATCTCCTTCTGCCTCTGGAGGTTGCGGTTCTTGAGGCGCAGAGCGCGCAGCTGTAGCTGTTCTTCTGCTGAGATGCCGAGGACTTCACCGTCCTCGGCGAGGTCCGCGCCCTCCGGTGGTGCGAAGCCTGAGGGAGGTGCGAAGCCTGAGGGAGGTGCGAAGCCTGAGGGTTGTCCCTCGGGGTCGCAGGTGCGAAGGGTGTCGTCTTCAGTGGCCTCTTGGTGGGTGGATTGGGTGAGGGCGAGGGCCTTGCCCTTTCTTGCGGCGAGCAGTGCTGCCTTCGCAGCCTCGTCAGCCTTCGGGTTAGCTCTCTTGGGTGCCATCGCGGGTGGTTGTCTCGTAGCACGAACGGTGGGCGCCAAATGTTGGCACTGTCTCTCGACTAGTGAGGAGATCCAACACGGGTGAACGGTGATGGCAACAGGGCACTCGCGCGTGATGGCAAAAGCTCTGTTAATCTGGCCTCTCACGGGCACTGTGCGGGGGTATTTATAGGTATCCGAGTGCACGGCGCCTTGCGTTAAGGACGCATGTGCCCTCAGGTACCTAGTTTATCCCCAGAATATTCCCATAAAGCGGGGTTACAAGCTGTAATTACAAGTACGCCTTTACAAATTAGGCCCGTAACACAAACGCGGCCACGCAGGGCCCGTTACAATGGGCCAGATCTCATGTGGGCCTCGGAGCTGACCGAGGCCGCGCCGCGGGGAGGCGTCGCCGCAGGCCTTCGTCTGGTGCCGAATCGAGCGAAGGGTCTCCGTGTTGTCTCTGGTGCCGATGAAGCGAAGGGTGTCCCTGCCTGCTTTGTCTGTCAGGGCAGGGGCTAAGCGGTGGAGACTTCGGGCGAAGGGTGGCGTTTCTGCCTTCGCTCCAACATCCCTGTAGCATCCCAAAAATTCAAATCTTGAAATTTTCTCAAACTTGCTCTAAATTCAAAATGAATTTCGAATTTCATTTCAAAATGTTTGTTTGCGAGTGGATATCAACAAATCAAATATAATGGTCTATATTCTCTCCAAAATCCTCATCTAAATATCCTACAAATATTTCCCCAGTGATCCCCCTCAAATTCTTTCCAGAAATATTGCCCAGATATTTCCCTAGCAACCCCCTCAATTTCTTTACAGAAATACTAGTCCAAATATTCCACCGATATATCTCCAAGTATTTTTCTCCTAAGAAATACCTTCAGAATCATTTTTGAAGTCCCTACAAATATTTTCTTCATAACTTTCCTCATACTCATATGTATACGTACGCCTCCAGTGTCATACGGTGAGCTCTACAAGCTAATTACACTCATATAAGACAAATCCATGTTAATCTCCCACTAATCCTCTCATCCTCCCACTAATTCTCTCATCCCTCCCCCTAATCCCCCCACCATGGCTATAAATAGAGGGGCAAGGGCCTCCTCTCATCCCACCCAAGCCATTTCATGGCAACTCCCTCTCCCCACCCCACACGCCCACTCCCACTCCACCTCTCACACAAGCACACACTAGCATAAGGATCGTTTGGTCGTTCTTTGATCGTTCTTCCACCTTATCTTAGTTTGTTCGTTCGTTCGATCGTTCGATCGTTCGTCCGATCGTTCATAGTTCGTTCGTCCGATCGTTCGCCCGTTTGTTCGTCCAAATAATCTTTTTCCTGCCGTTATGCTGCCGAAATTCTGATCGTTTGTTCGTTCGATCATTCGATCGTTCATCGTTCGTTCATAGTTCCTATTCATCGTTCATCGTTCGTTCATCGACACTATTCATCGTTCATCGTTCGTTCATACGAACTATTCACCATCACTATTCATCATTACTATCCACCGACACTATTCATCATCGTTACTATTCATCATCGTTATTGTTCATCGATGATACCTATAATTACTTTTCCGTCGCCACTATTCATTGTCACTATTCATTGTTACTATTCATCGATCATCTGATCACCCCAAATTTCAACTACTCATCCGTCATGCTGTCAAGTCCACCTAAGACCAGCCAGACCCATATTTCAGTCATACGAACTCCGGTGACTGTGATTTTCCTTCCAGTAGGGAACTTCCCATCTGGTCACCCATCCCAGATTTCTCCAAGTTGAGCACGCTTAAGTTTGGGGTTCTTTCAAGCCAGACTTCCAAAAAGAAAGGCAAACCATGTTTGTATGGATATGTCTTCAATCCTATAAAACCTGGCCCAAGATACCACAGCCCCCTTGGACCAGAATACCACAGCATTCCAGCTATTTTGGTCCCGCCTTACTGTTGTCTAATGTGACACAGTAGGTAGGAAAGTATTGTTGGTACCCTGAAACTAAGGTACCCCTGCTACTGTACAAAGACGAAGAACCCACACAACTATCACTTAGTCGCGTGGAAGAAGTGCCGCGTGTGGGACCAAGCCACGGCTCGCCCCAATCTCAGGCGGCTATTCTGGGTCCTCAACAGCGCCCGACTCCACAACGTGGGTGGGTCCGGAGCCACCACGTGTCCAGAGAAGGTGATATACTCCAAGGCATCAACAGTGGTCTGGACCCCCACGGAAGAGCGTCGGACCCCAGGGTTGGTCCCGGACCCCCGGATATACAGTCCGGACCCCCACGGGAGAGCGCCGAACTGTTCGGACCCCCAGGGTTGGTCCCTGTAGCATCCCAAAAATTCAAATCTTGAAATTTTCTCAAACTTGCTCTAAATTCAAAATGAATTTCAAATTTCATTTCAAAATGTTTGTTTGCGAGTGGATATCAACAAATCAAATATAGTGGTCTATATTCTCTCCAAAATCCTCCTCAAAATATTCTACAAATATTTCCCCAGTGATCCCCCTCAAATTCTTTCCAGAAATATTGCCCAGATATTTCCCTAGCAACCCCCTCAATTTCTTTACAGAAATACTGTCCAAATATTCCACCGATATATCTCCAAGTATTTTTCTCCTAAGAAATACCTTCAGAATCATTTTTGAAGTCCCTACAAATATTTTCTTCATAACTTTCCTCATACTCATACGTATACGTACGCCTCCAGTGTCATACGGTGAGCTCTACAAGCTAATTACACTCATATAAGACAAATCCATGTTAATCTCCCACTAATCCTCTCATCCTCCCACTAATTCTCTCATCCCTCCCCCTAATCCCCCACCATGGCTATAAATAGAGGGGCAAGGGCCTCCTCTCATCCCACCCCAAGCCATTTCATGGCAACTCCCTCTCCCCCCCACACGCCCACTCCCACTCCACCTCTCACACAAGCACACACTAGCACAAGGATCGTTCGGTCATTCTTCGATCGTTCGTCCACCCGTTCTTAGTTTGTTCGTTCGTTCGTCCGATCGTTCGATCGTTCGTCCGATCGTTCATAGTTTGTTCGTCCGTTCGTCCGATCGTTCGCCCGTTTGTTCGTCCAAATAATCTTTTTCCTGCCGTTATGCTGCCGAAATTCCGATCGTTTGTTCGTTCGATCATTCGATCGTTCATCGTTCGTTCATAGTTCCTATTTATCGTTCATCGTTCGTTCATCGACACTATTCATCGTTCATCGTTCGTTCATACGAACTATTCACCATCACTATTCATCATTACTATCCACCGTTACTATTCACCGACACTATTCATCATCGTTACTATTCATCATCGTTACTGTTCATCGATGATACCTTTAATTACTTTTGCGTCGTCACTATTCATCGTTACTATTCATCGATCATCTGATCACCCCAAATTTCAACTACTCATCCGTCATGCTGTCAAGTCCACCTAAGACCAGCCAGACCCATATTTCAGTCATATGAACTCCGGTGACTGTGATTTTCCTTCCAGTAGGGAACTTCCCATCTGGTCACCCATCCCAGATTTCTCCAAGTTGAGCACGCTTAAGTTTGGGATTCTTTCAAGCCAAACTTCCAAAAAGAAAGGCGAACCATGTTTGTATGGATACGTCTTCAATCCTATAAAACCTGGCCCAAGATACCACAGCCCCCTTGGACCAGAATACCACAGCATTCCAGCTATTTGGGTCCCGCCTTACTGTTGTCTGATGTGACACAGTAGGTAGGAACAGTTTCCACCAACATAAACCTTTGCCCAAGAAAAGCCCAAAAATAATTCCTCGCACCCCGCTCAAAAATACATTTGTATTTTTGATTTTCCAAATGTCTCTAAATATTCAAATTCTAGAATATTCCTTTCCTTTTCTTTTTCTCCCTATGATTATAAAATCCAAAACTCCTCCATCCAAACTCAGATTTCAGTCATTCTTGTTTCTAAAATTCTTGTCAAACTATTCCCTATCCAACCATGTCATCCCCTAAGCATAGTTCATATTCCAGAAAACTTCCAAAATACTCTTGTCCCATATGCTGCCTATAACTCTCCAGTCCATGCTATGTCAGACGATTCTTTTGTCACTATTCTCACCAATAGTGAACTTCACTGAGCTACACCACATACACCCAGCTATAAATACACCCAGCTACCCTCTCCCACTCCACACACTCAACACCCTTAGCAAAGGCAAACACCCCACCCACTCAGTTACTCCGCTCTACCGGCTACACGCACAGTGTTGCTTCGCCTCCAGTCCACCCTCCTGGTAAGCACCTCCGCTCCACCACTAGTAGTACATCAACACCATATGACACAGATTCTACTCAAGACTCTGCCCATCCATATATCGCTATTCTGACCACTATACTAAATATTTGTTGGTATACTTGCTGGTTTGTTGTATGCTTGTTCATGTTGCATAGTTATCGGAGCATTCGTGCCGTCTCGTGGAGGCCAGATCTACAAGTCTACGCCAGACAGTGGAGCTAGAAGCCAGTTCTGCGAGCTCCCCTTCCCCCTTTGCCGGATAAGCACGGCAAGCTCACTGGATCCCTTTGATGCATAAATTACCTATGATTTTTCAACCACAACCCTTAGCCTGTTATTTTATGCATGATATGATTTTGAGACAAGTTATTATGGCCACTTAGCCGCTTGCTGCAATCAATCCTTGATATATTTGTTACAAATGATTTGAGAAAAGGTGTGAGTTTTCAAAAGAAAATGCTTTTCAAAATGTGTATGATGAAGGGTTTTCACCCTTATCACCTTTGAGTAGGGATGATCAGGGACTCCCTGGTTTAGGGGAGGGCCCAAGGGTGATGGCTCAGCTGGTTTAGGTGTGAGCAGAAGGATTGTCCCCTCACATAAGGACCGGTTTGTCATCCTTCACTACCTGTACTCATGATAAGTACAACCACTCGAGACTGTATGGGAAGTCACTCAATCTGAACTCGTACGGTCCAAAACCCAGGGTTATGAAGGCTAGGGAGCACCAGGAGGATAAGGAGGGGGAATGTTTTGTCCGGTTTGGACATGGCGGTGGCCTGACTCCTTCCAGTATAACCGTTAAGGTGGAGACGTGCGAGGAAATAAAGAGATTTGGTATTCGGGTCTCATGACGGTGAGATCGCAGAAACCGGACTAGTGGGTAAAGTGTACCCCTCTGCGCAGAGTTCAAACCTATTCAAATAGTCTGTGTCCACAGGAATGGACGAGTCTGGTATGGTATGTCAATTAATGTTTTGTTTTCCAAAAAAGGGTGCTTTTGAGAAAAGTGGTTTTTAAAAGGTCCGGCAGTTTAGCCGTGAGCTATGGTGGACGAGAAGTCCAGTAGCTATTTTTGAAAATGAAAACCAGTGGGAAACTGCTGAGATACCTGGATGGTTTAGTCCAAGGGATTTTGTTCTAATATTGAAAAACTTCCTGCTCCTTTGGGAGAGGATGCGCTTTGCAAAATACAAAATGATTTTCAAAACAACCCTGCATAAAATATTGCTGTTTCTGCAAAATATCCTGAGCTCCACATATTCCATGCATTATATCTGATTTCCCCATTCCACGGGTGAAGGTGGGCTGCTGAGTATGTTTGTACTCACCCTTGCTTATTTGTTGTTTTTCAGAAAAGGAGATCGGGTAAGAGTTACGACTGTTCCCAACCTTGCCTGTGGCGGTTGGACCGCTGATTTGCTTCGCTGCATATATCGGCCTGCTTTAGCCCCACTCTGATGATATGTTCCGAGTTGTGGACCAACTCTTAAAGTTGATCGCCACCTTTATAGGTTGGTCTCATTTAAGCAGATCTGGAATCATCTGATGTATAAATGTGTTTACTAGCCTCCTAGGACTAGTAATTGTATCACATTTGAGTCCTAGAGGATTGGGGCGCTTCAGTCCTGGACCCCCGGATATACAGTTCGGACCCCTAGGGTTGGTACCGGACCCTCGGATATACAGTCCGGACCCCCAAGGTTGGTCCTGGACCTCCACGTGTGCAAGCTGGACCCCTGGAGTGGGATCCGGACCCCCCCCCGTATGGGGTCCGGGTCCCCACAAGGGGCCCCAAGGTCCTAGGACAGTACATACCTGGGCCTTGAACAGGACCCAGGCAGGGGTCCGGTGTCGACACGTGTCCAAACCCGGTCTGGTGTGAACCTGTCCGCATACGCTACTGCTCCCCACCCAGGCGGAGACCCGATGCTGCCACATGGCCTACTGCGCGTGACGTAAGCTAGCGGGCGGAGCCTGACGTAAGGCCTCCGGGTTACGCGACACCTGCATTTATTGCGGATAAGGCACACCGCCTGACAGGCAATGTGCCGCCTCGGCATTTAATGAGACATGTCCAGTGCGCAGGCGACGTGCTTGTCCATTCCACTGGCACGCGATGTGCCGCCTCCGCATTTAATGAGACCTGTCCATTCCGCTGGTAGGCAGCGACCTATCCATTCCACAGGCGGCATGCTTGTCGGTTCCACTGGCGGACTGCACGCCCATGCTGCCGCGTGCATGATGCCCATCATTACTCGTACGTTACCAAGGAAGATGTCGTCGCATGTCAACGCTACACGTGCTACGGACAACATGGGTCTAGAGATTGCACAGAAGTCACCTGCATTAGTTGCTCTAGGTATTCCATCGATTATGTTCCTGAGCCCACATGTCGGGGCTCAGTATCCTTGTATGTGTCCCCCTTGAGCTATAAAAGGGAGGGCACATGACGTTACAAGGGGACCGAACTTAGATGCTCAAGCTCACAAGTCACTCAAACTCACTTAGACCCTCGGGAAGTTCTCCAAGCTCTCGAGCATCAGCAATACTACACACAGTGGAGTAGGGTTTTACGCTCCGGTGGCCTGAACCACTCTAAATCCTCGTGTTCTTCGTCCACCTAGCAAACAGGTAAAACGCTTAGGCCCCCTCCTCATCTTAGGATTTAGGGCGGGTGCGTTCCGCCACCGGGCCGGAGAATTTCCTCTCCGACATTTGGCGCGCCAGCACCGAGAGCGCATCAGAGATGGACGTCGGCGGCTCCAACACCGGGATGGGGCTCACCCCTAGCGGCACCAGTCTGTGCTTGCCTCACCGGCCTAGGCGGCGATGCGCTGGACCCCGGCGCGCTGCTCCGCCTGGAGATCTTCAAGTGTCTTCTTCATCGCCTCCATCGCCTGGGGGCCCGGTGCTGCCTGCGCCGCCTGGAACCGGTGGACCCGCTCCTCTAGCTCCTTCTCCTTCTGCTCCGCCTCGAGCTCATGCTCAGCCAGCAACTTTTCCTGCCTTTCAAACATCTCCTCCCTGAAGGCGAGGTCCTTCTCCCGCCAGGTGAGATCCGTCGCCCGCTTATCCAGGGAGGTATCTGTCGCCTTGAGGTTCTCCTCGGCCAGGGCAATGTTGCTGGCCTTGTCACCCAGCTCCTGCTCCCATTTCTGGATCCTCTCCACAGCCGCGGTCTGCTGGGTCCACTGCTCGTCCAAGATCTTGTTCATGGCGCTCAGCTCCATGACGACCTCCTCCCTCTAGTTCAAGTGCTCCTCCTTCTTAGCCAGCCTCTTCTCCTTCCGGCTCGCCTCCAGCTCTCTGGCGTACACCTTCTGGAGGTCCTTCTTGTAGTCTTTGTGGTCCCGTGCCAGTTTGGACCGCTCAAAGGTGAACTGCTAGGACGCCGCTTTGGTGCGCTCCTCCAGCTGGGTACGCCAGTCACTGAGGCGCTGGTGCTCGGATTCCAGCGCCTCCCATTCCCGTTGGATCGCCGCCTCGATCTCTTAAAGGGCCTGATGCGCATGAGACAGCACCCGGGGGAGCGGAACCGGCGCTGCTTCTGGCTCAGCGCCGGATCGGAGCCACCGCCCAAGAACCACCACCGGCTCCTCCAGAGTGAGCGGTGGGACAGAGCTGGATGCGCCCCCCGTGTCACCCCCCATGGTGGGGGCGGGCGCAGCGGGGACCTCCTCAGCCGCTACCGACGATGTACTCGACGGTGTCGCTGTCGTTGAGGCTGTGGTAGCCGTCGACGTAGTTGCAGCGGCCGAGGGCGGACCGCCGGCACCACTCCTAGCAGATGCCTGCTGCTGAGAGCTGGACCTGCCGGCGGGCATGGTATTTAGCGGGGGAGGAGCGCCCTTGGGAGCAGAGGGGGAGGAAGCCCTGGCAAACAAGGATGGGTTAAGACCCGTCAGCAAGTTAACTACACTCGCAAAAACAAGGATGGGGCTACACTTACTTGGGGCCCTAGACCTTCCAGCGACCCTGGAAGCCGGACGTCCGCTGCTGCTATTGCTGCTACTGCTGTTGTGGTTGCTGCTGCTGGTGCCCCTGGGGGAGGTCACCCCTAGGTGGTGGTGGCGGCGGCGGGACCGATGGTGGTGGTGGCGGCGGATCCGATGGTGGTGGCAGTGGAGGACTGACGCTCCTCTGCGTGCCATGGGCCTGGGAGCCAGTCCCCTCGGCCTCGCCAGAGGTCCTCTGACGCTTCTGGGGTGGGTCCGAATCAAGGGGCAGATCCGTAACATGCGACCCGTCGACGCGGCGCAGCCGGCACCGCCTCTCTTCCTCCAACCCCCCGGTGCCACCCGGGACAGAGGAGCTACTTGCAGCTGATAGTCGCCTAGAGGGGGGTGAATAGGGCGAAACTGAAATTTACAAATATAAACACAACTACAAGCCGGGTTAGCGTTAGAAATATAAACGAGTCCGCGAGAGAGGGCGCAAAACAAATCGCAAGCAAATGAAGAGTGTGACACGCGGATTTGTTTTACCGAGGTTCGGTTCTCGCAAACCTACTCCCCGTTGAGGAGGCCACAAAGGCCGGGTCTCTTTCAACCCTTCCCTCTCTCAAACGGTCCCTCGGACTGAGTGAGCTTCTCTTCTTAAATCAAAGCCGGGAACAAAACTTCCCCGCAAGGGCCACCACACAATTGGTGCCTCTTGCCTTGATTACAATGGAGTTTTGATCACAAGAATAAGTGAGAAAGAAAAGAAGCAATCCAAGCGCAAGAGCTCAAAAGAACACGACAAATCTCTCTCTCTAATCACTAAAGCCTTGAGTGGAATTGGAGAGGATTTGATCTCTTTGTATGTGTCTAGAATTGAATGCCTAGCTCTTGTAAGTGGTTGAGAAGTGAGAAACTTGGATCAATGAATGTGGGGGTGGTTGGGGTATTTATAGCCCCAACCACCAAAAGTGGCCGTTGGGAGGCTGTCTGTTCGATGGCGCACCGGACAGTCCGGTGCACACCGGACATGTCCGGTGCCCCCGCCACATCATCAATGCTGTTGGATTCTGACCGTTGGAGCTTCTGACTTCTGGGCCCGCCTGGATGTCCGGTGCACACCGGACATCTCCTGTTCATTGTCCGGTGCGCCAGTATGGGCGCGCCTGACTTTTGCGCGCGCAGAGCGCGCATTAAATGCGCCGCAGGTAGCCGTTGGCGCCGAAATAGCCGTTGCTCCGTGGTTACACCGGACAGTCTGGTGCACACCGGACATGTCCGGTGAATTATAGCGGAGCGGCTGCTGCGCGATCCCGAGGCTGGCGAGTTGCGGAGGTCGCGCTTCCTTGGAGCACCGGACACTGTCCGGTGTACACCGGACAGTCCGGTGAATTATAGCGGAGCGGCTTGAGAAATTCCCGAAGGTGGCGAGTTCAAGTTGGAGTCCTCTGGTGCACCGGACACTGTCCGGTGGCGCACCGGACGCTGTCCGGTGTACACCGGACAGTCCGGTGCCTCCAGACCAGAGGTGCCTTCGGTTGCCTCTTTGCTCCTTTGTTGAATCCAAAACTTGATCTTTTTATTGGCTGAGTGTGAACCTCTTACACCAGTATAATCTATACACTTGGGCAAACTAGTTAGTCCAATTATTTGTGTTGGGCAATTCAACCACCAAAATTAATTAGGAACTAGGTGTCAGCCTAATTCCCTTTCAATCTCCCCCTTTTTGGTGATTGATGCCAACACAAACCAAAGCAAGAATAGAAGTGCATAATTGAACTAGTTTGCATAATGTAAGTGCAAAGGTTGCTTGGAATTGAGCCAATATAAATACTTACAAGATATGCATGGATCGTTTTTTTTATTTAGCATTTTGGACCACGCTTGCACCACATGTTTTGTTTTTGCAAACTCTTTTGTAAATCCTTTTCAAAGACTTTTTTCAAATAGTCAAAGGTAAATGAATACGATTTTGCAAAGCATTCTCAAGATTTGAAATTTTCTCCCCCTGTTTCAAATGCTTTTCCTTTGACTTAACAAAAACTCCCCCTAAATGAGATCCTCCTCTTAGTGTTCAAGAGGGCTTTGATATATCATTTTTGAAATACTACTTTCTCCCCCCCCTTTTGAACACAATAGGATACCAATTGAAAATCTCCAATTTTAAAATTAGGTGGTGGTGCGGTGGTGGTGCGGTCCTTTTGCTTTGGGCTCATACTTTCTCCCCCTTTGGCATGAATCGCCAAAAACGGAATCATTAAAGCCCTCGAGTTACATTCTCCCTCTTTGGTCAAAACAAATGAGTGAAGATTATACCAAAGATGGAGTCCTTTTGCTTGGTGCTTATGCTTTCTCCCCCAAGAATGGAGATGTTGGGGACTTGTTCTCAAATGCTTCGGATTAAGAACAAGGCAACATAAAAAGTGTTAAATGATAAAGCCCTTCGTCCTTTGAAACATTATTTCCCTTCGGGATATAATGTGTTCCGGACGAAGGTCACAAACAACATATCTTCGTAAGCACAATAAACTATGATGAAGAACATACATGCAACATAAAGAGTAATATAAACATTTAAATATTATCACAACGTCATTTCTATTTTATTATCATATAAAAATAGAAATGAGTTCAAATTACAAGTGTACCTTCGGACTGCAGGAAGGCAAAAGTACAAGGATGACGGAAAGCAAATGCCAAGTCAGCGTGAACAGTACGGGGGTACTGTTCATCTATTTATAGGCGTGGGACGTAGCCCATGAAAAATTACATTCATGTCCATTACATTTGCTAATGACTTATGGGAATCTATTAAGGCCTAAGTAGTCTTTTCATCTTTAAGTCGGTTCCCCTTTCTGCTATCGCGACGAAGCTTTCTGCGCATAGCTTCGGCTGTGCACCATTCTTCGTACAGCTTGGGCTTCGTTCTGACTGTACTCCATGTTCATGATCCGAGTCCGAAGATACCTGTTCATATAATTCACTTGGAAAATATTGTCAAATCATGTTTTTGAGGACCTTCGGAGGACGAAGGCCCCCAACAGTAGCCCCTCGCAATATTAATTTGTTAGCGATAAATTCAAATTGCGATATGGACGAAGGCCTTAAGCCGAAGGTCCGAAAAAACACCTTCCCTTTGCTAGAATAGCAAAAGTCACTGACACCTGGGACCACACAGTTTCCGTCATATCGAGTGTATAAATAGGAGCCCGCCATATTTGATTTGGCACGCTCTCTTTGCCATCTGTTTTCCCTGCTTATAAAACTTTCTGCCCAAAAATATTTGTTTTCTTTCGTAGTTTTAAGCTTCGGAAGCGAGAAGTAGGGTCTCCGAAGAGATGTCTGAGGAGAAGAAGGCTGTTGCCGAGATGAAGCTAAGTCTCTCTGAAGAGAAGAACCTGGGGTTTCTTGAGGCAATGTCAAAGACCAATACAGAAAAGATCACCAAAGAGATTTTAGAAGGTTTATCTGAAGATACTGGTGATAGCGACAGTTATGATGTAGAAAGCGGCGGGGGAGAGTCTGAAGATCGACCATGGCGGCCAAGTCACACGGTTTTCGGGAAAACCACTATTAAGCAGAGTCATATTGACAATATGAGGGGGAGATATTTTCGAGATATATCTATTGTGAGGGCAGATGCTGGAGAAAAGACTTCTCCCACCCCCGAAAAAGATGAGGTCGTAATCTTCCGAAGCTTTCTCAAGGCTGGGCTTCGGTTCCCCCTAAGCAGCTTTGTTGTCGAAGTTCTGAATACATTTCAAATCTACCTTCATCAAATTACTCCCGAAGCTATCATAAGAATGGGAATCTTTGTCTGGGCTGTGAAAAGCCAAGGTTTAGAACCAAATGCTAAAAGCTTTTGCAAAATTCATGAATTGGTATATGAGACGAAGCCTTGGGGGAAAGAACAATATCACAACAACTTTGGTTGTTACAGCTTCGGTGCTCGCTCCGGGTCAAGCTGCCATGTGCCAACCTTTCGGAAGAGGTGGCCCGGGGCCTGGATGACAGAATGGTTCTATGTAAAGAATGACTTGACAGCGCAGGAAGATGTGAAGAGTATCATTATGCGCCCCATCTGGCAACGCTTCGGACTCCGAAAGCCGAAGGTTGAAATGGATGAAGCGGCCGAAGAATGCCAAAGAGCTTTCGGCGCAATCTGCTCTTTTATTGGGACAAGGGATCTGGTCCAAGAGCATATTGCCTTCAGGGTGTGGCCACTTGCAGGAAAGTGGGAAATGCCGAAGGAGACCATCAAAGGGTCCGACGAAGGTGGACTAGTCAGACTAAAATACACATTCAAATACGGGGATAAATTTGTTGAACCTGATGACGACTGGTTAAAAAGCATTGAAACATTAAGTGACGAACTGCTTGGGGTATATTCGAAGGCCGAAAACACTGCATTATCGGCAGCCTTCGGAGGCCGAAAGAAGAAGAGGCCCAACCGGGTATTTGATGCAATCGGGTTTGCCTACCCTGACTACCATTATCCGGTGCTGGGCCGCAAAAGAAAAAATACTTCTCCTGCAACAGAAGTTGCCACAAGTGCTTCTAGTGAGCCAGCGCCACAAAGAAAAAAGATGAAGGTGCTCACCCACTGGGCACGTTTTATTGAGCCGGCCACAGTGCCTGAATTTATCGGTGAAGTCTCGTTGGCCACTGAAACTACAGAGCCAGCTCCAGTGCCGAAGATCGAAGAAAAAACTGAAGCACCTTCAGCAGAGAAGACAGAAAAACCGAGAATTGAAGGACCAAAAATATTGGAAATCTTAAGTCCTTCAGCAAGTGCTGAGACAACAAAAAATCAAAAGGGCCCATCTGTGACCCCAAAAAGAAAAAGAATGGCGAACGTTTTAGACGTTTTGGAGACAATTAAGTCTTCAAGCATAACTCCAAAGAAGACTGTTGAACTTTCTGGAGTGTCTACTGAAGCTTTAGTTGCTGAAGCTTCGAAGCAACAACCTGAGGCTGAAGCTGGGCCTTCAGAGCCCAGCAAGGAACAACCTCTGGAAGCCGAAGAAAAAATAAAAGTGCCAGAGCCAATTTTGGTTGAAGAAATTGACACTGCCGCCCCCGAAGCTCCTTCCACCATATGCGACTACATCGTGCGACATGCTTCGGGGAAGAAATTATCTGAAGAAGAGATTTATGAAGCCAAACACTATGCGAAAGAATTAAAATATCCGAAGGGGGCACTAGTGTTCAATGGGACAAACGAAGATGACTTCCTATACTGTCTCCCTGACAACAAAGAATTATCTGTCTGCCGGGAGATGGCTAGGAGTATGGGGTTCCCGAAGCTCGAAGCTGGCTTATGTGCTATGACGAAAGAAGATCTCGCGGATAGTCTTGCGTATAATAGCCTGAAGGTATGGGAATTAGACGTTTGAAAAATTTTACAATTCGTAACTCATTCTTTTATTCTTATATGGATTCTTTTTCGTATAGGGTTTAATTCTAAGCAACGCATTAAGAGCACAAAAGAGTGCCGAAGACGAGAGCTATGAAATTGCGTTCAACAATTTACGATCAGAAGTTATTAAACTGAGAAACGAAGCTCTAGAAAAAGATAAAATTCTGCTTACATTGGTAGACAAGATAAAAAAGGACGAATCTGCTGCAAAGGTTCAGGCCGAAGCTCACAGACGCGAAATTAAAGATCTTCAGAAGCAATTGGCCTGGGCGAAAGAAGAACGCATACTTGAAGAGACAAGGCGGGAATGCAGCGACCAATGGGCTAATCATTTGGAAGGAACCGTTGAAGAGCTTCGGTCTTCTAAGAAAAGGTGCTACGAAAAATCCATGGATTGTATAAAGAAAATAAAAACCAGCTTCGCCAGTGTTGGCGCATTTTCGAGTGAAGAAGATTTTGTGAGAGGAAACCCAGAAGGGCCGATAGAATGGATCTGCCACGAAGCTGAAGCCTTCGAAGAAATTCTAAACAGTCGAGGTGACATTTGCGCCTTCTCGGGTGCCAGGGGGATTGCTTCTATACTGGAGAAAAAAGGCTGTGATCATGTTAAGGTTCTTGCACAATCCGAAGCCAGCTTATCCCCTGAAGATATTAAAGACCCCTCGACCGAAGCTAGCCAGGCTGGTGGAAAATTTTTCACCGATGTCTGGGACAATGGTGGCCGAGAAATGGCCCGAGAAATTATCCAAAAAAGCGAAAAAGGCATTCGAGATGCTAGGAAAGTAGCAGAAGCTGCTGAAAAAAGCACAGAGCCCGAAGGGCGAATAGGTATTAACTAGTGTTTTTTATCTCTTTGTTGTAATTTTTGATTTCAAACTTGACGACGGCTTGTAATAGTAATAAGTCCGCATCCACTCTTCCCTCAGAACCTGCTGGATCGTCGGCTGGCCCCCACACGAAGGGGGATGACGAAATTAGACAAATGGCCGAAGCTATCATGGATAAAGTTGTTGAACAACTACTAAATGAAGCTGCAGAAGTAGTACTCAGGGAAGACTAGATGTTATTGTAAAAACATTTGAAATGTGATCTATGTAATATTTTGTAATTTTGAATATAATATACAAATTTCTTTTTAAGATTCAATTCTTTACGATGCATGAAATTTAACATACATACCGTTTTTGAGCCTTCGGCGAAAAAACACCTTCCCTTCTTTTCATGCTTCGTGAAGAAAAACTTTTATGTATCCCGACAACTTCGATACTGCTCTGATGAAGCATATCTATGCTTCATAAAATTTCTCCCGAAGATGTACTTCGAAGGTCAATATCGTATTTCCTTTTTCTGTCTTAGCACAATTTTCACTTTTTCAAATCATTCTCTGAAGATCGATATTGTATCCCCTTCTTGTGCCATATGCAGCATGATGTATGATGCTTATGCTATGCAAAATGATGTGATGATGTTATGTTATGTAGATGACATTTGTTCCGAAGGTACACACATATCCCACAAAATATTTTTGTACCAGCGCTGACTTTTCGTTGTAAGCTCTGCATTCCCTTAGGAACGACTTTGGAGCTTCTTCGCCTTTTACTTAGGCGGTATCAGCGTTGACTTTCCGCTGTAAGCTCTGCATTCCCTTAGGAACGACTTTGGAGCTTCTTCGCCTTTTACTTAGGCGGTATCAGCGTTGACTTTTCGCTGTATGCTCTGCATTCCCTTTGGAACGACTTTGGAGCAGAAAACTTACACTGCGTTCCCTTTGGAACGACTTTTTCTGATTTCAGCAAACTTACTCTGCGTTCCTTAGAACGACTTTTTGTTGCTTCGAAGGATTTTCAATAATTCGAAGGTCCTCCTTGTTATCGTAAACTTTTTCATGAAAACTAAAAAATGTCCTTTATTACACAGAAAATAGAACTGAATGGAAAAAACTGGTAGGATATTTGTCAATAAATGTGCTTCGACTCTGGCACAGTGCTATTGACTGTGCGAGCTTCGGATTGTTCTCTGAGATCCCTTTGGTGTGGAGCATATTGGCTCCCTTCTGGCTGTTGGCCTTGTTGCAACGGTGGTGGAGGCGGAGGCTGTTGCCAGGAAGCTTGAGGTTGACTCGCCGAAGCAACAGAAACTGCAGGGTGGTTGCCTATGTATTCTGGGATGTAAGGCGGATGGTACGAAGCAGTATGCATGACCTGCTTCAGCTGAGCTTGTTGCGCTGCAGCTTCGGCTATCTCCTTTTGCTTCTGGATGGTAACATGGCACATCCTGGTGGTATGGCCCTTGTTTTCACCACAGAATAAGCAAAATACTCTCCTTGGTTGATCTCCAAATCTTCCGCCGAAGCCCCTGGCGCCTCTGCCTCTTGGAGCTGGTGGCCGGAAGAAACTTTGCTGTTGCCCTGAAGCCTGTGAGGAGCACTGCGGCCTGTTCTGCTGATTCCCCTTATCATCATTTTGAGTAGAGTTGTGGATGGACCTGACATGCCTCGGATAGAATCTTCCTCCGAAGCCCCTGGTCATTTCAGAAAATCTGAAAGCCTCCTCCCTTCTTTGGCGAAAATCGTTGTCGGCACGAATGTACTCGTCCATCTTCTGGAGCAGCTTCTCCAAAGTTTGAGGAGGCTTCCTAGCAAAGTATTGAGCTGAAGGTCCAGGACGAAGCCCCTTGATCATGGCCTCGATGACAATTTCATTGGGCACCGTTGGTGCCTGCGCCCTCAAACGCAAGAACCTTCTGACATACGCCTGAAGGTATTCTTCATGATCCTGAGTGCATTGGAACAGGGCCTGAGCAGTGACCGGCTTCGCCTGAAACCCTTGGAAGCTGGTTAACAACATGTCCTTCAGCTTTTGCCATGAAGTGATCGTTCCTGGTCGAAGGGAGGAATACCAGGTTTGAGCAACACTCCTGACAGCCATAACAAAAGACTTTGCCATGACTGCCGTATTGCCACCATACGAAGATACTGTTGTTTCGTAGCTCATCAAAAACTGCTTCGGGTCTGAGTGGCCGTCGAACATGGGAAGCTGGGGCGGCTTGTAGGACGAAGGCCAAGGTGTAGCCTGCAGCTCAGCGGACAGAGGAGAAGTATCATCAAAAGCAAAATTTCCATGGTGGAAATTCTCATACCAGTCATCTTCGTTGAAGAAACCCTCCTGATGAAGATCCTTGTGCTGAGGCCTTCGGTTCTGCTCATCCTGAGTAAGATGGCGAACTTCTTCAGAAGCTTCGTCTATCTGCCTTTGTAGTTCAACTAGCCTGGCCATCTTTTCCTTCTTCCTCTGCACCTGTTGATGAAGCATCTCCATATCCCTGATCTCTTGGTCTAGCTCATCCTCCTGAAGCGTCGGGCTGACGGCCTTCCTCTTCTGGCTTCGGGCCTCCCGAAGAGAGACAGTCTCCTGATTGTGGTCCAGCGGTTGCAGGGCTGCAGCCCCAGTTGCTGAAGCTTTCTTCGGCGCCATAGCGAAGGTTTATGGCTTCCGAAGGTGTTCAAAAACTTAAAGTGGAAGTGAGTTCACCGGAGGTGGGCGCCAATGTTGGGGACTTGTTCTCAAATGCTTCGGATTAAGAACAAGGCAACATAAAAAGTGTTAAATGATAAAGCCCTTCGTCCTTTGAAACATTATTTCCCTTCGGGATATAATTTGTTCCGGACGAAGGTCACAAACAACATATCTTCGTAAGCACAATAAACTATGATGAAGAACATACATGCAACATAAAGAGTAATATAAACATTTAAATATTATCACAACGTCATTTCTATTTTATTATCATATAAAAATAGAAATGAGTTCAAATTACAAGTGTACCTTCGGACTGCAGGAAGGCAAAAGTACAAGGATGACGGAAAGCAAATGCCAAGTCAGCGTGAACAGTACGGGGGTACTGTTCATCTATTTATAGGCGTGGGACGTAGCCCATGAAAAATTACATTCATGTCCATTACATTTGCTAATGACTTATGGGAATCTATTAAGGCCTAAGTAGTCTTTTCATCTTTAAGTCGGTTCCCCTTTCTGCTATCGCGACGAAGCTTTCTGCGCATAGCTTCGGCTGTGCACCATTCTTCGTACAGCTTGGTAATCAGCTTCGTACAGCTTGGGCTTCGTTCTGACTGTACTCCATGTTCATGATCCGAGTCCGAAGATACCTGTTCATATAATTCACTTGGAAAATATTGTCAAATCATGTTTTTGAGGACCTTCGGAGGACGAAGGCCCCCAACAGGAGAGTTGCTTGAAGTGACGGCGAAGGATGAGTTACGTAGTGGAAGCCTTTGTCTTCGCCGAAGACTCCAATTCCCTTTCAATACACCTATGACTTGGTTTGAAATAGACTTGAAGACCCATTAGTCATAGCATATGAAGGGGTATGATTAAAGGTATATAAATGAGCTATGTGTGCAATTTTAACAAAAGAAGTTCCTAGAATCAAGAATATTGAGCTCATGCCTAAGTTTGTTAAAAGATTGTTCATCAAGAGGCTTGGTAAAGATATCGGCTAATTGATCTTTAGTATTAATGTAAGAAATCTCGATATCTCCCTTTTGTTGGTGATCCCTAAGAAAATGATACCGAATGGCTATGTGTTTAGTGCGGCTATGCTCGACGGGATTATCCGCCATCTTGATTGCACTCTCATTATCACATAGCAAAGGGACTTTGGTTAATTTGTAACCGTAGTCCCGCAGGGTTTGCCTCATCCAAAGCAATTGCACGCAACAATGGCCTGCGGCAATGTACTCGGCTTCGGCGGTGGAAAGAGCAACCGAATTTTGCTTCTTTGAAGCCCAGGACACCAAGGATCTTCCCAAGAACTGGCAAGTCCCCGATGTGCTCTTTCTATTGATTTTACACCCCGCCCAATCGGCATCCGAATAACCAATCAAATCAAATGTGGATCCCCTAGGATACCAAAGCCCAAACTTAGGAGTATAAGCCAAATATCTCAAGATTCGTTTCACGGCCGTAAGGTGAGCTTCCTTAGGGTCGGCTTGGAATCTTGCACACATGCATACAGAAAGCATAATATCCGGTCGAGATGCACATAAATAAAGCAATGAACCAATCATCAACCGGTATACCTTTTGATCCACGGACTTACCTCCTGTGTCGAGGTCGAGATGCCCATTTGTTCCCATGGGAGTCTTGATGGGCTTGGCATCCTTCATTCCAAACTTGCTTAGAATGTCTTGAGTATACTTTGTTTGGCAAATGAATGTGCCCTCTTGGAGTTGTTTGACTTGAAATCCTAGAAAATACTTCAACTCCCCCATCATAGACATCTCGAATTTCTGTGTCATGATCCTACTAAATTCTTCACATGTAGATTTGTTAGTAGACCCAAATATAATATCATCAACATAAATTTGGCATACAAACAAATCATTATCAAGTGTTTTGGTGAATAAAGTAGGATCGGCTTTGCCGACTTTGAAGCCATTTGCAATAAGGAAATCTCTAAGGCATTCATACCATGCTCTTGGGGCTTGCTTGAGCCCATAAAGCACCTTAGAGAGCCTATAAACATGGTTAGGGTACTCACTATCTTCAAAGCCGGGAGGTTGCTCAACATAGACCTCCTCCTTGATTGGTCCATTGAGGAAGGCACTCTTCACGTCCATTTGATAAAGCTTGAAGCCATGGTAAGTAGCATAGGCCAATAATATGCGAATTGACTCAAGCCTAGCTACGGGTGCATAGGTTTCACCAAAATCCAAACCTTCGACTTGTGAATACCCCTTGGCCACGAGTCGAGCTTTGTTCCTTGTCACCACACCATGCTCGTCTTGCTTGTTGCGGAAGACCCACTTGGTTCCTACAACATTTTGATTAGGACGTGGAACTAAATGCCATACCTCATTCCTTGTGAAATTGTTGAGCTCCTCTTGCATCGCCATCACCCAATCCGAATCTTGAAGTGCTTCCTCTACCCTGTGTGGCTCAATAGAGGAAACAAAAGAGTAATGTTCACAAAAATGTGCAACACGAGATCGAGTAGTTACCCCCTTATGAATGTCGCCGAGAATGGTGTCGACGGGGTGATCTCGTTGTATTGCTTGGTGGACTCTTGGGTGTGGCAGCCTTGGTTGTTCATCCTCCTTGTCTTCATCATTTGCATCTCCCCCTTGATTGTTGCCGTCATTTTGAGGTGGCTCAACTTCTTGATCTTCTTGTTCAACATCTTGAGCCTCATCCTCAATTTGAGTTGGTGGAGATGCTTGCATGGAGGAGGATGGTTGATCTTGTGCATGTGGAGGCTCTTCGGATTCCTTAGGACACACATCCCCAATGGACATGTTCCTTAGCGCTATGCATGGAGCCTGTTCTTTACCTATCTCATCAAGATCAACTTGCTCTACCTGAGAGCCGTTAGTCTCATCAAACACAACGTCACAAAAAACTTCAACAAGTCCTGAGGACTTGTTAAAGACTCTATATGCCCTTGTTTGAGTCATATCCTAGTAAAAAGCCTTCTACAGTTTTAGGAGCAAATTTAGATTTTCTACCTCTTTTAACAAGTATAAAACATTTGCTACCAAAAACTCTAAAATATGAAATATTTGGCTTTTTATCGGTTAGGAGTTCATAGGATGTTTTCTTGAGGATTCGGTGAAGATATAACCGGTTGATGGCGTACCAGGCGGTGTTGACCGCCTCGGCCCAAAACCGATCCGGTGTCTTGTACTCATCAAGCATGGTTCTTGCCATGTCCAATAGAGTTCGATTCTTCCTCTCCACTACACCATTTTGTTGTGGGGTGTAGGGAGAAGAGAACTCATGCTTGATGCCCTCCTCCTCAAGGAAACCTTCAATTTGAGCGTTCTTGAACTCCGTCCCATTGTCGCTTCTAATTTTCTTGATCCTTAAGCCGAACTCATTTTGAGCCCGTCTCAAGAATCCCTTTAAGGTTTCTTGGGTATGAGATTTTTCCTGCAAAAAGAACACCCAAGTGAAGCGAGAATAATCATCCACAATAACTAGACTGTACTTACTCCCGCCGATGCTTATGTAAGCGATCGGGCCGAATAGATCCATGTGAAGGAGCTCCAGTGGTCTGTCACTTGTCATAATGTTCTTGTGTGGATGATGTGTGCCAACTTGCTTCCCGGCCTGGCATGCGCTACAAATCCTGTCTTTCTCAAAATGAACATTTGTTAGTCCTAAAATGTGTTCTTCCTTTAGAAGCTTATGAAGATTCTTCATTCCAACATGGGCTAGTCGGCGATGCCAGCGCCACCCCAAGTTAGTCTTAGCAACCAAGCAAGTGTCGAGTTCAGCTCTATCAAAATCTACCAAGTATAGCTGACCCTCCAACACTCCCTTAAATGCTATTGAATCATCACTTCTTCTAAAGACAGTAACACCTACATCAGTAAATAGACAGTTGTAGCCCATTTGACATAATTGGGATACGGAAAGCAAATTGTAATCTAAAGAATCCACAAGAAAAACATTGGAAATAGTGTGGTCAGGTGATATAGCAATTTTACCCAATCCTTTGACCAAACCTTGATTTCCATCTCCGAATGTGATAGCTCGTTGGGGATCTTGGTTTTTCTCATATGAGGAGAACATCTTTTTCTCCCCCGTCATGTGGTTTGTGCACCCGCTGTCGAGTATCCAACTTGAGCCCCCGGATGCATAAACCTACAAAACAATTTTAGTTCTTGACTTTAGGTACCCAAACGGTTTTGGGTCCTTTAGCATTAGAAACAAGAACTTTGGGTACCCAAACACAAGTCTTTGACCCCTTGTGTTTGCCCCCAACAAATTTGGCAACTACCTTGCCGGATTTGCTAGTAAGCACATAAGAAGCATCAAAAGTTTTAAATGAAATAGCATGATCATTTGATGCATTAGGAGTCTTCTTTCTAGGCAACTTGGCACGGGTTGGTTGCCTAGAACTAGATGTCTCACCCTTATACATAAAAGCATGATTAGGGCCAGAGTGAGACTTCCTAGAATGAATTTTCCTAATTTTGCTCTCAGGATAACCGGCAGGGTATAAAATGTAACCCTCGTTATCTTGAGACATGGGAGCCTTGCCCTTAACAAAGTTAGACAAGTTCTTAGGAGGGGCATTAAGTTTGACATTGTCTCCCCTTTGGTAGCCAATGCCATCCTTGATGCCAGGGCGTCTCCCATTATAGAGCATACTTCTAGCAAATTTAAACTTTTCATTTTCTAAGTTATGCTCGGCAATTTTTGCATCTAATAATGCTATATGATCATTTTGTTGTTTAATTAAAGCCATGTGATCATAAATAGCATTGATATCAACATCTCCACATCTAGTACAAATAGAAACATGCTCAACATTAGATGTAGAGGGCTTGCAAGATTTTAGTTCTACAACCTTAGCATGTAACATATCATTCTTAGTTCTAAGGTCGGAAATAATAGTATTGCAAACATCAAAATTTTTAGCCTTAGCAATCAAATTTTCATTTTCTACTCTAAGGCTAGCAAGAGACTCATTCAATTCCTTAATCTTAGCAAGCAAATCATCATTATCATTTCTAAGATTGGGAATTGAATCAATACAAACATGAGAATCAACCTTAGCAATTAATCTAGCATTTTCATTTCTAAGGTTGTTAATGGTCTCATGGCAAGTGCTTAGCTCACTAGACAATTTTTCACATTTTTCTACCTCTAGAGCATAAGCGTTTTTAACCTTAACATGTTTCTTGTTTTCCTTGATTAGGAAATCCTCTTGAGAGTCCAAGAGATCATCCTTTTCATGGATAGCACTAATTAGCTCATTTAATTTTTCTTTTTGTTCCATGTTAAGGTTGGCAAAAAGGTTATGCAAATTTTCTTCCTCACCACTAGCATTATCATCACTAGAAGATTCATATTTAGTGGAGGATTTAGATTTAACCTTCTTCCTTTTGCCGTCCTTTGACATGAGGCACTTATGGCCGACGTTGGGGAAGAGGAGTCCCTTGGTGACGGCGATGTTGGCGGCGTCCTCGTCGGAGGAGGACTCAGTGGAGCTCTCGTCGGAGTCCCATTCCCGGCAAACATGGGCATCGCCGCCCTTCTTCTTGTAGTACTTCTTCTTTTCTCTCCTCTTTCCCTTCTTGTCGTCGCCCCTGTCACTGTCACTAGACATAGGACATTTTGCAATAAAATGACCGGGCTTACCACATTTGTAGCACACCTTCTTGGAGCGGGGTTTGTAGTCCTTCCCCCTCCGTTGCTTGAGGATTTGGCGAAAGCTTTTGATGATTAAAGCCATCTCCTCATTGTCGAGCTTGGAGGCGTCAATTGGTTGTCTACTTGGTGTAGACTCCTCCTTCTTCTCTTCCGTTGCCTTGAAGGCCACCGGTTGCGCCTCGGACGTGGAGGGATCATCAAGCTCGTTGATCTTCTTTGAGCCCTTGATCATACATTCAAAGCTCACAAAATTCCCGATAACTTCCTCGGGGGTCATTAGTGGATATCTAGGATTACCACGAATTAATTGAACTTGAGTAGGGTTAAGGAAAATAAGAGCTCTTAAAATAACCTTAACCACCTCGTGGTCGTCCCACTTTTTGCTCCCGAGGTTGCGCACTTGGTTCACCAAGGTTTTGAGCCGGTTGTACATATCTTGTGGCTCCTCCCCTTGGCAAAGACGAAAGCGACCGAGCTCCCCCTCGATCGTTTCCCGCTTGGTGATCTTGGTGAGTTCATCACCCTCGTGCGCTGTCTTGAGTAGGTCCCAAATTTCCTTTGCATTCTTCAACCCTTGCACTTTGTTGTATTCCTCCTTGCTTAGAGAGGCGAGGAGAATGGTTGTGGCTTGGGAGTTGAAGTGCTCGATTTGGGCCACTTCGTCCGTATCATAATCCTCATCCCCTATTGATGGTACCTATGCTCCAAACTCAACAACATTCCATATACTTTTGTGGAGTGAGGTTAGATGAAATTTCATTAAATCACTCCACCTAGCATAATCTTCGCCATCAAAAGTTGGCGGTTTGCCTAATGGAACGGAAAGTAATGGAGTATGTCTAGATGTGCGGGGATAGTGTAAGGGGATCTTACTAAACTTCTTGCGCTCTTGGCGCTTAGAAGTTACGGACGCCGCGTCGGAGCCGGAGGTGGATGTCGATGAAGAATCGGTCTCGTAGTAGACCACCTTCCTCATCCTCTTCTTCTTGTCCCCACTCCGATGCGGCTTGTGGGAAGAAGATTTTTCCTTCTTCTCTTTGTGATGTGAAGAAGATATTTTCTCCTTTCCTTTGGAGGAGACCTTCTTCTTCTCCTTCCTCTTGGTGCGGGACTCTTCCGATGAAGTGCTCCCTTGGCTTGTAGTGGGCTTGTCGCCGGTCTCCATCTCCCTCTTGGTGTGATCTCCCATCATCACTTCGAGCGGTTAGGCTCTAATGAAGCACCGGGCTCCGATACCAATTGATAGTCGCCTAGAGGGGGGGTGAATAGGGCGAAACTGAAATTTACAAATATAAACATAACTACAAGCCGGGTTAGCGTTAGAAATATAAACGAGTCCGCGAGAGAGGGCGCAAAACAAATCGCAAGCAAATGAAGAGTGTGACACGCGGATTTGTTTTACCGAGGTTCGGTTCTCGCAAACCTACTCCCCGTTGAGGAGGCCACAAAGGCCGGGTCTCTTTCAACCCTTCCCTCTCTCAAACGGTCCCTCGGACTGAGTGAGCTTCTCTTCTTAAATCAAAGCCGGGAACAAAACTTCCCCGCAAGGGCCACCACACAATTGGTGCCTCTTGCCTTGATTACAATGGAGTTTTGATCACAAGAATAAGTGAGAAAGAAAAGAAGCAATCCAAGCGCAAGAGCTCAAAAGAACACGGCAAATCTCTCTCTCTAATCACTAAAGCCTTGAGTGGAATTGGAGAGGATTTGATCTCTTTGTATGTGTCTAGAATTGAATGCCTAGCTCTTGTAAGTGGTTGAGAAGTGAGAAACTTGGATCAATGAATGTGGGGGTGGTTGGGGTATTTATAGCCCCAACCACCAAAAGTGGCCGTTGGGAGGCTGTCTGTTCGATGGCGCACCGGACAGTCCGGTGCACACCGGACATGTCCGGTGCCCCCGCCACATCATCAATGCTGTTGGATTCTGACCGTTGGAGCTTCTGACTTCTGGGCCCGCCTGGATGTCCGGTGCACACCGGACATCTCCTGTTCATTGTCCGGTGCGCCAGTATGGGCGCGCCTGACTTTTGCGCGCGCAGAGCGCGCATTAAATGCGCCGCAGGTAGCCGTTGGTGCCGAAATAGCCGTTGCTCCGTGGTTACACCGGACAGTCCGGTGCACACCGGACATGTCCGGTGAATTATAGCGGAGCGGCTGCTGCGCGATCCCGAGGCTGGCGAGTTGCGGAGGCCGCGCTTCCTTGGAGCACCGGACACTGTCCGGTGTACACCGGACAGTCCGGTGAATTATAGCGGAGCGGCTTGAGAAATTTCCGAAGGTGGCGAGTTCAAGTTGGAGTCCTCTGGTGCACCGGACACTGTCCGGTGGCGCACCGGACACTGTCCGGTGTACACCGGATAGTCCGGTGCCTCCAGACCAGAGGTGCCTTCGGTTGCCTCTTTGCTCCTTTGTTGAATCCAAAACTTGATCTTTTTATTGGCTGAGTGTGAACCTCTTACACCTGTATAATCTATACACTTGGGCAAACTAGTTAGTCCAATTATTTGTGTTGGGCAATTCAACCACCAAAATTAATTAGGAACTAGGTGTCAGCCTAATTCCCTTTCAGCAGCCCCTTTGCCCTTGTCCAAGGGGCTAGGGTCGTGGGGGGAGCTCTGGAACCCGCACCAGCGGGCTGGGAACCTCCGGCCGGTACACCGGGGATCTGGATCCCACGGTGGGGGTCTTGGCCGTCGGTCTAGCGAACCGCCACGCCGCTCTCGTCCAGGGTCGGCAGCTAGTCCAAGATCGCCGCCCTCAACCCTGGGTCGTCGCAAAGCGGAGGGATGCCCTAGGGAGGGATTAGGGACTCAGGGACGAAAGACTCACCAGTGATCCCCTTCACCAGGAGTTCCAGTTCCTTCCAGGACAGGTCGGTGCCTGGCCCACGCTGGATCCGGCTGATGTCGTTCGAGCCAGTGAACCAGCAGCATAGACGTGCCCTCCTCTGCAGCGGCACGATCCGGCGCTTCAGGAAGTCGCCGACCATGTGCATCGACGTCAGGTCGCCAGTTGCCAGGGTCTTGATCCTGTCCAGTACGGGCTCGAACTCCGGCGCCAGCGACGGCTTGGCCCTCCATTGCTTCCGGTCAAGCCTTGGCCCGTCGCTCGGCAGCGCGAGGCGGTCATTGGCCTCGGTGCTGACAATCACCTAGTCGGCGCGCCAGTTTTCCCACCTCGTGCCACCGAGGGAGGAGATGTAGGCGCCGGCCGAATCCGGCCTCGTCTGGAAGTAGTAGGCGCCAAGATGGTCCTTGGCCTTCCCGGACTTCACCAGCACGAAGAAATGGCGGAAGAGGGAAGTACAAGGCGCCACCCCTACGAACATCTCGCACAAGTGGGCAAAGATGGCCGCCTGGAGGATGGAGTGGGGCATGAGGTGTTGAAGCTGAAGGCAGAGCTCCTCCAGCAGCAGCAGGAAGAAATGCGAGATCGGTAGCGCCAACCCGCAGGAGAGGTAGGAGACGAAGAGCACGAACTCCCTGGTGGCGAGATCGCTGAGGGGAGTGGCACGGGCGCGGATCCTTCCGGTGAACGCCGGCGCGCTCCATCTGAGCAGGTTGCGCACCAGGTTGAGTGCCCCCTCATTCTAAAAACGCTTGGGATGAACCAGCGAGGCCATGGTGACTACGGCTGCGGAAGAAGAAGAGCGCGGATGCAAAGGGGAGCAGAGGACTCGGAGGCGAAAGGGCGCAACAGTTGGAGAGAATGCGAAAGTGTAACTGTTGCACGCGGGGAGAATCCCTTTTCAAGGAAGACTCGCCCACTCGCGCCCTATGAAATCCCGTCCAACGCGCACCTAGCGCCCAAGCGACCTAGTCTCTGACACGGGGGCCCGGGCCCACAAGTCATGTAGCTGGTGTGCCGGTCTTCGAGTGCGAAAAAGGTGAACCGCCGCGCGAGGAGCGAACCGTCGTGCATGATCGCGCTCTGCCTCGGGGCTGCTGCGAAGAGATATTTATTAACCACGACGGCGTCAACAAGGCGCCCCGCGCATGGCTCGATGGAACCGCCAGACGTGGGGCCGTGGGTCAGTCAGCCGCAGGGACAGATGTGGCAGTTGACGTGACCGAGGGTGGACTGACAGCGCGTGCATCACCAAATGCGCTGAGTTAATGTGGCGCGCTGAGGTGGCGCCCCAATCACCGGACATGCCATGTTGACGCAAAGTACAAGTTTTGGCCCCACCTGCAGGCTCGCATCCTCCCCTGAGGTGGGCCCGGGGGCCACTATCGATACCCTGAAACTAGGGTACCCCCTGCTACTGTACAAAGACGAAGAACCCACGCGGCTATCCCTTAGTCGCGTGGAAGAAGTGCTGCGTGTGGGACCAAGCCACGGCTCGCCCCAATCTCAGGCGGTTATTCTGGGTCCTCAGCAGCGCCTGACTCCACCATGTGGGTGGGTCCGGAGCCGCCACGTGTCCAGAGAAGGTGATATACTCCAAGGCATCAACAGTGGTCCGGACCCCCACGGGAGAGCGCCTGATCCCCGGATATACAGTCCGGACCCCCAGGGTTGGTCCCGGACCCCTGGATATACAGTCCGGACCCCCACAGGAGAGCGCCGGACCCTCGGATATACAGTCCGGACCCCCAGGGTTGGTCTCGGACCCCCCCCGGATATACAGTCTGGACCCCCATGGTTGGTCCCAGACCTCCACGTGTGCAAGCTGGACCCCTAGAGTGGGATCCGGACCCCCCCCCGTATGGGGTCTAGGTCCCCACAGGGGGCCCCAAGGTCCCAGGACAGTACATGCCCGGGCCTTGAACAGGACCCAGGCAGGGGTCCGGTGTTGACACATGTCCAGACCCGGTCTGGTGCGGACCTGTCCGCATACGCTACTGCTCCCCACCCAGGCGGAAACCCGATGCTGCCACGTGGCCTACTGCGCGTGACGTAAGCCAACAGGCGGAGCCTGACGTAAGGCCTTCGGGTTACGCAGCCCCTGCATTTATTGCGGATAAGGCACGCCGCCTGACAAGCGATGTGCCGCCTCGGCATTTAATAAGACCTGTCCAATCCGCAGGCGGCATGCCTGTCCATTCCACTGGCAGGCGATGTGCCGCCTCCGCATTTAATGAGACCTGTCCATTCCGCTGGCAGGCAGCGACCTGTCCATCCCACAGGCGGCATGCCTGTCCGTTCCACTGGCGGACTGCATGCCCATGCTACCGCGTGCACTATGCCCATCATTACTCGTACGTTACCAAGGAAACTGCCGCTACATGTCAACGATGCGCGTGCTGCGGACAACATGGGCCTGGAGATTGCACAGAAGTCACCTGCATTAGTTGCTCTAGGTATTCCATCGATTATGTTCCTGGGCCCACATGTCGGGGCTCAGTATCCTTTTATGTGTCCCCCTTGAGCTATAAAAGGGAGGGCACACGACGTTACAAGGGGACCGAACTTAGACGCTCAAGCTCACAAGTCACTCAGACTCACTTAGACCCTCAGGAAGTTCTCCAAGCTCTCGAGCATCAGCAATACTACACACAATGGAGTAGGGTTTTACGCTCCGGTGGCCTGAACCACTCTAAATCCTCGTGTTCTTCGTCCACCTAGCAGACAGGCAAAACGCTTAGGCTCCCTCCTCATCTTAGGATTTAGGGCGGGTGCGTTCCGCCACCCGGCCGGAGAGTTTCCTCTCCGACAAGTATAGATATAGATACACATAGCATTAGTTCATATGGTTAATTTGCAGGTTGGAATGTCATTTGATGACATTGAATCTACAAAGAAATTTTACAAAGCTTATGCACATGACATGAGTTTCTCTATTCGCAGGCAACATAAATTGGATGATAATAGAGTGGTTCAATGGAGACATAAAAAAAGAACTAAACCCAAGAGTCCTTCCAAGAAAAAATGCAAGACTAGATAAACTATATGTGGATGTCAGGCTTGTATCTACTTTAAGCGCACTGTTGAAGGCAAGTACCAAATAGCAGCACCATATAGGGCCTAACCATGATTCTATGACACCTAGCAAACATAATTTGCTTCGCTAGAACCACTATGTAAATGAAAAAGGCAAAAACCACACTTTTCCAGTTGTCATAAATGAAGCATACATACTACTTCAAGTGGGTGTAGGAGGTTTTGAGTATGACAGTTGCATAAAAGGATCTGCATAACTACTATAGTGATTTAAGGAAAAAAACTAAAGACGTAGATGCTCAAATGTTTATTGACAAATTAGCTATGCTAGAATTGGACCCAATTTTTTCCTGGGTACGAAGTCAACGATGGTCAGTTGGTTAGAGTTTTTTGGGCTGACACAACTAGTAGAAAGAACTATGTGCATTTTGGTGATGTGGTGTCTTTTGATACTACTTATAGCCCAAACTATCATAGCCCAAACTAGTATGACATAAAATTTGTACCTTGCGTTCTATTTTCTTTGGTGTTGCTTTTTTAGCCGATGAGAAGATATGGAGTTTTTTATAGAAAATTTGGAATCTTTGTCTTCGTTGTTCAACCTATCTTTCACACTAGACAAGAGGAACAAGAGAATTTCATTGGAATGAGCATTCCACATGACATACAAGTTCATCCACCTACTGATATTTGTTCAAATGGCAAGTGCAAGCGGTTATTAGGACATGAAGACAAAACGAGAAAGAAGCAAAGTTCTAGTTTCACGCAAGTGCACAGCATGTAAAGAAGTTGGCCATGATAGACACAAGTGTCCAAACAAGAATGCTGCTACAATTTAGAACCAATATCAGTATTTAGACATGTTGTTGCAGCTTATAAAACTTGCTCTTGTTAAACTTCTTTCTGTTATTATCTTAGGTTTTGAAATTATGGAGATATATGGTTTTGTGCCAGATTATATACTTGGTCTGCTCGTACACAAATTCAGTGCAATGTATGTCTTGATCTCAATTACAGACTAAATGACAATTTACATACCAAGGTGGAAACATAGGTTAACCATTGAATGACCCAATTCTCTCATAATTGAGATCACAACCAATACAATTTATTTGGTATTATTCTGTCAAACGACAGCAACTAAACGTACAAACTTTTTTTTTGACAAGAGGATTACCCCATTTCTATTATATCATAACAGAAATACAAAAGTTTTTCTGATGCACAAACGGCAAACAGCAACAGCACCTAGTCTGATCAGAGAATCTGATTCAGATTACATGACCAAATCGTGCAAAATGATAGGAGGGGCAATGGGCTAGTTTTTCCACAGGATATATGGTCCATGACAGGTAGAACAAGAAAGCGATATGCAACAAGGTTCGATGACCACAAAAGATATCTAAAGACTATATTTAGATAAAAAACAGACGCTTCACAATCGCCAGCATTCTGAAACGAAGCATACACAAAGCGTGTCAGTCCTCCATCGCATCACCAGGACCCATGATCTGTCTCCCCACTCCAGAACTTGCAGCCCGCACTAGAAGTCTCGCTCCCTCCTGAAGAAGATCCTGCAGTTCTTTTTTGCTAAGTCCTGCCCAAGATGAGATCAAAGCACCAATGTGACAAATAATCTCATTAGGGGATTTAATCAGAATCTCATCAAAACACATTTTATTTCTGGCTTTCCATATCGCCCAGCATATAGCAGATATTAGCACAACATGCATAATTTTATCGATCTTAAGATGGTAATGAAGCCATACAAAACATTGATCAATATTTCCAGGAATATAATTCGTGTTGAGGCATTTCGCAACCACACCCCAGATAACCTTAGCAACCGAGCATCTAAAGAAAAGGTGATCAATAGTTTCATCATGTGAGCAAAAACTACAAGTCTAGTCACCTTTCCACTTTCTTTTAATCATGTTATCTCTGGTTAAAAGGGCTTTGTTTTCAAGTAACCACATGAAAATTTTAATTTTTGGGGGGATTTTGGCTTTCCAGATATGTTGCATGTTAGGACCAGAGATGTTGTTTGACAAACTGTTATACATTGATTTAACTGTAAAGGTTTTCTTCCCTCCCCATTTCCACTGAACAGTGTCAGGAGAATCTTGAAACTCGAAGTTCTCACAATCACCACAAAGTGATATCCATCGAATCTCATTTTCATTATTTAGCCATCTTCTGAAGGACAATTGCCAATTTTTTATTCTTGCATCTTTAACTAGAATAAACTTGTCATCACAAATCTCATATAATTCGGGATCAATTGTACATAAAGGCCTCTTATTTACCCAGCTGTCTAGCCAGAATCTGGACTTATCTCCACACTTAGTTGTGATTTGTCTACCTTTCAGGTAGAAAGCTCTGATTTTCATCAAGTCTTTCCATACAGGGGAGTCAGAGTTTCTCACTTTTATATTGTATAAGTCTTTTCCATGGAAGTATTTCTTGACAATTGTCTTTTGCCAAAGACTCGATTCATTTTCAATCTTCCATCACCATTTACAAAGAAGGCTTATGTTTAAAGCTTCTAGATTTTTAATACCTAAACCTCCATTTTTCTTTGTGTGACAAACTTTGTTCCAATTTACCAAGTGATACTTTTTTTTCTCCACCACCTTGCCAAAGAAATCTTCTTCTTTTGGCATCTAGCTTTTTAATAGTAGTTTTTGGAAGAAGATACATGGACATGGACATATGATAAATAGGTGAATTAGTCAAGCAAGCATCAATAAGGGTAATTCTCCCAGCCATGGATAGGCAATTTCCTTTCCATGTTTCAAGTCTCTTATCAAATTTTTCTTCAAGCCCAATCTAGTCTGCAATGCGAAGTCTACTAGGGCTCACAAACTTCATTTCCAAACTGCATATGAACAAAATTCTGGTAAGTGTTGGAATTGATCTCCACCCGTTGGCCCAACGGCAAACTGGGCTCGTGACCTCACGCCCTGATTGGGGGCGTCCAACTCAAAACGAGGTTGACAGCTCCTGTTGCGCAGCCTATAAATAGAGAGGTAGGGTTGACAACTGAGGCATGAGGTTCACAGTAGTCGTCTATGTTTTCTCACTTTAAAACCATAAACCGATCTAGAGGGAGGTTGTTAGCAACGGTAAGTCCATCACCGACATTGAGCTCGCTTCCCCGACCATCGCTGCCTTAGCGCAGAGCTTCACCGACGAACGTGATAGCGATCGGATCCAATGTATGATCTGTTTTGGCGTTGATCTAATGGTTAGGATTCTTGGATAGATTCAAAAGTCTAACAGTAAGCACCTTCTTACTAAATTTCGTGTCCGTCAACATTCTAGTAAACAAAATTCTAATTCTCAAAAGTACACAACAATTGAACAACTTCATGAGCATCAGTACCTTTCAGGGCTCAGTTTGTGACTTCCACACAATCCTCAGGTCCTTCATGAATCTGTCCAGTAAACATGCTGCCCCCGTTCTACGGCCCTCGCGCGCCGCCGCCGGTCTACAGCCGTTGCGCACAGGGAATTGGCTATCAGTGAGAATGATTAACTCGATGCATTGAAGCAGCATCTATACGCATGCACCGGTGCAGATGTTAAAATGCAGTAGTTTATATGTTATGCCACAAATGTTAATCTCGCACGGTCGCAAATATCCGCCAATTCTAGAGATTTTGAAGTGACTTTAGGCTGAACAATGGCAAATGGGCAATGCCGCTAGGATTCTGTGACGGGGGAGCGGTGGATGCAGTCGGTCCAGGGGCCATTGTCCGCGGCCGCGGGCTCTGGGTTTCCGCTGACGCGCTCCCAAACCACGCTGTTGGCCTTTGGCCCGCTCCCCATGCCGAGCTGCCACACCCGATCGCCGCGCCGGACCCGCCCCGTCGCCTCGTGGTACGCTAGCTGGTACCACAGCGACGCTGCCGACTGGTTGCCGAACCGGTGGAACGTCATCAGGGCCGCCTCCGCCTCCTGCTCACCAAGCCCGAGCCCCTCCGCCAGCCTCCGGATCATCGGCTTCCCCGAAGATGGCAGGCAGAAATGGGTCGCCGCGGTTAAAAAGTTGGGTTTCGGGCCGTCGGCGTTCCCGTCGCCGTCGTCCGGGAGTTTCTTGGACCTCTGCTGCCAACGTCGGAACAGCAGCAGCGCCGCCGCGTACCGCAGCTTTTCGTGCCACGGGAGGATAGCGGGCCCGAGCGCGAGGAGGTGGGCGCGCAGGAGGTCGCGCGCCACGCCGCCGACCCCGCGGCCGATGGAGAACCCCGTGATGCCCTCGCCGTCCTCCTCCCGCACCGCGGACACGTAGCTACGGTCGTCGGCCATCCGGCTCGTGCGCGCCAGCGTGACGAGCGTGTACTTGGCTGGCACCGAGTCCGAGACGGCGGAGCCGGTGCTCGTCAGCAGCGCGGCGGCGCACCCGGTGCGGAAGAAGCAGTTGAGGAGGAGCTTGCAGCGGTCCTTCCCGCTGTACCACCCGACCGTGACGACCTCTGCGCTGACGACTAGGGCGTACCTGACGGCGTGCGCCCTCAGCACGCCCCGCGCGACGTCCACGCCGACGACGCCCGCCGCGCATCCCATGCCGGAGAGGCTGAACGTCCTGACGTCGGCGCGCATGCGGTAGTGCGCGGCGATCAGTGCGGCGAGCGACGGGGCCGGGCAGAACCCGCTGCAGTTGACAACGAGCGCGCCCACGGCCGCCGGCGGCACGCCCGTCCTGGCGAAGAGCGCGTCGAGCGTGGGGAGGTACATGTCGCGCGCCTCGGCCACGGCGTCGGCGTGCGTCGCCGACGGCGGGATGTAGTGCAGCGACGGCGGGAAGTAGGTCTCCTCGCCCATCCCGCACTCGATGGCCCGGGACATGAACTCCACGCTGCCGTCGTCGAAGCAGCCGATGAGGCGGAGGTGCTCGAGGAGCCCCGGGATCGGGATCCGCAGCCGCCGGGGCGGCCTCAGGCACGAGAAGTCGACGAGGCCAACGTCCGCCGCCGCGGCGCCGGAGTTCCTGCTGAAGCGCCACAGCAGCAGCAGCATCGCGCATGCCGGGACGAGGTACAGCGCCGCGTGGCGCCTGAACGCGAAGACGAGAAGTTCGGCGAGGAGGCAGAGGAGGAGGACAGCGACGCCATGGACGCGGTGCGCCGCCGCGAGGAGATGGTCCTTGTGCTCCACGTCCATGCTCACCACCCGGGTCTCTCTCCCTTTGCTAGCGACTCCTCCAGTTCCAGTGCCAGTCACGACGCCGAGCGGAAGGCAGTGTGGGGTTTAGGGAGACGATCGCCGTCCCTCCGACTCCGAGGGAAATAGAGGACGGGAACCACCTGTCCGCCGGCTAGTAGGACGCATCCCATCAGACGACGCCACAGATGCACAGACATAGGTGCACGCGGGGCCTACTCGAACTTACACGTACTCCCTCCAGTACAGTAAAGGTAGTCGTTTAGGACATGATTGTGCATACCAAGGAGTGATTAATTATCATAGAGTTTTCCCTGTTTGCCCCTATTAAATAGGGATATGGGTGCATTAACGTCACTAAAACAATCAGGCTTGATTGGTTGCTGCAGCAGCTCTAAGACATTCTAGACTGGAGGTCTCAAGTTCGATTCCTCTTAAATGCATCTTTTTTTGTGCAATTACTAGGGGCAACAACGTCCAAATCCCAGACCCACGCGCGCTATGACTTCTTTTTGTGCACGCGCAGGATGACTTTTTTTACTGCACCGGAGGGAGTACTTGCTAGGACTTGAGAGTATTGAGAAGCATTGGCGATTGGTTGGTGAAAGAGTTTAAAAGCTCCGCCACCTTCTGGGGCACTGCACGATCGACCGATAGTCCGATACAGAGCGGTCAGCCTGAGACGACGACGTCCAGCTGCCAGCCCGGCGACTCGGCTACGAACGGCACAGAACGGTGCAGGGGTTCATCATTCATACACTGCACAGTACACGGCTCTCACGTTTCTCTGCTCTTGTGCATAATTGAGCGAGCCGGGGAGTATGCTGTACCCGCCCTGCAGGCTGCAGCCGCATCAATTCTTTGCTTGCCCATTTTCAAGCAGAGATGACATTTGTAGCCTGCACAGTTGCAGTTGCAGAAATCACTACGGGCCGAGGGGGACGGGGATGGCCAATTGGCCATCAAACTTGCAGGTTAATAGAGGTATCTCTACTTACAGTAGATGCTAGCTAGAACTGTCAAAGCAACATATTTTCCTTAATGCTCCTTTTTGGCTGCTGCTTCATACATGCCAAAGCAGAAGTGTTGCCCCTAGCAATGTGAATAGTTACATTCTTTCAAAGGCGGTGCCTTATATTTAAAACAGATGCAACCAGCCAGCAGCCATAGTGCCTTATTAAAAAACCCTAAACCCTAAAACCCTAAACCCTATTCACATATGCAACCAGCCATAGTGTCCTATTTGGAGAGAGAGAGAGAGAGAGAGAGTATGATAGGCCTAATCTTGAACAATCTGCTTACCATATTCCAGGTGAAGTTTTTGGTCTTTGACTTCCTAATTGCAAATAACTAGAACATAAGGCGCCCTATCTGAACTCCCCAAAAAAAAAAAAAAAAAACAGCAATTCATAAAAGTTTATGTCATACAAACTTTGATTCAGTAATTCTGATTCATTGTAATAACATCGATCTTATTTGGAACAAACATTACACTGGCATATAGAATACACAGGCACCTAGTGCCCTTCAAATGTAAATAGTTTCTGTCCATGCATATCCCACGACTAAAAAACGAAAATGAAGTTCAAGTAGACAAGCCAAGTAAAAAAGTTTATTAGTTTTCCTTACAAGTCACATCTCATACCTTTATCAGTTTATCATCTCCAGAATGAGCCTCAATCTGACACGAAGAAAAAAAAATGCATGCCTCCGGAATGACATTTTTAATTATTTATAAGATTTTGTCGTGGTACCTCTAGAACATGCCGTGCAGCATGTAGATGGATCAAAATTTTCATGAATGCAACTCCTAAAACTCAAAAAAAAAAAACGCAAGTTTAAATGAAAATTGTCGCTCAACAAAGTGTTACTTAGTTTATTTTCTCGGCCAATGTATTAGCTGAAAAGGTACAGTATCGATACTAACCAATAAATTCTCCATCAGGGCTCCAGGTAACTCGTTTAATTGATATGGAGGAGTCTTTGGCAACAGCATTCTTTACACAGGAACGGCAAATAATCAGGCTCACAAGAGGAAACACACATGCTACCAGACAAGGTACAGGTAAATCTCTACTCCCATTCCCAGCTGCCTGTCTTTCTCATTCCCCTCCCTGTAAAGCTCATTCACATTTCCATTCCCGGCTATCACGTGTCTTTCTCATTCCCCCTCCTACAAAGCCTATTCTCATTCCCACGTGCATCCCACGCCTAGCTAAAATTAAATTAAAAAAACAGGCTCTAAGGGAATTCGAACCCGCGACCCCTCAAATAAATGTGTTTGTAGCTACCACTACACCACATGTGTATTTATGTCTACATCTATTATAGTAAAAACATATACTACATCTCTCCCGAAGCCCACCTGCTACCCTTGCACAATGTGTAGTAGTAGATAAGTATCACCGAGATTATTAAATTATATTTTTGGATTGAGGGAGTAGTATTTAAAGAAGAGCCTTGCATGCAATTTCTTTTGTTTGAAGAATGTTTTCAACTTAAATACTTTTTTTTCATGTGTAACATTTATTCTCCGTAATATTTTTCCGTGGATCTAACTTATAAATCATTTTCATAAACAAATGCCAAAGATGAATCCATATTTCTTACTTGGAAACCCCGAACAAACACCACTAGCACGAGGCACTCGCGTTGGCGTCGCTCACTGACGACGAGAAGAAACTTGGCGACTACCAGTTCGACCTCTGGAAGCAGTCCTACATGGCCCATGCGCCGCTGTGTACGGCAAGCTCCGACGCAGCCGCCGCTTGGACGCGGTCCAGAGCGGCTGCACCGCGCTGTCCATCGTCAAACATGGGGACCTCATGGTCGTCGCCAATGACGACGACTCTCGGGTTGTTCTGGGCACCGCAACCTACGACGACGCCATCACGCCGTCTAGCTCATCATCCACCTGAAGCCTAACCTGCCACGTAAGTCGCTACTGACCGGCCATGAATTCTTGTGCGCTGGAATGACGACCATTGTTGTTGTTGTGTGAGTGTTCTCGAACAAGATGTATGTAGAGGAGTAGCACATCCGGTGGTGCAACGACCAGGTGTACTACCTCGCTGATGAGCCCGGGGTGCACTTCATTTGGCAGCCTAGCCAAGAGTGATCGGTACTCACCATATCGCGCGCGTTAGACGACTATTATATCAAGAATTGTGGCGTCATCTCGACACCGGAGGTGAGCAGAGGTGGACAGACAACAATGACCACTCGCCATCGTCGGGGTAGCTTTTGTGCCGGCCTGCCTTTAATTCTCTTCACAAACACACACTTGCATTTTTTGTTTAAGCAAGCGTGTATGGTGGTGCGTGCCTGATGACTAACGATGTATGACAGAACTTCTACCGGCAGGTGTGACACGTGCTTTCCAATGATGAGACCATGCAAATCATGACATATATCGAAGTCTACATGATACTGATGGTTGCAATGTAGTAGTAAAACAACTAAATTAAAATAACAAAATTTATGTATGGCTAGGATCACAAATGGATTATAAAATATTTTCTTATAACAATATAAGACACATTTTATATATAAGTTAACATGGTATTATATGTTCCCGTTGCAACGCACGGGTACTGACCTAGTAGATATAAGAAGTAGATTACAGCAAAGACTTCAAGTTGTCGATGCAGAGGAAGACACCCACGTTGTGTTTTTGGTGTTACAATCGAAGCACATCTGCGTGCGTGCACCTCCATCAGAACCGGAGTTCGCACATAGAAAAAACACATATAGGATACTCACTCAGAGCGATAGAAAGTGCGATCAAAGGTAAGCGATAGAAAGCACGTATATTTCAGTGGGTACGTATGTTACCAACATTAGCTACCTGCATGTGTACAAAGAAAACTAATGGTGTGTTTGGTTTGTAAAATCACCATATGCTTTATGAGGTGATGCATCATAAGTTTATTCCATCAATTTTGGTGGAATCAATTAACCCACTCATCATGTATATACTAATTATTAGCTTATGGGGAATGGAGTGGTGATAGATCAACTCATTATATTCTACAAACCAAATAAAAAAGTGAGGAGTAATAAAAAGATGTATCACTTCATTTCTCAAACCAAACACACCCTAACTGAACCAATACAGCCCTCACAAAGATTGTGCAAAATGCAGCTAGAAAAGACATGAGAGTCACAGATGCAACAACTAAAGACTGAAGGAATTAAGAATAAGTAAAATCTGATATCGCATTAGAGTATAAATGAACATTTAAGCTGCAAAGGAGCACTAAAAATGAAAGCACGCGAAATACTACACTTCCAACTTGTGAAAGATAACAGTTCAGATATACTTACGGCTGCTCTTAGCACCTGTTTCTGCATAGGTTAAGAAAGGGGAAAAATCAATTCAGACATAATGGAGCCAAGAACACAAAAGTGACATGCTTAGCCACGCGAAGTTGACCCTTAATTCTACCATCTTTGCCAATAAATTCTAAAGATATCTACCATAAGATTGTCCATAGGAACGACAGCTGCAATGCGCACTCATTTAGAGATTCAGTTTTCGGCAGGGTTTCAGTAGCTTCAGGCCTTCACAAATAGAGTATTCACCTTTCAGCGCGAGGCCACATACCCAGTCCGCCAGAATGCGAGCTTTTTCTGGGGTTCCGACGCCGATGGCGATCAGTTTAGCCCCCGCCGAGTCGAACTCCGCCATGGAGTCCTTGAGAACAGAGGCCAGCTCCCAGCTGCGGAAATGGACACGGCCAAAGCTTACTCGTCGCGAGTGGCCAACAACAACCAACCAAGTAACCAAGCTAAACCGTCTCGATCTCCTCACCAGCAGAAACACCCGAAATGCCTCAGCACTTCAGTAGCGCCAGCACTGCCACCCCTGCACGCGCAAGGCGGCGGCGTCATACGACGTCCCGGAAGGCAGGGCAGGGCCCTGTGATGACCCGTGGCCGCGGCTAGGGTTCATCGGGCGTGAGTCAGTAGCAGATCGGTGAAGAGAACAACGACAAGGAGACAGGTAAGTTAGATTTCAGGTGTCTGTTTCTATTTTATTTCATATTCCCGTCTCAACAACCAGTTACAGTATTTATAGATCTGAGATTCAGCTAACAGTACGGCTAATGCCTTGGCTAATCACTTATTATGGTCCATAGAAGATTAATACGGCCCTAATATGGCCCAAACCCTAATACTCCAAAGATCCACTAATACTCCATACCTGCGCCTAAGCACCGCCACCTTGGACAATAGCATTGTTTCCTTTACCTACCATCCTTCGATTCAGAATTTGTTCAGGCTCAACATCCCCTTGGGACAGATCAACCAAGAGAGGAAGTTCAGTGTAAACTGGAGAATAACACGGGTGAAACGACTTAAGTTGAGACACATGAAACACTTGATGCACCTGAGCATCAGGTGGCAATTCTAACTTATATGCCACTACCCCAACTCGAGCTGTAATCTTGTAACGCCCAAAAAACTTAAGGACAATTTAGGACAAGGCTGATTCACCACTGTCTTCTGTGCATATGGTTGAAGTTTTAACAACACTAATTCTCCTACTTGAAACTCTCTTGGTGTTCTGCCCTTATCAGCATATTGCTTCATACGCAACTGTGCTCTAGCCAACTGTTCCTTCAACATGGCAGAAAAAGCATTCCTTTCCTTGACCCACTTAGTGACATCCGAGTCCTCAATATTAATGAGTCTAGGAAGGGCTAGCATAGGAGCATCATAACCATATAACACCCTGAATGGTGTACAACCCAAAACAACATGATAAGTGGTATTGTACCAATACTCCGCGAGAGCCAACCAACTCTTCCATTTGGTGGGCTGAGAATTGACAGCACACCGGAGATACATCTCCAAGCATTGGTTCACACGCTCACTTTGGCCATCAGTCTGTGGATGATAGGCTGTAGACATCAACAGCTTGACCTCTATCAACTGAAACAGGTTCTTCCAAAAATTCTAGTAAACACTTTATCCCTGTCAGATACCAGCGATTTGGGTACTCCATGTAGCTTAACCACATTGTCCAGAAAGACTTGTGCAACACCCTTTGCAGTAAAAGAATGTTTCAAAGGAAAGAAATGGCTATATTTCGAAAATCTGTCAACCACCACTGATATTGTATCAAACCCTTCCGACTTAGGCAAACCTTCAATGAAATCCATAGTCACATCTTCCCACACACCCTGTGGTACCGGCAAAGGTTGTAATAACCCAGCTGGATGAGTTCTTTCACTCTTGGCCTTTTAACAAATTGCACACTGTTGGACAAACTGGACCACATCTACCTTTAATCCCCTCCAATAAAACACTTTCTTTACCCGTTGATATGTGGCATGTGTACAAGAATGACCACCAATGGCACTGTCATGCAAAGCTGCCACCAACTTGGTTCTCAGAGCAGAATTAGCACCAATCCAAATCATGCCTGCCTTGCGAATAATGCCTTGATACAATGAAAACCCATTCTCATCAGGACTGCGCACCAACAATTGAGCTATCAATTGTTGAGCTTCAGCATCAGTAGCATAAGAATTCAGCACCTCCTGTACCCAAACTGGTTGCACTTCAGAAATGGCAGCTAAGTCCAATACTGAACTCCTCCTTGAAATGCATCAGCAACGACATTCTCTGCCCCCTTTTTATATACATTCTGAAATTGCAATCCCATTAACTTGGTCATAGCCTTCTTTTGAAGAGCTAACTATAACTGCTGGTCTCCCAAGAATGTCAAAGATTTGTGATCTGTCTTAATCACAAATGCACCCCTCTGCAAATATTGCCTCCACTTATCTACAGCCATAATCAAAGCCAAAAACTCCTTCTCATATGTAGAAATATGTTTGTTCTTTTCTCCCAGAGCTTTACTAAGAAAGGCAATGGGTCTGCCCTGCTGCATCAACACAGCTCCGAGACCCACATCTAATGCATCTATCTCGACTGTAAAAGGTAGATCAAACCTGGGTAGGGCAAGAACCAATGTTGAAGCCATAGCCTATTTCAACTTATGAAAAGCAATCTGAGCGTCTTCAGACCACTGAAACACCTGCTGTTTCTGCAACAGCCCAGTAAGAGGTCTAGCCATAATACCATAATCTTTCACAAATTTCCTGTAATAGCCTGTTAAACCTAAGAATCCCCTCAACTCTATCACATTCTTAGGTTGTGGCCAGGACAACATAGCTTCAGTTTTACAAGAATCTGTGGCCACCCCATCTCTTGAAATCACATGACCCAAATATTTGAGTCCATGCTTCACAAAAGAGCATTTCTTCATCTTTAAGAAAAACTAGTGCTCTCTTAGCTTGGCCAACACCATCCTAATATGTTGATAATGCACTTCCAAACTAGGGCTGTAAATGAGAATATCATCCAAGAAAACCATAACAAATTTTCTGAGAAAAGTCTCCAACACTGAGTTCATGTGTAATGCCTAAAATGTGTATAAGAAAAAAAATATAATAATAAAAAAATAAAAATATGAGGTAATAAAATAGTAAACTCAGATATCTCAAATTATATTTGAGTGTGGAAATTTGAGGACTCAATTTTGGAAACCAAGAATATATTTCCCTTCCATTAATATTTGAATTAGCACATTTTGATCAAGGGTGAATCTCATAACAAGATTTAAATTCAAATTTGAATTCTAAAAACAAAAGAAGAAAAGAAAATAATAAAAGAAAAAGGAATGCCCATAAGTTCTCCACCAGCTCTTGTACATAGGCAACCATGCATGCGTGAGTTTTTTTTCCATTTCTAATTGATTAATCCGCTGGCCCAACACATCCGTGCACGTCATCTCAGTTTGACTAATTCCATGCTGAGGAGCAGGCCACTACTTCGCTCGTTCCTCTCCCATGCCTCACATGCATGACCGCTGGGTATATGGGATTCATTCGTAGACGCATGCGGCATGCACTCAGGTACCGACTTCACCGCGCATGGATACCCTCCGCAGTCCTGCTCAGCCCGCAATAGCTGCGCCACCGCACCTGCCTTCCAACCTCTCTACAACCAGCGGGTGGGGCCATCATGCTAGGTTCTCCTTTCTCGGAAGCTTGGCCTTGTCCGTTGCCGTGGCCGCAATTCCTTCGTGCTCTCGGGATTTTCGGAATATAGTTGAGATCTTCTCGCGTTGGATAAGGATTCTGAGACCGGACTATAAAATTAGGTTCCGCTGCTTCGCTGCCGCCATGCGGTAGTCCTCGACCTCCAAACCGGGTCTTAGCCATGGTGATGCCTTGGATCCGGGAACAACGAGGTGAATACCGCTGCATGGACAGCTCGCCTCCGCTGGTGGATGATGCCGATGGCGTGGCCTGGGGGAGTGATTCCGTGTGCTCTGACCATGTCCTAGGCGAGTCCTCCTGCTACGCGTCGATGTGGAGCTTCGTCTGGGGCCTCGGCCATGTGGCCATGGTGGACACAGTGCCTGGTCCTCGTGCAGGGCGGAGCCGCGACTGGCTAACCTGGGATTGGTTCGTCGATTCCCCTAGGCGCGCAGTGTTCTTGGCGCGGGTGATGCCCCACCGGCCCGGCCATCAGCGGGCTCCTTCACCAGGTCGTGGTGAGTCTGCCATCTGGGCCGGCTCATCCCTGTCGTTGACCGTTGCACCTGCGCCTGCTGTCGTGGGAGTCTGAGGGGAGAGAAGGGAGTTGCTGCCGCCACGGATGAGGCTAGCCGGAGAGTCCTCCTGCTGCACGCCGAAACAGAACTTCGCCTGCGGACACCGTGGTTGGGGCTCACTGCTGCGCCGAGAACCGGTAATGCTCCCTGGATTTTTTTATTTTTATTTTGCCGCATTGCTAGCCACCCGTTGCGACTCCTTGCGCTTGATGCCGGTCACGGGATCGCCCAGACTTGTGCCGCTGTGGGCCAGCCCGCCACCGCGGGAGCACGCGTTCGGCCACTGCTGAATGTCGGGAGGTAGGAGAGGAAGTCTGAACCATTGATCTTGGGCCACTGCTGAATGTCGGGAGGTAGGAGAGGAAGTCTGAACCATTGATCTTGGGTTCGATGGTGGGGATTCAAAGATGGATGTCGTTCCTGTGTAGATTGGTCTGTGCAGTTGATCGCTTGATGAACGGTCTTGATCGGATGATGAGTTACCCTTTCACCCTGTTGCATCACGGCCGTTGGATCCATGGGCATTGGTCTTGATCAAATCTGCGTACTGGTAGGGATAGGATGGGTCTTCGCCATTGGATGTGGAGCGGACGAGTGGGATTGAAGTAGTGTTCTGATTTGGGCAATTTAATCGGAGCCGTAGATCTCAGCATGTGTGGCACCAATTAGATGGGTCATACCGGTTCGGGGGGATCCAGATCCAGTGTGAGCTGTTCGATCATGATCGAACGAGAGCAAATCAATCTAGCTGTTTTTTTAGATTGGGGTTGTCGATCGTCGATCTCGCGGTGGCCGTTAAGTACCGCTTCGGTCGTGATCGGATTTAATCTCAGCCGTAGAAACCCGATCGATCGGTTGGTGCGCACCCATACCCTTCCTCGCGCGCATCTTGCATAAGAGCCCCTGGTTTTTCTAGTAATTGACGCGCAGTCCAGACTGATTATAAAACTGAGAAAATCATTTAGAAATTGATTTTTAGTACAAAAATAATTCGAGAAACTTTTAAAAATCATATTTAATTCATATCTTGTCCAAATGAACCCATTCCAATTTCTATAGTTCTATAATATTAATGTTTATCATCTAGTACCACTGTTTTGACATGATAGTCATATTAAAATTTATATCCCATTTAATCTTGTACAAAACACATAAAATCTTTAGAAATTGATAACTTAAAATCTATAACTCCGATTTGATCTGTTCCAGTTGCGTTAGCTTCGTATAAATATCTGCTACATAGTAACAACGTTTATTATGCCATGTCTTGTTCATTTATATTTTGATTCTTTATTCAGCTTATGTTGGTTAGTCTCGTTAAACCACTTATTATTATAATCTACTAGAATATGATCGATGGTCAATTTATGACTTAGATTAAAGTTGAGATAAGTGTTCATAGTATAACCTTTCATATGACTTATATTAACCAATTTATAATATAGTTTAATATTTTAATCACATAAATCCTCTATAAAATCATAACTCCTTACTAGTAACTCCGATCGTAGTAGTTCTCGAGCCCGCGATCTCGTAGCGACGCGTAGAATGTTATTATTCAGTTTGTTCTTATGTTTGGTGTGATGTTAATTTTGTCTATACCATGTCTATTTGTATTGTTATGACTAGCGCGAGGTTATGAGCTACCTGAAGATCATCCTGGTACCTAGAATCTCAAGTCCCAGGCAAGTTGTGCCCTTGATCACTTCTTTTTACCCACTCATGTTCTAATTAATCATAATGATCTGCATAGGTTAATTTTGATGGGACCCAATAGGTTACCCTAGTTTGACTATCTTTATACCTTGTTTACCACTAGACTTTTTGGGTAGTACTTGCTATTGCTTTATGTGGTTTTGGGTATGGAGATACACTATTCATGATTACACTTTTTATTATCTGTTTATTATTTACTGTTCATGATAAGATCATTATGTTAATTGGAACATGGAGAACCACCCGGGAAAACAGTGCTACCACAAGGGTTTAATGGGACGCCCTTGGCTGATTAATTAGGAAAGCTAGTGGATGACTACTTTACCCGAAAGGGGCAAGGGCAGTAGGGGAGTGGTCAGTGTAGGGAGGCCCTTGGGATGATTTTGCTGCGATGGCGGTCATGCGAGGGATTCCTGCATTGGAGCTTCCTATAACTGTAGCGGGTTTTCTGAAGCTAGTGGAACTTTGTAAAGGCCTCGTAGTGTTACCCTGCCTCGCCTCGGTAGAGGTGTATGGGATTGGCCGTCTCTTGGCAGATGGATAACATAACTTGTGGGTAAAGATGCGCAACCTCTGCAGAGTGTAAAACTGGTATACTAGCCGTGCTCACGGTCATGAGCAGCTCGGACACTCACATGATTAATTCATAGAACTAAATTCAATTTGTCATATGCATTGCATCGCAGGTGATGTTGTTACTTTTGTTCTACTGCTTAATTGGGTTTGGTATTTACTTATACTTAGTAATTGCTAATAAAATTTTGACCAACTTTAAAAGCAATGCTTAGCTTCAACCATCCTCTTTGGTAAGCCTTACACTTCACGTGAGCTCCCACCTTTGGCGAGTTCATGCACATTATTCCTCACAACTTGTTGAGCGATGAACGTATGTGAGCTCACTCTTGCTGTCTCACATCCCCCACAGGTCAAGAACATGTACCGCTGGATGAGGCGCTTGGAGGATGCTGTGACGAGTTCGTGAGAGGTCTAGGCCGTCGTCTCCCAGTCAACTTTGGGTTGCTAGATCGTTGTCTCCTTATAATGTAATTATTTATTTTGTATAGAACTCCTGTTATATATAAAGATGTGACATTCGATCCTGTGTATACATCATATGTGTGAGACTTTTGGTCCCAGCATACCTGGTGTTTATGTTCGCGCCCGGGTCTTGGTGCCCCTAAAACCTGGGTGTGACATCATGGCACACTGGAAACTAGTTGGTGCATTAGTGAGACCAAAAGGCATCACTTGAAACTGATAATGGCCATGATGTGTGTCGGCGTTTCGACCCTAGGGGGTCCCTGGACCGACGAGTAAATTGTCGCTGCGTGTCCCAGCCCAGATGGGTCGGCGCGAGACGGGACACAAAGGGGGGAGAACAGTGAGGGGAAACCGTGGCCTTCGTGTTGTCCTGCGCCCAGGGCGGATGGATGCGCTTGCAGTAGGGTGTTACAAGCGTTCACGTGGGAGAGAGAGAGAGAGAGCGAGAGCCTTATGTGTCGTCCCGTTCTCCCGCGCGGCCAACCTTCTCGTACGAGAGCCCTGGACCTTCCTTTTATAGGCGTAAGGAGAGGGTCCAGGTGTACAATGGGGGTGTAGCAGTGTGCTAACGTGTCTAGCAGAGAGGAACTAGAGCCCTAAGTACATGCCGTCGTGGCAGTCGGAGAGGTTTTGGCACCATGTTCATGTGATGTCGTGGCCATCGGAGGAGCGCTGGAGCCCTGCGGAAGTACAGCTATCAGGGCTGTCGGATCCTTGCTGACGTCTCCTTGCTGACGTAAGGGGCTGGGAGCTGCCGTCGTCATGGAGCCTACAGGGTGTCATCATTACTTGTTTACTGGGGCGAGCCAGATCGGACGCCGGTCTTGTTCCCCGTAGCCTGAGCTAGCTAGGGGCAAGGTAATGATGGCCCTCCTGGCGATGTGGTTGGTCCGGACCCGAGTTTGGGCGAGGTGGCGATTCCTCTGAGGTCGAGGTTGTGTCCGAGCCCTAGGGTCGGGCGAGGTGGAGTCCGTTGTCTTCCGGAGCCGAGGCTGAGTGTGACGGAACCTTCCAAGTTATTAGGCCCACTTACGGTTGTCCTTGTCCAACAGACATCAGACAACCCCGTAGATGTTCCTGAATTACTTGATAAGTTCGGTATCTTTCCTTACCTTACCAGGAACGTTTCACCCGTCTTGCAGACATTACAGAACATCGGAGATATCGAAATGCGGAAGTGATTACATAAACTTACATTTATTTAAAAAGTAAGATTAGGTTATTTATTACAGACCAGAAATGTAAACGAGTGCTGAGTAGTATTATTACATAACCAAGGGAGGCAAAAACTCCTCCCATAAAAGTTTATACATAAAAGTTTTTATGGAGGACCATGTCCTCCCGCATCTTCATTCCTGATTTTCTTCTTGAGGAACCACCTTGGTACAAAAGCAACAGAAATCTGCTGCTCTCTCACCTAAAAACAACGAGGGAATAAACCCTGAGTATGGAATTACTCAGCAAGTCTTACCCGACTAAAGAAAAAGACTCTCAAGGGCATGTTGGTTATAAGGGAGTCAAGGAGTGGCTTATCAAGAATCAAAGACTCTGTTTTGCAGAAAAGCTTACTATGAGTGGATCCTTAAAAATCCAGTTTTATTTTTAGGTTAAGTAAAGTTACCTGCAGCTAGAGTTCTTTCTACCCTAGTTCAATCACTGGTCCTGCACTAGCCAATTTCTCATCAATCCCTTTACCTTTTGTGGATTTCTACGTATAGGGCAGTGACCAAGTCTTCATAACCGCGAAGGTACGGCGATCCGAATCGATTATAATCAGCTGAGGATCTCCAATCACACGACATATGTAGCACTTAACCCTTGCATATGTCAACCTGCCACCGGGGTTCTTAAGACCAGATCAGGTTCACGCAAACCGAGAGCACAGATACACCACCGTCCAGCCTCTTGCCACGGAGGGTACACGCTACTCTCGCCACCGCTCCACGCCCATTTCGTGTTATCTTATTCTGGCCTTAGTCTGCCCGAGGCAAGGCTTACCCATGACGAGGCATGTGACCAGTTAAAGGGTCCTCGGTCAGCAAGCCTACATCGACACGGTCCTTAATTGACACAGACGGAGACACTACACCGAGACTCTCTTCTCATGCAAGTCACCTGCCCGGTCTCAGCTTAATCATTTCAAACCCAAAGTTTGGTACCTGGCAGAGGTACATCTTTTCCGATGTTGAACCCATCACGGCCATGATGGATCCACCATCAAGTTTTATTTTCAAAAACATCCCTCCCACTTTGCCAATCATCTTTTGTAAAACAAAACCTTTTGTTTTGCTAGAGCAATACTAAGCATAGTAAAAACCTTTTGTAAAGCAAGATATCAAGGAAGGTAATCAAAGATCAAGGAAGGTAATGCAGGAATTGTTTAAGCATTCAACTCCTATCACCTAATGCATCAAGCAAGTGAGAAATATTTTAAAAACATCAAGGGAGGTGGCAAATGCACCGGGGCTTGCCTTCGTTAACAGGTGAGTCTGGCTCGGATCCACAAATATCAAAGTAAAAGGAGTTGCTTGCTTGAGAATCCGAGGGTGGTGGTGTCCTTTCTTCGGTGACTTCTGCTTCTTCTTCACGTTCTAACATAACCATACATATATATATAAGAATGAATGCCATGGGATGCTTATGAGAATGCAAAGATAATATAAATTTATTATCTAAGTCTTGAATACAACTTTCCTTCACGAAACTCTGAGAACTTAGGGTTTCCGGAGTCGGTAAAGGAGTTCACAGGGCAGGGGGGTGGTTTTGGGTTCTAAGTATCAAACAAATTCCAAATCAATCCAAATTCTACCCAAGGCTCCTAAATAATATAAGGAACTCATATAAAAATTTTGAACATTTTTGGAATTACCATTTATCTTTTAAAAATCCAGGATTACTTCTTTAAGCTATTTTAAATGCCCTAAAATTCTTGATTTAAACTAAAAATCATAAAACTATTTTTATTAAATTCTAGGGAAAATAAGGAGCCTAGGAAAATTGGTTTCACAATTTTATCATTTTTCTACAATTTTCTACATATTTCTAAAGCTCTGCTGAAAAAGAAAAAGGAAAAACTCTACACAGTAATGGGCCGGTTCTAGCCCAGAGGCCCAGGTTCAGAGGGAAAACGCGCGCGTGCGCCCGCGCCCTGGCGACTTTGCATAGAGGACCTCGGGGTTTGGCTAATCAGAACCGGCTTCTATTACTATTCCTATGTGCCGCTGACAGATCACAAATAGGACCTCCACCTTCTATTTCCTTGCACGGTGAAGTCCCCGACGGCGTTCATGCCCAGCCAAGCTCCGGCGAGCGGCTGCACCGGCCGAATGGATCTATGACCGGCACTCCCGAGCGGCGGACCCTAAATCGGACCCACCCTAAACATTTCCCCTAGGTTAATTTCATCAATAGCGCACTAAAACGCCCTGGCCACGGTGACCGTATGGGCAATGGATGAACACGGGCGTTCATGGCAACCCAGGGCGGTCTGGTTCAATCAGAGGGGTCGTGAAGCTTGAGGAGGACCTAAGGACGCTAGAACAATTGATCAAGACACTGGAACTGACCTGGAATAGGCTGGCCGCGGTGAAGTGTTCTTGCGGTGAGTTCAGACCGATTTGGGGAGAATTAGAAATTCAGGCTCACTGATGATTGACTGGAAGCAATACTGGTCGGGGTGGTGCAGGATAATGTGGTGGAGCTGGCCGCGGGCTCAATTTATAGAAGGAGCAAGCGGTGACGAGCAATTTGGGCAGATTGCACTGGCGCCGGAGATGAAGAAGAAGGTGCTGACCGCGTGAGTGCGTGTCCACAGTCGTGGCGAGCACATCGGCGATGATGGGATGGCAGTAGGGAATCACGGCGGTGCCGTGGAAAGGCTCGGACACGCGGCGGGCTCAGAGAGGGCACGACGGCGGCGAGCGGCTTCATCTACGTCGGTGAGCAAAGGGGAGGGGTACCGTGGCTGCCTGGGTGGTCTCCAGCTCACCGGCGACGACGATCTTTTGACCCCACGACGTTATCAACTTACCCCGAGCGTGAATCATGACGCCGACGACGCGAATCACGGTGGGGGGGGGGGGTCACCGGCGGTGGGTCAGTCGCGCTGGCAATCTGATCAACAGCAGATCACTGTACCATCGGAGGCTTATTCAGTGTGCCTGACAGAGCATGTTCCAAGCAACTTTTCTCCAGATTTTTCATAAGAACTTCATCAACTCTCTGTAGCAAAGTTGTAGAGTTATAAACCAGCTACAATTCAACTATAGGGATCAGACTTATTTGAGCACCAGATCATGCTCAGATTTGAACTCGAAGTTGATGTCAGCCTACTGCTAGACTGAAAATTCAGACCTAACAGCCTGACAGCCAGACTTTGAGTTGAATTATCTCCAGATTTCTCACAAGAACATGGCTTGCACCCTTAAGAAAAATTGTTCTCCTTTCATTGCTCTACAACTTTGATGTGATGCCCTAGGACAAAAACCCTTTTGTTTAGAAGTTACAAGGTCACAAAGATAGGCACAATACACTGAAATTCAGACTTAATCAAAAGAGTTCAAATGTGGCTCTTTTGCAAATAAGTACAAAACTCAGGGTTTAGCTTGCAAATTCACATATGAGTGACCCAAATAACTTAGGATACTTATTTGACTTGATTTTTGCACTTTAGTCCAAAAGTGGACTAATTTTGCACATAAGTCCCTAGGGTTTGGTTTTAGGGTTTTCCAGGGTTTTAATTAGGGTTTTTAGTATCCCATGGGTATAAATGTGATTCAACTTGGTTTTTGGGGATATTTTATGACTCTTTCCCAAAAGCCTTAAGGTTTTTCTCATTTGGGTTAAGTTTTACCCCTTTAATCCCTATTTAGGGTTAAGTTCCCTAACTAGGGTCCTATTTGCAAAATACCAAAAACAATACACTTGTTTGAAATTTTTACCTAGTGAATGCACTCTAGATGTGTCAAACATATGCAATGTCAATGTTTATGATGTCATGCTCAAGTTTTAGTTACAGTAACACCAGGGGTGTTACATCCTTCCCCCCATAAAAGAATCTCGTCCCGAGATTAAAAGTCCTAGGGTGAGTAATGGAAAAGGAAATGTGTCACATTTTTATTTCCTTATTTCTGGTACAAGGCAGGGGTGGTGTGGGGGTTTACTCCTTTATTACAACAACTAAATGTATTTTACAGATTACATGAGGCTAAAAAGCCTGGGAAATTCTTATTTAGAAAGTCTTGCGTTTCCCACGTAGCCTCGTCTTCAGAATGTTGGTTCCACTGTATCTTATAGAACTTGAGAGTTTTTCTCCGGGTAACCCGGTCCTTTTGATCCAAGACTCGAATTGGGTGCTCTGAATATGTCAAGTCTGGTTCAAGGACAACATCTGTCACTTCAATGGTTCGGTCAGAAATCCGAAGACACTTCTTCAATTGCGATACATGGAACACATTATGTATGGCAGACAGGGTCTCGGGAAGCTGCAGTTGGTATGCCACTGGTCCACATTGCTTAAGTACAGGGAATGAACCAATGTACCTGGGTGCAAGCTTTCCTTTAACCCCGAAACGGGATACCCCCTTCATTGGTGAAACCTTCAGGTAGACATAGTCTCCTTCAAGAAAATACAAGGGCATTCGCCGTTTGTCTGCATAACTCTTCTGACGAGCTTGGGCCTTCTTCATATTATGGATTATTTTCTGAACCTTTTCTTCGGTATCTTTTACCATATCAGGCCTAAAGAAATACCTTTCACCAGGTTCAGACCAATTTAGCGGAGTACGACATCGTCGTCCATATAGAGCTTCAAAAGGTGCCATCTTAATACTTTCTTGATAGCTATTATTATATGAAAACTCCGCTTAGGGTAAACATTCATCCCATTTCTGTGAGAAGTCCAGGACACATGCCCGCAGCATATCTTCGAGTATTTGATTAATCCTCTCAGTTTGTCCACTGGTTTGAGGATGATATGTCGAACTGTGGAGCAGTTTAGTACCCAGGGATTTATGGAGTTCCTCCCAGAATTTGGATACAAATTGGGATCCACGATCCGACACTATGGTTTTTGGAATACCATGCAAACTGAGAATGCGAGCAATGTATAATGCTGCATAAGTGGCCACAGAGTACTTTGCTTTGACAGGCAAGAAGTGGGTAATTTTTGTGAGTCGATCAACAATAACCCAGATAGAATCGTACCCTTTGGCAGTCCTGGGCAATCCCACAATGAAGTCCATACTTATGTCTTTCCATTTCCATGTTGGGATTGGCAAATATTGTAATGGACCAGCAGTTTTCAAGTGTATGGCCTTGACACGTCTACAGGTGTCACACCTGGCCACATAGCGTGCAATCTCGATCTTCATTTTTGTCCACCAATAATGTTGTTTCAAATCTTGATACATCTTAGTGCTTCCGGGATGAATAGAATAGCGACTAAGATGTGCTTCATCAAGAATTTGTTGGCGGATTTTTTCATTCTTTGGCACCACTATACGGTTATTAAACCATACAGTGCCTTGTTCATCTTCTTTGAAACATTTGGCTGTTCCAGCCTTTATCTTTTCCCGAATATGCTTCATACCCTCATTATCTTTTTGAGCATCAATTATCTTTTGCAAGAGAACTGACTCCAGCTTTAGCTGACTTAGGGTTCCTTGTTGGACCATCCCTAGGTTTAGCTTTTCCATCTCTTGACATAAAATATTGTCAGAGTTCTTCATCAGAAGACAGTGGTAGGAAACTTTACGGCTAAGTGCATCCGCCACAACATTGGCTTTGCCTGGGTGATAATGAATTTCCAATTCATAGTCCTTAATAAGCTCAAGCCATCGCCTTTGTCTCATATTTAATTCTGACTGGGTGAAGATATACTTCAAGCTTTTATGGTCTGTGTAAATGTGACAGACATTTCCCAGTAGATAATGACGCCAGATTTTCAGGGCATGAACCACAGCAGCTAGCTCCAGATCATGAGTTCGATAATGTTCCTCATGTCGGCGCAACTGCCTTGAAGCATATGCAATCACTCGGCCTTCTTGCATCAACACACAGCCGAGTCCACTGCCTGACACATCACAATATACATCAAAAGGCTTGGTGATGTCCGGTTGAGCCAATACCGGAGCAGTGGTTAATAATGTCTTCAATTGTTCAAAGGCTTCTTCACACTTGGAAGACCAATTAAATTTACAATCATTTTTCAATAAACTTGTGATTGGTTTCACAAGCTTAGAAAAATCTGGTATAAATCTGCGATAATACCCAGCTAGTCCAAGAAAACTCCGGACTTGATGAACAGTGGTTGGGGGTTTCCACTCCAGAATATCCTTGACCTTGCTAGGATCTACCGCAATTCCCTTAGCAGATAGGACATGTCCTAGAAACTGAATTTCCTCCAACCAAAACGCGCATTTACTGAACTTGGCATATAGCTGATGTTCCCTCAAGCGCGTTAATACAATCCGCAAATGTTGAGCATACTCCTCTTCATTTTTGGAATATATCAAGATATCGTCGATGAAGACCACCACGAACTTGTCCAACTCAGGCATAAACACCGAGTTCATCAAATAAGTGAAATGGGCAGGAGCATTGGTCAATCCGAAAGACATTACTAGATATTCAAATAATCCATATCGCGTAGTGAACGCAGTCTTTGGTATGTCCTCGGGCCGAATACGGATTTGATGATAGCCCGACCTGAGATCAATTTTGGAGAATACCCTCGCCCCGGTCAATTGATCAAATAGGATATCAATCCTTGGAAGAGGGTACTTGTTTTTGATCGTGATCTCATTCAGGGGCCGATAATCCACACACATCCGTAAGGTTTGATCCTTCTTTTTGACAAATATAGCTGGACAACCCCAAGGTGACGAGCTTGGCCGGATAAATCCTTTATTTAGTAGATCTTGTAATTGAATCTTCAATTCCGCCAACTCATTTGGAGGCATACGGTACGATCTTCGAGAAATTGGAGCCGTACCGGGTTTTAGCTCAATTACAAATTCTACATCCCGCTCAGGTGGCAATCCCGACAAATCTTCAGGAAAGACATCGAGAAACTCACACACTACCGGAATATCCTTGACTTCTGGTACTATGGCTTCATACACTCTACCAGTAGCTTGGGTTGGAATGGGGATAGGTATAAGAATTTCTTCTTGATTATAACTCAACCTGACAATTCTTTGATCAGTGTTGAGGATTGCTTTATACTTGGCCAACCAATTCATACCCAGAATAACATCTATATCCTGGCCTTTCAGAACTATCATATTAGTAAGAAAATCCCGTCCGGCCAAGGTTATGGGCACTTGATAGGCCACTTCTCTAGTAAAAATCTGACCCCCAGGTGAGTGAATTTTAAATCCTTCTTTTGATTCATGACATGAAATGTGATGTTGCTCCACAAATTTCTTGCTAATGAAGGTATGCGAAGCACCAGAATCAAAAAGAATAATTGCAGGGTGACTGGCCACGGGAAACGTACCCATCATCACCGACTCTCCTTCCGGTGTAGTGGCCACCTGGGTGTAGTATACACGCCCTGTTTTCTTGGTATTCCTCCCCACAGTATTCCCTTTGGGCTGAGTGGACTTCCCAGATCCTTGCTGAGCATTGGATTGATTTTGCTTGGGGTATGGGCAGTCTTTGATAAAATGTCCCGACTTGCCGCAGTTGAAACACCCAGTTGAAGAGCTGGGCAAGGCAGGGAATCGAGTGCCTGGGGCACCCGGCTGATTTGGGGAAGTGGGGGTATTGTTGGGGCGAATAATAATGGGCTGTTTGAAAGGGAATGTTGGTGGACGAGAAAAGGTGCGGTTTTGGCTAGAGGGCCGGATGACGAACCGTTGCCTCTTCGCCTGGCCCTGATTAGGCCTCTCACCACTGAATCCCTTATTCTTCCCCAAACTTGCGTATTTTGCTTCCACAGATAAGGCTGTACTGACAGCCTTTCCATACGTGAGATCAATACACGTGGCCATCTTTCGCTGCAACCGGTCATTTAGACCCCTCATGAAGCAGTTCTTTTTCTTCAAATCAGTATTCACCTGGTCGATGGCATACTGCGACAGGTGATTAAACTTGTTGAGATACTGATTGATGGTATCCCCTCCTTGTTTCAGTTTCATGAATTCCTCTTGTTTCATATGCAGCACCCCTTCAGGTATGTAATGCTCACGGAAGGCTGCTTTAAATTCTTCCCAAGTGATTTGATGGTTGTCTGGTTGGATTGCCACAAAATTTCCCCACCAAGTACTGGCAGGGCCACATAGTTGCTGTGTCGCGAACAATGGCTTCTGCGTTTCAGAACAACGAAGAAGACCAAACTTTTGTTCAATGACCCGTATCCACCCGTCGGCTTCTAGCGGGTCTTCTGCCTTGGTGAATAGAGGTGGACGAGTTTCGGAGAAGTCCAGATAGGTGGTTTCACGGGGACCTTGCTGAAAACCCCTTCCAGCCTGCTGCTGGAACTGCTGTTGACCCGCCATTTCCCTAAGGAAGCGAGTATTGTCGGCGGTGGCATTTACCAAGGCGGCAATCGCCTCAGCTAGCGTGGGTGGAACCGGAGGTGGATTTGGGGTGACATCCCGACCCCCCAGAAGTTCCGGCTGCGTCCTGTCCGCGAGTCCTGGTCGGCATCTGAGGCAAAAACATTCGAAATAAACATAATATGCCAAAGAGACCTTCCATTTTATATTACTATAAAAAGTAATGGTACAGACTCGATATTACATAACAGGACACATTACCCATTGTACAAAAATTCTACCTATTTTACAACTTACTATTTCTACTTTTACTTTTATTACTACACTACTACTTCTACTGCTGGTTACCCCTAGCAGCCTCGTCATCAGGTGTGGGAGACCATTCATCGACCAGCCTCATAGAAGGAGGGGGTTGAAAAAGGTCTAGCTCACCACCAAGCGCTTGTCCCATCACGTGGGAGGGTCCAGCTTCCGACTCAGCAGGATGTATGGGCTCACTGGGATGCAGTTGCGAATACAATACATGCACTTCCTCATGTAATGTATTGCAGTATGTCTGTAGTTCTTCAACAGCCATATTGAGCTCAGTTATACGAGCCTGAGCCCTTGCCTCCTTGGCCCATGCCAATGAATGAGATTGAACGACCCAATCGAGTGCCAAATCCCAATCTGCCAGCTGGTCTTGTAGATGGCGAACGTCTCTTCGTAGCTCATTTATACGGTCACCATCTCCAATCCATATAGCTGTCCTGCGGCGGAGTTCTGCTTGGAGCCTACTTACTTCTGCTTCCAGATCCCCTATAGGATCATTGCTTCCGCTACTACTATCTACATCTCGTGGAGCAAGTTGATGTCGAGGTACTCCAATGGGTCCAGTCGACTTACGCGCAGTTTTTCTTGTGCGCGGCGGCATTTCTCTAAGGGGGAAATTTATTAGTACAATTCTTAGCATGATGCATGAATAATTACAGAATCAATCCTGATTCATCCTTCTATACATTGCACTCTTCCTACCTGGTCTTTATAGATTCTTCAGATATAAGGGATAAGAAAGGAAGAAATCTTTGTAGGTAAGTCTTTCTTTTGAAATCCTTTTGAATATGCCTTGTAATATCTGCAAAGAAGGGCTTCGCTCTGATACCAGCTGTGATGGAACCTTCCAACTTATTAGGCCCACTTACGGTTGTCCTTGTCCAACAGACATCAGACAACCCCGTAGATGTTCCTGAATTACTTGATAAGTTCGGTATCTTTCCTTACCTTACCAGGAACGTTTCACCCGTCTTGCAGACATTACAGAACATCGGAGATATCGAAATGCGGAAGTGATTACATAAACTTACATTTATTTAAAAAGTAAGATTAGGTTATTTATTACAGACCAGAAATGTAAACGAGTGCTGAGTAGTATTATTACATAACCAAGGGAGGCAAAAACTCCTCCCATAAAAGTTTATACATAAAAGTTTTTATGGAGGACCATGTCCTCCCGCATCTTCATTCCTGATTTTCTTCTTGAGGAACCACCTTGGTACAAAAGCAACAGAAATCTGCTGCTCTCTCACCTAAAAACAACGAGGGAATAAACCCTGAGTATGGAATTACTCAGCAAGTCTTACCCGACTAAAGAAAAAGACTCTCAAGGGCATGTTGGTTATAAGGGAGTCAAGGAGTGGCTTATCAAGAATCAAAGACTCTGTTTTGCAGAAAAGCTTACTATGAGTGGATCCTTAAAAATCCAGTTTTATTTTTAGGTTAAGTAAAGTTACCTGCAGCTAGAGTTCTTTCTACCCTAGTTCAATCACTGGTCCTGCACTAGCCAATTTCTCATCAATCCCTTTACCTTTTGTGGATTTCTACGTATAGGGCAATGTAACACCCGGATTTTAGGGGTCCAAAACCCGGGTGCTAACATAAACACCAGGTATGCTGGGACCAAGTCTCACACATATGATGTATAGTGGCACAGGATCGAATGTCACAACTTTATATATAACAGGAGTTCTATACAAAATAAATAATTACATTATAAGGAGACAACGGTCCAGCAACCCAAAAGTTGACTGGGAGACGACGACCTAGACCTCTCACGAACTCATCGCAGCATCCTCCATGAGCATCATCCTGCAGTACCTGGTCTTGACCTGTGGTGTATGTGAGACAGCAAGAGTGAGCTCACATACGTTCATCGCTCAACAAGTTGTGGGGAATAATGTGCATGAACTCGCCAAAGGTGGGAGCTCATGTGAAGTATAAGGCTTACCAAAGAAGATGGTTAGAGCTGAGCATTGCTTTTAAAGTTGGTCAAAATTTGATTAGCAGTTACTAAGTATAAGTAAATACCAAACCCAATTAAGTAATAGAACAAAAGTAATAACAACATCACCTGCGATGCAATGCATATGACAAATTGAATTTAGTTCCATAAATTAATCATGTGAGGGTCCGAGCTGCTCATGACCGTGAGCACGGCTAGTATACCAGTTTTACACTCTGCAGAGGTTGCGCATCTTTACCCACAAGCCGTGTTACCCATCTGCCAAGGGGTCATGAATCCCATACACCTCTACCAAGGAAGCGAGGCAGGGTAACACTACGAGGCCTTTACAAAGTTCCACTAGCTTCCGAAAACCCGCTACAGTTTATAGGAAGATCCAGTGCAGGAATCCCTTGCAGGACCGCCATCGCAGCAAAATCCTCCCGAGGGCCTCCCTACACTGACCTCTCCCCTACTGCCCTTGCCCCTTTCGGGTAAGGTAGTCTTCCACTAGCTTCCCTAATTAATCAGCCAAGGGCGTCCCATTCCACCCTTGTGGTAGCACTGTTTTCCCGGGTGGTCGCTCCATGTTCCAATTAACATAATGATCTTAACATGAACATTAAATAACAACTGATAACAAAAAGTGTAATCATGAATAGTGTATCTCCATACCCAAAACCACATATAGCACTAGCAAGTACTACCCGGAAAGACCAGTGGTAAACAAGGTATAAAGATAATCAAACTAGGTAACCTATTGGGTCCCATCAAAATTATCCTATGCAGATCATTATGATTAATCAGAACATGGCTGGGTAAAAAGAAGTGATCAAGGGCACAACTTGCCTGGGCCTTGAGAATCCAGGTACCAGGATGATCCTCAGATGACACGTGACCTCGCACTAGTCGTAGCAATACAAACAAACAGTGTATAGGCAAAATTAACATTACACCAAACATGTATGCCAAAATACATATTAATAATCTACATATTAAAATAAGATCACAGGAAAAAGAATTATTAATTTTTTGAGTTATAGAATTCAAGTTATGAATTTCCAAAGATTTTATGCATTTAATATAGGGTTAAGTGAGAAATAAATTTTAATGTGTACTTTATGTAAAAACAGTGGTACCATTTAATAGAGAATATTATTTCAAAATTATAGGAACTGAAATGGATTAATTTGGACTAAATATGGATTTTCTATGAATTAAATAAGATTCTGGAATTATTTTTGTATCAAAAATCATTTTCTATTTCATTTTACTGGATTTTCTATTCCCTTGGACTGCGCGCCAAAACCAGAGAAAGTCAGGGGCCCCTGCGCAATTGTTCTTCAACACTCAGAACCACACCCGCATGGACGGCGGGCTGAATTTGGTAAACCAGAGGGTCTCATTTGCATAAGCGCCAATGCGAAGAGGTACACGCCAATATTAGTCGTCGGATTCAAATTCAACCGTGCAGATCAGATCTGCCCACGGTGAACCGAGGAGTCATCAGGATCGTTGATCCCGTGATCGACGTCACACCACACCACGCGATCCAGACCAAGGGAAATGTGATCAACGGTTCATATCCCCCCACAGCTCTAACAGCCCCTTGGCCGCTCCTTCCAAGATCAACGGTGATCGACCTATCTCCCTCCCCAATCCAAGCCGAGCCACGGTGGCGCAACCACACACTACGGCGGAGCTCCGCCGGAGCACACGGCACGCACGCAACTAAGCCCCGCAGCCAAATTCACCCAGTGCTAAGCGTAGAGAAGCGTAATGCGAACTAGAGGGATGGGTTCTTACCAGCCGCAATGGCACCGGATCCCGCGACCACGGCGCTGCGCCATTTCACCGAGCCGTGGGAGCAGCGGTGAGAAATTCCCCTCCCACGATGACCGGATCCCTCAACCAAGGCCATACACACTTTGCACGAGAGTCGGAGATCAATCCCAATCCCATTCTGGACACCCAATGGTTCCCAGGTAGCGGATCGACGACGGCGAGCACTATCCCTGCCAGCGGCGAACTTCTTTGCGGACTGCTCCGATGGACAAAGCGATGGATAGGCTTCGAGTTTTATAGCCCCCCCCAGGCCACAGGATCCCAACCGCCAATGGTTATGCCCGGCGTCGCGAAACCCAGGCGGACTCTGTGCGAGTTTGTTGCGGGCGCTCGCGGTTTGTTACGAGGAAGACGTAGCTGACACCCCGGGTCCACAACACAGGGAGGCTTGCAAGTGGGATCCGTCCGTCGGTGGCGCGCGACCAAGAGGCTGAGCGATGGCCCCACCGACCAGTGAGAGCGACCGAGCGCGAGCTGGGATCCCAGGGCCGCGCAAGAGAGAAAGGTGGGGTGGGCCGAAAACAGGAAAGCGGCCCAAGCGCAGGAAACACTCCCATTTTCTTTTCTATTTTTATCTTTTCTATTTTAGTTTTGCAATCCCTTCCAAATTTCCAACTTTGGTTTTTGAAATTCAAATCTGTTGATAAGTTTCACACACAAATTAAGTGCACAAATAAGAGTGTCCTCATGAAAAGTATGTATTTATTCATCTATTCTTGTTTCTTTATAGTATATTGTTTCCCTCTTCTTTTCCTTATCCATTTTCAAATTCTAGATTTCAAAGTAGTTTTAATTCCCAATTTCAAATCTTAATATATTTTTATTTCATTTAATTGCACAAACAACTAAACTCCCACATGATGCAATAGATATATGCTTATTTTATTTATTGGATAGATGTGAGAAATATGAAATACACTCCTATTGTTTTCTTTCTTTTCTAAAATAATTCTTGGTTTTCAAAATTCAGTTCTCGATTTTCAACACCCCAGTATAATCTGAGATATATGAATTTACTATTTCATTTCTTCATATTTTTATTTTATTGTTATTTTTTTTATACGCATTTTGGGCCTTACAAATCCTACCCCCCTTAAAAATAATCTCGTCCTCGAGATTAGTAAGAAAGAGGATATAGGAAGAGTGGTTTGCAATTTAGCTTTTAGTTTCTAATTAGTTCAAAATCAAGAGTCTCTCTTTTTATTATTAGTAAGTGATAGGAGAGTATGGGTAATATATGTATGTCCACTTTATTATGTAGAATAGAAGATGTCTTTAGGGCATATATAGGTTTGGGTAAGAAAGAGTAGGATAAGAAAAGACTCCATCCAAGATTGTGGATCTTGACTCATCTTGGTGACCTCACTTGATCCTTGAAGACTTGGGTTGGTGCTCATCCTTCCTTGATGAAGTTGATCATCTTCGGTCTTCAATCTCGGTGTCTCCATCTAAGCAGGGGGAAATCTAGTTAAGATTGCTGGGGTCTATGGGTAGGACATTTTTTTTTCAATAGGTTCACATAGGTGGATTATGTAACCTATTGGGAGTATATGGCTGAGTCGATATATGGCACTAACTTAGGCTTAAGTGAATTAGGAGTATGGTTTTATCCTTTGTACCAGCATTAGGTAACATACTCTAGATTAGATCATAATAGATTAGATAAAATCTAGATTAGGTTGGATATGACTGGATTTGTCTAGTTTAGGTTAGATAGATCTATTAGGGTAGGATACCTGTTAGAATCTTTTGGGATAGGATGGATTATATGATGTAGGTAGGTTAGAATCTCCTTGCTAGGTTAAAATTGAGAGGTTATGCAACTATCGGATGGTTAAGGTAGTTGCATATGGCCAAGTCGATCTGTCATTCTTGATTTAGTGCAGGGTGAACTAAGTTAAGACTTGTTCTATTGGAGTAGAGTCTAAACTATTTCATCAGTATTATCTAACATGTTTGATAAGTCACTTTAGATTAGATCAGATCTAGGTTAGATTGGTGTGGCTAGTTTGACTAGGTAAGATCTAATTAATTTGTATTAGATCATGGTTGTTAAACTAGGGTGGATAAGTATTCTTATTAGGATAAGATGGATCCATAAAGATAAGATAAAATCTTTTGAGGTTAGTTAGATCTATTAAGATGAGATAAAATCTTTTCAAGATAAGATGAGTATCTTTTAAGATGAGATGGATCTAAGGGAGAATCTTTTAAGATAAGATGAATTGATTAGAATGAGATCTTTTAGGATAAGATAAATCTCTTAAGCTAGATATATTCCAATGGGGATAATTTAGGTTGTCTAGTTATTTTATATATATATTTTTATACCTATGTGTATATGCAGATGCAATTGTGGACATTACTCCACAACTCATCACACTCAAACAAAGATCCAAATCAGACAAGTGTCATAATAACAAACATTCAAGTATATAAATATTTACAAAAATAGTTTTGTTTTTGTTCCTAAGAGTAGGTCTCCTATTCCTATAGTCACTTTAGGCACAGGATTTCAAGGTGTGAAATCCACATTTGTCTTTAGAAAGAAAAGATAAGAATAATCAGAGTAAGCGGGAATAGATGAGAAAAGATTAAGAAAAGTTTAGAAAAGAATCAGAGTAGCAGAGGTAAGTAGATAGTGGTTGTCCAGTTCTATCTAGGTTTCGTCCTACAGTCAACATTCCTCTGATACCACTTCTGTAACACCCGGATTTTAGGGGTCCAAAACCCGGGTGCTAACATAAACACCAGGTATGCTGGGACCAAGTCTCACACATATGATGTATAGTGGCACAGGATCGAATGTCACAACTTTATATATAACAGGAGTTCTATACAAAATAAATAATTACATTATAAGGAGACAACGGTCCAGCAACCCAAAAGTTGACTGGGAGACGACGACCTAGACCTCTCACGAACTCATCGCAGCATCCTCCATGAGCATCATCCTGCAGTACCTGGTCTTGACCTGTGGTGTATGTGAGACAGCAAGAGTGAGCTCACATACGTTCATCGCTCAACAAGTTGTGGGGAATAATGTGCATGAACTCGCCAAAGGTGGGAGCTCATGTGAAGTATAAGGCTTACCAAAGAAGATGGTTAGAGCTGAGCATTGCTTTTAAAGTTGGTCAAAATTTGATTAGCAGTTACTAAGTATAAGTAAATACCAAACCCAATTAAGTAATAGAACAAAAGTAATAACAACATCACCTGCGATGCAATGCATATGACAAATTGAATTTAGTTCCATAAATTAATCATGTGAGGGTCCGAGCTGCTCATGACCGTGAGCACGGCTAGTATACCAGTTTTACACTCTGCAGAGGTTGCGCATCTTTACCCACAAGCCGTGTTACCCATCTGCCAAGGGGTCATGAATCCCATACACCTCTACCAAGGAAGCGAGGCAGGGTAACACTACGAGGCCTTTACAAAGTTCCACTAGCTTCCGAAAACCCGCTACAGTTTATAGGAAGATCCAGTGCAGGAATCCCTTGCAGGACCGCCATCGCAGCAAAATCCTCCCGAGGGCCTCCCTACACTGACCTCTCCCCTACTGCCCTTGCCCCTTTCGGGTAAGGTAGTCTTCCACTAGCTTCCCTAATTAATCAGCCAAGGGCGTCCCATTCCACCCTTGTGGTAGCACTGTTTTCCCGGGTGGTCGCTCCATGTTCCAATTAACATAATGATCTTAACATGAACATTAAATAACAACTGATAACAAAAAGTGTAATCATGAATAGTGTATCTCCATACCCAAAACCACATATAGCACTAGCAAGTACTACCCGGAAAGACCAGTGGTAAACAAGGTATAAAGATAATCAAACTAGGTAACCTATTGGGTCCCATCAAAATTATCCTATGCAGATCATTATGATTAATCAGAACATGGCTGGGTAAAAAGAAGTGATCAAGGGCACAACTTGCCTGGGCCTTGAGAATCCAGGTACCAGGATGATCCTCAGATGACACGTGACCTCGCACTAGTCGTAGCAATACAAACAAACAGTGTATAGGCAAAATTAACATTACACCAAACATGTATGCCAAAATACATATTAATAATCTACATATTAAAATAAGATCACAGGAAAAAGAATTATTAATTTTTTGAGTTATAGAATTCAAGTTATGAATTTCCAAAGATTTTATGCATTTAATATAGGGTTAAGTGAGAAATAAATTTTAATGTGTACTTTATGTAAAAACAGTGGTACCATTTAATAGAGAATATTATTTCAAAATTATAGGAACTGAAATGGATTAATTTGGACTAAATATGGATTTTCTATGAATTAAATAAGATTCTGGAATTATTTTTGTATCAAAAATCATTTTCTATTTCATTTTACTGGATTTTCTATTCCCTTGGACTGCGCGCCAAAACCAGAGAAAGTCAGGGGCCCCTGCGCAATTGTTCTTCAACACTCAGAACCACACCCGCATGGACGGCGGGCTGAATTTGGTAAACCAGAGGGTCTCATTTGCATAAGCGCCAATGCGAAGAGGTACACGCCAATATTAGTCGTCGGATTCAAATTCAACCGTGCAGATCAGATCTGCCCACGGTGAACCGAGGAGTCATCAGGATCGTTGATCCCGTGATCGACGTCACACCACACCACGCGATCCAGACCAAGGGAAATGTGATCAACGGTTCATATCCCCCCACAGCTCTAACAGCCCCTTGGCCGCTCCTTCCAAGATCAACGGTGATCGACCTATCTCCCTCCCCAATCCAAGCCGAGCCACGGTGGCGCAACCACACACTACGGCGGAGCTCCGCCGGAGCACACGGCACGCACGCAACTAAGCCCCGCAGCCAAATTCACCCAGTGCTAAGCGTAGAGAAGCGTAATGCGAACTAGAGGGATGGGTTCTTACCAGCCGCAATGGCACCGGATCCCTCAACCAAGGCCATACACACTTTGCACGAGAGTCGGAGATCAATCCCAATCCCATTCTGGACACCCAATGGTTCCCAGGTAGCGGATCGACGACGGCGAGCACTATCCCTGCCAGCGGCGAACTTCTTTGCGGACTGCTCCGATGGACAAAGCGATGGATAGGCTTCGAGTTTTATAGCCCCCCCCTAGGCCACAGGATCCCAACCGCCAATGGTTATGCCCGGCGTCGCGAAACCCAGGCGGACTCTGTGCGAGTTTGTTGCGGGCGCTCGCGGTTTGTTACGAGGAAGACGTAGCTGACACCCCGGGTCCACAACACAGGGAGGCTTGCAAGTGGGATCCGTCCGTCGGTGGCGCGCGACCAAGAGGCTGAGCGATGGCCCCACCGACCAGTGAGAGCGACCGAGCGCGAGCTGGGATCCCAGGGCCGCGCAAGAGAGAAAGGTGGGGTGGGCCGAAAACAGGAAAGCGGCCCAAGCGCAGGAAACACTCCCATTTTCTTTTCTATTTTTATCTTTTCTATTTTAGTTTTGCAATCCCTTCCAAATTTCCAACTTTGGTTTTTGAAATTCAAATCTGTTGATAAGTTTCACACACAAATTAAGTGCACAAATAAGAGTGTCCTCATGAAAAGTATGTATTTATTCATCTATTCTTGTTTCTTTATAGTATATTGTTTCCCTCTTCTTTTCCTTATCCATTTTCAAATTCTAGATTTCAAAGTAGTTTTAATTCCCAATTTCAAATCTTAATATATTTTTATTTCATTTAATTGCACAAACAACTAAACTCCCACATGATGCAATAGATATATGCTTATTTTATTTATTGGATAGATGTGAGAAATATGAAATACACTCCTATTGTTTTCTTTCTTTTCTAAAATAATTCTTGGTTTTCAAAATTCAGTTCTCGATTTTCAACACCCCAGTATAATCTGAGATATATGAATTTACTATTTCATTTCTTCATATTTTTATTTTATTGTTATTTTTTTTATACGCATTTTGGGCCTTACAGGCAATGACCAAGTCTTCATAACCGCGAAGGTACGGCGATCCGAATCGATTATACTCAGCTGAGGATCTCCAATCACACGACATATGTAGCACTTAACCCTTGCATATGTCAACCTGCCACCGGGGTTCTTAAGACCAGATCAGGTTCACGCAAACCGAGAGCACAGATACACCACCGTCCAGCCTCTTGCCACGGAGGGTACACGCTACTCTCGCCACCGCTCCACGCCCATTTCGTGTTATCTTATTCTGGCCTTAGTCTGCCCGAGGCAAGGCTTACCCATGACGAGGCATGTGACCAGTTAAAGGGTCCTCGGTCAGCAAGCCTACATCGACACGGTCCTTAATCGACACAGACGGAGACACTACACCGAGACTCTCTTCTCATGCAAGTCACCTGCCCGGTCTCAGCTTAATCATTTCAAACCCAAAGTTTGGTACCTGGCAGAGGTACATCTTTTCCGATGTTGAACCCATCACGGCCATGATGGATCCACCATCAAGTTTTATTTTCAAAAACATCCCTCCCACTTTGCCAATCATCTTTTGTAAAACAAAACCTTTTGTTTTGCTAGAGCAATACTAAGCATAGTAAAAACCTTTTGTAAAGCAAGATATCAAGGAAGGTAATCAAAGATCAAGGAAGGTAATGCAGGAATTGTTTAAGCATTCAACTCCTATCACCTAATGCATCAAGCAAGTGAGAAATATTTTAAAAACATCAAGGGAGGTGGCAAATGCACCGGGGCTTGCCTTCGTTAACAGGTGAGTCTGGCTCGGATCCACAAATATCAAAGTAAAAGGAGTTGCTTGCTTGAGAATCCGAGGGTGGTGGTGTCCTTTCTTCGGTGACTTCTGCTTCTTCTTCACGTTCTAACATAACCATACATATATATATAAGAATGAATGCCATGGGATGCTTATGAGAATGCAAAGATAATATAAATTTATTATCTAAGTCTTGAATACAACTTTCCTTCACGGAACTCCGAGAACTTAGGGTTTCCGGAGTCGGTAAAGGAGTTCACAGGGCAGGGGGTGGTTTTGGGTTCTAAGTATCAAACAAATTCCAAATCAATCCAAATTCTACCCAAGGCTCCTAAATAATATAAGGAACTCATATAAAAATTTTGAACATTTTTGGAATTACCATTTATCTTTTAAAAATCCAGGATTACTTCTTTAAGCTATTTTAAATGCCCTAAAATTCTTGATTTAAACTAAAAATCATAAAACTATTTTTATTAAATTCTAGGGAAAATAAGGAGCCTAGGAAAATTGGTTTCACAATTTTATCATTTTTCTACAATTTTCTACATATTTCTAAAGCTCTGCTGAAAAAGAAAAAGGAAAAACTCTACACAGTAATGGGCCGGTTCTAGCCCAGAGGCCCAGGTTCAGAGGGAAAACGCGCGCGTGCGCCCGCGCCCTGGCGACTTTGCATAGAGGACCTCGGGGTTTGGCTAATCAGAACCGGCTTCTATTACTATTCCTATGTGCCGCTGACAGATCACAAATAGGACCTCCACCTTCTATTTACTTGCACGGTGAAGTCCCCGACGGCGTTCATGCCCAGCCGAGCTCCGGCGAGCGGCTGCACCGGCCGAATGGATCTATGACCGGCACTCCCGAGCGGCGGACCCTAAATCGGACCCACCCTAAACATTTCCCCTAGGTTAATTTCATCAATAGCGCACTAAAACGCCCTGGCCACGGTGACCGTATGGGCAATGGATGAACACGGGCGTTCATGGCAACCCAGGGCGGTCTGGTTCAATCAGAGGGGTCGTGAAGCTTGAGGAGGACCTAAGGACGCTAGAACAATTGATCAAGACACTGGAACTGACCTGGAATAGGCTGGCCGCGGTGAAGTGTTCTTGCGGTGAGTTCAGACCGATTTGGGGAGAATTAGAAATTCAGGCTCACTGATGATTGACTGGAAGCAATACTGGTCGGGGTGGTGCAGGATAATGTGGTGGAGCTGGCTGCAGGCTCAATTTATAGAAGGAGCAAGCGGTGACGAGCAATTTGGGCAGATTGCACTGGCGCCGGAGATGAAGAAGAAGGTGCTGACCGCGTGAGTGCGTGTCCACAGTCGTGGCGAGCACATCGGCAATGATGGGACGACAGTAGGGAATCACGGCGGTGCCGTGGAAAGGCTCGGACACGCGGCGGGCTCAGAGAGGGCACGACGGCGGCGAGCGGCTTCATCTACGGCGGTGAGCAAAGGGGAGGGGTACCGTGGCTGCCTGGGTGGTCTCCAGCTCACCGGCGACGACGATCTTTTGACCCCACGACGTTATCAACTTACCCCGAGCGTGAATCATGACGCCGACGACACGAATCACGGTGGGGGGGGGGGGGGTCACCGGCGGTGGGTCAGTCGCGCTGGCAATCTGATCAACAGCAGATCACTGTACCATCGGAGGCTTATTCAGTGTGCCTGACAGAGCATGTTCCAAGCAACTTTTCTCCAGATTTTTCATAAGAACTTCATCAACTCTCTGTAGCAAAGTTGTAGAGTTATAAACCAGCTACAATTCAACTATAGGGATCAGACTTATTTGAGCACCAGATCATGCTCAGATTTGAACTCGAAGTTGATGTCAGCCTACTGCTAGACTGAAAATTCAGACCTAACAGCCTGACAGCCAGACTTTGAGTTGAATTATCTCCAGATTTCTCACAAGAACATGGCTTGCACCCTTAAGAAAAATTGTTCTCCTTTCATTGCTCTACAACTTTGATGTGATGCCCTAGGACAAAAACCCTTTTGTTTAGAAGTTACAAGGTCACAAAGATAGGCACAATACACTGAAATTCAGACTTAATCAAAAGAGTTCAAATGTGGCTCTTTTGCAAATAAGTCCAAAACTCAGGGTTTAGCTTGCAAATTCACTTATGAGTGACCCAAATAACTTAGGATACTTATTTGACTTGATTTTTGCACTTTAGTCCAAAAGTGGACTAATTTTGCACATAAGTCCCTAGGGTTTGGTTTTAGGGTTTTCCAGGGTTTTAATTAGGGTTTTTAGTATCCCAAGGGTATAAATGTGATTCAACTTGGTTTTTGGGGATATTTTATGACTCTTTCCCAAAAGCTTTAAGGTTTTTCTCATTTGGGTTAAGTTTTACCCCTTTAATCCCTATTTAGGGTTAAGTTCCCTAACCAGGGTCCTATTTGCAAAATACCAAAAACAATACACTTGTTTGAAATTTTTACCTAGTGAATGCACTCTAGATGTGTCAAACATATGCAATGTCAATGTTTATGATGTCATGCTCAAGTTTTAGTTACAGTAACACCAGGGGTGTTACACTGAGTCCGAGCCCTGGGGTCGGGTGAAGCGGAGTTCGTCGTCTTCTAAGTCGTGGTTGAGTCCGAGCCTTGGGGTCGGGCGAGGCGGAGTTCGTCGTCTTCTAAGTCGTGGTTGAGTCTGAGCCCTAGGGTCGGGTGAGGCGGAGCTTCCTATATCGCCCGAGGCTGGACTTGGCCGCTGTCGACCTCACTCTGGCGAGTGGCACGGCAGTCGGAGCGGGGCAGGCGACGCTGTTTTCTTGTCAGGTCGGCCAGTGGAGCGGCGAAGTGACTGCGGTCGCTTCGGCTCTGTCGACTGAAGAGCACGCGTCAGGATAAGGTGTCAGGCGATCCTTGCATTAAATGCTCCTGCGATACGGTCGGTTGGTGTGGCGATTTGGCCAGGGTTGCTTCTCCGCGAAGCCTACTCGAGCTGAGCCTCGGGCGAGTCGATGGTGTGTCCATTGCTTGAGGGGACCCTCGGACGAGGCATGAATCTTCCGGGGTCGGCTGTCTTTGCCCGAGGTCAGGCTCGGGCGAGGCAGGATCGTGTCCCTTGAGTGGACTGAGCCTTGACCTTAATCGCGCCCATCAGGCCTTTGCAGCTTTGTGCTAATTGGGGTTACCAGCTGAGATTAGGAGTCTTGGGGGTACCCCTAATTATGGTCCCCGACAGTAGCCCCCGAGCCTCGAAGGGAGTGTTGATACTCGCTTGGAGACTTTTGTCGCACTTTTTTGCAAGGGGACCGGCCTTTCTCAGTTGCATTTCGTTCCGGTGGGTGCGCGCGAGCGCACCCGCCGGGTGTAGCCCCCGAGGCCTCGGAGGAGTGGTTTGACTCCTTCGAGGTCTTAGCGCGTTTCGTGATGCTTCGGCCGGTCTGGTGGTTCCCTCATGCGAACTGGTCGTAGCCTGGGTGCATAGTCGAGTCCCACGTTCTCGGGCTGGTATGTTGACGCTGTCAACGGTTTGGCCGGAGCCGGGTTTATGAGAGCAGCCCCTGAGCCTCCGCACAGAGCGAGAGGACGGTCAAGGACATACTCGGCTTTTTCCATACGCCCCTACGTCGCCTTTCCGCAAGGAGGAGGGGGAAAGCGCCATGTTGCCCTCGGAGGGCGCCGAACATGGTGTCTCCAGTGAGTTGCTAACGGGTAATCCGAGTGGACGCCCGTGCCCCATTCGTTAGGGGTCGGCTAGTGGCCCGGAGGCACGCTCCAAAAGTACATGCGGGTGATTCGCTGGACCTGGTCCCCTTTTAACGGGGTCCGAGGGCTCGATGCCTCCCTCTGGTGGGATTCCGTTACAAAATCGCTCCCGCTGGTCTCGGAAATGTCCTAGGGTACCTCGGGAGCATAGCCCGAGCCTTGGTTGTGTATTGAACGTACCTAGAGTCATCCCTCGCTCTACATGCTCTGAGGCGGCTGTCGAACCCTTCGGGGGCCAGCCTACGAACCCCTGATCAGTAGTGGGCGTGGAGCCCGAGTGGCCTGAGGCGGCCGTTGAACCCTTCCGAGGGGCCAGCCTTCGAACCTCTGACCAGTAGTGGTCGCGGAGCCCGAGTGCTCTGAGGCGGCTGTTGAACCCTTCCGAGGGGCCAGCCTTTGAACCTCTGATCAGTAGGGGGGCTCGGGGCCCGCTTCCTTCACGGAGAAGGATCCCTTTCGGAGTATCCCCTTTCCCGGTCCCTGTAGCAAGAGAGAGAGAGAGAGAGAGAGAGAGAGAGAGAGAGAGAGAGGAAGGGAAAAAGGATACAAAATTGAGCGACGTGGCGCATCTTTTTTGACGCGGTCATTATGGCGGAGGTGAAGCGTCGCCCGCCTCGCCTGCCAAAGGTGCCACCTGCCCTGCCGCTGAGTTAATGCGACGGGACGAGTGATTCGTGGGGCAGCCGTTGTGCATGTGTGAGCCGTTCGAGGAACGGAACACGGGCGTGTCGTCTTCACGCCGTGGGAGAGGGCTCTCTCGCTGTCCCTGGAGGGGACGTGGGCCTGCAGACGACTTGACCGTTGCTTCTGCCCGCCTGCTGCCACCATTACTGCCGGCCCATTTCTGGCCGTATCGACCGTCGCGCCTTCTCCCGCAGCTGATTGACCCATGATCGATGTGCTCGGTTGGCACTGTTGGGTCATGCGAGGGGTTGCCTCGAGCCGCGGCACCGGCCCCGCAGTCGAGAAGGCGTGGTACTGGCGCGAGTGGCGGTGCAGTTTCTCGCACGTAGTAACCGGCGCGCTGGTTACATGACGTGTGGGCCTAGGCCTCCAAGCTGGACGCGTCGAAGTCGAAGGGGTGCGCCCCCTTGGTGCGGTTGCATGCCGCCTGCATGGCGGTCCGCCCTTTCACCCGCTGGTCTGGGCGATAGTGGAGGAATGCTTGTAACCGCTGGGCTGTTGTGCGCTCCACGCGTGGCGGTTTGGCTTCTTCTGTCCTGGGCCATCTTGCATGACGCGTGGGACCCAGCCCCCGTGTCGTAGGGGGAGGACCTTGGAGCATGTTGGAGAAGACTCAGTCCGCGACGGTTGAGGACGCAAGTGGGGAGAGTCGCCTTTAAAAGGAGGGTGACCCCCTTGGATGGCAACCATGTCTTCGCACTCTCCTCATGCATCGCGCCCTTCCACCTTCTGAGCCCCCGGATGGGGAGCGCTCACGTCGCCTTCGTCTTGCTATCGTTGGAGGAATGCAACTTCGTGGAAAGTTGGTACCTTTCAGCCATCGCTCGACTTCAAGGATTTTCATTAGGCAGCTCGGCTGCATCCCCTCGCCGGTGGTCACCCAAGATGGTGACCACCAGTTCGATGGTGGGGAGAAGCGAGCCGGGCTGCGGCCTCTGCCCCGCCCTCAGCTTCAAGGATCTTCATCATCCTTGCTGGGGCGGAGGGCGAGGCAAGCCGGGGCCTGCCTCGGCATGGTCTGGTGTCTCGCTCCTTCTTCTAGCTTCTGGGGTCTTATCGCCCCGCAGGCCCTCCAACGTGGGGGGTTGTTCGTACCTGCGGGGGTGGAACCGGAGTTCCGTTTGTAATGGCACCTTGAGTGCCGGTGTTTGTTCATTGTGGCTGTCGGGGCCTGAACATGTAGGTATTTTTGGTGTAATACCATATTTTTTCCTCATTTCGAGCACTAGGACTCGCCTGTCGGCTAGCCGAACCGCTTAACCAAATGTGAGTTGTTCTGTGCGGAAGGTGACGAGTGAGGTATCCGTATCCCGGAGGCGTAGGAATCCCTCGGCTCGGTCGGCCTTGCCGCCCGAGGCTTCACTTGCTTAGTCAAAGAAACCCTTAGTCGCTCTGCGATGAGCCAGAGCCGGAGGCAGCGGTGCCAACACGGACAGAGGCAGAGTTGGCTCGAAAAAGGGAGCTTCGTCGGCCGGGGCTTGGCCGGGTCATCCATTGGCGGGACCAACGCTGGAGTCGAGTTGCCGAGGCCACGAGCCGGGCTGGTGTCCTTGGGGGACAGCTGGCTGAGGCTTCGGGGTGGCCGACCGAGCTGTTTACTCGGGCCGGGTTCCTGGAGGAGACCCTGGCAGCGATGGCCCGGGCGTGGTGCTGACGTCGTCCTTCGGAGCGGAGATCCTCCGCCCGTGTTGCCGTCCGAGGCTCGGTCGGACTTCGCCGAAGGTGGGGTTGACGCCGAGGGTGCTGCTGCTCCCCCTCCATCGACGTCTGAGCCTGCAGGATCAGTTCGCCTGTAGTATGCGTATGTTTTTTGCGGCCGCCGAGGCCCAAACATACTATCGTCGTGTTGTAAAGCTGCGTTTCTTTTCCTCTTGTTTCGAGTATCAGGGCTTGCTCGTCGGTAGCAGAATCGTTTATCCAAGCTAGAGTTACTTCTCATGGAATGTGATGAGTGAGGTATCCGTATCCCGGAGGCGTAGGAATCCCTCGGCTCGGTCGGCCTTACCGCTTACGTGTACTCTTGCTCGTCCACGGGATTCTGTTATCGACGTAGCCGAGAAAACCCGAAAAAACCGTTTCGGCAGAAAGTCCTTTGAGCGTTAAGGCTTGTTCGGTCAGCAAGATCGCTCGTCCGAACACGAGTTACTTCTCGCAGAAGGTGATGAGTGAGGTATCCGTATCCCGGAGGCGTAGGAGTCCCTCGGCTCGGTCGGCCTTGCCTGCTTACGTGTACTCCGTCGTTTTCATGATCCCACTACCGAAGTAGTCGAAAAGCACGAAAGATATTCTGGCAGAAAGACTTTTTCCGAGAAAAATTTTGACGCGGAGGGGGTTCCCCCCTTCTAGCCCCCGAGGGAGGGTCGGGCTTTGCCGAGGCAAGGCTGACCCTTCCTTGATGGTTAGACTTTGTATGTAAACGAGGTATATGAATGGCTTGAAAACATCTTAAGGGTAGAAGCGACGTAGCTGTCGGATGTTCCAAGCGTTGCTGTAGACCTCGCCTTGACTATTGGCTAGCTTGTATGTTCCGGGCTTCAAAATCTTGGCGATGATGAATGGCCCTTCCCAGGGAGGCGTGAGCTTGTGCCGCCCTCGGGCGTCTTGTCGTAGTCGAAGCACCAAGTCGCCCACCTGGAGGTCTCGGGACCGAACCCCTCGAGCGTGGTAGCGTCGCAGGAACTGCTGATACCGCGCTGAGTGTAGTAGGGCCACGTCCCGAGCCTCTTCCAGCTGGTCCAGTGAGTCTTCTCGGTTGGTCTGGTTGCGTCGGTCGTCGTACGCCCTCGTCCTCGGGGAACCGTATTCTAAGTCTGTGGGCAAGATGGCCTCGCCCTATAGACTAGAAAGAACGGTGTGAAGCCCGTGGCTCGGCTCGGCTCAGCGTTGTCCTCAAGCTCCAGACCACCAAGGGGAGTTCCTTCATCCATCGCCTGCCGAACTTGTGGAGGTCGTTGTAGATCCTCGGCTTGAGTCCTTGCAGAATCATGCCGTTGGCACGTTCTACCTGCCCATTCGTCATGGGGTGTGCCACGGCGGCCCAGTCCACCTGGATGTGGTGATCCTCGCAGAAGTCCAGGAACTTTCTACCGGTGAACTGGGTTCCGTTGTCGGTGATGATGGAGTTCGGGACCCCGAAGTGATGTATTATGTTGGTGAAGAATGCCACTGCCTGTTCGGACCTGATGCTGTTTAGGGGTCAGACCTCGATCCACTTAGAGAATTTGTCGATGGCGACCATTAGGTGCGTGTAGCCCCCAGGTGCCTTCTGCAAGGGACCGACGAGGTCCAGACCCCACACAGCAAACGACCAGGTGATGGGTATTGTTTGCAGAGCCTGAGCGAGTAGGTGCGTCTGCCTTGCGTAGAATTGACACCCTTGGCAGGTGCGGGCAATTCTAGTGGCGTCGGCCACCGCGGTCGGCCAGTAGAAACCTTGTCGGAAAGCGTTTCCAACAAGGGCTCGAGGCACTGCGTGATGACCACAAGCCCCCGAGTGTATTTCTTGTAAGAGCTCCTGGCCTTCGGCGATGGATATGCATCACTGGAGGATGCCGGAGGGGCTGCGGTGGTAGAGCTCCTTCCTATCACCCAGCAAGACGAATGACTTGGTGCGCCGCGCTAGTCGTCGAGCTTCGGCTCGGTCGAGGGGCAGCTCTCCTCAGTGGAGATATTGCAGGTACGGGGTCCGCCAGTCTCGATCAGGCGGGACCCCATTCTGCTCTCCCTCGACGCGTAGTGCCTCACCCTCGGGGGTCGAGGTTGCCTCGGGCTGAGCCGAGGGCGCCTCGGGCTGAGCCGAGGGTGCCTCGGGCAGGGCCGAGACCTTCTCGGGCTCGGGCATGTCATCGGTCTTGACTGAGGGTTGATGTAGGTCCCGGGAGAAGACGTTCGGGGAAACCGTTGTTCGCGCCGAAGCTATCTTCGCCAGCTCGTCCGCAGTCTCGTTGTACCGCCGGGCGACGTGGTTGACCTCGAGCCTGTAGAACTTGTCCTCCAGGCGCCGGACTTCGTCGCAGTAGGCTTCTATCTTCGGGTTGCGGCAATGGGAGTTCTTCATGACTTGGTCGATGACAAGCTGCGAGTCGCCGCGAGCGTCGAGACGTCGGACCCCTAGCTCGATGGCGATGCGCAACCCGTTAACCAGAGCCTCATACTCGACCACATTGTTGGACGCCGGGAAATGGAGGCGCAACACGTAGCGGAGGTGCTTCCCGAGGGTGAGATGAAGAGCAGGCCCGCGCCTGCCCCTGTTTTCATCAGTGACCCGTCGAAAAACATGGTCCAGAATTCCGGTTGGATCAGAGCTGCCGGGAGCTAGGTGTCGACCCATTCAGCCACAAAATCCGCCAAGACTTGGGACTTGATGGCCTTCCGAGGGGCGAACGAGATTGTCTCGCCCATGATTTCCACCACCCACTTTGCAATCCTACCCGAGGCCTCTCGGCACTGGATGATCTCCCCCAGGGGGAAGGATGACACCACAGTCAACGGATGAGACTCGAAGTAGTGTCGCAACTTCCGCCGCGTCAGAATCACCGCGTACAGCAGCTTCTGAATTTGTGGGTAGCGGATCTTGGTCTCGGACAGTACCTCACTAATGAAGTAGATCGGCCTCTGGATGGGCAATGCATGCCCTTCTTCTCGCCTTTCGACCACGATCGCGGCGCTGACCACCTGAGTGGTAGCGGCGACGTAGATTAAGAGGGCTTCTCCGGCAGCGGGAGGCACCAGGATGGGTGCGTTCGTAAGGAGCGCCTTCAGGTTCCCTAGGGCTTCCTCGACCTCGGGGGTCCAAGTGATGCACTCGGTCTTTCTTAAGAGGCGGTACAGAGGTAGGCCTCTTTCGCCGAGGCGCGAGATGAAGCGGCTCAGAGCCGCAAGACATCCCATGACCCTCTGTACGCCTTTCAATTCCTTGATGGGCCCCATGTTGGTGATGGCCGTGATTTTCTCCGGGTTGGCCTCGATGCCCCGCTCGGAGACGATGAACCCCAGGAGCATGCCTCGGGGGACCCTGAAGACGCACTTCTCGGGATTGAGTTTTACGCCTTTCGCCTTAAGACACTTGAATGTCGTTTCAAGGTCGGAGAGGTGGTCGGAGGCTTTCCTCGTCTTGACTACGATGTCATCGACATAAGCCTCGACGGTCCGACCAATGTGCTCTCCGAACACGTGGTTCATGCACCTTTGGTACATCGCACCCGCATTCCTCAAACCAAATGGCATAGTAACGCAGCAGTACATGCCAAAAGGTGTGATGAAAGAAGTCGCGAGCTGGTCGGACTCTTTCATCCTGATTTGGTGATACCCTGAGTAGGCATCGAGGAAAGATAGGGTTTCGCATCCAGCAGTGGAATTCACGATTTGATCGATGCGAGGCAGAGGGTAGGGAACCTTCGGACATGCTTTGTTTAGACCAGTGTAGTCTACACACATCCGCCATTTCCCTCCTTTCTTTCTCACAAGCACAGGGTTGGCAAGCCATTCAGGATAGAATACCTCTTTGATGAACCCTGCGGCCATCAGCTTGTGGATCTCCTCGCCTATGGCTCTGCGCTTTTCTTCGTTGAATCTGCGCAGAGGCTGCTTCATGGGTCGGGCTCCAGCTCGAATATCCAGCGAGTGCTCGGCGACATCCCTCGGTATGCCAGGCATGTCCGAGGGACTCCACGCAAAGACTTCGGCGTTCGCACAGAGAAAGTCGACGAGCACTGCTTCCTATTTGGGGTCGAGCTCGGAGCCGATCCGGATCTGCTTGGAGGCGTCGTTGCTGGGGTCGAGAGGTATGGACTTAACCGTCTCTGCTGGCTCGAAGTTGCTGGTGTGGCGCTTCGCATCTGGCGCCTCCTTGGAGAGGCTCTCCAGGTCAGCGATGAGGGCCTCAGATTCGGCGAGGGCCTCGGCGTACTCCACGCACTCCACGTCGCATTCGTACGCGTGTCGGTACGTGGGGCCGACGGTGATGACCCCATTGGGGCCCGACATCTTGAGCTTGAGGTAGGTGTAGTTGGGGACGGCCATGAACTTGGCATAGCATGGCCTCCCCAGTACTGTGTGGTAGGTTCCTCGGAACCCGACCACCTCGAACGTGAGGGTTTCCCTTCAGAAGTTGGAGGGAGTCCCGAAGCAGACGGGCAGATCGAGTTGTCCGAGGGGTTGGACGCGTTTCCCGGGGATGATCCCGTGAAAAGGCGCCGCGCCTGTCCAGATCGAGGATAGATCGATCTGCAGGAGCCCGAGGGTCTCGGCGTAGATGATGTTGAGGCTGCTGCCTCCGTCCATGAGGACCTTGGTGAGCCTGACGTTGCCGATGACGGGGTCGACAACGAGCGGATATTTCCCCGGGCTCGGCACACGGTCGGGGTGGTTGCCCTGGTCGAAGGTGATGGGCTTGTCGGACCAGTCTAGGTAGACTGGCGCCGCCACCTTTACCGAGAAGACCTCCCGACGCTCTTGCTTGCGGTGCCAAGCCGAGGCGTTCGCCACTTGCCCACCGTAGATCATGAAGCAGTCGTGGACCTCGAGAAACTCCTCTGCCTTGTGATCCTCCTTCTTGTCGTCGTTGTGGGCCCTGCCACCTTCCGCAGGTGGCCCGGCCTTATAAAAGTGGCGCCGAAGCATGACGCACTCCTCAAGGGTGTGCTTGACGGGCCCCTGATGATAGGGGCACGGCTCCTTGAGCATCTTATCGAAGAGATTGGTACCTCCAGGAGGTTTCCGAGGGTTCTTGTACTCAGCGGCGGTGACAAGGTCCGCATCGGTGGCGTCGCGCTTCGCTTGCGACTTCTTCTTGTTTTTCTTCTTGGTGCCGCACTGAGCGGACGCCTCGGGGATGTCTTCTGGCTGGCAGCCCTGGGGCTGCTTGTCCTTCCGGAAGATGGCCTCAACTGCCTCCTGGCCAGAGGCGAACTTGGTGGCGATGTCCATCAGCTCGCATGCCCTGGTGGGGGTCTTGCGACCCAGCTTGCTCACCAGGTCGCGGCAGGTGGTGCTAGCGAGGAACGCGCCGATGACGTTCGAGTCGGTGACGTTAGGCAGCTCGGTGCGCTGCTTCGAGAATCGCCGGATGTAGTCCCGGAGAGACTCTCCCGGCTGCTGGCGGCAGCTTCGGAGATCCCAGGAGTTCCCAAGGCGCACGTACGTGCCCTGGAAGTTGCCGGCGAAGGCTTGGACCAGGTCGTCCCAGTTGGAGATCTGCCCCGGAGGCAGATGCTCCAGCCAGGCTCGAGCGGTGTCGGAGAGGAACAGGGGGAGGTTACGGATGATGAGGTTGTCATCGCCCGTTCCACCCAGCTGGCAGGCCAGTCGGTAGTCCGCGAGCCACAGTTCCAGCCTCATCTCCCCCGAGTACTTTGTGATGGTAGTCGGGGTTCGGAACCGGTTCTAGAACGGCGCCCGTCGTATGGCCCGGCTGAAAGCCTGCGGACCGGGTGGTTCGAGCGAGGGGCTCCGATCCTCCCCGCTGTCGTAGCGTCCCCCACGCCTAGGGTGGTAGCCTCGGCGCACCCTCTCGTCGAGGTGGGCTCGACGGTCGCGGTGGTGGTGCTCGTTGCCGAGGCGACCCGGGGCCACAGGCGCCGTGTTGCACGTGCGCCCGGTGTGGACCGAGGCTTCCCGCACGAATCGGGAAGTCGCGGCGCGATGCTCCGAGGGGTACCCCTGCCTTCGGGAGGTAGAGCTTTCAGCCCGTCGGACCACGGCATCCTCCAGGAGACTCTTGAGCTCTCCCTGGATACGCCGCCCTTCGGAGGTCGATGGTTCCGGCATCGCGCGGAGTAGTATTGCTGCTGCCGCCAGGTTCTGGCCGACCCCACTGGAAGCCGGTGGTGGCCTTGCCCTGATGTCGTCGGCAATGCGGTGCTGGATGCCCTGGGGTAGATGACGCGCTTCTCCAGCCGGAGCTTGGTCTGCCCATTCCTACCCGATGTTCTGCCGGAACTGCTCAAGTGTTCCTGCTCCCTCATCGAGCCTGGCCTGCATCTCGTTGATTTGCTCGAGCTGTGTGTCCTGACCTCCCGCAGGGACTGGGACCACAGCTAGCTCCCGAAGGATGTCAACGCGAGGCGCAAGCCTAGGGGGATCGCCGCTCTCCGGCATACCAAGATGGTTGCCTTCGTTGGGACCCCCTAGATCGACGTGGAAACATTCACGACTCGAGCCGCGTCGCCGAAGCTGCGGCTACCATCGGAACAATCGGAGAGGCAGTAGTCGCATGCGGTCATGAAGTCCCGCATGGCACTGGGGTTACCGAGCCCGGAGAAATACCAACAAAAGTCGGGCTCATCATCTTCCTCGGAACCCGAGGGTCCATAGGTCGAGACGGCCGTCAGTCTGTCCTAGGGCGACCGCATATGGTACCCCGGAGGGTTGGTACATGCCTCTATGAAGGCTTCCACCGAAGCGAGGTCGCTTGGTGGGTCGAAGCTGAATCCAAAAGGCATGAGATGGGAATTGGTCGGTACCTCCTGGTCGACGGGCGGTGACAAAGTCGCGTCAGGGGCGGACTGCATCGCTATCTCAGGTATGAAGGCGACGTCCAGCAAGTCCTTCACGAGCGTGCTGGCGTCGTTCGTCTGCTTGGGGTTGGCGTGTTGCGGGGAAGCGGCGTTCGTCTTCGTCTCAGACGCAAGGTCGAAGCCCGACGTGTCCCCCGCTGGGGCGCCGGCGTCGTCGGCTTGCTCGACAGCCGACGAGGTGCCGCCTCCTGCTTGGCCATGGTTGCCCCGCCTCCTCCTCCGCTGGTGGGGGAGGTGACGGGACAACCCCGGATGTTGTTCTTCCGCCATGTGGGGAAGACGTCGTTGATTCCGCCACCGGCGGGCGGGCTGATGGCCGCCATTGTCGCTGTCACGCGGCGGAGGAAGGAGTATCATGTCGTAGCTGCCGTCGAGGGACATGAACTCAAGACTCCCGAAACGGAGCATCATCCCGGGTTGGAAAGGTTGTTGGAGACTACCCATCTGGAGCTTGACGGGAAGCTGTTCATCAACACGCAGCAGGTCCCTACCTGGCGCGCCAACTATCAGTGCTTCAACCCCGAGGGGTCCCTAGACCGACGAGTAAATTGTCGCTGCGTGTCCCAGCCCAGATGGGTCGGCGCGAGATGGGACATAAAGGGGGGAGAACGGTGAGGGGAAACCGCGGCCTTCGTGTTGTCCTGCGCCTAGGGCGGATGGATGCGCTTGCAGTAGGGGGTTACAAGCGTTCGCGTGGGAGAGAGAGAGAGAGAGAGCGAGAGCCTTATGTGTCGGCCCGTTCTCCCATGCGGCCAACCTTCTCGTACGAGAGCCCTGGACCTTCCTTTTATAGGCGTAAGGAGAGGGTCCAGGTGTACAATGGAGGGTGTAGCAGTGTGCTAACGTGTCTAGCAGAGAGGAGCTAGAGCCCTAAGTACATGCTGTCGTGGCAGTCGGAGAGGTTTTGGCACCCTATTCATGTGATGTCGTGGCCGTCGGAGGAGCGCTGGAGCCCTGCGGAAGTACAGCTGTCGGGGCTGTCGGATCCTTGCTGACGTCTCCTTGCTGACGTAAGGGGCTGGGAGCTGCCGTCGTCATGGAGCGTGCGGGGTGTCATCATTACTTGTTTACTGGGGCGAGCCAGATGGGACGCCGGTCTTGTTCCCCGTAGCCTGAGCTAGCTAGGGGCAGGGTAATGATGGCCCCCCTGGCGACGTGGCTGGTCCAGACCCGAGTTTAGACGAGGTGGCAATTCCTCTGAGGTCGAGGTTGAGTCCGAGCCCTGGGGTCGGGCGAGGCGGAGTCTGTCGTCTTCCGGAGCCGAGGCTGAGTCCGAGCCCTGGGGTCGGGCGAGGCGGAGTTCGTCGTCTTCTAAGTCGTGGTTGAGTCCGAGCCTTGGGGTCGGGCGAGGCGGAGTTCGTCGTCTTCTAAGTCGTGGTTGAGTCTGAGCCCTGGGGTCAGGCGAGGTGGAGCTTCCTATGTCGCCCGAGGCTGGACTTGGCCGCTATCGACCTCACTCTGGTGAGTGGCACGATAGTCAGAGCGGGACAGGCGGCGCTGTTTTCTTGTCAGGTCGGCCAGTGGAGCGGCAAAGTGACTGCGGTCGCTTCGGCTCTATCGACTGAAGAGCGCGCGTCAGGATAAGGTGTCAGGCAATCCTTGCATTAAATGCTCCTGCGATACGGTCGGTTGGTGTGGCGATTTGGCCAGGGTTCCTTCTCCACGAAGCCTACCCGAGCTGAGCCTCGAGCGAGTCGATGGTGCATCCGTTACTTGAGGGGACCCTCGGGTGAGGCGTGAATCTTCAAGGGTCAGCTGTCTTTGCCCGAGGTTGGTCTCGGGCGAGGCGGGATCGTGTCCCTTGAGTGGACTGAGCCTTGACCTTAATCACGCCCATCAGGCCTTTGCAGCTTTGTGCTGATGGGGGTTACGAGCTGAGATTAGGAGTCTTGGGGGTACCCCTAATTATGGTCCCCGACAATGTGTTTTAAAAGCAGTCTTGTATTCATCTTCAGTTCCCATTCGAATTTGATGATATCCTGCTGTCATGTCAAGACTAGTAAAATATTGAGCACCAGCTAATTCATCCAGGATCTCATCCACCATAGGCATAGGAAACCTGTTCTTTATAGTCATTCCATTTAACTTCCTGTAATCTATACAGAACCTCCAGCTGCCATCTTTTTTTTGCACAAGTAAAACTGGAGAAGCAAACGGACTTACACTAGGGACTATCAACCCTGCTGCTAGCAGTTCAGTAATTTGCTTTTCAATCTCAGTTTTGTGAGCTGGAGAATATCTATAAGGCCTTGAGTTTACTGGAATAGACCCTGGCAACAAAGGAATGTGATGGTCATAAGGTCTGATTGGAGGCAATTTTGAAGGCACAACAAAGACATCTTTGAATTCCTTTAAAATCTCCCGTAGAACTGCATCATTTTTCCCAACTATTTCTTCTGAAACCTACTCCAAAAGCACAAATACCCAGACTTCCTCTCCCTTCATCCATTTCTCCAGCTGCAACACAGATACTTGTCGCACTTCCTGCACCTCTCTAGCATCACCCTGTAACCTTACCTTCTTTCCTTGATCAGTAAAGGTTAATACCTTATTATTCCAGTCACACTCCATAGGACTATGAGCCTTCAGCCAATCATACCCTAGGGTCACATCATATGCTTCCAAATCTAACACCCTCATAGCAGTGTTGTACAGGTGCCCCCCAGAACTCCACACTACTTCCTTAACTCTTTTGTCACTGATCATAGCTGCTCCATTTGCCACCTTAACCGGCACAATGGAGCAATCTTCAGTGATCAACCCCAATTTTGCTACAATTCTCTGGCTGATAAAAGTCGCAGAACTACCAGAATCAATGAGCATGACCAACATCTGATCCTAAATCAGAGCTTGAAACCTCATACATCCATCACATTCTGTGCCACTAATAGCATTCCAGGACAACTGATGTAACTCCTCCACGCACTTCTCATTTTCCAACTTCTGCAATACTTCATCAGTAAAAACCAGACCCATGTCTTCCACGGTCAGATTATGTAGTTGAGTTACCACCCTCTTGGGACATTTTGCTTGATGGCCTGGCTCAAATTTATCTCCACAAATAAAACACAACCTATTCGCTCTTCTATATTCTCTCAACTGCCTTTCCTTGCTCAACTTAGGATACAATATTCCTGCCCTATTCTCTCCCTTACTCCTGCAACCTGAGTTTTAAGAACCTGTCCCTTTTGGTTTCTAACTCTATTCTTCTCTGCAATCTCCTGATACAACTTGGCCAACCTCTTCGCCTTATCCACTGTCTTAGGCATCTGAGCCATGACTTGATTCTGAATTTCAAGTTTCAACCCTTAATATAGTGTGTCACAAACAGGGTCTCATCTAACTCAGAATTATGCAAAGTAGCAACATATCTAATATCATCAAAAGCTTGAGAGTACTCCTCCACTCCTTGCTGCTGGGTCACATTAACCAAATCTCTCATAGCTTGAGGGTATTCGTCCACTCCAAACTTCTCCCTAACTGCTTGTGTAAACTGCCCCCAATCACCTAATCCATGTTTTAGCTTATACACTTGTAACCACTTTGACGCATTCCCCTCCATGTGCATAGAAGCTGAACTGGCCCAAACCAATCCGGCACATGATAAACAGTGAAGTAATTAACACACCGATCAAACGAGACTCCAGGATCACTGCCTTGAAATTTGGGAAATGTCCACTTCGGAAATGGGCCTGTCCTACCCTCTCTTCCTCCACCCCACTGCTCTCTACGATCTCTTCCACGCTCCATTCCTCCACCCTGATCATCCCATCGAGGAACACGTAGCTCTCGCTCAGAGTTTGTGTCATTACCTTCCAGCTCCTTCGCTTGCAATTCTAATCGCAGCCGCGCAATAGTTCTCTCATCTCCTCCATGTGTCGAGCCAACAGTGCTCGGTCTTCCTCTACCTTCTTCTGCCCAATCTCCATTGCTTCCATCTTCCCGGTCAACCGTTCCACCGCCAGCATCATTCGCTCCCAGCGCTCCTCCTCTTTTTGCTCCGTCCCTGCCATTGCTTCCAGGATCACTCGCGTCTGAACGGATGGCCCTCTGAGGATCAACAACTCTGGTATCACTTGTGATGACCCGTGGCCGCGGCTAGGGTTCCCCGGGCGTGAGTCAGTAGTAGATCGGCGAAGAGAACAACGCCAAGGAGACAGGTGAGTTGGATTTCAGGTGTCTCTTTCTATTTTATTTCATATTCTTATCTCAACAACCAATTACAGTATTTATAGATCTGAGATTCAGCTAACAGTATGGCTAATGCCTTGGCTAATCACTTATTACAGCCCATAGAAGATTAATATGGCCCTAATATGGCCCAAACTCTAATACTCGAAAGATCCACTAATGTCGTGTTTGGTTTGCAGGTTGGACTGCTTCCGGAGTCATCCGGACCTACGTCCGAGCCTACATTATCATTTAGTTTGAATCACGGAATGATGTCGTCCGTCACTGCGTTGTTCTAATAATATACTAACATGTGGGATCAGCTCACTCCGCAAGAAAGTGCAAAACCACTCCGTTAGGATCCAGGCCACGATGGATGAGCCAAACCATGAAACCAAATATGCTGTAATACTCCATACTTGCGTCTAAGCACCGCCATCTTGGGTCATCATAGGCCCTCCCACTGTGACCACAGACCGACATTAGCCCAGAAGACGGAGGAAGAGAGTACCTCGGCGCCACAGGTCCGTCAGTTGCACAGCGTTGCCTATTCCCGCGGCGAGGACGGAGACGCCGCCGAGAGCGTCCCACGCCGACACGCTTGTGTCTAGAGCCAAGCCGGAGAAGGCTCCCTCTACAGTGGGGTCCATCAGGGAGCAGCGACCGACGCTCGGGGGAGGCCGGAGGCGAGCGTCGCCGACACATGGACAAGCCGGCGAAGGGTGCACGTGCGGGGAGTGATCAGCGGCGCGCACGGGAGCGAGATGGCCGTTGTTAGTACACTGCCATATGACGGTATTTAATGTCAGCAACAGCACCGTTGAAAGCTAGAAGTAAGATGGGTCGGCGTCTACGCAAGCCAAAAGTCCGAATCATGGGCTTCAAATGGGCTGTTTGATGGGTTTCGGCCTTGTAATAGGAATATACCTTAAGGACAATCAGAAGGGGAAAGAAAATTACAGTCTTTTATAATCTGCACTCTGGACCTTCGTTCATATTTCTCCCTAAGTCTCTACTTCTCCACTGTTCTTCTTCGTTCCTACCCCTCCATTTTCTTCATTTCTGTAGGATCCATCAGCATACCCTGTTGCTGACAGCCATCGCCACTCGCCATGGAGAGATGTGGTCTGGAAGACCCACCTTGGCCTGGGCGCGGAGCCACGGACGAGGGGAGCGTCATGGCTAGATCAGGGAAGGGCCATAGATCCACCAGCGACGCGAGGAGGAAGCACGCGAGCTGGGGCGACTGCTCAAGGAGAGAGGAGGGTATCGATGGCGTGGGGAGGAAGCATTCAAGCAGCCAGTGGGGAGCGAGCAGCAGGGACGGGTCGGGGTTGACGCGACGGGACGAAGAGACGAGGACGTGCACGTTGGCCTGTGCTCACTTGAAAACGGTCGGTAACCGTCGGAAAAACCTCTCACCGTTTTTACCCGCATAATTTTTTTCGGTTAGAGAATCAATTAACGACAAAGTCGAAAACGGATAACGGCTGGTAAATTCCGGTATTCGAAAACAGATAAATCTAAGCAAAATAGCTCGAAATTGATCGGGAAACGGTAACTGTAATCGGAAAAGCTCACAATCCTAACCACATAGATGTTCATTCACATCCACATACAAGTCTCATCCACAAAAGTACACAAAACACAATCTTGTCCATATACAATTGGTCATACACTCATACATGTCCACTCTTAAATTTTAACACACAACACATAAGTCTTAAAACACAATTGTTCATTCACATCCACATACAAGTCTCAACCACACAAATACACAATACATAGTCATGACCACACATAAATGATCATACATGTTCACTGAAATCTTAAACACATGATACATAACTAGAAATCATGTGGCATGTCGTTTGGATCACTTGATATATCTTCTATGACATCTGAAACCCTAATCCCTAAACCCTAACGGGTATAGTTCTTGCCTCTTAGGTTGTTTTGTGGACAGGGAAAATACGGTTAAAATACGGGAAATACCGGATTTTTCCGTGAAATTCGAAAACGGACGGTAAATGTCTCATCGTTTACTGTACCGTTTTCGTAATAACATATCTCATTTTCGTATCGTTTTCCGTATATCCCGAAAAATATGAAAACAGTCCGAAAAATTCGGTAAACGGTACCGGAAATTTACCGAATTTTACCGACCATTTACATCCTTAGTGCCTGCCAACGTGGGAAGACGTACGGAGGATAGGTCCTCCATACCATCCGTCGCACGATATGTGTGGTGGACATCTTATAAAGCTCGATGCTTGCCACGCGTCAACGTGCAGCTGGACCTCCTCTCCATGAAACTCGCGATCGAAGGGGGTTAGGTTTTAAAACTTTGATGGAACGAGCATAAGATTGCCACTATTTCTGGCCAACAGACCTTGCAAATTCTCTTGTGGATTCCTTCGATTACAGATGATAACCCTGGCAACTTGTGCTGGAAATCGTCCTCTCTGGTAGTATGTATTCTTGGCTTCATGCAAGAGTGCTTACAAAACGTGGGTGTTGAGGATAGGATGGCAACAGATACATTTTACACGCGTGGACCACGGTAAAAACATGATAGGGTATGTGTTTAGGTGTGATTTTGTACACACGGACACAAGTTTGACCGTATGGCTTTAATTCTCAACCTATCAGATTTTCTCTCATAGGTATGAAAAAGTCATGCCCATGCCCGCAAACCCCCACTATGTGTTATATATGAATATATGTGTCAACGGGTATACTCGCGGGTTTGTGGCACCCGTAGATAGTGAGTATAAATAGCATATTGTACCCATCGCGGGTAATAGTTACCGGCGTGGGTTTAATATTACCCTTGCGAGTGTGACTTTGTAAACCCTATACCTGGGAGTGTTAAATCCATTGCACAATCCCTAGTTAAGGAAACTCATAGCAGGTCGCCTTCTAATATACTCTAAATTATAAGATAATTTAGTTTTTCTAGATATGTACGTTTTGCTATCCACATATATATAGGGGATATTAGGAGTCTAGGTCTTCTAATAGTTATAGAAAACCTCACTCGACTCCATCCCACCACCCCACCCGTTCCCGCTACCAACCAACAGGCCCACCCCTACGTCCATAAATCTAGAAATTTTGTTAGGGGAGTTGTTTAGGAGATTTAATTAGAGGAATTTTTTATTTTTATGCCTGGCACGAATACCATAAATCAAGGGATTTTCTTTCACTATGCACCTAAAAATATGGTGTGCGGTACACTGGTGGACGCACTTCAGGTTTGAGCGTAAAAAATATCGGTTTTGAGTGTAAATAGTGACAGATATAACGTAAATGTTGTTATAGTGGTCAACGAGATATCATGTACGACCCCACGTAACAGATGTGCGTGAATCTAGGTAGTTATCGTAAATATAGAGCCAACATGAGAGACGAGGATAACTCTGATGTGTTGTATTCATAATCATAAAATATTTAAGCTTGAGCGCAAATAGTGTTAGATATAGCGTAAAAATGTTGATTCACTCTCAACCAACAACCCTCCCACGTTCATGCAACCTCCATAAATCAGAGGATTTGATTTGGGGAGTTGATTTTGTATAATAGTTATAGACATCATAAAACAATGGATTCCATTTTCATTGCGCATGCGGAAAATATGGCATCGAGGACACCGGTCAGAGCCTCCCATTTTGAGCATAGAAATCCTCATTTTTTAGCGTAAATAGTGACAGATATAACGTAAATGTTGCTACAATAGTCGACGAGATGTCACGTATGACCCCAATGTAACAAGTGTCCAAGAATCCAGGTGACTTTTAGTTACTATAAATTCCAAGCCAACATGGAGACATGGATATCTCTGTGATATTGTATTCGCGATCATAAAATTCTCAAATTTGAGCGTAATAGTGTCAGATACATCGTAGATATTGTTACAATGGTTAGTACGATGTCACGTATGGCATCCCTATAACAGACGTGCGCGAATGCAGGTGGTTACCATAAAAAAACCAAGCCACATGAGACACACTATTCATCATCGTAAAATCCTCAATTGAATGCATAAATAGTCTAGTGGTAGGCATCAAAAATAATCATGGAGGCATAAACACGGATTGGAGGAAGTCATTGTCGGAGGATGCCCCGAGGCCACCGGATCAGAGGAGGTCGTTGCCAGAAGGTGCCCAAGACACGCTAGGTTAGAGGATGTCACGCGACCCGTGGTGCGGATGACGAACTCCTTCATGGACGACCACGCTGTCGTGGTGACGTCCGGCTCATCGGAGCTCGAGGAGTAGTTGGAGGTGTCAATGGTAGGGCAGGAGGCGACAAACACTGCACATGGAGACTGTGGCGCGCCCATCCTCGCGTGCCTCATTGACGTGTTGTGTGGGCTAGACCTGTTGGTGCAGCATGCCTATGTGTGCCTCGTTAGTGAGGTCACCGTGCAGGACGCTGTTGTCAACATTTTGTCGCCGCCGGCGCCACACGCAACCGCTGCCACTCGCTCGCGCCTCGTGCATCCACCGCCACGAAAAAACCTAACCCTTGGCAGTTCGAGCATGTTTTTTAGACGGTCTGAGGTATGGTTCTATTTGAGGTGGTACGACTGAACCAGAAGGCACCAATGGACCGGCGCTTCACCTAGCTATTGAAAGTCTAGAGCCCATAATATATAATCTCTTTATATATATAGTAAAATAATACGTCTAAAAAGATAAAATATCGTATACTCATGAACGAGGAAGTAGTACCTTTCCGTAGGTGTCGGTACCCTGAAACTAGGGTACCCCTGCTAATGTATAAAGATGCAGTACCCACGCGGCTATCTCTTAGTCGCGTGGTAGAAGTGCTGTGTGTGGGACCAGGCCATGACTCGCCCCAGCCTCGGGCGACTACTCTAGGTCCACAACAACGCCTGACCTTGGAGTGTATCACCTTCTCTGGACACGTGACGGCTCCGGACCCGCCCACGTGGTGGAGTCGGGCGCTGCTGTGGACCCAGAGTAGTCGCCCGAGACTAGGGCGAGCCATGGCCTGGTCCCACACACAACACCTTTACCACGCGACTAAGAGATAGCCGCGTGGATACTGCATTTTTATACAGTAGTAAGGGGTACCCTAGTTTCAGGGTACCGACAGTAGGTAACCAAATTCATCGCCATGTATGGGCGGATAAGTCTATACAACCTCACATCAAAACTTTTGCATTGAGATTATTTAGCCCCGTCTTGATGAAAGTTTCATAAGAGTTTCGTTTACATTAATAAATTGTCATATAAGCACTTTTGATGATTTGACACTCTTTTAAAAAGAGAGAAAATGAATTTCATTGGGATAAAACTATTTTGACACAATTATCAACTCTATATGAGTCATAACATTAGATGTTTATGTCACATCGAATGTTTTATAATTAGACTATATTTAATACTTGCAATTAGTATTCAAATATCTGATTTGATATCGCTAAAATTTAGTCAGATGCATTCAAAGGGGCCCTTAAACTTTTGTTCATGATGAAATGCAGAGCTTGACACCCCCGCCCCATTGCTTGGCAATTTCAGATTTCATCCATGCAAGTGAAACACTGTGTGTATGCAAACCATGGATGGCAACCGGATGGATAGAACACGGATATATGATTCGCGAATCCACAAACTCATACGTTTGTGGGTATGGATGTACCCGTTGGATATTCGCTACCCAGCGGATACCCGTTATTCATCCGTCCACTACAATTTTAGCCTTCAACACCAAATAACAATTTTATCACATTTTAAAAGAAATATCATTCCAGTAGCATTAAACGATAATTTTAGCATCAAACAACATGTCATAGATAAAAATTGAAAAATAGGAATTTAGGGTAATGTGTTGAATTCAGATGGCCTACATGTCAAATACCCATAGGTTAACGATATGAATACCCACGAAAAAATTATCTGTGGATACTTAATTATATTCGTATTCATACCCGTGGATAGCAAATTCTACCATACCTATGTCCAATGGATATTTATTCACGGTTATTTACCCATACTCATATCTAGAGATGGCAATGGGTACCCGCGACCCGATACCCGATGGGTATTTACTCCATTAGGGTATATATGTGGGCTAAATATTCTACCCGTGGGTCTGTTATTGGACAAAAATCTTCACCCAATGGGTAAACGGATATTAGAACGTTCCACCTTCACCTATACCCGTTAACCCGTGGGTATAAAATACCCAATATAAACTTAGCCCAAGCATGAACTTGGACTTTAGTCATCCATCTTTTTTACTATTTAACAACCTTTTAGACCATAATGTCATAGAAGGCTTAACGACAATTTAATGACCATGTAATGGAACATGTAATGTGCTATGTAGTACTATCCTAGTGTTACTACTTTATCCAATTATCTTTGGTGTGTTGAATGGATGGTTAAATGATGCTAGAAAATTTTGTAATGGTATTTATATGGATATACTTGACATTTGTATAGTATAATATTTTGATAGATGTTTAATTTTTGTGGGTACGGGTGACCCGATGGGTGATCCATACCCACATGGGTATGGGTATGGGGGTAAATTCATACCCACCAGTGTATATGGGTGACCCGGTGGGGTTATTTTTGTGTCGTGGGTATGGGGTAGTAATACCCGGTGGGTATTTACCCATTGCCATCTCTACTCATATCCATTACCATTCCTAATTAATGCAAACTCATCACAACTGGTGGGGTTAACACACTTCACAAGCCAAAAAAGCAACGACAATTGCACGCAAAAGCCCAAGCCGAAAGAAATCAGTTACCTGTACCTGAGACGTAGCCATTATAGATGGCCAAATGGCACTAACACGGTGGGCCGGCCCGGGCACGGCACTAAAAAGCACGGTCCAGGCATGGCACAGCTCTTTCCTTTTAGTGCCAGTGCCGGGCACGGCCCGTACACAGTGCCGTGCCTGGGCCACCAATTCAGCCCATAGTGTCGGCCCAGGCACGACATGGCTAAATGGGCCGGCACGGCGTAGGCACGGCCCAGCCGCGGAGCCGCCGCCCCCAGCCCAGCCGCGGGCGCGACCGCGCGTGAAAACCGACTAACCCTAACCCTAACCGAGCAGCTGTGCCTAACTCGCTCACTGCCTCACTCGCTCACTACCTCACTCGCTCTCTCTCAGCCGCGGGCGATTGGGCGGCGACTGGCGAACAGCGAACTCTCCTCTCCCTCGTTCCCTCCGCCTCCGCTCAGCGCTCGGCTCCGGTCTGCGGTCTCCATCTCCACCTCTCCGTTTCCGATCTCCGGCTCTCCGCCTTCGCTCGGATCGATCGTCGCTCGTTGGAGATCCTCTCCGGCTCTCCCCCGCTCGGATCTACGCATTTGTGAACCGGGTAACTCTGTAAGTGCAATCAACCCTAATTGAGGGTTTTGGTGATTAAATGACAAAACAAACAGAGATTCTAACAAGTTTGCTCCTAGCATGTACACAGTAATTCTATAGACAGGAGAAGCACAGATCTTATGAGCATAAAAATGTAAAGCACAGTGGATTTAAATTCTACATCATATGGCGTGCTCCAAGTGCTTGGAAACAACGACAGTGTTCATTTTATAATTCTTGAGTTATAGGAATCGTCGTTCAATTAAGAGGGATCTGCAATGGTTAAGTAAGTTTTGCAATGAGCTAAGTTCAAAACCCTTCAAAATCATCTTAGAGAACACTTTTCCAGATCATGAATGCCTTTGTGAAAAACCATTCTTACTTCCCACAAGAGTTCCACCATGGTTCTCTTCAAAATATTCAAAACTTGCTTTTCAGCCTTTGAAACCGGTTCAACCGGACCTGAAACCGGTTCAACTGGTTTTGGGACTGTTCCTCTACCATCCTTGCTCTGGCCTGTCTGACAGTTAGAGCTGTCAGAAAAATTCGTTGCAGATATTTTTGGGAAACTGGTTCAACCAGATTTTTTTCCCGGCTCAACCGGTTTTGGATCGGTCGAGTCTCCGGCTGAGTAGGTCAGTGGACCGGGATCTTCCTGGTGGAAACCGGTTCAACCGGTCTGTAAACCGATTCAACCGATTTTCGACTCTTTTCTCCCAACAGCTGCCAGCTTTTGGGGATCCTTTATATACCCCCCCACACTCTCTCTCTTATTTTACTTTTGCTCTCTCCACGAGTTCTCAGCTGACCAAACCCCAACCAAAGGCATTCAATTCACATCTCACACCCGAAATCGCATCCTCTTCAATCGATTGAAGGATCCTTGGTGTGAGGTGAAGTTGATCTAATGCGCTGTCAATTTCATCTTGATTCTCCCGTTCTCTTTGTTCTTGAGCTCATTGCAAACTTGACCTTGTGCAGATTTGTTACTCTTGGAGCCTTGTGTTCCTTGACGGTTAGAGGTTGCTTGGGAGTCTCCAAATTTGTGGACGACCCCAAGAAGTTTGTATTACCCGCTTTTGAGCAAATTTGAGAAGAGATTGCCTTGACCTTTGTGGTCGGCTTGTGGAGGATTAGGGTTGGAAAAGACCCGACCCTTTATGGGCTCCTCAACGAGGAGTAGGACACCTTTGTGGTGGTTGCCGAACCTCGGGATAAATCGCGTGTTTGTGTGCTTTCTTGTCAAGTGCCTTAAATTGTTGGTTGGTTCATATTCATCTATTTGGGTGGATTTGCTGTAGGGCAAGTCATTAGCAAAATCTTTCACTACTTCGTAATATTTGTTTAACTGATTATTTAATCTAAGTTGAGCAGGTTCAAACTTGTTCAGTTGTAAACAAAATCATCGGAACCGGTTTGCACCAGTGCAACTTTAATTTGCCTATCTCGAAGTTTTTAGTGAAAATTTTCAGGTGTAGCCTATTCACCCCCCTCTAGGCTACTTTCAATTGGTATCAGAGCCTCATACCTTGTTTTGCGCTTAACCGCGTGAGGAAACGATTATGTCTACTCAACGGGACCATGTGGATCCTATCCTCGAGGAAATCCCCGTGACATCCTCCGGTGAGGAAGTGGACCCCAAGGTACTCGACCTCGCCATGAAGATTGCCGAGAAGATGTTCCTCAATAGGGCTGGAAACGAGCCGAGCTGAGCTCGGCTCGGCTTGGTGCCTGAACGAGCTTGGCTCGGCTCGGCTTGTCCATTCTACGAGCTGGCGAAAGAGGCTTGGCTCGGCTCGACCTTGGCTCGCGAGCCAGCTCGGCTCGCGAGCCATATTCTAGTACTTATCATTGCATTATTTGGTGAATTAATATTATATAAATTTGAAATATAGAATCATCGTTCTACATTATGAGTAATTAACTTGTAATATATTCATCATCAAAGAATAAAAAATGAGCTATTATCCATAAAATTATCTAATATTCATTATTATTCCATAAATTGGTCATTTTTGCAAGGCTCGCGAGCCGACTCGCGAGCTGGAACGAGCCGGCTCGGCTCGGCTCGCTGCAAAAACGAGCTCGAAGAAGGGGCTCGGCTCGGCTCGTTCGAGGCTCGCGAGCCGCTCCGAGCTCGAGCAGGCTCGCGAGCCTCGAGCTAATTTTCTAGCCCTATTCCTCAAGATGAAAGAGGAAGATGCTAAGAAAAAGGCCGAAGAAGAAGAATCAAGAAGAAAGGCCGAAGAAGATAAAGGTAAGGGAAAATTTGAATACAATGATGACTTGGTAGATCTTTTGGTGTCAAAGGTGTTGAGCAAGGTAAGTATCACCACCGAAGGATCATCCACCAAAAGTAAAGGTAACGAATTCAGTAAAGTTCAATTTGATTACTCTAGAAATTTTATCCCCAACTTCTCTTCCGCCCCACTTGGAAAGTTACCAACTCTTAGTGAGTTGAACTATGACGAGTGGGCTGACAAGATGAAGTCGCATTTAATCGGTGTACATCCTAGTCTTTGGGAGATTGTTAATGTAGGTATGTATAAGCCCGCCCAAGGAGAAGAGATGACTCCGGAAATGATGCAAGAGGTTCACCACAATGCTCAAGCGGTGAGCATAATTAAAGGAAGTCTTTGTCCGGAAGAATATCGGAAAGTTCAAGGAAGAGAAGATGCCCGTGACATTTGGAATATTCTTAAAATGTCACATGAAGGAGATCCCAAAGCTAAGAGACATAGAGTTGAAGCTTTGGAGAGTGAGCTTGCTAGATATGATTGGACAAAGGGTGAGTCACTTCAATCACTCTTTGATCGGTTGATGGTGTTAGTAAACAAAATAAGAGTGCTTGGAAGTGAAGATTGGAGTGACTCCAAGGTCACAAGACTATTCATGAGAGCATACAAAGAAAAGAACAAGAGTCTAGCAAGGATGATAAGGGATCGTGATGACTATGAGGAAATGACGCCTCATCAATTATTTGCAAAGATTCAACAACATGAATCCAAAGAAGCCCCAATCAAGGCAAGAGACTCTCATGCCTTGATCTCAAATGAACAAGACACCCCCAAGAAGAACAAAAACCACAAGGCAAAGAAAGTGGTCGAGACATCAAGTGATGAAGATAGCTCAAGTGATGAAGACACAGCTATGTTCATCAAAACATTCAAGAAATTTGTAAGGAAAAATGACAAGTTTCAAAGGAAAGTAAAGAAGAGGGCATGCTATGAATGTGGCCAAACCGGTCATTTCATAGCGGATTGTCCTAACAAGAAGGAACAAGAAGCCAAGAAGGAATACAAGAAGGACAAGTTCAAAAAGGGAGGCAAGACCAAGGGATATTTCAAGAAGAAGAAATATGGTCAAGTCCATATTGGTGAAGAATGGAACTCCGATGAAGAGAGTTCTAGCTCCGAAGAAGAGGAAGTGGTGGCAAACGTTGCCATCAAATCTACTTCAAGCCCGCAACTCTTCACCAACCTATAAGACGACTCCTACACTCCAACTTGCCTCATGGCAAAAGGAGATAAGGTAACTTTATTTAGTAATGATTTTCCAAATGATGATGATGATGAACAAATTGCCATGAAGAATAAAATGATTAAAGAATTTGGCTTGAATGGATATAATGTTATCACCAAATTAATGGAGAAGCTAGATAAAAGAAAAGCAACTCTTGATGCTCAAGAAGACTTGCTTATCCTTGAAAAGGAAAGAAACCTAGAGCTTCAAGAATTGCTACTCAATAAAGATGAAATGCTAGATGCCTTGACTAAGGAAGTATCTTTAGTCAAGATAACTATAGAGGATAAAGAAAAAGAAGTAATCAATATGAAAACCTCTATAGCTAATCTTGCAAATGAAAAGGATGCACTTGAATCAAGCATGTTAAGCTTGAATGTCCAAAATCAAGAACTTCAAGTGCAACTTGAAAATTGCAAGAACATCAATGCCTCATCTTTAGTGATTGAATCTAAGTCTAGTTCCTCAAATAATACCTTTTGCAAACATTGTGCCAAATATCATGCTTCTTGTTGTCTAACTAACCATGCAAGGAAGAAAAGCCCACAAGTGAAGGTCAAAGAGATATTGAAAAGATGCTCTAGCAATGATGGGTTAAAGAAAATTGAACCCAAGTACAAGTCCCTAAAGCCCAACAATGGAAGAAGGGGGCTTGGGTTCAACTCATCCAAGGAAAACCCTAGCATAGTGCATAAGGGGTGGAGATCCCCCAAGTTCATAGAGGGAACCACCCTATATGATGCCTTGGGGAGGATTCACTCCTCAAATGACAAGTCAACTCAAGTAAAGGTAAACTTGAGTTCCACAAAGAGTAAGATGAAGGAAGTGGGATCCACAAGTGGAGAAAAATTTAATGCTCCCATCTCTCACTCTTATCTTTGTGATTATATGTTGACTTGGGATTTAGGGAAATTAGTTGTTAAATATGTGGGTGCCTACACTAAAAGAAAAGTCATGAAAAGAAGTGTGTGGGTACCCAAGGCTATAACTAACACTGCAGGACCCAATTCAATTTGGGTACCTAAAAGCATAGCCTAAATTTGTTTTGCAGGTCTACTCCTCTGGTGGGTCAAGTTGGGTGCTTGACAGTGGATGTACAAATCACATGACCAGGGAGGAAGACATGTTTCATTCCTTGCAACTAACTCAAGAAGCACAAGAAATTGTGTTTGGAGATAGTGGCAAGAGTAAGGTGATTGGTATTGGTAAAATTCCTATCTCTGACCAACAATCACTTTCAAATGTTTTATTGGTAGATTCTTTAATCTACAATTTGATGTCCGTTTCACAACTTTGTGGAATGGGTTATAATTGCTTATTTTCTGATGTGGATGTGAAGATCCTTAGAAGGGAGGATTCCTCAGTTGCCTTTACGGGTCGCTTGAAGGGCAAACTTTATCTTGTTGATTTCACAACAAGTGAAGTGACGCCTGACACTTGTTTAGTGGCAAAGTCCAACAAGGGTTGGCTATGGCATCGCCGGCTAGCTCATGTCGGTATGAGGAATTTGGCCAAACTTCAAAAGGATAGTCACATCATTGGACTAACAAATGTTGTATTTGAGAAAGATAGGGTTTGTGGCGCATGTGAAGCAGGAAAGCAACATGGAGTCCCACATCAATCAAAGAATGTGGTCACAACAAAGAGGCCATTGGAGCTTCTTCACATGGACCTCTTCGGACCTGTGGCTTACATCAGCATTGGTGGTAGTAAGTATGGTTTAGTCATTGTTGATGATTTTTCTCACTTCACCTAGGTTTTCTTTTTGAGTGACAAAGGTGAAACCCAAGAGACCTTAAAGAAATTCATGAGAAGAGCTCAAAATGAGTTTGAGCTCAAAATCAAGAAAGTGAGAAGTGATAATGGGACAGAATTCAAGAACACAGGTGTCGAAGAATTCTTAGGGGAAGAAGGAATCAAACATGAGTTCTCGGTTCCCTACACTCCACAACAAAATGGTGTTGTGGAAACAAAGAACCGAACTCTAATTGAAGCAGCTAGAACTATGTTGGATGAGTACAAGACCCCTGACAACTTTTGGGCAGAGGCGGTCAACACCGCCTGTCATGCAATCAACCGCCTCTATCTTCACAAGATCTACAAGAAGACTGCCTACGAGCTTCTCACTGGTAACAAACCTAAAGTTGATTATTTTAGAGTATTTGGTTGTAAGTGCTTTATTCTTAACAAGAAAGTCAAGAGCTCAAAGTTTGCTCCTAGAGTGGACGAGGGTTTCTTGCTTGGTTATGCATCAAATGCGCATGGATATCGTGTTTTCAACAATACCACCGGTCTTGTTGAAATAGCGATAGACGTGACATTTGATGAGTCTAATGGCTCGCAAGGGCATGTTTCTAATGACACTGCAGGAAATGAAGAACCACCTTGTGAGGCCATAAAGAAGCTTGCAATAGGTGAAGTAAGACCTCAAGAAAAGGATGATGAGGAAGGAACTTGGTGGATGACCAATGAGGTTTTTGATGTGGGTGCAAAGGTGGTGGGTGACAAATCCTCCACCCAAGCAAACCCATTAACCTCAAGTCATCCAAGTCTTGAAGAAAATCATCAACCCCAAAGGATGCCAACCGTGGTAGAAGATGAACACGAAAGTGTTAATGGTGAAGTGCCTCTTGATCAAGTGGATGACGAGGAGGAGCAAATTCAAATACAACCATCAGTGCCCCATCCTCGAGTCCATCATACCATTCAAAGAGATCATCCGGTGGACAACATCCTGGGTAGCATCAGGAGAGGGGTAACAACTCGATCTCATTTAGCAAAGTTTTGTGAATTTTACTCGTTTGTTTCCTCTCTTGAGCCACTTAAGGATGAAGAAGAGTTGGGTGATCCAGATTGGATAATCGCCATGCAAGAGGAATTGAACAACTTCACCTGGAATGAAGTCTGGTCCTTGGTTCAAAGACCCAAGCAAAATGTGATTGGGACAAAATGGGTCTTTAGGAACAAACAAGATGAACATGGCATTGTTACAAGAAATAAAGCACGGTTGGTTGCCCAAGGCTACACTCAAGTGGAAGGACTTGATTTTGGTGAAACATATGCACCGGTAGCAAGGTTAGAGTCAATTAGAATATTAATTGTCTATGCTACTAACCATGATTTCAAGTTATATCAAATGGATGTCTAGAGCGCATTTCTAAATGGACCACTACAAGAGAGGGTATATGTGGAGCAACCACCGGGCTTTGAAGATCCAAGGAAGCCAAACCATGTCTATCTACTTCACAAGGCGCTCTACGGGCTTAAACAAGCCCCTAGAGCTTGGTATGATTGCCTTAAAGATTTTTTTAATTAAGAATGGATTTACAATAGGAAAAGCTGACTCTACATTATTTACTCGTAAAGTTGACAATGAATTATTTGTGTGCCAAATATATGTCGATGACATTATATTTGGTAGTACTAATGAAAAATTTTGTGAAGAGTTTAGCAAAGTAATGACGAACAGGTTTGAGATGTCTATGATGGGCGAGCTCAAATACTTCCTGGGATTTCAAGTCAAACAACTCAAGAAAGGTACCTTTCTATGCCAAACCAAATATACACAAGATATGCTCAAGAAGTTTAGCATGGAAAAGGCAAAGCACGCCAAGACTCCAATGTCATCAAATGGACATCTCGACCTAAATGAAGAAGGTAAACCGGTAGATCCAAAGTTATATAGATCAATGATAGGGTCACTGCTTTACTTATGTGCATCTAGACCTGATATCATGTTAAGTGTTTGCATGTGTGCATGCTTTCAAGCTAATCCTAAAGATTGCCACATTGTTGCCGTTAAGAGAATCCTAAGATACTTAGTACACACCCAAAACCTAGGATTATGGTATCCTAAAGGCTCCCTTTTCGATTTACTTGGCTACTCTGACTCAGATTATGCCGGTTGCAAAGTAGATCGAAAAAGCACTACTGGGACTTGCCAATTCCTTGGGCGGTCCTTAGTGTCATAGAGTTCCAAGAAACAAAATTGTGTTGCACTTTCCACTGCAGAAGCTGAGTACATAGCAGCTGGGGCATGTTGTGCACAGTTGTTATGGATGAAGCAAACCCTTAGAGATTTTGGTTGTGAGTTTAACAAGATTCCACTATTGTGTGACAATGAGAGTGCCATAAAACTTGCAAACAATTCGGTGCAACACTCTAGAACCAAACATATTGACATTAGACATCATTTCTTGAGAGACCACGAAGCCAAAGGAGATATCGAATTGTTTCATGTGAGCACCGAAAATCAACTAGTCGATATCTTCACAAAACCCCTTGACGAGACTAGGTTTTGCTTTCTTAGGAGTGAGCTAAATATCTTGGATTCTCGAAACGTGTCATAAAACTAAAATTTTGATCACATGATTGATGGATATAAAATGGTTGTATGCACAAAATGTCATGAGAAATACTGTTTTTATTATTAAAATTACTCATGTCATATTTGTTAAGTGTTATTAAAGCCTTACCGGGCAATCAAAATAGGTTGAGTAAATCGGGTGAGTAGGCTGAAAGGATCACGATGCCCAAGAGGGGGGGTGAATTGGGCTTTTCTAAAAATCAACACTAATTAAAACCTAAGCAAGAGATAAGCAAGAGCCCAACTTCACCCCAACAACTAGCACTAAGAATATAATACTAGAAATGCAACAAAGCTAAGATAATACTTCAAATACTTGCTAAACAAATACACAATGTAAAGTGCTTGAATTAGGTGCGGAATGTAAAGCAAAGTTTAGAAGACTCCTCCAATTTTTCCCGAGGTATCGAAGAGTCGGCACTCTCCACTAGTCCTCGTTGGAGCACCCGCGCAAGGGTATCGCTCCCCCTTGGTCCTCGCAAGAACCAAGTGCTCACTACGAGATGATCCTTTGCCACTCCGGCGTGGTGGATCCCTCGAGACCGCTTACAAACTTGAGTCGGGTCACCAACAAGATCTTCACGGTGATCACCGAGCTCCCAACGCCACCAAGCCGTCTAGGTGATGCCGATCACCAAGAGTAACAAGCCGTAGACTTTCGCTTGACCAAGAGAAGCCTAATGCAAGTGGTGTGTGCTCTAGGTTGCTCTCACTAGCGCTAATGAGGAACAAACGTGGATTATGATTCTCTAATCTCCTCACTAGGCTTTTGGTGCTTGCAAAGCTCTATAAATGTGCTGGAATAAATGTGGAGTGCAAGTCATTGAATATGGTGGGTGGAGGGGGTATAAATAGCCCTCACCCACCAACTAGCCGTTACAGGCATTTCACTGCGCGATGGCGCACCGGACAGTCCGATGCGCCACCGGTGCGCCAACGGTCGTTTCCAATGGCTAGTTCTCACAGGTAGCCGTTGGACTCATGGCGCACCGGACAGTGAACAGTCCACTGTCCGGTGCACACCGGACAGTCCGGTGCGGTGTCCGGTGTGCCACTAAAATTCAACTCTGAAAGCTGCGCTCTCGGGTTTCTGCGGAGGGGAAAGCCTCTGCCGCGGACCAGCCTGGCCCCACCTGGCAGAGGGTGCACCGGACAGTCCGGTGCACACCGGACTGTCCGGTGCCCCAACGCCAGAAACACTAACTCTTGTTTTTCAGCTGATTTTCAAATCGGTTTTTGTTCTAACTTGAGTGTGAGTTCTAGAGTGACACCTAGCACTGTGTATGAGTGTGATTGTGCACCAACACTACACTAGAACTCTCTTGGTCAAACTACTCATCGACAACCCCTCTTTATAGTACGGCTAAAAGAGAATAAAAGACCTAACTAAAATGCGAGTGTCCACATCTCCTTGACACTCGGACTTCGTAGACCTTCACCTTTTGTTTCGTCGTTTTAGCCGTCGCTTCGAGTTCTTATCTCCGGGATTGTTTTCACCGTTGTAGTACTTCTACCTGTCATGCGACCTAACTTACCATTTGTCTCTGCAAAACACACGTTAGTCACATATAATATTACGTTGTCATTAATCACTAAAACCAACCAGGGGCCTAGATGCTTTCATAGGCCACTCAACCGGTTTTCCCCTAGTGGAAACCGGTTGAACCGGTATAAAAACCGGTTGAACCGGTTTTGGCCGCCTCCGCGTCCGTGCTGTCAGTCAGCGCCACAGTCAGCGCCGTCAGTCTCATAGACTACGCTATCAGTCTGGTAGAAAATCCGCGCAGTCAGCAGCTTTTTCTGCGCGCTTTTACTGCTCAGTCTGACGCAAAACCGGTTGAACCGGTTTTATAACCGGTTGAACCGGTTTTGGGTCTGTTGACCAGCCGACACTGCCCCTTTTTTCTCCTCTCCTTTCCTCCTTTCACTTCTTACCCATTCACTTCTTCTAGCCGCCGAGCCTACGTTTTTCCTCTCTCTTCCTCTCACTTTCACCACAAACCAAAGCCCATTGTGCCATCAAATCTTTGGGAGCTTGTTGGAAGATTCGTTCCTCTCGGCTTCCTCCATCACCTCCCTCACTTTCATTGGAATTTCTGTGGTTCAATCTTCAGATCGAGGTATTACATTATTTCCTCATGTTTTTACTCGATCTCACCCGTTCTTGATTATCTAGTGTATCGTTTCAAGGATACATTTTAGTTTTGATGCTTACATCACTTAGACTATCTTCTTTTGTCTCGAACATTGTTTGAGTTTAGTTGTTTGGTATTGTTCGTTGTAGTTGAACCGCTCGCATGAACGGTTGAAGTACATGCTCAATATCATACGCGTCTCTACTCAAACGTGTTTGTTAAGATCCTTGTACTTCGATCTCCTCACTCATCATAGGTTCTATCTTTTATTTTAAAGATGGTGCGTCGGAGGAATCCATCAGTTGTTGAATCCGACTCTTCCGACAAACAAGAGATTCATGAAGAAACTCCCCCACGTTCCAGATCCAAGCGCGGGCGAGGATCTGGGAACGTAATGCAAGGTGGTGAGGCCTCCGGGTCTCATGGAGCTCGCAGTCGGACGACTCGGAATCCCTCCGGTCGGTCCCGACTTGTGACAGAACCTTCCAAGTCATTAGGCCCACCTACGGTTGTCCTTGTCCAACAGACATCAGACAACCCCGTAAATGTTCCTGAATCACTTGATAAGTTCGGTATCTTTCCTTACCTTTCCAGGAACATTTCACCTGTCTTGCAGACATTACAGAACATCGGAGATATCGAAATGCGGAAGTGATTACATGAACTTACATTTATTTAAAAAGTAAGATTAGGTTACTTATTACAGACCAGAACTATAAACGAGTGCAGAGTAGTATTATTACATAACCAAGGGAGGCAAAAACTCCTCCCATAAGAGTTTATACATAAAAGTTTTCTTATGGAGGACCATGTCCTCCCGCATCTTCATTCCTGATTTTCTTCATGAGGAACCACCTTGGTACAAAAGCAACAGAAATCTGCTGCTCCCTCACCTAAAAACAACGAGGGAATAAACCCTGAGTATGGAATTACTCAGCAAGTCTTACCCGACTAAAGAAAAGACTCTCAAGGGTATGCTGGTTATAAGGGAGTCAAGGTAAGGCTTAACAAGGATCAAAGACTCTGTTTTGCGGAAAAACTTACTATGAGTGGATCCTTAGAAATCCAATTTTATTGTCAGATTAAATAAATTACCTGCAACTAGAGTTCTTGCTATCCTAGTTCAAACACTTGTCCTGAACTAGCCAGTTTCTCAGCAGTCCCTTTATCTTTTGTGGATTGCTACGTATAGGGCAGTGACCAAGTCTTCATAACCGCGAAGGTACGGCGATCCGAATTGATTATACTCAGCTGAGGATCTCCAATCACACGACATATGTAGCACTTAACCCTTGCATATGTCAACCCGCCACCGGGGTTCTTAAGACCAGATCAGGTTCACGCAAACCGAGAGCACAGATACACCACCGTCCAGCCTCTTGCCACGGAGGGTACACGCTACTCTCGCCACCGCTCCACGCCCATTTCGTGTTATCTTATTCTGGCCTTAGTCTGCCCGAGGCAAGGCTTACCCATGACGAGGCATGTGACCAGTTAAATGGTCCTCGGTCAGCAAGCCTACATCGAGACGGTCCTTAATTGACTCAGACGGAGACAGTACACCGAGACTCTCTTCTCGTGCAAGTCACCCGCCCGGTCTCAGCTTAATCATTTTACCCAAAAACTTGGTACCTGGTAGAGGTACATCTTTTCCGATGTTGAACCCATCATGGTCATGATGGATCCACCATCAAATTTTATTTTCAAAAAACATCCCATCCATTTTTGCCAAATCATATTTTGTAAAAACAAAACATTTTGTTTTTCTAAAGCAATGCTAAGCATCAAAAATCTTTTGTAAAATAGGTGATCAAGGGAGGTAATCAAGTTCAAGGAAGGTAATGCAGGAATTGTTTTGGCAATCAACTCCTATCACCTAATGCATCAAGCAAGTGAAAAAGATTTTTAAAACACAAGGAGGTGGCAAATGCACCGGGGCTTGCCTTCGTTAACAGGTGAGTCTGGCTCGGATCCACAAATATCAAAGTAGAAGCAGTTTCCTGCTTGAGAATCCGAGGGTGGTGGTGTCCTTTCTTCGGTGACTTCCACTTCTTCTTCGCGTTCTAACATAACCATATATATATAAGAATGGATGCCATGTGATGCTCATGAGAGTGCAAAGATAATAATAAAGATTTATTATCTAAGTTTTGAATACAACTTTCCTTCACGGAACTCCGAGAACTTAGGGTTTCCGGAGTCAGTAAAGGAATTCATAGGGCAGGGGGGTGTTTTGGGGTTTGGTGATCAAACAAGGTCCAAATCAACCCAAATTCTACCCAAGGCTTCTAAGTAATATGAGGAACTTATATAAAAATTTTGAGCATTTTTGGGATTACCAAGCATTTTCTAAAAATCCACAACCAATACTTTTAACTACTTTAAATGCCTTAAAATTTCTTACTTCCACTAAAATTCATGAAATTATTTTTATTAAATTCTAGAGAAAATAAGAAACCTAGGAAAATTGGTTTCACAATTTTATCATTTTTCTACAATTTTCTAAAATTGTTTTGGCTTTGGAGTAAAAAAGAAAAAGAAAACAGGTGAATAGTACTGGGCTGATTCCAGCCCAGTGGCCCAGCTCAGAGGGAGAAGGGCTCCCGCGCGCGCACGACGGCGGGTTTGCAGAAAAGCCCTCGTCTTTCTAACCAACCAGAAACAGAACCAAAGTGCTATTCACTGAGTCACTGACGCCTTCCAGAAAACCCCTTGGACTTCTGATTCTTCACAGGGGAGGGTCCTCGACGGCGTCGCGCGGAGAACGAACTCCAGTGAGCATACAGACTAGCCGAATTGCTCCAAGACTGGTGCCAAGACTATGACCAAACCAAATCCATGACCCGAGGAGCATTTCCCCCAACATAATTGTACTAATGATCAAAGGGTGTGCTCTGGCCACGGTGGCCGTGAGCATGGCGGCAATACTGCCGTGTTCCCGACGATCAGAGGACCCCTAGTCTAATTGGACGGGTCAGCAAGCATCGTAGACATGTGAGAATGCTTAAACGAGGGAGAGAGAGGGTTGGACTGACCGGAGTACGGCTGGCGACGGTAAAGCTCGTTTTACGGTGGCGGAGAGTGGGATTGGGGCGATCGCGAAATTCCCGAGCTCCGGTGAACGATTGTGGCTAATTGGCGGTGGCTGGTTAGCTGATGATCCTACGGAGCTGGTCACGGGCTCAATTTATAGGAGGGCAAGGCGGTGGCCAGTGAATTTCGGGAGGACGCGCGGCGACCGGAGGTGGAGAAGACCACGGGCGCGGCGGATTTGTGTCCACAGTCGTGGCAATTACTCCGGCGACGATGGGACTGCCCCGAAGAGTCACGGCGACGAGGTGTAAAGGTAGTGCCACACGGCGGACGCCGGTGATGGCTTAACGGCGGTGAAATCCTTATCCCCGAGCGGTGAGCAATGGGGGGAAAGTACTTGCGGCTGGCCGGAGTGGCATACAGCTCACCGGCGGCGAGGATTCTTACCGGCTGTGCTTATCTGATGACTACGGCGCACGAATCCCGGTGACGAACGATCAACGGCGGCAGGCCATCGGCGGCGAGCAGGCATTGCTGGCGGTCTGATCCACTCGAGTCACTGTACCATCAGAACTCCCATCAGAGCACCTGACAGTCCAGTTTGCAGAGGAAATTCTTCAAAATTTCATATGGCAACTCATCCAGTGACCTATAGCAAAGTTGTAGAGTTATATACCATCTACAATTCGACTATAGGGGCTGAGCTCATTTGATCCCTAGATCAGGGTCG